>CM064868.1:24946450-26146450 GCA_032719365.1 Prinsepia uniflora
TGAGTGGAGTAATGGTCGTAATGGTCATGGAGGATACAACAATGGCAACTACAATCAGGGTTATTAGCAGCCTTATGGCTATAACACTAATCAGAACCTGGGGTACTTACCAGTTGGGAACACATGTTCTTACTTATCACAGGGATCCACTCCAAGCAGTGGAGTCCTAGGTTCTTCACCACACTATGTGCAAACCCCAACAACTCCTGTTTGTAAACTGTGCAAGATTGCAGGTCATGAGGCACCTGATTACTCATAAAGAAATGGATTTGCACCTGCTGTCAGCTCTCATCCTCAAACCTACACTGCCTTAGCACTACCACAGTCATTCTCAGCCAACATTGTGTATGAGTTTAGTGACCCTAATTTCTGGCTTGCAGATTCAGGTGCCATAAATCACATGGTTTCAGATGCTACTCCACTTCAACAACCTCAAGCATGTGCTTCAAAATTAGGTATAGCAGTAGGCAATGGATCTGTCATGTCTGTTTCTAGGAGAACACTACACAAACTTCCCAGCATTGATGGCCTGTATCCACTACCTCAGACCATCTCTTCTACATCTATCACATCTGTTCCTCACTATGTTGCATGCTTAGGCCATAAAGGTCCCTCTCCACTTTGGCACCAGCGCCTTGGCCATCCTGCCAATGCAGTCCTCAACTCAATGATCAAACAGGCCTGTATTCCTTGCTCCTCAGATACTTCTACTCAGTTGTGTCAACCATGTCTTCAAGGGAAAGTCTCCAGGCTACCTTTCACATCTTCTGATCATCGATCCACAAAACCATTTACTAAAGTACACTCAGATGTATGGGGCCTAGTCTTTGTCTTTTTAACCTTGGTTTTAAGTACTATGTACTCTTTGTTGATGACTATACTAGGTACACATGGTTGTATCCTCTACTCAATAAATCAGATGTTTATTCCACTTTTGTAATGCCCCGGAAATTCGGAAAATGTAATATTGTAAAATATTGAATAAAATGATGTTTTTACCCCTGTGATTTGTTTGGTCAATTTGTTGACTTTTTGATTGGAGGGTCGAACGGACGTTGAGCGATGACCGTGACGTAGTCCGGGATGTCACGAGTTCATAGACAGGTGGCACGTCCGATTTGGACGAACAGGGTGAAAGTTATGACGTTCGGAAGTTCAGGGGCATTATTGTAATTTGGACGTTATAAGGGAAAAAGTTGACTTTTTGTTTGACAATTGGTATTCATATGACTCGAAGACCGTTAGGTTCGTCTCGATGCCCCGAGTACATCGACTAGCGGCACGCGTGAAGCGGACACCGGATGACCGAGTTACGGATCACGGAAGGTGGAGGGCATTTTGGTAATTATTGCCCTGAGGGCATTTTCGTCATTTGCACGGCGGTTACTGTAGCACCACCGTGAAAAACAGAGTGCACGGCCATGCCGTGGTGTTTTGTGCGTGCAAATTGTTTATGGCTTTAGTGGAATAAACAGGTGATTAGTTTATGGACTTTGAGGCTGTGGGAGGCATTCAGGCGTGTCTGGGCAGAGTCTCAGAGCACGGGTGAGGCTTTAAAATTGTTTTTGGGGTCTGTTTACGGGAAACAACTGCTCAGTGATCAGCTGGTGGATTCCCACGGGGTGTTGGCCATTTTGAATCAATTAGCTGAGTAGGGAGTTGAGTGCGATCATTTTGGGCATCAGTCTGAGGTTGTGGGACTGAGAGTGACTGAGAGAACTGTGAAGAACATTTTCGGGTTTTTGGGGGGAAAATTCAAAGTTCAATTCCTACGGGTTTTTGGACCAATCTAGACACTGAGGGAGTTTTCTGGGAGTGACAGAAACACAACCGTGCAAGAGTTGAAGAGTTTTGATCAGGGATTGCTCAGGAACTCAAGCTCCAGTTCAGAGAAAAACCAGTTGGAGGGAAAATCGAAGATCAAATTGTGAGGCCATTTGAGCGAAACCAAGGGTCGTATTAGTCTTCTGGGAGCAAAAGGAAACCGACCACATCGATTTCGAAGGACATCACTCACTAATTGGCCAAGAACTAAGGCCCCTGGTCCTGAGAATTTTCGAGCTTGAGGACGGCTACTTCCAGGTTAGTATTGGGTTAATTGGTTGGATGTTATGGTTCGTCTAGGTCCCCTTAAGCTACTGTCTGAGTTAATTGGATAATGGAACTGTTTTGGGTGAGTTCTAGATGAAAACTCGTTCGACTGTTCAAGCTTGGGTTGGTCGATTTAGGGACAGTCGAGGTTAATCGATCATACATAACTAAAATTAATGGATTAGAGAAGATGATAGGATTGAAAACGGGAGGATTTGATTGAGAATTGAAGGTTAATTGGACGGGTCGAACATGCGGGTTGAAGACCCGAATAACGGTAGTCGGGTGAAGATGGTGACACTGTAGCAGTGTCACTGTAGCAGGTGTGTGGCCTTCACGCGCAGCCACTTTGGGCGGCGCGTGACGGCGCGTGTGAGGTCCTTTCCGATCACGGTCAACTGAGGTTTTCTTCCTTTTAATGTTTTTAACATTTTATCTTAAGGGTTCGAGTTAGTCGGGAGTCGTTCGGGATAATTTCGGGAGTTCGGAAGGTTTAGGTCCTTAAGGTTAATTTCATCGAAAAATCCGGAAAAATTAGGAAAAATCTTACGAGTTATTTGGGGATGATTGTAACCCTCTTTGTACGTTTTTACAGGCCCGGACATTTCCGAAGCTACGGAGGAGCGCACGGGGCGCGATTGACGCGTCCTAAAACCGTGAGTGGACTCTTGATTTCCAAATTGTGTATGCATGACTATTTTACTTAATTATCTTGTGTTTTCACTTATGATTATATGATGATAAATATGCTATTTTGGTTTTACGTGGTTTCACGCTTTTCGAGATAAATATCGTATTTCACGCATTTCGAGGTTACGATTTTCGCCTATGCATGAATGATGTTTTGATGAAGTCATTGGATATGATTATGCATGTTACGTATTTATGACGTTTGATTATATTTGTGAGGTGATTTCGGGATTTGCACGTTTTGGTATTTGCATGTGAATTCGGACACAAGTCCTATTTTGACAAGTTATGATTTCGGAATGAATTTTTGGAAAATGGATCATGATGAATCGTGTTTATAAATGGTTTTGGGTTTAAAGACCCGGTTGATTGTTGGATCTGGTTTTGGGTTTAAAGACTCGGTTAATTGATGACGGGGGCGGGCCCGGTAAATTGAGTTTAAAGACTCGTAAGTTTAAAGACTCGGTTATTGTGATACCCCCGAGGCCTATTGATTATGTTTTGAGTTTAAAGACTCGTTGTTATCCCGGGAAGGCCTGATATGGAGTTTAAAGACTCGAATGGATCCAACGGTTTAATTGTGATTATTGATTCACTTTTTACTTGAGTGCGTAATCAATGTTTCAAGATGACATTTCTGGATTTTGGTAATATGATATTATTTTACACGAGTTATGATGGTTTTTCTGCAATGTTTTCCATGTGTTTCGGAAAAAGGGATTTTGAATGTTTAATACACGTTTTTTTTTACTGGTTATGCATGCGTGTTGTAAAACTGAAGGGCGAACCCCGGATTCCTTAAACTGTTTTTTGCAAACCTTTGTTTCGGTCCACTCACATTTTGTTGTTTTAATTACCCTCCAGGTCGTGGTACAAGTTCGGGGGCTAGCGCCGAGGCAGAGGCAGAGGCATAAAGTTTCTGTTGTGGAGTAGTCAGTTCACAGAGTAGGATTTGATCTTTAACTTGTTTTGTAACATTATGCTCTGTGAAACTAAGGACTTGAGGTCCAGTCGGTTGTATTTGTTTAATCTCCCTGGTCTGACAATGGGTGTGATGTAATATTATTTTGGTTTTCCGGTCTTTTGGATTCGATTGTCAGACGGGAGCAGGATGCTTCCCGAATATCGAGGCGATAATCGGGGTGAGTCTTGTCAACTTTTGTGAAGTTTCATGCCTATGTACTTAACTTCTTTGATAAATCAATCAAGATCTTCCAAAGTGATGGCATTACACACTACAAGTCGTGCCCCTATACACCTCAACATAATGTAGTAGCAGAGAGGAAACATTGTCATCTCATAGAAACGACCATCACTGTGCTTCAGACTGCTTCCATGCCTTTATCCTTCTGGTTCCATGCATGTCCTATTGTAAACTTCCTTATCAATCGAATGCCTACAACAACACTGCATATGGAGTCCCCCTACTTCCTTCTATTTGGTCATCATCCTTCTTTCCTATCTTTGAAGGTATTCGGTTGTGCATGTTATCCTTTCCTACGCCCCTATAATAGTCATAAGCTTGAACTTAGGACTAAGCAGTGCATCTTTGTTGGTTACACTCATGATTACAAAGGATAAATGTGCTACCACATTCCTACTAAGAAAACCATTGTCTCTAGACATGTTGTTTTTTATGAAAACACCTTTCCTTTTACCTCTTCATCTCACTGTCTTGAGGCACCCCTCACACTTGACCATGGTACTGTGAACCACCCTAGTTACACTCCATTGTATTCTGTTCCAAATTACTCGAGCAGGACCGCTTTCATCACTAGTGCTGATCGACTGGCTGCACTAGCCTCACAAGGATCTCAAGTTTCACAGGTTTCTCAAGTTCCCCACTCTTCACATGATCTAGCTTACACAGAGAATGTTCAAAAGGCTGGTGATCCTCCTGACAGTCCTTTACCACCTGAATATAATCCAGGTGATCCTCCTGAAGGTCATTTCCCATCTGAACATGATCTAGATCACACAGACCGTGTGCAACAGTCGCGTGATCCCTCTGACGTTCATACATCATCTGATCATGATCCACTAGAGACAAAAATAGACACTATTGGTCATGTCACCGAGTCCTAGGTGTCTTCCCCTACTGGTTATTCCTCAAGCACATTAGATCATCCATCCATTGACTTGGTGGTAGACATTACACAGTCTACACCCTCCACCACGACTTCTTCTCAACATCCCATGGTGACTAGATCCAAGATGGTTATTATCAAGTCCAAACGGCATGGATACCTTGCACTTCACACAACTTTGTAATCATTCAGTCCTCTTGTTGAACAAGTGACCTATCAGCAAGCCTCACAAGTTCATGAATGGCATCAAGCTATGCTTGAGGAGTTAACTGCACTCAAGTTGCAACATACTTGGTCTTTGGTCCCTTTACCACCTCATCGAAATGTCATTGGCTGCAAATGGGTATTCAAATTGAAGAGGAGTGCTGATGAATCGATAGCACGCTACAAAGCTCACCTGGTTGGCAAATGATATCTTCAGGAAGCTGGGGTCGACTATGGTGAGACTTTCAGTCCCGTAGTTAAGCACACCACAATACGTCTGGTTCTTGCTTTGGCAACTCACTACAACTAGAACCTCAGACAATTGGACGTTAAGAATGCCTTTCTTCCCGGACATCTTGATGAGGAGGTCTATATGGCACATCCACCAGGATTTGAAGATGTGCACACTTATTCCTACGTGTGTAAGCTACACAAATCCCTCTATGAGTTGAAACAAGCACCTCGGGCTTGGAATGCTCGATTCACCAGTCATATGCTCAAGCTTGTCTTCATTCAGTCCTTATCTGACTCCGCCCTCTTCATGTTGCACACCAACTCAACTCTTCTCATTGTTTTGTTGTACATTGACGACATTATAGTCATTAGAAACAACACACAGGCCATGTCCCAATTGATCCAAGCTCTTCATGCTGAATTCGACATGAAGGATCTTGGTACCCTGTCATACTTCCTTGGCCTCCAAGTCTGTCACCACGATAAAGGGCTCTTCATCAACCAAAGAAAGTATGCTCGTGATCTTTTGGCTAAGGTAGGCATGTACAGCTGTTGTCCAGTCACAACATTAATAGTCTCAGATTCCAAACTGCTTATAAGTGATGGTGCTCTTCTGTCTGACCCCTCTCTCTATCGTAGCATGGTGGGAGCCCTCCAATATCTGACGTTTAGCCGCCCTGATATTGTATTTATCGTTAACACGGTTTGTCAATTCATGCATGCTCCCACATATGCACACATGGTGGCAGTTAAACGCATTCTACGATACGTGAAGGGGATTATTGACTACGAACTCAGCTATGTCTTAGGACCTATACACCTTCAAGATTTTCCGGAAGCTGATTGGGGAGGAAATCCCAACACTAGACGATCTACTTTGGGTAATATCATCTTCCTAGGTTGAAACCACATCTCTTGGGGTGCTAAGAAACAACACACTGTCTCGCGATCATCTGCTGAGGCGGAGTATCGAGCCTTGGAAAACACAGCGTGTGAGGTACATTGGATCACCTACCTACTTCAAGATCTTCATTTAACTCTTCCTCAATCACCTCTTGTCAGGACCCACCCCGGTTTCACCCCGAAAACCGAGGTAAATCCTGCTCCCGTCTGACACCCTGACACAAAAACAGTCAGACGCAGGAGAACTTATACTACATATCCCGAAGTTAATAGTTTACAAAGCATAGTACGAATTACAAAGAAATAAAAACACGCACGCGGAAGAAAACTTAAACACTCTGGGACCTTGCTCGTCACTTCTATGCCTCAGACACTGCCTCGACGTCAAGACCCCGCGCTAGCTCCACGACCTGGAGGGCAATTTAAAACAGAAGGTGTGAGTGGACCAGAATAACAGAAAAGTTCTAAAACCATTTATAAGAAAAACCAGGTTTAGCCCTCCGTTTTAAAACCACATGCATAACCTAGTTATGAAAACAATTATAAATCAACCATTATAAAATATCATAAGAAACAGAAACACTATAAAAACAGGTATAGAAATTACAGCATATGAATCATAAAACCGTGTCAGAAACCATGAACGTCAATCATCATTTAACGATCAAACCTGTTGGACCTATCTGAGTCTTTAAACTCCCGAGTCTTTAAACTCCCGAGTCTTTAAACTCAATCCAGGCCTCAATAATATCCGAGTCTTTAAACTCCCGAGTCTTTAAACTCAACAGGCCTACGGGGGTAATATCATAAATGTCCGAGTCTTTAAACTCCCGAGTCTTTAAACTCAATCCGGGCCCGTCCCCCGTCAATCAGAATCTGGGTCTTTAAACCCAATAACCAGATCCAGCAAATCCAATCCAAAACCATTTGAAAATCATTTCTAAATCCATATCCAAACCCGAATTCGAAATCACCGGTCTGATGCCCTTCCGGCTTCCAGAACCGTCATTCCGAACCCAAATCCGGAATTCCCACGTTTTGAAATCCGAGTCTAACCCAAATCCTTAATCATTGAAATCACATTTCAAAATCCATTTATAAGCATTCAAAACCAGTTATCATTTGAAAATCCCCAAAACCATGGCCTTATACTTAGAAATCGACTTTCCTCGTAAAACATGCCAAATACGTTATTTCTCGAAAACCGTGCAATTATGTAAAACCAACATAGCAGAATCAACAATCATGAAACCACAGATAAAACCACCAAACAATTATAGAAAAACAGTTATGCATGCTCGAGTTTAGAGAAGGGGTCCACTCACAGTACTGCGCCCTCAATCGCGTCCTGACCGTCCAGCACGTTCCTCAGCTTCCTCGGGAAATCCCGGTCCTGTCAACAACCGCCAAAGTACGTTACTACCCACTTACGAAGATCCACCTAAATTCCCTCAAAACTCCCCGAATTCTAAACACAAGGAATCAGAACCCTAAACCTTTACCCTCGCGGAACTACATTAAATCGACGTCCGATTAACCCGAAACCAATTCCTATAGACTCATCACAACTCCTAGATCAAAAACCATGTTGACCGTTTTCCCCAAAACCGCCGCACGCGCCCCCATGCGCCGCCCAAAGTGGCTGCGCGTGGCCCTCACGCGCCTGCTACAGTGCACCTCCTTCCTCGAGCAAACCCGGTTCGCACCAGTAGCCTGCAACATGAACCGGCGAGAGCGGTTCTCCTCCTTCCGTCCACCAAATCGACTCCTCTCTTCACCAACAGCCTCGTCCAATCCTAGGCTACCCATTCCCGTACTTCACTCACCTCGACTCACCCTAAAACTCGTCGATTCGAACTCGAACAAAAACCCGTACACTGCCCTGTTTCCTTCTCCGGCCACCCAGGTCACTTCACCTCACGGTGGCTACCCGAAACACTTCCTAGGACCCTTCTAAGCCTAACCCATCTCACCTTGACCGCCGACTTACTCCCTAGGTTCACAACTCGCCGTCTGAAACTCACGGCCAAAACAGAGCACACAAAGTCCCTCCGCCGTGCCAACCGTCACCGTGCACCTCCCGTCACGGCAGTACAACCAGTGACCTCCTAGGACTCTGCTGAGTCCCCTAGACCTCCCTATATGCTTCGATTCAACCCCGTGATTCATGACTTCCGATTTGAACGCAGTCTACAAAACAGAGCACAGGAACAAGGATGAAGAATTTACCTACCTCCCGTCACCGTCGTGAGCTCCGCTGGGGCTGGTGGACTCCTCGCACCCCTCACGACACCACCACCATCTCAGTTGCACCGTACACGGCCACCACCGCCACGATTCTTACTACCTCCCTGCTTTTCACTCCTGGTTTTCCCGTAGTTCTCAATTCACCCACGTACAACCACTACACCGTCTCACCTTCTCCCTGTCTCACTCCCACTCTCTGGTCACTCTCACACCCTCACAACTCATCAACACACACCATCACCGATCAATTCTCTCAATTCTCTCCCTCTGTTTCTCTCTGTGTCGAAGAACAAACACGAACACTCTGCTCCCCCAAATAATTGGACCGTGCTTCCTAGAAGCCACTAGGCCCCTGCCACGCGTCACAATCCTTCCCATTCTCTCACCAAATGGCTCCATCCCAGCCGTCCATCTGTCCTCTCTCTGCACAATTCCCAGAGCCCCTCTTTTTAACCCAATTTTACGGTTTTACCCTTACCGTTCTAGACCCGTAACTCACACCTCGTAAGTCCGATGAACACGTGCCGCCTGTCATCGAACTCAGGACGATGAAATCTATCTAACGGTCCTAGGTCAACATACCAAAACCCGTTCGTACAAAAAGTCAACTTTTCCCCTTCTTTTACCAACTTCCGAACATCACAACTTCCTCCTCGGATGTCGGAATCGGGCGTGCCACCTGCCTACGGATTTGTGACGTCCTAAACTACGTCCTGATCACTGGTCAATACCCACTTGACCACCCGAACTAAAAGTCAACATTTTGCCCGAACTAGGGGCAAAATCATCATTCTACGCTTACGGACCTATCGGGACCACCTAACCACCAACTAGCCTCACTAATCCCACCATCACACTACTAATCCCGGCTCTCGGGATGGGTTGTTACACCTCTACTCTGGTGCAATAGCATGCCAGCCATCCAAATCGCTCACAATCCAGTGTTCCATGGTCGTACCAAATATGTGGAACTCGATGTCCATTTCATCCGTGAATGAGTGCAGAACAAGTTCCTTCGTTTACCTCATGTTTGCTCCCGCAATCAATTAGCCAATGTCATGACTCATGGCTTACACTTACCCAAGTTCGAGTTCTATCGTACCAATCTGCTGCATTGTGCCTCTAGCATCAGATTGAGGGAGGTTATAAGCTAACACGTGCTGACTCTACCGTGTAGAGTGTTTAGCAAGTTAGTAGGGTTAGTTATACAGCTAATGTAGAATTAGTTAAACAGCTAGGGTGTCTTAGTTGACAAAAGTTGTTAAAGTTGTTAGGGAACCTACACGTACTACACATGTATATATTGTGAGAAGCTTTTTGTGATGTAAGGTTAACAAATGAGATTCCCAAACTCTTCCTCTTAAATTCTCCCATACTTGCATTCTCTCTCGATCTATCTCCTCTTCATTCTTCATTCTTCATTTCTTCATAGAAAACGAGCAAAGGCATTGAAAATACACATAATTTATTTGCTCTAACTCAAGCATGCAAAAAAAAAAACAAAATTTCTAGAGAACAATGTCTCTGCTCTTGAACATTCGCCAACAACTCTCACATAAATCGACTTCCAGCCTCTTGGAATTGGACTAGGATTCAAGTCTAATAAGCTCCGGCCTCGGGCCAAACTCCGGTGTCGGATTCAAACTAGAGGCCACACAGATTTCGGAGGCCCAAAAACTAAGGGGGTGAATGATGTGAAGAATCTAATGACGGTCTTCGAGGACTGTAAGGACATAAGGGTGATTGGAGACAGAGGAGACTTGTTGATGGGTGAATCTTTATCGAGAGACCAAATTCAGTGGAATTGGGTTAAACACATTTCCACTGAGGAGGAGTTCTGTAACGACCTGAACCTTTATTATTATTATTATTTTATTGTGAAATGACCATTTTGCCTCTGAGGGGAAAAAAGTTGACTTTTGAACTGGAAAATAATTAGGACTTTGACCCATTACCGTAACGTAGATCGGGATGTCACGAGTCCGTAGGCAGGCGGCACATCGAAATCGGACGTCATATGAGAAAGTTATAGTCACTGAAGTGATTTTGGCGAAACTTACGAACCGAGAATGAACTTAAAATAATATTAAAATATTCAAATCTGTTCTAAGCTCTTGATTTAATCTAAACCGTCGGATGAGTGACAAGTGTCACTCATCCTATGGCTACTATTCCCTAAAAGCTGGATCTAACCCTATTGGCCCTTTTTAATTATTTTATTTTCCCTTAAACCACCCCAGCTGTCCATCTCCTGCCACCACTCAATCTGGGCCCTCCATTTCTATTGCTTTTTATCTTTATCTGCACGACCATCCCTCTTTCATCTCCCACAATCATTTTCCCAACTGTGAAGAACACACGACTTCACCGTGCACAAACACCCAACCGACCACCACATTCATCCACTTGCCACAGGATCACGACCATCGTCCCCACCGCCTGCATCTTCATCATCAGCCACCCCTTCATCCTCTCCTCTCTATCTGCAACCCAAAAAAAAACCCCAGAACCGAGACGAACGTTTAGATCCAGGAATCCAAACCACTCGACCATGCCTACACAACTCAAACCAGTGCTGGGCTGGGACTGTTAGGACCTCAGGAGGACGGAGAGATAGACGAGATGGTTCACGGCAGCGACGCGGCGGAGGTAAGCCGTAAAACCTGAGAGGCCCCTGTTTTTCCAAGTTTTCTAACGACTCATTTTTGACGTGTGTGTTTTGTTTCTCTCTGTTGGGACACGTTCTAAGAGTAGTGACGACCTAAGAGAAGCTAGTTGCGAAGTTGGAAACGGACAGAGGTGATGGGGAAGATGACTAGAGTAAGCCGCGAGATTTCTTCGAGTTACAGGTACAGATCTCGCCCTTGTAACTAGTTTTTGAGGTCACAGACCTGTAGAACAGACATAGACGAACCTCTAGGAGCAAACTCTGTCGAAAATGGTGGCCGAAAAAGGAATCTGGGATCGGATCAAGCCAGGGACCAACCAGAGAGTGACACGTGTCCCCTAACACATGTCAGGGATGACGTCAGCATGACGTCATCAATCACTGTAACAGCGTTGACCACGCGTTGACCAGGCGCCGTGTGAACATTATTTTTGGTGGGACTGGTACCATTTTCAAGCTTTTGACGATACGAATCCAATGGCGGTGGTTTCTTGTCGATTGGAGATCGTTAGGTCGGTCAAAATAGGGTTTGAAGCCTCGGGAAGCGTGTCCGGGCTACGTTTTCTAGTCGAATCTGTTCTAGGGTTTTAAGGATGAACTAATGGGGTCCTTTAGTGACTCTTGGACATATTATTACATGTTTAGGCGGTCATTGAGCACCGAGGACCGTGTGTGAGTGGGCTACTTGGTTTCTAAAAGGATTGCATGCATAAACTGTTTTACATTACCACTTTATGATTTAGATGGGACTATTATGGGTATTATATGTTGATGCTTATTACATATTATGGTGTTTTGAGCATGAGACCCGTTTGGATTATATATGGAATGTTTTCAGTGATATTTAGGGGACATAGGGTAACTATACTATTATTGTGTTGTCCTTTCCTACCTTACTATCAATGCCTCCTCCAGGGAGGGTCGTTGGCCTGGGTGGACCCTGGAGTAGTCACGGGGCCCTGACTGAGAGGAGTCAACCCCCGTTGGGCTACTTACTCTTAGGAAGGCATATTGTTTATACCTCGGGTAGTGACCCGGGATATCGGGCACTGGTGGACCTAGGGGATTTCACGGGATTTGAGACCCTGAGTGGCAACGCGTAGCCTTAGAACCGTGACATCATTATTAGGCATCGGGGGTGCCGGGGTTGGGTTATACAGTGCACTATTATGTTGGTTTTCCCTATTCGATTATTATATGATTATGTGATTATGATTCTATTACGATATTATATTTACTTCAATGCATGCAAGTTTTGGAAAACGGAGGGGTAAAACCTTATGATTTATCTATATTATTAAATTGATTTTATAAACTGTTTATTTTCGGCCCACTCACTTTTTAATGTTTTACTGACCCCTCCATGGCCGTGCCACGGAATTAGAGGGGGATCTGGAGGACGAGGCTTAGTCTAGTTTGATGTGTACCTGTACACCCAAATGGGTAGGTTGAGCACTATTTGTGTAACCTGACTATTGTGCTCATGTTTTGTATTGTACTACCCCTGGTCTAACAGCATATTACTCCGAATTCTTATGTTTAACGTTATTTGTTTAATTTGAAGTATTTTAGTTCGGTTAAGGGTACTTTTGGTTTGTTTGTAGTCGTTGTCAGACGGGAACGGGACACGTCCCTAGGTGGTCCCAGTGGGATTGGGACGGGTCCTGTCAAGTTCGGTTTGGAGTTGTTAGGGATGTTGCGTGAGGACATAGAGACCGATGCTGGCATGCAGACAACGGCCATGGAGGAGGACGGGAAGAAAGAAAAAGCGAGAGTAGACTGATTTAGTAGACAAGGCCAGTACAAACATTTGAAGGCTCATAGAAAAATATAAAATGTACCCTTAATTCGTACACCTAACTATATATTAAAAATGTCATTTTTTATGAACTTATTATTTCATTTTAATACTATGGGGTCTCATTAAAGCTTGTTAGGGAAAGTTTATTGGGACAAAACTCGTTACAAAGAAAAAAGAGGACCTTATATCCAAAACATTACATTTCGTAAAAAAATAAAATAAAAAGATGAATCCTATATTTATAACTTGTACATTGATGAAAATACCTAAATTCAAGATTAGTATACTACAATTTTTGTATTCTATACAAACAGTTAGTCTTCAAATAAAATCTCTACCATTTAAGGAACTTAAACTAACATCAAACTTACATGCTCTTATATTATTTATTTTTCTGCAAACTTTATTTATTAATTTAGTTTTTATATATAATATTAATAATTTTGGATTTAATTTTGGACCCAATTATAATAAATTAATAAGTTGGACTATATAAGCTAATATTACACATTTTTCTTCAAATATTAATTTTCGGATTGGTTAGAGTACATCCTAGCCCTATGTTGTGGCCCGTGCCCGCCTAAACCAATATATATAGGGAAATCTTATGATAAAAATTATGTCCTTCATAAAAATTAAACACATAAGAAATTAAACAACACCAACAGGATTTCTGATATATCTAAACATGTAGCGATCCTCAACCACATAGAAATTTTCGCAAATGAGTGACCCCCAAAATGTTTTGTTACCATTTTCTATAATTTTACAAATGAATGCTAAAAAAATTCTCATAAAAAAATATTATATATAAATCTATGACACTTCATTATTATCTGTAAAATAAGTCAAATTTTACATATAAACTTTTGTTGTCCTAAGAAATGGTGAAATTGCAATAAATTCACAGATATATACATCTTAATTTTTCTGTGTATGCTTGCTGCCTCTGCTTTGGTCATGCCATAAATATTTGTTGAACTCTCCTAAAATGAGTTGAAAGGAGTGAATAATATGATGAACAAGTCTCAAATGGTGACCCTGAAACAACAAAAAAGCAAGACTTTTTGGCTTTTGGCCCAGAGTCAGACTTCGCGGCTTGACCTAATGAAAAACCATATATGCTGACTTTCTTCGTCTTATAAATATCACCAATCCCTCATGACTCTTCATCTTAATCTCCGAACCTTCTTTATATGCACCATATTTCAAGCTCTTCTATCATCCTCTAGCAAAGTCCTCTACTCAAAAACACATAAAAAACACATAGCCTACTGCAAATCAAAACCACAAAAGAGCTCGAAGAAATCGATATCAAAATATCAATGGATACCAAGTACTATAAGACTATCACTAAGGAAGATCATCAATATATTGATGATGATGATGATGATCCTGCTCCACTACCAGGATTTCGTTTTCACCCAACAGATGAAGAACTTGTGGATTTCTATCTCCGCCGGAAGATCGAGAAGAAGCCGATCAGCTTAGAGCTCATCAAATCAATTGATATCTACAAACACGATCCTTGGGACCTTCCAAGTATGTCCTGTTCATTTTTTTCTTTTTTGTTTTCTGTCTCCATTTTCACTGGACTTTAGCTTGAAAGAAGAAGTAGCAGAGAAGAAGAAGGAGAAGCCGCAGATAGGGCTAAATTAATTGCTCCTAAACTCAAAAGATTCTGAGCAAAAACCTGGCTTATAGAAAATTGGGTGCACGAGTTCCTAGCTAGTATTACTATTCTTTACTTGGAACTTCTATATTATTTAGGCTTATTACTTTAAGTATGCTAAGAATACGTAATATAGGCTTATTACTTTAAGTACACTAGGAATTTGCTACGAAATTTCAAAATGTATTAGTAACGGAAATTTGTCTCAGTGTGCTACTGGAACGGTAACACTGTCAATACCGTTGCACTAGCCGTGTATCTCCGTTATTAACGCCGTGAAAACTGATGATGTGACAGTACTATTATAAACTTTTAGAGGTAATTTAGACTTTTTCTCAGACCGGAGAGAGACCCAGCAACCCATCTCCATTGTGTGTGTCTCTCTCTATGCTAACTCCTATTCCACCACTGCAAATTCTTATTCCCATTGGCATCTCACCTAATATTCCTGAATCTGCAACGAACTCCTCGGGCCGGTCCAAAATCTTCGGGTCCTTGGTCGCAAACGGTTGGAATCCGAACAACATCTCTCCCTCCTTGACTTTAAACGCAGCGTCGTGGCTCTCGATCACGAGGTCGGTCTTGGCTTTCCCGTACTGCAGCGGCACAGGGGGCTCGATGCGGAGGCCTTCGTACACGACGGATTTCATCAACGGCATTTGTTCCTTTGGGGAAAAAAATCTTCATCCCTCTGAGCGTATTGAAGCACGTGGCGAACAACAGATTGTGGCACGCTTAGTCCTTTGAGATTCCGAGCCACTCCGCCTCGTCGAGCACATGACCAGCCGACTGGAAGAAGAAGTCGTAGAGTCTCTGGTAGTCTTTCTTGACGAGAGCCGGTGGAAGCTGGAAACTGTGAAGCAGGGGATCCTCGACGGCCTTCGGCAGGCCGAGAGTCAAAACCGAGCCCAATCTGAATAGGACCCATTTCACTACCAAATTAGGTATGTCGGTTCCGAGTGGAGTGTCAGTCGGGGTTGCAACAAAGTCTGCTTTCTCTTTATCGGCAAGCTTTTGCTCCAGAGTTTCGAAAAGCTCCGTGTAGGCGGAGTGGAATTCGGGTATGACTGAGTCACGACTTGACTTGCAGGGGTAGAAGATCAGGCGCTTGAGCTGCTCGTGCTTAGGCTCCGACGGGTCGAGGTAAGACCGTTGACTCGTATTTCTGAACACGGGAATTGAAGAACTCGTCCTTGCCCTGGTTGTAAAAGTAGTCTTGACGATCGTTGATGGCCCCCAGGATGGGGAGACCATAGTCCCCGGGAATATTCTTGAAGGGGAGCTTCATTGCAGGCTCAGGCGGCGATACTGAAACAGAGGATGATGTGTCAGACATTGCGGCGGAGATCGGACGGACACGAACCCTACGCGTGGAGGAGGAATTATTTGGAAAAGATTTGACCGGCAACTAGAACTGCAGTTGCAGGGAAGTGAAACTCAAACAAGACGAAGCCATTGGATTTGGTGATCAAAGAAACGAAATTAATATAAAATTTAATAAAAGAAATCAAATGTCTAAATTACCTCTAAAAGTTTGTAATATGACTGTCACGTCATCAGTTTTCATGGTATTAATAACGGAGATAGACGGCTGGTACAACGGTATTGACGGTGTTACCGTTCTCACAGCATACTGAGGCAAATTTCCGTTCTTAGTGCATTTTGAGATTTCGTGGCGTATTCTTAGTGCACTTAGAATAATAAGCATATTATTTATACTATCAAGAAAAGTACATAGTTTTCTGATCTAACATACCATCTTAACCTTAATTACTAGCCAGTATTTATATATTCCCGTACGATTATTGCAGCTAGATTCATTCTTATTACTATTATTACAAAGATTTGAATTAATTAATTTGTGATTATTAACGTGACTATTTTATGTGTATGCAGAAGCAACGAGTACAGCAGGAGATAAAGAATGGTACTTCTTCTGCAGAAGAGGGAGAAAGTACAAGAACAGCATAAGACCCAACAGAGTTACAGGTTCTGGGTTTTGGAAGGCAACCGGAATCGACAAGCTGATACATTTCCATGGAGGAGAAGGCCATGCCTGCATTGGCCTCAAGAAAACCTTAGTTTACTACCGTGGCAGTGCCGGAAAAGGCACCAAAACTGATTGGATGATGCACGAATTTCGCCTTCCCAATCCGGCCACTATTTCTAATGAATACAACAACCGCATCTCCACCACTAAGAGCACTGATCCTCAGCAAGAAGCTGTAAGTGAAAATCTCCACCATAATTTCGACCCTTTCTTTTAGTACTCGTGAATTTGTTTGTGTCAGAAAGATCCATGTTGTCATAATCTAAATCTGGATCACCGGTCATATCAAGTTAACTAGTTTTAACTTCTTTGAATGCGTTATCCACATTGATATATACGACTTTATAATTAATGATATACTTGAAAAAGAACCCAAAAAAAAACACAAAAAATTTACCATAAAGTATAAATGGAGGAAAATTGAAATCAAACTCAATAATATACCGGTCATAATATCATGGTACTCTACATTATGTATGTAGATTAATTTTTAGTTCAACGATTGTGCTTGAGTATGTACTTACCAAACATTGTTTCTCGTACCTACATGCATTATCTTTATTCTGCCCCAGATATTGTACTCTCTAGTTTTCGTCATACATATAGCTAAATTGATTTTCAAATTCTCCTTTTCAATTCGATTGTATTAATAACGACATAAAGACTTATGTGCTGATGAATTTTATGGTTCAATTTCATCAGGAAATATGGACATTGTGTCGGATATTCAAGAGAAATATGTCATACAAAAAGCACAACCCGGACTGGAGAGACCTATCTGCTAAAAAACGGCATCCCATGGACACCGTGGGCTCTAGGAAATGCACCATTGATCTTCAGGATCATCATCTGGACGATCACGATCTATCTAACACTTACATCCGCTTTGGAGCTTCAGACACTATCTGCTATGAAGACAAGAAGCCTGTGGTGAATCAAACCAACAATTTTAATGGAAACAATAATAACCAGCAGCAGTTACATGCAGCTGTAGGGCAACTGAGCTCCATGGCAACGCCTCCTGCACATCCCTACATGGAATCATTCTCACACTTCTCCTTTCAAGATCTTGAAGATGACCTTCTAAATGAGAACTGGGATGAGCTCAGATCAGTTGTACAACTGGCTTTCGATCCAACTTATGTTATGTAATATGCACCGGAACTGTTTTTTTTTTTTTTTTCCTTCCTTTTGACCATTTTACTCCTAGCGTGCAGGAGTTCGTCCTTGTACGTGATGGTCACATGATTTCTAATTTTAATTAATTAATCTTCTTGGATTAGTAATAGATTAATTATATAATCAGTGTTCCACGTAATAGAATTATCATTTATATAGGTAAAATCTAAAATTTCTTATTTACTAAATGAAAATAAGTATTAATTAAGGGCGGCTGCGTGAAATAATGTATTTAATTTGAGGGTAGAATAATCCAGTGCATATGCGATCGAGGGTTCATGAGAAAATGTTAAAGGTCCTCGGGGGGGCTGCGGCAAAGAAAACGAGTCAGGTTGTTTTCACTTTTCATGTCGCTTGTTTATTCTTTTATAACCTATGTGTAAAATCAACCTTGCTGACTATTATAATAAATAAAAGCTGGTGATTAGAAAATTTAGAATTACCATTGTTAGCCGATGGAAAGGTTTGCTTAATTAACTAATATTAATATTTAATTATTATCGAAATCCTTCTTGTAGTTTTTTTCGTAACATTTTTTGCTTGTATTGGTTATGAAAATTAGTAAAATTAAACAAATTATGTTAAAATTATTAAAAAAAATTTCTTTTCTTTTGCTAATTTCTTTATAATTTTTTTTTTATTAACATGCCACATTCATTTGATAATTATCGAAGAGCATGCATGTAAGGATATTTATTTTTCATTTTTTTGAATACCCGAAAATGATGTATACCACAATTTTTAAAAAGAAATTGGATAACATTTACATGTTAAATTTCTCTCAACTATGGAAAAAAAAAAAAGAGAAGCCATGGCATTGGCATTGGCATTATATTGATTTTGTATTTTTTTTTTTTGCCATTATTATTGTCTATAGAAAGTGTTTTGGTTAATATTAATGAGACATTCCGCCTGGAAAGTCCACTAAGATGTGAAAATTAAGACATGTTGGTCGATATCTGGATAGTGACGCCTAGATGACGAAAGTCAAAAGGATAAAATGGTGCATTTTAGAAAGTAGTGTAAAACGTAATTCATAAAAACAAAATAGCATTTCACCGCGACAACAGAAGTATAGAGTATAGTATACTATTTATTATGATCATACAATTCAAGTAACTACCCGAGATATCCCGATTTCCATTGCGTTACACCCAAACTACCAGTTCGAATATCAAAACAGCTATTGTAAACTCCTCAGAATGCTTGAAGTATCACTAGGACTTGAGTGATACAAAAATAAAAGGGTGACTGGACCTTATAAGCTTTTTAGTGTAAAACTACAAGTTTAAAAGACATTAGCCCTCAATTTTGAAAATAAGTTCAAAGACTAACGTTTTAGAAACATGCACGTTTTACAAGAAATAATAATAAAATAATATAAATGTCTCAAAACTCATTTCGAGATATAAGTATATAATATATAACCCACTAAATATGCTCTTGAGTCACTCGAGTAATATGCTCATAACAGGCTAGGTATTTATGATTTATCTGTGTACACCAACCACATGAAAGTTGGGTGCTAAACATAGTTATCTCATGTCCCTTAGAGCTCGAGGATGATCTATAGCTATTTAACTAGTATTTTGAGTAAGCATGGATGATCAATCATGTGGAGGTTGGTCTATGGCTAATCAGACAGGTACTTGAGATACCGGCGACTCCTAGATGAGTATTCAACTTCTATCTCGACTTAAAAGTCGTATCTCTGAATAACCATCTCTACATTACCATACTTTAATTCTAATTATAAACAAACATCAAGAGATTGTATTCAACACAAACAAATACAATTAAGTTATGCTCAACAGTTAACTGACTATTAGTCACATCAAGTGCGCTCTAAGAAATCATAACAAAGCACCTTAAAGTAATCAACCAAAGCATGCCCAAAAGTAATCATAAAATAATCATCGTAAAAACGTGCAGATAAAAGTTTATATAGAAACTGAATTTGAGAAAGGGGTATGCTCACAAACTGGTTGGGGAGTCAAAATCACTAGAGAAATCAAGTTGACACAAGCTCTAAGGCGATACAACACTGAATAGGCCAGAAAATCGACAGGAAAGCACGTTGGTTCTTATGTTTTCGAGATTCTGACGAGCCCTTGCTTCATTGACCTCCATTCAGAAATCAAAAGTAGAAGCATGGTTAATAAGTAGTTACTAAGGCGAATCAAATCGCTTGAGTTTGGGTTCAAGAAATTACCTTGTTTAGTCTTGAATTCTATGAGTAGTTCTCAGGTTGAAATCAGATTCCTCGTCGTCGTTTGAGCCACATTGGTCCTTTTGGTCACCACCTGCTCCACTAAACTCATGGCGAGATGGTGCAGAGAAAGGGCATGATTGTGACGACCAGGAAATTAAAAAAAAAAAGGGAAAATGACGATTTTACCCTTGGTTAATTGAGTCAAAAGTTGACCTTTTGTTCGAGACACTTTTTGGGCTTTCCGTAAAAACCGTTGCGTATATCTCGGAATCTTGAGCCTGTAGATAGGCGACATGCAGAAATCGGATCTCGGATGTGAGAGTTATAGGTCTGCAAAGGCTAGGGGCAATTTGGTAATCATGTAAGAAGGGTAAAATGGTAATTTGACTGGGTTTTTGATGAGTCAGCACAATTATGACTCACCTGGGTTGTTAAGTGACATCTGTCACCTTGTGAATGAAGATTAGTGGCAAGTGACAGGACCCATCCCAATCCCCCCGGGATTACCATGGAATGTGCCCTGCTCCCGTCCAACAAGAGGTGTTAGACAAGGGATAACCAAGAGTCACATCCCAAACGGGACATCCAGAGTGCGCAAGGATCGATGGAGGAGGCGTGCAATGTCCCAGTCTCTACTGCAGTCGCATCCGTAATCAACCTGAAGGGCATTAAAACCAAAAACTGTGAGTGGACGAAAATAAACAAGTTCATTAAACACAGTTATAAGACATTTATGCCCTCCATAAAAACATATGCATGCCACGAAAACCAGTAACCGGACATTTGTTCAACCAAGCATTAGGGCCTTAGCCCAGAAACCCTTACCAAGTATGGGAACTCAGCCCAAAACGTGTAGAATATCTAATATGTGATTATATCACTAAGTGGGTTACTGCCCAAATCCTTAAACACAATTTATTAAGAAAAACCATTTCATAGATTCATTATTATTAACCATCTCCAGTATTCCAGTATCTCACGGTATTATAAGCGACGCGTGCTACCTGGGGTCTCTCCGGGTCAATATCTTTGACATCCCTGATGTCTGACGTCCCAGACGTCAATCATAGCAATCCTGCTCCTGAGTCACTATACGGTCTGGCAGCTCCGTATAATGACCCCTCGCAGACAATGCACCGTGACTTCTCCAGTGTCCCAGACACGGAGGAGACCATATATGTTTAGGATGGTACATGGAAACCAGTTTTTATTAAGTCATTTCAAAACATCCCAGTGGGTCCCGCCCGAAATCTCCATAAAACATTACAATTCTATTTAGGTTTTCGACCCGAAATCGCATTTATGAACCAACTGGGCTCGCGGCCCGATTTCATAAATCAACTGGGCCCACGGCCCGATAATATAACTCAAATGGGTCTCAGCCCGATTTCGTAACAACTGGGCCCCTGGCCCTATTTGATAAAGCAACTGGGCCCCTGGCCCGATTACGTGACTCAAATGGACTCCAAGTCCGAGGTTTCCAAAACAATTGGGTCTCAAGCCCGAGTACATCTTTTAAATTTCAAAACCGTTTTACCATATTATTCATTAAACCACAAGCACATAAAACCACAATAAAACCGTTAACCTCGATATACGTGAAATACATAAAACACCTCGAAATACGTGCAACATACCCAAAATCAATACTCACAAATACCATAATAGAAATCATGCATATAAAAAATATAACACACTTAGGCATGCATAGAATTTAGAAAACCAAAGTCCACTCACAGACCGTTTAACGGTACGCCTCGATACGCGTGCCATAGGCCTTCCCGGGCCACACCACTATCACCGGGACTCCCAATCCTGTCCAAATCACATTAGAGGGTCACTAACCTCCACATTAACATCCTATCAAAGTCCCGTAATTTTCCAGAATTTTTAACTATTTTTAAACTTGATTTAAAACCTTCGGACGTCCCGAACAACCTCGAAACGGTGTCCGATCGACACGAAACTAATCCCAAAATGTTCGTTACATCGAATAGATTAAAAGTCATGTTGGAAGTTTCCCCAAAATACCCTTCACGTGCCCCCACGCACCAGGTCAACATTCAGGTCAACACTGATGACGTCATGCTACAGTAACCGGGTCTGAAACCGGGTCTGTAACCGGGTCGCCGTCGACCCACGGCTTGACCAGATCACAGATCGAGTTTCCGACCACCATTTTTGATGCGGTTTGATCCAATGAACTCGTCACAACCTACTCTATGGTTCTGTGGCATCCAAACTAGTTTTTAGGTTGAGTAAACTACCTGAAAACTGACGCCAAAATCGGCTGAGAACTCAGGTCGTCCTCTCCGGCGACTCGTCAAGATTCCGGCCACAAGCTTCGGTCTAGAATGTTCGTCTAGGTCCCTAGGACATGTTTCAAAAGTAAACAAACCATCCCAACGTCAAAAACCAGTGTTTCGAAACAGGGAAGAAAATCAAACCTTCTCGGGTTTCTGAGCATATCGCCGCCGTGTCGCCGCCGTGGGCTGCCCAGTCTAGTCCTGAGCCGTCCTAAGGTTCCAGTGGTCTTAACTCTAAGTTGGTTCGAGTCCAGGTGAGGTGGTTTGGACGTTTGAACGGTTTGAGTTGATTTTGGTTCCTCTCGGGTCTGGGGTTTTCCCGGCCGTGCAAGGCGGCCGTGAGGTGGTGGCCGGCGTCTGAAGGTGGTTGGGGTTCGTCTGGAGCTGACTGGTGTGTGGAGTTAGGTTGTGAGGTGATGGAGTGTTTGTGAAAAGAGTGGGAGTTGTCCACGGTTTGGAGGAATGAAAATGAGAGAATGATATTCTGATGGTTTAAGAAATAAAGGGAAGATGAGATCAAGGGCTAGGATTCAATCTGTGGTTTGAATGGATGGTGAGGATTTCAGGAGGAAAATTAATTAATTAAACCAATGGCCAACCAAGATCCATGATTTAGGGAATATAGGGGATGAGTGACACTTTTCACTCATCCAAGGGTCCAGATTGTTTTGATTAAAGTAATCAGATTTTATTATTTTATTAATATTTTAACCGAGACCTCGATTCGTTAATTCGTTCCCTTGACCATAACTTCGTCGTCGTAACTCCGATTTCGGCATGCCACCTGTCATTGGATTCGTATCGACGATACCTACGTAACGGTCCTTGGCCCTCGTCCATCGGACCTCCCGATCAAAAGTCAACATTTGACCCCCAATTAACCAAAATTACCAAAATACCCCTCAACTTCCGAACATCATAACTTTCTCCTTGAATGTCGGAATCGAACGTGCCACCTGTCTATGAACTCGTGACATCCCGAACTACGTCACGGTCATCGGTCAAAATCCGTTTGATCGCCCGATCAAAAAGTCAACATTTTGCCCACGACCAAGGGCAAACGGTCATTTTGCACATTTTGTCCGATTTTGACCTACTAACCACCGATCAACCTCACTAATCAAGATTAGTGACAAATCTAATCCCGGAATTCGGGACGGGTCGTTACAGCAAGTGGATGTGTGTGCGGTGGTGTGAATTAGCTAAGTGAAAGTAAGGGAGAATTAGACCCCGTGTGTGTGTGTTTTGGAGGAAAAAACAGAGACCTCAATATACCCAAACAAAGGCATCAACAATTCTCCTCTGATTGATCAAATTGAGAAGAATAAAGAGAGGGAGAACAGAGACTTAACAAAGAGAGTGGGGGTATGAAATCGTGAAGGAAACCTGAAATCCAACTCTTTGAATTTCGAAATGGATTAAAATGCAATTTGGAATTAACGGCTCTAATAATCGAAATAGAGACTTGTATATGCTTTCTAGGGTCATTTGGAATGGAACCATCCCAAAATTGGGAAGAATCGACGCAGGGAAGACCACGAACAGACATGGCCAAATTGGGAAAATTTTGGGATTGAGTTCAGGTACTTAGAGGAAAGGGAACCTGGAATTGGTTTCGATTCTATAGTTAAAATCATCTTAATAGGATTCCTATTCAATTGGAGTGAATAATTGAATTGAAAATGGAGAGAATTGGATTTTGATCTGTCGGATATGGAATTGTGAATTGATGAATTTTAAGTTCGATTTCATTAATTAGAGATTACAAAACCTAAATTAAGGTTGTATATATGATATTGGACAAAAGAACAAGAAGAATTGAGGTTGAATTGATGTAGTTCTAACCGGGTTGCTTCGCGGGTTGCAGGGTCCAATTGCAGAGAATCGGGTGAAGGTGGTGACACTGTGCACCACTATAGCAGGCGCGTGACTTTCACGCGCAGCCATTTATGGCGGCGCGTGAGGGCGCGTGGGGCATCATTCCAAGGTAAGGTCAACATGAAGTTTGATCCTCTTGATATGACGAACATTTTGGCACTAGTTTCGAGGCGAGCGAGTATCGTTTCGATATTGTTCTGTGCATATGAAATTTTGATATATGTGTTAAATACGTATTTTAATCCCAAAAAATTGGTTCATTTTAATGTAAGACTATTTGAGGTGTTAGGGACCCTCAATGATGATTTTTGACAGGATTCGTGATTCCTGAAAAGTACCAGAAATTACGAAAAAACGTGCAACTCAGAACCGAGTAATTCGGACGGTGTGTGAGTGGACGTTTGTTTTATAAACTATTATGCATACATAGTTAAATGTTTTATGTCATTTATTGCATGTTTTGAATAATGATTTGGTGAACTTAATTGTCGGTTTATGAATGTGATTTTATGGATTTACGTGAAAATAGTATTTTGGGCTTGAGACCTTTTTGGAAATAGTTTTGACTTGGTTTTAAGTTAATGTTTTGTTGAAACTAATGATTTGGGCGTTGGCCCAGTTTGATGATGGTATTTGACTTGGAATGTAAGTCAAGGATAGTTTTGAAAGGATTTTGGGATGTAATCCATAGTAGTTTCATTGTGACTGTGATGAGTTCCCAGACGATCGAAGCCAGGGGTATTTCCCAGATGACCGAAGCTTGGGGTGATTGTGATTGTTTCCCAGGCAGTAGAAGCTCGGGGTATTTCTTAGACTGCTGATGCTCGGGGTATATATGTGTTCCCAAGCAGCCGAAGCTAGAGGTGTTCCCATGTAACGACCCATCTCGAATTTCGGGATTAGATTAGTAATTAATCATGATTAGCGAGGTTAATCGGTGATTATGTGGGCTGAATCGGATGAACGATGCAAAATGACCGTTTTGCCCCTAGCCGTGGGTTAAACGTTGACTTTTTATTCGGGCGGTCAAATGGACTTTGACCGATGACCGTGACGTAGTTTGGGAAATCCAAGGGCATTTTCGTAATTTGGACGAAAAGGGGAAAATGTTGACTTTTTGACCCGGAGGTCCGATGGCCGAGGACCGAGGACCGTTAGGATAGTCTCGATGCCCTGAGTCCGTAGATAGGCGGCACGCGACAATCGGAGTTCGAATGACCAAGTTACGGGTCTAGATGCGTGAGGGGCATTTTGGTAATTTTGAGCAGAAGGGCAAAATGGTAATTTGCCAAGCCCAGTTTGAACATCCGTGGGTTAGTGCTGTGTAATTGTTTAAATTGGACCTCTGATCAAGGAATTGTTTAGGAATTCTCTGAAACAAAGAATTGTTTAAGTGATTTGAGGATAATGGGAGCATTGAGGCATGTTTTGGATAGAAAAACAGGGCACGGGAAGGTTTTAAAAATGGGATTTCTGGGATGTAAAGGAAACAAGAATGGCAGGAAGGCCAGAGGGATTCCCACTGGATGTTTTCTGAACAGGTCGATTAACGGAGAGTGTTATTGAGTTGAGGATCATTTCAGCCGAAGAGAGGACTTAGAGTTGAGAGAAAACCAGAATTCAGAAAAATCAGAAATTGGAGGGAAAATTCGATTTTTTAACTTGTGAGTCGAGTTGGACAAAAACAAGGATTGTTTTAGTCTTCTGGGATTATTTGGAACTCAACCGCATCAATTGCAAAGGAAATCCATCACAGACAGGCCAAGAACAGAAGCCCTAGTTTTGGAAATTTTCGAGCTTGAAGTCGACAACTTCCAGGTAATCTTCCCTGAAATTGGATGTGCTAAAGTATTTGTTTAGGTCCCTTAAAGCTCCTATCTAAGTTAATTTGGGAATGGGGTTTATCTAGGTGAGTTTCAGACTTCGACCCGTTCGACTGTTCAAGTATAAACTGATCAATTTAGGGCCAATCGAAGACAATTAAGGAATGAGATCTTAAATTAACATGTCAATGAATGATTTAGGTGGAAGAAAGGAAAGTTTTGAGTGAGAATCGAGGGGTAATTGGCCGGGTCGAGTCGCGGGTTGAGTACCCGTTTCACAGAGGAGTCGGGTGAAGAAGATGAACTGTAGCAGCACTGTAGCAGGCGCGTGGGTTTCACGCGCAACCACTCACGGCGGCGCGTGTAACGACCCGTCCCAAATTCCAGGATTAGATTAGTGACTAATCACGATTAGTGAGGCTAATCCGTGATTAGTTGGGCGAAATCGGACGACCGATGCGAAATGACCGTTTTGCCCCTGGTGGTGGCGAAATGACCGTTTTGCCCCTGGTGGTGGCAAAACGTTGACTTTTCAATCGGGCGGTCAAATGGACTTTGACCGATGACCGTGACGTAGTTCGTGACGTCACAAGTTCATAGACAGGTGGTACGTTCAATTCCGACATTCGAGGAGGAAGTTATGATGTGCGGAAGTTTAGGGGCATTTTGGTAATTTTGGTTAAAAGGGTCAAATATTGACTTTTTGACTGGGAGGTCCGATGGCCGAGGGCCGAAGACCTTTACGTAGATAAAGACGATACGAATCCATAGGCAGACGGCACACTGAAATCGGACTTCGAACGGGAGAGTTATGGGTCACGAAAGTTCGATTTCACTATGCACGAACTTCGAGACGGAGACGATTTGGCGAAATCTGATTGGGCAGATATTTTAGTGGGTCCCATGGATGAGTGACAAGTGTCACTCATCCTATTGGCTAATTCCCCCAAAATGTGGATCTAGGTATTTAAATATTAATATTTTGATTATTTTATATTTAATTTTAACAACCTTCAATCCTAGCCCTCCATCTCTCATCTAACCTCTAAATCTCAGCCATCCATTAAATCTCTCCTTCTCTCATCAGCCATCCTCCTTCATCTTTGTTCATCCTCCCACCCGAAACCCATAACCCCATTTTTCTTCATTTTCCATTTTCTTCATTTTCTTCATTTTCTTCATTTTCTTTCAAAAACCGAAACACACACACACCATCACCATTCATTGCTTGGGTGTGACCGTGAGTGAGTGGAGGGAAGGACAGAGAGGCTGGGACGGCGAGTCACGGCGACGGACGACGGAGGACACGGCGGAGGAGCCGAACCCGTGAGGTAAGAAAACTTCAAAATTCGAAAATGAGTTTTAAGGGACAGTTTTGGGTTTCTGTGGATCCTAACACATTCTAGGGACTTAGGGGAGTCAAGAGGGATTGGTTTCGAGGCGTTGGACGGCCTGTAACAACCGTGAACGGCGGAGGAAGTCACGGCCGCCATGGCCGAATTGGAGGTACGGGTTTTAGTTGTTTTCCTTCCATTTTAATGTCATAGAACCTTAGGTTAGATTGAGACGAGTAGAATGGGACAAACGGGAGGAGAAACGGTGGCCGGAGCAGGGAGAACCGGCCGGATCAAGCTGCGGGTCACGGCGACCCGGTTGCAGTCATTCGGGTCGACCCGCGAGGAGGCAGGGATGACTGATGACGTCATCCTGATGACGTCATCATGTCAGGGATGACGTCATCATGTCAGACTGACATGTCAGACAGTGGGCCAATGGGAGCGTGACACGTGTCACTGTCAGGGGCTGTCAGTGATGACATCATGCTGACGTCAGCGATGACGTCAACAGGTATTGTAGCGGCGCGTGAAGCCCACGCGCAACCACTTCAGGCGGCGCGTGAGGACGCGTGGCAGGGAATCTGGGGAAGGTTCCAACATACGAAATCATCGATTCGATGTAACGAACATTTTGGGACTGGTTTCATGTCAATCGAACACCGTCTCGATATGTTTCGGGGCATCGGAAGGTTTAGGTTCGGTTTTAAAAATTGTTAAAAATACGGGAAAATTACGGGGCTTTAGTGGGAGGTTAATTAAGTAGTTAGTAACCTTCTATTACGATTTGGACAGGTTTGGGAGTCCCGGTGACGGTGATCGGCTCGGGGAGCCGTATGGCACGCAAATCGAGACGGCAGCTCGGACGGTCTGTGAGTGGACCTTGTTTTCTAAATTGGTGCATGCATAAATGTTTATTATATGTTTTAAATGATTGTTTGTAATGCCATGGGTGCATTTGTATGTGGTTACGTATACGCACGTATTTCAAGGTTTCGGCCTTATACGGTGCTTATACGGCTCTGTATTTCTTTATTGATTTAAATGAACTAGATTTGGATTTCAAAAGGATAAATTCCGGTATGAGACCCATTTGGTTTTGTCTCGGGCATATGACCTCAGATTCCGGGCACGGTGCCCAACTGATGTCCTATGTTCGGGCACGAGACCCAGTCACTTTACGGTTTATGATTTCGGGCCAGGGACCCTAGATAGATTTCCAAGTTCATGACGGTTTATGGGAACCGGCATGAACTCTGGAAAGGTCATTGTGGTTCATGACGGTTTATGGGAACCGGCATGAACCTTTGTCAGGTCATTCTGGTTCTTGACGGTTTATGGGGACCGACATGAACCCTGGTTATGTTATTACGGTATATGACGGTTTATGGGAACCGGCATGTTACCTGATTATGGATATTATGGATCATGACGGTTCAGGGGAACCGGACATGAATGTTTATGTTATGTATATATATGTTCATCTACCTTCCTTTACTTTTATTATCTCCTCCGGGGAGGGTCGTTGGCCTGGGTGGACCCCGGAGTAGTCACGGAGCACCGACTGAGTGGAGTCACCCCCCAGTTGGGTTCCTTACTCTCAGGAAGGCTATGGTTACTATTACCTCGGGTAGGGTCAGTGGTCTGCAGACATTGACCTTGACTTTGAGATGACTCGGATTGAGACCCGGGTAGCACGCGCGTAGCTTTGGATACCGTGACAGGATTGGTTGTGTGACTTATATGTATATATGATATATGATATGTGGTGTGCACAGGTGTGCACAGAATTTGAGCAGTGGCTCGTTTACTTGGTTTCTTTATGGTTTGGGGCCGAGTCCCTTATGGATTTGGGCAGTGGCCCGTATGGTCGTTTTCATTGTGGTCCTTTCGACCTTAGTTTATATCTGATTTGGGCTTAGTCTCACATATGGTTTGTTTTGGATAAATGGTTTTCGAATGCGTGCATGATTTTTAGTGGAGGGTACAAATGTCTTCTCGTTAAAATGTTTTTGTAAACTCTTGTTTTGTCCACTCACAGTTTTTAATGTTTTGACTGCCCTTCAGGTTGACATCGGATGTGGACTGTAGTAGAGACCGAGATATCACATGCCTCCTCCGGATCCTGGCGTACTCTGATAGCCCGGGAGGGCAAAGGTCGGAAATATCCCTTGTCTGATACTTCGTGTCAGACGGGAGCAGGGTCATCCCGCACGAATTCCGGGGGGATTGGGATGGGTCCTGTCAGCGCGTGAGGGCGCGTGGACCCAATTTTCGAGGTAAGTCCAACACGACTTTTATCCTATACAATTTAACGAACATTTTAGCGCTGGTTTCGAATTTATCGGACACCGTTTCGATGTTGTTTTGAGGGTCCGAAGGTTTATGTTACGTTTTTAATTAACGTTTAATTCCCGGAAAATTATGGGAAATTAGTATGATGTTATTTGAGACCTTAGTGACCTTGAAAAGTGATTTCGGACAGGATTCCAGATTCTATAAAATGGCGGAAATTACAGAAACGCGTGCAGCGCGAAACCGAGCATTAAGGACGGTGTGTGAGTGGACGTTGCTTTCAAAATTTAATGCATGCATAAATATTTCTATGATTTCTATGATTATGATTATGACTTGTGATGATTTCGATTTCCATATTTATATGTATTTTTTATATGCACACGAAATTGCACGTATTTCGAGACTAAGGGTTCTCTTATGCTTCGATGATGGTTTAATGAATGATTTTATGTGATTTGTGCGTATCATGTTTCTAAGATCTTTTGATTGCGATTGTGAGTATGGTTTACGATTTGACACGTATTTCGAGAATGACACGAATTTGCATGTTTTACGAGATTTCGAGTATGTTGTGGTTTGACCGTGATTTTGGTGCTTTGATTGTGGTTTTGATGTTTTGGATCTTAGGATTTGAAAAATGATGTGATTTCAAATATTTAAAACGGATTTTGGAAAGTTGATTTCGAGCTTGGGGCCCAAGGAATAAAAGTAATTTGAAGAGCGAGATTTCGGTTTTTCGGAAACTTGAGAGTGAAATTCTTGGTTTGGGTTCGGGATGATGTTTTCGGATGTCGGCTTACGGAATCATCGTTGCGAATTCGAATTCGGGAATGATGATGGTTTGTTAAAGTGACTGGATATAATTATACATGCCCCGTTTTCCATGATGATTGATTATGTTTTGTGAAGTAAGATTTTAGGGATTTGAAAGTGGAAATTCGGACATGAGTCCTGTTATGACAAAATGTGTTTTCGGATTGGATTTGGAATTTGGATCACGATGGATCCCGAGTTTTGTTGTGATTTACAACTGTTTTGGGTTTGAAGACCCGGATATGGCTGGATAACGTTTTGAGTTTAAAGACTCGGTTAATTGATAACGGGGGAGGGCCCTTAATGAGTTTAAAAACTCATGAGTTTAAAGACTCGGTTATTGTGATACCCCCGAGGCCTATTGATTATGTTTTGAGTTTAAAGACTCGTTGAAATCCTGGGAATGCCTGATTATGCGCATGGTTTTGAGTTTAAAGACTCGGGCGCACTTGATATCCAGCAAACTGATTGACTTGTGATTCATTGTCAATTTCTGATGTTTCGGATGTGTTGGGCAGTGGCCCAGTTTTTATGATTGATGGATTTGGATTATGTTGTGTTCTTGGAATTGATTCATGGTTTTGGGCTGAGGCCCTGTGTTTATGATTGCGGGCTAAGACCCGAAGGTTAAGAAAAGGAAAATGATTTTGATTTCATGCACGGTTTTCTATTGCGAAATGATTTTTGAATGCATGCATTGGTTTTACGTGGAGGGTATAAATGTCTTTCTGTAACTGTTTTATAAACTGATTTATCTTTGTCCACTCATACCTTTTGGTTTTTATTGACCCTCCAGGTCGTGGCGTGTTGGTCGAGGCTGATCGAGAGGCGGAGGCATGAGTAAGTACGCGTGTGGCTATCCATGGTTTGGCAAGCACTGATGGTAAGTTAGGAATTTCAGTTGACTTGCCAGACGGGAGCAGGACCGGGCACGGTTATCAATGTCCCTTCGGGGGCGGTCCTGTCATCCCAGACGGCTGATGCTCGGGGTTATTGACTTATTTGCATGGCCTAAGTGTAGTGCTAATGTTCTAGTGTGATTGATTGTGCACTTGTGAGTAGTGTTGTTTGATTATTGTGCTTGGTACTTGAGTACTAGTAACGAGTACTATTGTCGATGCTCTTGCGACTGGTTTAACGATTTGCATTTGATTTGGCTTGAAAACTGGTTGTTCATATATTTTACTCTATGCATGCATGTTTTACAACTGGAGGGTAAAGTTATCCGTTTTGAAATGTGTTTTCAAACGATGTTATTTTTGTCCACTCACACCTTTTATGTTTTTTTATGACCTTCCAGGTCGTGGCATGTAGAACGGGATTGATCGAGAGGCGAAAGTATGGGCGGAAATCAGTACATTCATCCCTTGTTTGACAAGTGCTGAGGGTGTTTTCAGAATTTCAGTTGACTTGTCAGACGAGAGCAGAACCAAACACGATTATCAAAATCCAGTGGGGACGGGTCCTGTCAATGATCACGAATCTTACTCGAAGTTTTTGAATGAGGAGTGTGCATCAGATTCTCAACCACCTTCGAAAAAAACATAGGAACGTTAAAGGAGGTGGGTTAAAAATGAAAGAGTTTTGTTGTTGTGGAATAACAATAATTAGTATGCATTAGGCTTTGTTCTTTAAGGATTGGGTACAAAAATCTAACATTTAGGCTCAATGTCATGACCCGACCTTCTCCAACAGGATATTTTCCGTTTTGGGCCTAGCCCTCACGGTTTCTTTCTTGGGAGCTCACAAGCAACTTCCTAGTGGGTCACCCATCTTGAGATTGCACCAACCCTTACTCGCTTAACTTTGGAGTTCCCCAGTAACCCCAAACCAGTGAGCTCCCAAAAGGCCTACTGTTGGATAGATGCACGCCCACACATATAAGGCGCATCCCCAGATCCCCCGAGCGATGTGGGATTTCTAACCATGTCCCCAAGGCACGAGTCCTCACAATCCACCCCATTTTGGGCCCAATGTCTTCGCAAGCACACACAATTCCGACCAGGGTTGGGCTTTGATACCAAATTATCACGATCTGATCTTCTCCAATAGGATATTGTTGGCTTCAGGTCCAACCCTCACGATTTTTTTTCTCGGGAGCTCACGTGCAACTTTCTAGTGGGTCACCCATCTTAGGATTGCACTAGTGCCTACTCGCTTAACTTTGGAGTTCCACAGGAACCCCAAGCCAGTGAGCTCTCAAAAGGCCTCATGTTGGATAGATGCGCTCATACACATATAAGGCGCATCCCCTAGATACCCATGAGCAATGTAAGATTGTTAACCATGCCCCCAAGGCACGAGTTCTCACACTCAAACTGCCCTTATTAACATTAACTCTCAAAATCCACACAACTCTCATGAGAGTAATTTGGTAATTCTAGAAATTCTAATTTCATGCTTACGAGATGGATTATAGCATTAATTACCTTCATAATTTAGAATAAAATTAAACACTAATTTCCTTTTTCCCAAAAAATCACCCGAAGTATATATATTTTGACACGACCCATCTTAATCCCCCCGGGATTACCGTAGGATGTGCCATGCTCCCATCTGACACGGAGTGTCAGACAAGGGATAACTTAAAGCCACTGCCCAAACGGGGCTCCCAGAGTGCGCAAGGATCGATGGAGGAGACATGCGATGTCCCGGTCTCTGCTGCAGTCGCATCTATGATCAACCTGAAGAGCATTAAAACAACAAAGGCTGTGAGTGGACAAAAATAAATAAGTTCATAAAACACATTTCACAAAGATATTTATGCCTTTCATTAAAACGTATGCATGCATCAAAAATCAGTAAGCAAACTATTTACTAAAAGCAACTATTAGGGCCTTAGCCCAGAAACCATAACTCGAAACCAAATGTGGGAACTCAGCCCAAAACCGTAAAACCAAATTCCAATTCCACGTGGGCCATCGTCCAAAATCATAACCATAAATACCATTCAAGTAAAACATGTTTAAACCATCCTGGGCATCCCAGATGCCTAGCGTCCCAGATGCTCGACGTCCTAGACGTCATATCTCACGGTATAAGCAACGCGTGCTACCCGGGGTCTCACCGGGTCTATATCTCTGACATCCCAGATGTCTGACGTCCCAGACGTCACCGTGACTTCTCTAGTGTCCCAGACACTTGAAGGAGACCATTCACATATCCTCGTATCAAGATGGTTTATGGAAAACAATTTATCAATCATTTCAAAACATTTCAAGGGCCCTGCCCGGAATTTCCATAAAACCATCACTAGTCCAAACATCTGATTTCTCAAATCCAAAACCATTTATTCAAATCCATTTAGGGTCCCCGACGCTAAATCCCGTTTATAAACAACTGGGCCTCATGCTCGATTTCATAAATCAACTGGACCCCTGGCCCGATTATATAACTCAAATGGGTCTCAGCCCGATTTCGTATACAACTGGGCCCCTGGCCCGATTTCGTATAGCAATTGGGCCCCCGGCCCGATTACGTAACTCAAATGGACTCTAAGTCCGAGGTTTCCAAAATAATTGGGCCTCATGCCCTAGTTCATCTTTCTAATTTCAAAACCATTTCATTCAACTATTTCCAAAACCATAAATACGGAAAATCAGAGTAAAATCGAAAACCTCGATTTACGTGCAAACACGTAAATCGCCTCGAAATGCGTGAAACCATATAATTCACCAATATCCAATAAACATCATGTAATCACAATCATAATCCATAAAAAACAGTTATGTATGCATAAGATTTATAAAACCAAAGTCCATTCATAGACCGTCCTAAGCTGCCGCCTCGGTTTGCGTGTTTAAGCCTCACCGGGAAAATCGTCAGCACCGGGGCTTCTAAACCTGTCCAAATCAATTTAGAGGGTTACCAACTACTTTATTAACCTCTCATTGAAGTCCCGTAATTTTTTCGAATTTTTAACTATTTTAAATCCTGAACCTAAACCTTCTGATGCCCCGAACATTATCAAGACGGTCTCCGATCGACACGAAACCAGTCCCAAAATGTTCGTTACATCGAATAGAAGATTTCATATGTTGAAGACATTCTCAAATTACTGTTCATGTGCCCCCACGCGCCCAATGAAGTTCCTGCACGTGAAGCCCACGCGTAAGCACTATTCATCGTCTTCCTCAGAGACTGAACCGGGTTCTCTGGTTCCTAGACCGGCCGAACTGGTCTGGACCGATTCAAGGCCCTAAGTCGTCCATTTTCGGTCCTTTTTCTTCCTTTTTAATTCCTATACTCTTATCTAGTCCTTAGCAACCAATTTGAATGAACAAAACTGAGAAAAACGTCAAGAACTTACCTCCCCAATCAAGCAAACTCATAGCCAAAATCCTCCCCACGGTCCAAACGTCTCAGGTCGTTCCCAGCCATGTTTCCAATCTCAAAATGTCCCTAAGACCATCAGGAACCCTACTTAATTAATGGAATTGATCGATCAACCGTAAAAACCCATATCCAAGTCCAAACCCGAAGCTTACCTTGCGGGTTCCTCCTGTCGTGTCCACCACCGTGAGCCGCCGCCGTGGCTGACCGTCACCACCATCCAATCCTCCCATTCCACTAGCCTCTCACGGTCACACACTAACACTCATTGATGATTATGGTGGTGAGGTGTGTGTGGGTCGTATGTGTGTACGTTGAAATGAAAATGGATGATCGGGTTGTGAGAGAACAGAGGAGGGCCGATGGAGTTTGATGAAGAAGGGAAATGAATGGACGGTGGAGATTGAGAGGGATGATGAGATGAAGGGTCAAGAATAACGGATGAATTAAGTGGAAATTATAAAATAAGTAAAATATTAATATTTTAAACCAATCTCACCAATCAAGACATAGATCCGCATTTTAGGGTTATTGGCCAATGGGATGAGTGACACTTGTCACTCATCCATAGGGAAGGAACTAAATTTCTGGGGCCCACTAGAATTCAAATGACATACGTCTCGTAAAACGTGCAATAGTGCCCCGAAACTTCCGTGAACCGTAACTTCGCCGTCGAACGTCTGAATTCGACGTGCCGCCTGTCTACGGATTCGTATCGTCCCGGTCTAAGTAACGGTCCTCGGCCATCGGACATCCCGGTCAAAAAGTCAACATTTTGCCCCATTTATCCAAAATTACCAAATTACCCTTAAGCTTCCTCACGTCATAACTTCTTCCTCGAATGTCGGAATTGAACGTGCCACCTGTCTATGAACTCGTGACGTCCTAAACTATGTCACAGTCATTAGCCAAACTCCGTTTGACCGCCAGAATGAAAAGTCAACGTTTTACCCACGCCTAGGGGCAAAATGGTCATTTTGCATCGTTCGTCGATTTCGCCCCACTAATCACTAATTAACCTCACTAATCATGATTAGTCACTAATCTAATCCAGGAATTCGGGGCGGGTCGTTACATATTTATTGTAACAACATGTCCCATAAATTGAGATGAATTTGGGGAAATTGATTGAAAAAGGACGATTATGCCCTCAAGGTGCGTGAGATTGAAAGCCAATTTGAATTTGAGAAGGATTTTGGAAGTACTTTTTGGATTACTGTGTGGTTCTCAAATTCATGAGTTTCTAGACATATGGCACGGAAAATATGGAATATGTAAGATAAAGTTACAAGTCTAGAACCTTTAGGGATATTTTGGTAATTTTTTGGGTAGAGGCATTTTAGTCCTTTTACATTGGAGCGGCTCAGCACGTCCCTTTTGGATAAGTGACAAGTGTCACATACTAGGTGGAGGATACTTATGGAGTTCACTTCATTTCTAGCAAGAGAGACATCGATCTACTATCTCATGAGTTTTCTCTTCGGTGGATAACTAAGACGCTGAACCCACCTCAAGTCATTTTCAGGCTGTTTTCGACCAAGTTTGAGGAAAATAGAAGCTTCCTTTCATCCTATTGAGTTGATTTGTAGTATATTCGAGGTGATAGTCTTTTGGCGTAGGTTTTGCATCAATCAGACATCATTTTGTTGTAGTTCTGTGTGTCTAAGGTGGCGATATACCTTTTTAGACTAATATGTATCTTCTAGGGTTTTGGCAGTTTAAATAAGGTTTCCTTATATAATTGGGATATCATGATAGGACCAGGAAGAGTCGGGATATCAATTAGGACATGGGAAGATTCATGATATTGGATTAGGGCTCAGGAAAAGTTAGGAAAACTGAAATATCGAGTTCTAATTTAGGATATCGGATAGTATGATTCATGTTGTGTAACGACCCGTCCCGTGAATTAGGGTTAAGACCGTGTTTAAGATGAGATTAGTGAGCTTAATTGGTGGTTAGTCGGTTACGATAGGTCCGGTAGCGTAGAATGACGATTTTGCCCCTGGTTCGGGCGGTCAAATGGACTTTGACCGATGACTGTGACGTAGTTCGGGACGTCACGAATCCGTAGACAGGTGGCACGCCCGATTCCGACATCCGAGGAGGAAGATATGATGTTCGGAAGGTGAGGGCACTTTCGTAATTTGGCTAAAATAGGGGGAAAAGTTGACTTTTTGTACGACTGGGTTTTTACACGTTGACCTAGGACCGTTAGGTAGATCTTGTCGTCCTGAGTTCGATGATAGGCGGTACGTATTCATCGGAGTTAGGATGGGTGAGTTACGGGTCTAGGAAGGTAGTTGACATGACCCATCCCAATCCCCCCGGGATTAACGCGGGATGACCCTGCTCTCGTCTGACACGGAGTGTCAAACAAGGGATAGTTCCGATCTTTGCCCTCCCGGGCTATCAGAGTACTCCAGGATCCGGAGGAGGCATGTGATATCTCGATCTCTGCTACAGTCCACATCCAATGTCAACCTGAAGGGTATTAAAAACAGAAAGACTGTGAGTGGACAAAAATAAAGAGTTTATAAAAACATTTCATCAAAGACCTTTATACCCTTCACTAAAAAGCATGCATGCATATTAAAACCATTTATCCAAACGCATATGTTTAAACAACTATATTTAGGGTCACACCGCCAAGTTCCGTAAATCCAAGTCACACGAGCTCTTGCCCAAAACCATTTATAGAAAACCATACCATAAGAACATATGTGGGATTTCAGCCCAAATCCATTTATAAACACAATTTCCCAAACCAATTGAAATCATGTTTATCCATTATATTCATATCCAGAACCTGTCACGGTGAAATAGAGCTACGCGCGTGCTAACCGGGGTCTCAAACCCAAGTCTCTTCAGGGTCCACCCAGGTCAATGTGTAACGACCCGTTCCAAATTCTAGGATTAGATTAGTGACTGATCACGATTAGTGAGGCTAATCAGTGATTAGTTTGGCGAAATCGAACGAACGATGCAAAATGACCGTTTTGCCCCTAGTCGTGGCAAAATGTTGACTTTTCATTCGGGCGGTCAAATGGACTTTGACCGATGACCGTGACGTAGTTCGTGACGTCACGAGTTCATAGACAGGTGGCACGTTCAATTCCGACGTTCGAGGAGGAAGTTATGACGTTCGGAAGTTTACGGGCATTTTGGTAATTTTGGTCAAAATGGGGGCAAATGTTGACTTTTTGACCAAGAGGTCTGATGGCCAAGGGCCAACGACCATTACGTAGATAAGGACGATACGAATCTATAGACAGGCGGCACGTCGAATTCGGACGTTCGACGGCGAAGTTACGGTTCACGGAAGTTTCGGGATACTATTTACGGTGACACGTTTTACGAGACAAAAAGTGCAGTTTTGTCTCTAGTGGGCCCATATATTTGTCCTGATGCCAATGGATGAGTGACAAGTGTTACCCATCCAATGGACACCATATTTCATTCATGCACCAAAACCCATCCCCATGCATCGTTCCCAAACACAAACTCGATCCCATTTCTCACCCAAAACCCATCCCACCTAACCCATGACCAGCCGTACGGACCAGGGAGACTGAGGGAGCTGAGGTGGCCGGCCTGGAGGCCAGAACCGCCGTGAACGGCGGCGTGGAGGAAGAAACCCGATCGAGGTAATCGGTTTCACCGATTTTCACCATTTTCAATTATTGTGATTATGGGCCGTTTTCATTGTTTTCATTGATTTAAATAGGTTGTTTAGGGAGTATAGAGATGATTTTGGATGGTGGTTGACGGCTGTGAAGCCCACGGGGGATTTTTGAAAAGTTGAACCGTGAGGGGGTTTTTGGGTTCACGGGTTTTAATCGGTTTTAGGTCGTTTTGTTAATTGGAATAGATAGGAAATGAAGAAATATGAATTTAGGAATTGACATGTAGGTAAACGGACCAAAATTGAGGGAGAAGGAGGCCTGGACCGGTTACGCCGGTCCAGTTGCAGGGAACCGGCTGGTTCAGACCAGCTGCGCGAGGAAGAAGACGCACTGTGCAGTGGCGCGTGAGGCCCACGTGCAGTGCACTCTCAGGGCGCGTGGCAGGGAATCTGGGGAAGGTTCCAACATGTAATTTCATCTATTCGATGTAACGAACATTTTGGGACTGGTTTCGAATCAATCGGACATCGTTTCGATAGTTTTCGGGGTGTCAGAAGGTTTAGGGTCGATTTAAAAATAGTTAAAAGTTTGATAAAATTACGGGGTTTTGGTAGGAGGTTAATTAAGTAGTTAGTAACCTTTTATTAAAATTTGGACAGGTTTGGGAGCCCCGGTGACGGTGATCGGCTCGGGGAGCCGTATGACACGCAAATCGAGGCGGCAGCTCGGACGGTCTGTGAGTGGACCTTGTTTTCTAAATTGGTGCATGCATAAATGTTTATTATATGTTTTAAATACTTGTTTGTGATGCCATGAGTGCATTTTGATGTGTGATTACGTATAAGCACGTATCTCGAGGTTTTCGGCCCTATACGGTGCCTATACGGGTCTGTATTTCTTTATTGGTCTAAATGAAATGGTTTTGGATTTCAAATGGATAAACTCGGGTATGAGACCCATTTGGTTTTGTCTTAGTCATATGACACTATTTACGACCTTCGGGTCTAAACCGTGGTCGCGACGGGTGCTTTGTGCACGGCGATCGACGATACGACGCTCGCCTCCGGATTGGGATGTGTTCCTTCTGGAGAGGTCACGATGCACGATTCGTGGTCGGGCAGCCTGGGGAGGCTCGACTTCGGAGTGCTGATGGTTCAGGATAGCGATCGGTGATGAGTGCACCATGATCTTGTGGTGGTCGCGTCGGTTGATTCGTTCACGGCGACATACCAGGATTGAGAGCGGTCCTGGATGGTTGCACGCATCACTATGATCGGAGTCGTGACTAACCCTTAGATATCGGGGTCGGTGCCCAGTTGAGTCATATGTTCGGGCATGAGACCCAGTTGTTTTACACTGATGATTTCGGGTCAGGGACCCTAGATGGATTTCCAAGTTCATGGCGGTTTATGGGAACCGGCATGAACCCTGGAAAGGTCATTGTGGTTCATGACGGTTTATGGGAACCAGCATGAACCTTTGTCAGGTCATTGTGGTGCATGACGGTTTATGGGAACCAGGCATGGATGTGATGGATCATGACGGTTCAAGGGAACCGGGCATGAACGTTTATGTTCTGTATATATATATGTATTCATATACCTTCCTTTACTTCTATTATCTCCTCCGGGGAGGGTCGTTGGCCTGGGTGGACCCCGGAGTAGTCACGGAGCACCGACTGAGTGGAGTCACCCCCCAGTTGGGTTCCTTACTCTCAGGAAGGCTATGATTACTATTACCTCGGGTAGGGTCAGTAGTCTGCGGACATTGATCTTGACTTTGAGAAGACTCGGATTGAGACCTGGGTAGCACGCGCGTAGCTTTGGAAACCGTGACAGGATTGGTTGTATGACTTATATGTAACTACCCGTCCCGAATATCGGGATTTAATAATATTTAATTATGATTTACTAATCTGGGATTAGTTGGGTGATTTCGGACAAATTTTGCAAAATGACCGTTTTGCCCACAGACGTGGGCAAAACGTTGACTTTTATTTCGGATGGGCAAATGGACTTTGACCGATGACCGTGACGTAGTTCGGGACGTCACGAGTTCATAGACAGGTGGCACGTTCGATTCCGACGTTCGTGGTGAAAGTTATGATGTACGGAAGTGCAAGGGCATTTTCGTAATTTGGACGATATAGGGGGAAATGTTGACTTTTTGATCGGGGGGTCCGATGGCCGAGGACCGAGGACTGTTAGGAAGGTCTCGATGCCCTGAGTTCGTAGACAGGCGACACGCATCAATCGGAGTCCGTATGACCGAGTTACGGGTTAGGATGCGTGAGGGGCATTTTGGTAATTTCTGCACAAGGGCAGAATTGTAATTTCACACGGGACACTGTTTCATTGAACTGGCCGTGAAGTGGATGCTTTGTGCGATCGATCCCATGATTTGTTTATCAATTTAATGGCTGAATTGGGACAGTGTGAGGTGTGATTGCACATGTATTGTGCTGGCAATCGATTGCGCGACATGGGCATTGATTTGTTTAATGGTTTCGGGTCAGTGCAGGGGAACTTTGCACAGTCGTTTGAGGACGGTTTTGGGTGCCTTTAACGGCTAAATTGGATTAAAGGAATGGAATATATGTCGAGTGGGTTACTCTGGGATTGAGAATGAAAGGAAATGAGGAAAATTGGTGTTGGATTTCTCTGAAAACCCGAAACTGGTTTCTGGGAAATTTAAATGCAAACTTCTAGTTTTAGGCCAGCCCAAGCCTAATTGATGATGGATTGAGCTTCCTGGAACTTCAACGTGTCGAACCAGATCAAATGGGGCAAGCTTTGAGGCTCCTAGGGCCGTGGACGGACGAGGTGGACGGCCGGAAAACTCAAGCTTGAGTCGTGGTGATTGAGGTAACGTCGTGTTCAATTAATTATGTGAATTGGTTCGTATTAATCCTTATAAGCTTCCTGTGAAGTTATTTTGACAATGGTTGAGGATTGATGGAGTTTTGGTGATTGACCCGTTTTGGGTGATCACGGGTTGTTGACACGATTAATCGATGGTTGATGTTGATCATTGACACAGAACTGAAATTAGTTGGTTGATGATTGTTATAGGATCAAGAACGGATCGAATTGATGTCGAATTGGGTGTGTTTGAACCGGATCCTATCGCGGGTAATCAGACCCGTTTACCAGTCAAACGGGTGAAGAAGGAACACTGTAGCAGTCACTGTAGCAGGCGCGTGGCTTTCATGCGCAACCACTCACGGCGGCGCGTGACGGCGCATGGGCACGAATCTCGAGGTGAGGTCAACATGACTTTTGTCCTATACAATGTAACGAACATTTTGGGATTGGTTTCGTGTTGATCGGACACCGTCTCGATATTGTTCGGGATGTCCGAAGGTTTTAAATCCAGTTTAAAAATACTTAAAAATTCGGGAAAATTACGGGACTTGAATAGGATGTTAATGATGAGGTTAGTAATCCTTTAATGTGATTTTGACAGGATTGGGAGTCCCGGTGATAGTGGTGTGGCCCGGGAAGGCCTATGGCACGCGTATCGAGATGCTCGGTTAAACGGTCTGTGAGTGGACATTGGTTTCATAGATTCGATGCATGCATAACTGTTTCATGATTGTTATAATTATGATTAAATGATTTACTTTGGATATCGGTGAATTTAAATGATTTCACGCATTTCGAGGTGATTTACGTATTTGCACGTAAACCGAGGTTTTCTGGATTTGCACCGATTTCCATAAATGTGGTTGGATATGATTTTATGAAACGGTTACGGACTTGATAAAGTAAAATCGGGCCAGGGGCCCAGTTAATTTGTTGAATCGGGCCAGGGCCCAGTTAACTTGTTAATCGGGCCAGGGGCCCAATTGAATTATGAAATCGGGCCAGGGGCCCAGTTAACTTATGAATCGGGCCAGGGGCCCAGTTGACTTATGAAATCGGGCCAGGGGCCCAGTTGATTTATATATGTGATTTCGGGTCGGGGACCCTAAAATGGAATTGAATAAACTATTTCGGATTTGATTCAACTATTTGGACTTATGACGGTTTTATGGAAATTCGGGGCAGGGCCCTTGTGATATTTTGGAAATGAATAATAAAATGTGTTCCATAAAACCATCTTGATATGAGGATATATATATATATATATATATATCCTGGTCTCCTCCAAGTGTCGGGGACACTGGAGAAGTCACGGTGCATTGCCTGCGAGGGCTCATTGTACGGAGCTACCGGACCGTATAGTGATCCAGGAGCAGGATTGCTAGACGTCAGAGACGTCAGACATCGGGGATGTCAGAGATATGGACCCGGTGAGACCCCGGGCAGCACGCGTTGCTTAATACCGTGAGATATGACGTCTGGAACGTCAAGCGTCTAGGACGCTAGGCATCGGGGATGCCGGAGATGGAAAAATAATAAATGAATATTACTGGATTGATGAAATAACTCTTGGATTGACTTTTGGAAATTGAAACTATGCTTTGGTTTCCGGGCTAAGGCCCTAATGGTTATTTCTAAATAAATGTGTGAACATTGGATTTTGGCGCATGCATATGTTTTTACTGAGGGGCATAAATGTCTTATAAATGTTTTAAACAGACTTGTTTATTTTCGTCCACTCACAGCTTTTGTTTTTAATGCCCTTCAGGTTGATTCCGGATGCGACTGCAGCAGAAACTGGGACATCATACACCTCCTCCGTCGATCCTTACGCACTCTGGAAGCCCGGTTGGGCAATGGCAACAGGTTATCACTTGTCTGACACCTCTTGTCAGACGGGAGCATGACACATTCCATGGTAATCCCGGGGGGATTGGGATGGGTCGTGTCATTATATGTATATATGATATATGGATGTGATGTGTGGTTACACAGGTTTTGGGCAGTGACCCGTATATTTGATTGATCATGGTTTTGGGCTGAGGCCCTTGTTGGTTTCGTATGGATTTGGGCAGTGGCCCGTCTGGTCGATTTCATTGTGGTCCTTTTGACCTTGGTTTATTTCTGATTTGGGCTTAGTTCCCACATATGATTTCTTTGGTTAAATGGTTTTCGAATGCATGCATGATTTTTAGTGAAGGGTACAAATGCCTTCCTTATGAAATGTTTTATAAAATCTTGTTTTGTCCACTCACAGTTTTTAATGTTTTGACTGCCCTTCAGGTTGACATCGGATGTGGACTGTAGCAAAGACCGAGATATCACATACCTCCTCCGGATCCTGGCGTACTCTGATAGGCCGGGAGGGCAAATGACGGAAATATCCCTTGTCTGACACTTCGTGTCAGACGGGAGCAGGGTCATCCCGCACTAATCCCGGGAGGATTGGGATGGGTCCTGTCACAATGTCCGTAGATCAATGACCCTCCCTGGAGGTAACGAACCATGCCCATCCTGAGAGTAAGGAACCCAACTGGGGGGCGACTCCACTCAGTCAGTGCTCCGTGACTATTCCGAGGTCCACCCAGGCCAACGACTCTCTCCAGAGGAGACAATCACATATAAAGGATGGAATATGAAAAACCTTTTGAAATCATTTTTGAAACCTTTCAAGGATTCATGCCCGGCCCCCATAAGCCGTCCTGAACCATAAAATCCTTTCATGGGTTCATGCTGGTTCCCATAAACCGTCATGACCCGTAAATCCATTTCAAGGGTTCATGACGGTTCCCATAAACTGTCATGACCCGTAAAAACCATTTGTAATACATAACTGGGCCATAGGCCTGAATCCACATACAAACTGGACCCCCGGTCCGAATCGTAAACCAATTGGGCCTCCAGCCCGATTCCGTAAATCAAATGGGTTTCGAACCCGAGTTTACCTTTTCGAATTCAAAACAATTTCATGAAATCATATCCCAAACTATAAGTATGGAAAATCAGAGTAAAACCAGAAACCTCGATTTACGTGCAAGCACATAAATCGCCTCGAAATACGTAAAACCATATAATTCAAAAATTCCCAAATAAATATCATATAATCATAATCATAATCCATATAAAACATTTATGCATGCATCACAATTTAGAAATCAAAGTCCACTCATAGACCGTCCGAGCTGCCGCCTCGATTTGCGTGCCATAGGCTCTCCCGAGCCGATCGCTATTACCGGGACTCCCAAAACTGTCCAAATTTTAATAGAAGGTTACTAACTACTTAATTAACCTCCCATCAAAGCCCCGTAATTTTCCCAAACTTTTAGCTATTGTTAAACCGACCCTAAACCTTCTGACACCCTGAAACCTATCGAAACGATGTCCGATTGATGAGAGACCAGTCCTAAAATCTTCGTTACATCGAATAGAAGATTTCATATGTTGAACACTTTCCTAAATTACTGCTTACGCGCCCTCACGCGCCCCATGAAGGGTCAGAATACTGTTCATCGTCTTCAACCTCCAGCAGCACTGTGCTGAACCAGTTCACTGTTCACCGGTACTGTTCCGAACCGGCGTGAACGGTTCAGTGGTTTTCTCCCTCTATTTTGGTCTGATTTCAACCCTAATTAATCCTATAATTCATATATCTTCATTCCCTATCATTTCTACTCCTTAAAACAACCTAAAAACACCTAAACTCCATGGTTTAATTCTTGAACCATACGGTTCAAGCTTCCTAAAATTCTCCCATGGCTTCACAGCCGTCCAACCCCATTAGAAACCTTCCTATTAAGTCCCTAGCAACCTTATAATCACTTCCTAGGCACCCAAAAGCAACCATAATGAAAGAATCAAAATTAAATGGAAAAATGGACAAACCAAGCTACCTTCGGGTTTCACGGCTCCACCGTCCACGGCGGCGTGCCCTTGGCCGGCCACCACCATCCTCAATCCTCTCTTCCATTTCTGGTCTCATAGGTGATCATATGGGGTTGGGTTGGATGGGTTTTGGGTTGCACATAGATGGAGAGAAATGGTGAGATCGGGTAAAATGTTTTGTGTTTTGAATGGAGAAAATGGAATGGTCGATGCATGAAGGGAAAATGGTGTCCATTGGATGGGTGACACTTGTCACTCATCCATTGGGCCTCCATTAAATATCTGGGCCCCACTAAAGTCCAAAAGTTAGGTCGTTTCGTAATTCGTGCAATAGTACCCTTGAACTTCCGTGAACCGTAACTTCGTCGTCGAACGTCCGAATTCGACGTGTCGCCTGTCTACGGATTTGTATTGTCCTTATCTACATAATAGTCCTCGGCCCTCGGCCATCGAACATCCCGGTCAAAAATCAACTATTTGCTCCTTTTGACCAAAATTACCAAAATGCCCCTAAACTTCCGAACGTCATAACTTCCTCCTCGAACGTCGGAATTGAACGTGCCGCCTGTCTATGAACTCATGACGTCACGAACTACGTCACGGTCATCGGTCAAAGTCCATTTGACTGCCAGAATGAAAAGTCAACATTTTACCACGACTAGGAGCAAAACGATCATTTTGCATCGTTCGTCCGATTTCGCCCAACTAATCACGGATTAGCCTCACTAATCATGATTAGTCACTAATCTAATCTAGGAATTTGGGACGGGTCGTTACAGTAGTGGCATTATTGTAATTTTGGGTTCAAAGAAGGGCATTTTGGTCTTCTGCACATTGGGGATTGTGCAACAGATTAGGACAAGTGGACGGTTGAGATTGGGACATTTGTGAGAGAATGAGGAGGATTGTGACACGTGGGGCTTGGCTAGAGGCTTCTAGGGTGCACGGTCCAATTATTTTGGGCTGAGTGTTCGTGTGTGCCGTGTGTGTGTGTGTTGGAAGAAGAGAGAACAGAGACTGAGAGATTGAGATAAAATTGAGGGGAGTTGGACGTTGATCGTGAGTGTTGGTGTGTTTGGTGAGTGAGGAGTGATCATAGATTGAGAGGGAGACAGTGAGAAGGTTGGGAGGTGAGGTGTGAGTGTGTGTGCGAGGTGTGAGCTCACGGGGAAACCAGAAAAACAGAGAGGAGTTCGAGCGGTGGTGCTGCCGTGTGAGGGACCAATTGAGGCTGGTGGAGGTGTCCAGAGGACGGAGGTGGACAGAAGGAGTCGTGTTCTCACGACTGAGCTCACGGCGGTGGTCGGTGTACAGGTAATTCCTCATCCTCTTTCAACTGCCCTGTTTTGCCGTCGAATTTTAAACTCAAAGTCGTGGGTTTTGAGTGCGAGTCGAGGCTTTTGGTGAGTTAGGTGAGACTCAGGGAGGTCCTAGGAGTCGTCTAAGGCGGTTGTTGTGACGGGGGGTTACTTGGTTGGCCGGAGTGTGAAACAGGGGACAGTTTGGGTTTTGGTTTCGAGCTCGAGTCGACGGGTTAGGGGCGGTGTCGAGGTGTTTGGAGTAGGGGAATGGGTAGCTTAGGATTGGACGATGAAGATGGTGAAAAAAAGGAGGAAAACGGTGGAGGGTTGGTGGAGCACCGATCACGCCGGTTCGGGTTGGCTGGACCGGTCTGGACCGTTAAGACTGAGGTTGACGATGACACTGTAGCAGGCGCGTGAAGCCCACGCGCAGCCACTTTGGGCGGCGCGTGGGGGCGCGTGCGGCGATGTTTGGGAAAACGGTCAACATGGTTTTTGGTCTAGGTGTTGTGACGAGTCCATTGGAATAGGTTTCGGGTTAATCGGACGTCGTTTGAGGTTAGTTCCGCGAAGGTGAAGGTTTAGGGTTCCGGTTCGTTACCTTTAGGACCCGAGGATTTTTGGGGAAAATGAGGTGGACCTTCGTAGATGTGTTAGTAACGTTCTTGGGTGATGGTTGACAGGTTCGGGATTTCCCAAGGAAGCTGAAGAACGTACAGGACGTTCGGGACGCGATTGAGGGCTCGGTACTGTGAGTGGACCCTTTCTCTTAACTTGAACATGCATAACTGCTTTTAATTACTTGTTTTATGGTTTTACATGTGATTCCATGATTGTTGAATATGTTATGTTGGTTTTACATCATTGCACGTTTTTCGAGAAAGTACGGTTTTCCGCATGTTTTACGAGAAATACTCTGTTTACGATTTTGATGCCATGACTTGGGGTTTTCAAATGATATGCGATTTTCAATGATTATAAATGGATTTTGAAACATGATTTTGAGGATCAAGGTTTTCGATTTTAAAATCGGATTTCGAGAATCGAGATTTGGTTTTAAAGTTGAAAAGTGGAATTCCGGATTTGGGTTCGGAATGACGATTTTGGATGCCAGAAGGGCATCAGACCGGTGATTTCGGATTGGGGTTTGGATATGAATTTCGAAATGGTTTTCAAACGGTTTGGATTGGATTTGCTGGATCTGGTTATTGGGTTTAAAGACCCGGATTATATTTGACGGGGGACGGGCTCGGATTGAGTTTAAAGACTCGGGAGTTTAAAGACTCGGATATATTGATATTTCTCCCGTAGGCCTGTTGAGTTTAAAGACTCGGGAGTTTAAATACTCGGATATTATTGAGGCCTGGATTGAGTTTAAAGACTCGGGAGTTTAAAGACTTGGATAGGTCCAGTAGGTTTGATCGGATAATGATTGCCTGAGATTTATGCTTTATGATCTGGTTTTATGATGTGTACGACGTGATTTCTATAACTGGTTTAAATTCTGTTTTATGATGATCCTTATGTGATTTCTAACTGTTTTCATCTAATGGGTTTTGCATGTGTGTTTTTAAAACGGAGGGCTAAAACCCTGGTTTTATTATGAAATGGTTTTCGGAAATTGTTTTCTTATTTATGGTCCACTCACACCTTCTGTTTTTAAACTGCCCTCCAGGTCGTGGAGCTAGAGCGGGGTTTCGGCGTCGAGGCAGCGTCTGAGGCATAGCGTACTCGAGAGCGACCCCGGAGTGTTTTAAGTTTTCCGTGTGCGTGTACTGTTCATCGGTTTTCTTTCTTTTGTATTTGGTACTATGCTCTGTAAAACTTTGACTTCGAGATGTTTAAATTTCCTCCTGCGTCTGACTTTGTAGTTTAGTGGTTTACTTTGGTGTCGTGTCGGGGTGTCAAATGGGAGCAGGATTTACCTCGGTTTTCGGGGTGAAAACGTGGTGGGTCCTGACATGTTGTGATTAACGACTAAGGTCCAAGTTATCAAATAAGGTTATACTTTTCGTCAAAGTTAGTGGGTTGGTATGAGAGGTGACCTTAGGAGGACCAAATATGTTTGGTTAGTATAACAAGATGATGTTTTCGAGGCGGTTGTTGTTCATCCCTCGTTTGACAGATTTCTCGTATTATATTTTAAAATCCTAAGGTGACATGACCCATTTTTGAAACACACTGTGAAAGATCATACTCCCGTTTGTCAATCAATACTAAAAAGTCGAAACTAACCTCAAACAAGGTTATACTTTTCGTCGAAGTTAGTGGGTTGGTATGAGAGGTGACCTTAGGAGGACCAAATATATTTAGTTCGTATAACAAGATGATGTTTTCGAGGTGGTTGTTGTTCATCCCTCGTTTGACAGATTTCTCGTATTATATTTTAAAATCCTAAGGTGACATGACCCCTTTTTGAAACACACTGTGAAAGATCATACGCCCGTTTGTCAATCAATACTAAAAAGTCGAAACTAACCTCAAAAGTACCACATAATATCGATATGAAACCAACCAACTGTTAGACAAGGGATACTTTACATAACTGTTTATAGAGCCTAAGTATCAAAATATAACTCACAATACATAAGTCTACCCTAAAACATCAACGAGTGCACAATAGCTAGTTTATGCCTCCAGCTTCAAGGTAGGTCCCCGTCTTCGAGTTAAAGCCTAACAAGTAAAACCAACTAAAATGTGAGTGGATGAAAATAGACATTTACAAACATAGTTTGAAAAATATGAGCCTTTTTCCCTCCGTTTTCTAAAACTATGTGTGCATAAATAAAACCGTCGAATTATGATTAAAAAATAGTAAACCGTGAATCTCAAAATAAGAGAAAATATCCATAAATCAATCAATATCAGGAAATCAAATCAATACAAAGTTATCAAGGCACAAAGAGCAATAATCACACATAACCAACCTATCCTCGATGCTCGAATACCAATCATCATGATCAAACCGTATTATTGGTAGGCCAACGACTCGGAAAAATAGAGTTGAGCTTTGGACGTCCGAGTAAAGATAGACCAAGGAAAACATAGCCAAACTCTGGACATCTGAGTCATAACCAAATCACAAGTTTTAGGAAAACAGAACTGGGCTCTCGACGTTTGAGACTAACCAACTATCCGAGAATGGTTGTCCTGGAGAATATAACTATGTCATTTTGACACATTGTTACTTCTAAGCAGCTTATTATGCTGAAAACTAGAGTGAAGAAACTACATCAGGTTAAACCATTACTCATAGTGAACAACAACAAGACATTTTTAAGATATACCAAATTTGATACTTTGATCAACTATGGCCAATCCTATACTTGTAGTATAGGACAAGTATAGGATTGCCCAATCAACCAATAAGAAATAAATATAATTATTTAAAAAAATTCTAATTCAGTACGATATCAGTACATGATGGTTTTTTAAAACATCGATATCAAAACCGTACCAAACCATATCAGTACGGTTTCCGTACCGTATCAATCGTATATCAATTTTACTATTCACATTTTTTTGGGTATGGTTTGATCTAAAACGGTATGATTTTGATATTTCGGTTTCATATGCCCAGTCCTAATCTATACCATCATTTTGTCCACTACCTTCCATCAAATAGTTCTTTTAAAATTGTTAATGTCGCATAAAATGAACGTCTCTTTGCTCTCACATAAGAAAATAATAATATTTTTTATATCAATTAAATTAAATATTACAAAAAATATATAAAATTAATTAAAAAAAAAGATAGCAAAAGGTTGCGCTATATTGCTACAGATTACTTGTATTTATCTCCACATGATATGTGAAAAGTCTCAAATTTAACACTCTAAAATCAATACAAGTTTATATATTAAATTCTCGTTCCTCAATATTGTTGTATAAAAAAAGGTTGCTCTGCCCTATGTATCTATGGCTTGTGTTGCCCAAACATTTAGGGGGTGTTTCCTTATAAGTAATGGAAATCAAATAAATAAGAATAATTCCCATTATAAAGTACTCTTAGGTTTACTTGCAAAATCAAATTTCTTTAGTAGGTGAGTTTCATATGAAATCCTTAATGACATTACCCATTTTGAGATAATGAAATTAACTAGGGGAGGTGTTAATGATTCATATTACCTGTTTTAATTTTTTATGTACCAAAATTGGCCTATAACTTTTTCAATAATTACAAAATTCCAATATAATAAATTTAAGCGTACCATATTGTCTTCTGAACGCTTCAATTCTCTGATAACTCAACCCTTCCATTTTCCAGATACTTTTCCTACTCGTTATATTTATTTTTTTAATAAATAGAATCTTTCAAATAATGAAGAAGAACACTTTATTTATTTTTTAATGTATCAAATCTTTCAGCAAATATGTTTTAGGATGGTGATCAAATAAGAGAACAAGAGGTTGAGAAAATAGGAAAAAAGAAAGGGCATTTTATTAATCAAGTAATTTTCATTTCAATTGATAATAATTAGTAACAATGAAACTCATTCTCATTAATGTTTTGGTTATTTTTTGTTAGTAAATATCTCAATGAGAATTATTATCTACGACTCGAATTACACACTTCTTCAACTGTCCACTTCTCTTATTAGGCACAATTTTCATTTCTGGGGAGTAAACGTGCCTGATGACGGCGTTTATGAACATTTCTCCAAGAAAAGAATCATCCATCAAACCAAGGTACATAAAAAAAGTTTACAGCCCAAATTGACATTTAAGTTAAATCCCAAGATTAGCTGCGATTCCATCCACCAACCCAATCCAAAGACCCACAGACTGACTGATCCATTCCATATACCAGCCCAAGCCCAAAGGCTCACTGACTGACTTACTGACCCAAATAAACAGGGAAACGAAGAAACAAAACAAGCAGCCATTGAAAGAGCTAGGAGCGAGGCGGTCGCAGTGGACCAGACTGTCACTCTTTATGTGAAGAGGAAGAAGGAAGAGGTATACAGAGGAGGTGGAGGTGGTCTCGTCGTTCCGGTGCTCCGGTGAGTTTCCTTATCTGGTTCTAAAATGATGTCCAGTGGAATTTCTGTGTCACGATTTTTGTTTGAACAAATAAGTTTGCAGAATTTACCCCAAATAAATTATTGAACTAAAGAATTTTTTGAAACCCGAAACTCATTATGGGTTTTGAATGATTGCATATAAGATAAGTTGAGTGAAGAATTTTAAGTTTAAAGGGTCACCAATAGAAAGGTCAGGCATTTTCCTGTGATAAATTTCCTTCTTTTTTGTTTTTCAATCTTGCCCAGATTGGTTCTTGTAACACAGAACAATAGAAAAAAAAAATCATGTAGTTTGATTACGAAATTTAGAAGTCCAAGATCTTGCAGTGTCAAATTTGAGACCTTTTAGAGTGTTGACCGATCTGTGATTTGATGTTCAGATGTTAAAGCACTATTTGGTCGCTTTGTTTGTGGTGGTTTCATGGGCTGTCAGCTTCAGAGTTTTAGATGCCAGTCCTGGTGATTATGATCCACGTTATCGGTAATTGTTCTTATCTTCTTTAGATCTTCATCTCTTTATGTGTTTGGCAATGCTACTTTTTGTTGCGTTGCTTTTGTTCGAACTACATGTATACTTTGGAGGATTGTTTTCCTTAACGAGTATATATTATTGCCTCTTCTCATTCATCATTTAGAACACAATGTTGCTTACTGAAATATTCTGTAGCATACTCAGGCTTCTTGGCCTGAATCAGCCATTTATCTACCAAATGTTTGAAATTTCAGCTAAAGGGCTATTTTGATCTTCTTCATTGGAAGTTCAAATAAAAAGTGTTGGCTGCCATCTTCACACCAATCAAGAATGTGGAGCCTTGGGCTGCTCCCCATTCATTAGCAATTATCTCCCCTCATTGGAAGTTTAAACAGAGAGCAAATTTTGCCCTTTAATCTTTGTGTTTGCAATTCTATATGGTAACTCGCTAATCAATAGTTCAGTGGAGAATTAATACATAAAAAGTGTACTTATACTAAAAAGGCTCATCAAGATAATATACCAATTTGTTTTGTGACAACTCTTATGGGTCAATGACGGCCTTGGAATTCTTTTTGCTATCCCTCTTTTTGTTGGCACAACATCATTTCCCCCTCTTTAAAAAAAAAAAAAATTCTTTTTTGTTTTTCAGAAGGATCCTTGCAAGTGCTATCCATCTTGAACCACATGGAATGTTAAATTTTTTCTCTTGAGGTTGCTTTTTTATTATTAGGTCTTTTACATTAATATGTTATAATTGGTTAATGGCTACATTGTACAGGTTTTTTGACTGAAAATTCTTGTTATTAATTTGATGGAGTCAACATTTTGGTCATTCCACCTTAGTAGACCTGATGGATTCGTTTATGAATTAATTTTGGTTATTTTGCTTACTCGTGTAACTGTCATATGTAGTTAGCATTGGGAAGTTGGAATATTGTTGCATAACTAATTGCAATTTTAGGGCCTGTGTACAACAATGTGGAGAAACTGGATGTGTAGCACAGAGATGCTTTCCATGTTGCAATTTCTCTTCGGATGGAGTCTCCGTTGATGGTCCATGGTACATGCAAGAACATCTTTATCTGCAGTGGAAACAATGGGATTGCCGAAGTGATTGTCGTTACTATTGTATGGTTGACAGAGAGAGAGAAAGAAAAGCAAGTGGTCGTCCTCCAGTCAAATTTCATGGTAAATGGCCCTTTGAGCGTGTTTACGGGATCCAGGTTTGCTTTTTTGACAAGCTACATGCCTAGGCCACAATTACTTTTACAAAAGTTTTTAATATTATCGTAGTTTTGTGGTTTGTGCTATTTCACATGTTATCCATTTATTTAGGAGCCTGCTTCTGTAGTGTTCTCTGTGCTCAATCTTGCAATGCATTTTCATGGTTGGGTATCCTTTTTCATCCTTCTATACTACAAGTTGCCTTTGAGACGGGATAAGAAGACATACTATTACTTTTCCAGCTTGTGGCACATCTATGCTCTCTTATCATTTAACGCCTGGCTCTGGAGTGCTGTTTTCCATAGTAGGTAGGATTTTGTCTTTCCTTCTGTATTTAAGTGGGAACAAATGTCTGCATGGTGTCTTCTGTTTTTGATAAACTTTTATCCTTATTTATTTCAATTATGTTGGAAAAATGTGTTCGCTTTTACTATGCTTTCAGACTATCTTCTAGGCCAAAGCTTTAGTTGGTTCATTGGCACCAAAACTTGAATGTTTGAATGGCATATGACTTAAGAACTTCAGAGCAGGTCACTTTAGTCTGATTTAACTTTGTCAGAACTTGGATATTTTCTCATTCTGGAGTGAGTTATAAATATATTTTAGAGTGTTACATAAACATTAATTAAAAAAATCTGTGGATTGTAAGTCAAGTTAGTACTGGATATTTATGGTGATATTTTAACTTGCCATAAATCTTTCTTGGAAGACAAGTTACAATGAAAAGGTTTACCTTATACATTGAAAGACCTAATCTGATGATTTTGAAGTGCTAAAAGAATAATTGTACCAGTCCTCCTACATCACCTGGAACCAAATTACCTCACCCCCTACCACCAGGGGGGTAAGCCCAGAAGCCGGTTATCTTTTCTTACTAAACTTCATTTTCTGATTTATTATTATATGTTCGTGTTTAGTGGGGGAGGAGAGGTGGATCTTGATCACCATGCACATTTCTTGATCATATTGTGTCTTAATGAACAACAGGGACGTTGATTTGACAGAGAAATTAGACTACTCTTCTGCAGTGGCCCTGCTTGGGTACTCGCTTATTCTGTCCATCCTAAGAAGTTTTGATGTTAAGGATGATGCTGTAAGAGTGATGGTTGCTGCTCCACTGCTTGCTTTCGTAACCACTCACATATTGTATCTCAACTTTTATAAACTGGATTATGGTATGAGCCTGCACTAAATTTCTTGTCCCTTAGCATAGAGTTGGATCACATAGGTGGTACATTGCCTTTATTCAAATGAATTAAGCATGAAAACTCCCACAAGTTTATCTTGCATATGGAATCTCTTGCTTTAGGGATTAGCCTAAAAAAGCTGTTATTAAATGCTTAATTTCTATTTATTTTGACATCTGATAAATTGTCTTATCTTTTTGTGACACAATTTCCTAGTTTTCGTGACGAAGATCTGACTTAATTAATCAACCCTTTACAGGATGGAACATAAAAGTTTGTGTTGTCATGGGGGTGTTTCAACTTTTTCTTTGGGCCATCTGGGCTGGTGTCACTCGCCATCCATCCCGTTGGAAGCTGTGGGTGGTAGTAGTGGGAGGTGCCCTTGCAATGCTCCTAGAAATTTATGATTTCCCTCCATATCGAGGATTTCTGGATGCTCATGCCTCCTGGCATGCCACCACTGTTCCCCTAACTTACATCTGGTGGAGTTTCATCCGAGATGATGCTGAGTTCCTAACCTCAAACCAACTAAAGAGGACGCGAACCTCTAACCTGAAGAAGGCAAAATAGTTGTCTATGACCAGCGATGCTTGAGCTTTTAGCCCTCGTCTCGACTCACCTCCTAGAAATCGCAGTTTTTCCTGTTCTTCACTATCTGTAATGCAAAATGAGACAGTTGTGGTAGAGGTACTGATTGCAAATGTATTGAGATAAATTTGTCATTTTGATTTCTCTTTAGTGATAATGTTGGATACACAAACAAACAATCAGAAGATCTCTATTTTTCATCTTTTATCTCATCATTTTGTTCTGCCTTCCTTCCCGTAATGCTTGTTGATTGCTATTATTTTCCGTCTATGAAGATCATTGATATGTTCACTAGGCCGAGGGTCTGGGAGAAAGCGAACAACAATTAAAAGAGAATAACCCAGAAATGATCCAGTTTAACAGTACAACTTCTAGGGTTTTCAGATGATACTAATAAAGTTTCGATTTTAAGTGGCGAGTATAAGATTTTGAACGATGCAATTAACCAATATGAGACTGGGCAAAGCCAAGGCTGAGTCTGTTGTTACATTGTTTGTGTGTTTTGTAGCGCTATGTTTACTTGTGGAGTTGCCTTAAAATGCTAACTCAATCATCCAAATTTTTTTTTTCTAACTTTGTGTCAATTTTGAGTCGTATTGTCATGTTGATGTCAAAAATTGTAACTCTTACCTATACCTTGTAGCGTGAAAATAAAAATACCTTATCTGAAGCAATCTGATCACGTCATTTGTTTGATCATTTTTACAAATAAATGAAATCTTACACATTTAAGATAAAAGCCAAATATAATACAAATGCAAGTTATCTTGTTTGCCTGTGGCAGCAATGATGTTAGTCCGATCCCTAACCAAAAACTTTCTAAATGGGGATTAAGAAAGTTGAACATTTATTGGTAGAGAATCACACATTTTATCCATTTTCAAACTCAGAATTCAGTGGGAATTTGGTATACTCTCATCCAAACTGGGCCTTGGGCCCATTTAAAATTGCAAAACCCAGCCCAGTTTAGAACAAAACCCTAGATAGCGAAGACCTTGTATTCGAGCCGCATATACCCGTCACTATTGTATTCCCTCTCACCCAGCTCCTTCCGTATATAAACAAGAGGTCTCAACTTTCTGCTCCGTTTTCTTTCGCCTGCCGCCTCTCTACCTGCTTGTCACCTGGTTCGTTTCTATCTCTCAGCATTTTTAGATCTGAAATTTGTATGCCCAAACTTGCTTAGAAGATATTCATTTGCGTATTTTACTTCCATTAACGATTCCCACTGCATGTTTTTCGAATTTTCTTTCCCAAGATCCGTGCTCAGAAGGTCTTCTAGTATCCTTTTCTGTTCTTATTTCTTGAAATTGATTGGATTGGGTTTTATATGTTTGCTTGCTGTTAGATGACTCTGATTATAGCTGGTTTTTTATTTATTTTGTTTGGAGGAAAAATGAATCGATTTTGAGCTTAGTTCTGTATATACCAAGTGAAATTTAAACGAATATCGTAGGGAATTAGTTGCATACACAATACCTGAGCCAAATGAATCTTTTTTGTATATTTTAGTTTGTATAGCCTCGTATATTCTTCGTATTTAAGAGCTTAGTTATCTATGAAATTACTTTTTACTATACTTCGATTTCACTTATGAGGTTCCTTAATTGATGGTTAATCGTATGAGCTTCTACTTAACTTTTTTGAATCTTGTTACATTGTTTGTGTTAATTTATTTAATTTGTGGTTCTTATTGTTATTGTGTGCAGGTTTTAATTAAATCTTTGGAGGTGACATTTGAGGACTAGTCGAGATGGTGCGTTTCTCGTTTTGTTCTTCCATTTTAGTGGGATTGTTACTGAGATGTTCCATTATTTGCTTGATTTTAATCCGAGAGGTGTCTTTTATATGTACAGGTGAAGTTCACAGCTGAGGAGCTCCGTAGGATTATGGACTACAAACACAACATTCGTAACATGTCTGTTATTGCTCATGTTGATCATGGTATGGTAGTATTGCACTCACTTTTCTTACTAAATGTCAGTTGCAAATGCTTTTTTCCTTTTATATTTTTGTTGAATATATTTTGGTTTTAAATTATCTTATATGTTGATGTGTGACAATATCATTATTACCAATTATGGTTTAAGGAGCAGCACCCAGGCAAGTGAGTTGCTGAATATTTTATGTCTAACTAGAGTTATTTATGCCATTGCTAGCTTCTTGGATAATATTTAATTAGTGATTCACTGTTGCTTCAGCCTTGTTAGTTTTACTTTCTTCTTGTTATGTTGTATATATGAGGCCAACTAATTGTGTTAAATTTTGCAACCTCTCAGGGAAGTCAACTCTTACCGACTCCCTTGTTGCTGCTGCTGGTATCATTGCACAAGAAGTTGCTGGTGATGTTCGTATGACAGATACCCGTGCTGATGAAGCAGAGCGTGGTATCACAATTAAATCTACTGGTATCTCTCTCTACTATCAGATGACTGATGAGTCTCTGCAGCGCTACAAGGGAGAGAGAAATGGGAATGAATACCTCATTAATCTCATTGATTCTCCCGGGCACGTTGACTTTTCATCTGAGGTCACTGCGGCTCTTCGTATTACTGATGGTGCACTTGTGGTTGTGGATTGTATTGAGGGTGTGTGCGTCCAAACTGAGACTGTGCTTCGTCAAGCCTTGGGAGAAAGGATCAGGCCTGTTTTGACTGTTAACAAGATGGACAGGTGTTTCCTTGAGCTCCAGGTTGATGGAGAGGAGGCTTACCAGACATTCCAAAGAGTTATTGAGAATGCTAATGTCATTATGGCTACATATGAAGACCCACTTCTTGGTGATGTCATGGTTTACCCAGAGAAAGGAACAGTCGCCTTCTCTGCTGGTTTGCACGGTTGGGCTTTTACTCTGACCAACTTTGCCAAGATGTATGCTTCCAAGTTTGGAGTTGACGAGTCAAAGATGATGGAAAGGCTCTGGGGTGAGAACTACTTTGACCCAGCTACCAAGAAATGGACCAGCAAGAGCACCGGTTCTTCTTCATGCAAGCGTGGTTTCGTTCAGTTCTGTTATGAACCGATCAAGCAGATCATCAACACCTGTATGAATGATCAGAAGGATAAGTTGTGGCCCATGCTGACAAAGCTTGGTGTCACAATGAAGAGTGAAGAAAAGGAACTGATGGGAAAGGCTTTGATGAAACGGGTTATGCAGACCTGGTTGCCAGCTAGCACTGCCCTATTGGAAATGATGATCTTTCACCTTCCATCTCCCTCAACTGCCCAAAGGTACCGTGTTGAGAATTTGTATGAGGGTCCTCTTGATGATCAATATGCCAATGCCATCAGGAACTGTGACCCTGAAGGACCTCTCATGCTCTATGTGTCTAAGATGATTCCCGCATCTGACAAGGGTAGATTCTTTGCCTTTGGCCGTGTCTTTGCTGGTAAAGTGCAGACGGGTTTGAAGGTCAGGATAATGGGTCCAAATTTTGTTCCTGGAGAAAAGAAAGATTTGTATGTGAAGAACGTACAGAGGACTGTTATTTGGATGGGCAAGAGACAAGAAACTGTTGAGGATGTTCCTTGTGGTAACACTGTTGCCTTGGTCGGTCTGGATCAGTTTATTACCAAGAATGCTACTTTGACAAATGAGAAGGAAGTGGATGCTCACCCCATTCGTGCTATGAAGTTCTCTGTCTCGCCTGTTGTGCGTGTAGCTGTCCAGTGCAAGGTTGCTTCTGACCTTCCCAAGCTTGTTGAAGGTCTCAAGCGTTTGGCCAAGTCAGATCCTATGGTTGTCTGTTCAATTGAGGAATCTGGAGAGCACATTATTGCTGGTGCTGGTGAACTCCATCTTGAGATCTGTTTGAAGGATTTGCAAGATGATTTCATGGGTGGTGCTGAGATTATCAAATCTGACCCTGTTGTGTCCTTCCGTGAGACTGTCCTTGAGAAATCTAGCCGTACCGTGATGAGCAAGTCACCAAACAAGCACAACCGTCTGTACATGGAAGCACGACCCTTGGAGGAAGGTCTTCCCGAAGCTATTGATGATGGTCGTATTGGCCCAAGGGATGATCCCAAAATCCGATCCAAGATCTTGGCTGAGGAGTTTGGTTGGGACAGGGATCTTGCTAAGAAAATCTGGTGTTTTGGCCCTGAGACCACCGGTCCTAATATGGTTGTTGACATGTGTAAGGGTGTTCAGTACCTTAATGAAATCAAGGACTCTGTTGTTGCTGGCTTCCAGTGGGCCTCAAAGGAGGGTGCATTGGCAGAAGAAAACATGAGGGGTATTTGCTTTGAAGTCTGTGATGTTGTTCTCCATGCTGATGCCATTCACAGAGGTGGTGGACAGGTCATCCCAACTGCTAGGAGGGTCATCTATGCTTCTCAGATCACTGCCAAGCCAAGGCTCCTTGAGCCTGTATACCTTGTTGAAATTCAAGCCCCAGAGCAGGCTCTTGGAGGGATCTACAGTGTTCTTAATCAGAAACGTGGTCACGTGTTTGAGGAAATGCAGAGGCCTGGTACTCCACTCTACAACATCAAGGCATACCTCCCTGTCATTGAGTCTTTCGGTTTCTCTGGTCAACTAAGGGCTGCAACTTCGGGACAGGCTTTCCCTCAATGTGTGTTCGATCATTGGGAGATGATGTCTTCTGATCCATTGGAAGCTGGTTCCCAGGCTGCAACGCTTGTTGCCGAAATCCGTAAGAGGAAGGGTTTGAAGGAACAAATGACCCCGCTATCCGAGTTTGAGGACAAGCTCTAAGTAGTATGTCCGATTTGAGACAGTAGTTGGATTGCACTGCCTATTTTTGGTTTCTAACTTATGTTTTTGTTTAATGTTGTTACCCTGTTGTAGTAGTCAGCATATCCTGTGTCGGTCAGTAGCTATGTTTTGTGCGTCGTCATAACAATGCGTATTGTTATGTTCTTACTTTGTTGTTTATGGAACAATTTTCCGCAATTGTTGAAATTTTCTGTTTTTCACCTACTATACAAATTTTTTCTTTGTTTCGTAGATTGGATTTGCTTCTTGATAAGATGACTTGCAGGGCTGTTCTTGAACCATATACGTACTTCCAGAGTTTTACCACTCATTCATGTGCCTATTTGAATCTCAGTTGTGTGTGTAATATGACATCTCAAGATCGTTATTTTTTTTTTTACAAGGATAAGCTTACCGATGTGAGATAATAATTAGATATCATGTTCTAAAGAGTGGATTTTAGCTAAACTAAGCTAGGCAATGCGACACAAAAGTTATATACCGGACTTCAAACCTACCCCCCAATGTTATAACTCACATCAGCTATGCGCTCTAAGAATTTATGGTATGTTCTTCACAACTAAATTAGAGCTGCAAGAGTTTATGGGTGTCACTAGGAAACAAATTTTTTTGCGGACGTTCTCCACAAACTAAACTAGAGCTGTGCAATGGGTCGGGAAGTTTTTATCTCAAGTTCCCGACTCATTTTTAATTGGTAGACTATCGAATAACCATGAAATGTTCAGTTATTACTTGTTACGACATATTTGCTTACAAAAAAAAAGAATAGAGTTTTTTTTTTTTTTTTTCCAACGCTCTCCATAAACTAAGCTAGAGCTGCAATGGGTCGAGAATCTTTCCATTCGTAATCCTAACCTATTTTCAATCGGTAAACTATCTAATAACTATAAAATTACATCGATATTTTAGTATATTTCTTTTCATAACATATTTACTTACAAAAAATAAATATGAGAAGAAAGGGGATAGTTCTCAGATTTCAGTTCTCCTTAAGAATACTAACATGTCCCACCTACTTCCAAATCAAGAGCCAAATCCTCAAAAATGAGGTAACAAATCAACTAAGTGGATACCATATATTTTCTTACCGTGGATACCCATATATTTTCTTACTTACCATCGAAAATTTATCAAAAATGGCAAAAATTTGGTTTTTAAATTAAAAAAATATAACATTAAAAAAAAATTGAATTATAGCAATAAACCTCGTCAAATAGACTAAAACATCTCAAAAATAAAATAAAAAAAGGCTGAACACTATTCAAAAAACCATAAACCCTAACGACGGGAAGACTGTCTCACCAAAGTGACTATCCTCAATATATTGCACGGACATCTTCTTACTCGTATATACCTTTGTATTTAATGAAACATTATGTCAAGTTTGCTCGTTAGCAGAAAGCAAATATTAGACCATTATATGCAAAGATGAGTTAAGACTCCACATTTTCTTGTACATAATACAAGGGAAATTTTGTGGACTTTCCAACCACCATGCAGACCGTTTTGAAAATTTTCACGGTTTAGGTTGAGATACCGACAAAGTGGTCACATGCTATACTTTTGTCCTCACGTATACTGCGTTTGCTAAACTCTTAGCCCAAATTATTACATTGAGGGCCACATCACCCAGATTCTCTTATACGGTCTATAAGACTCAATAATACTGGAGAGTTTACATCGAAATCATTCGATGACTATTGCATGCCCCTTGGGATTGATGCTGAACATTTGGTTCCCCATGTTCACACCCTTAATTGTCTCGCAGAAACACTAATTAACCTTGGTAATGTGCACCAAACTTCTCGTTTCTGCGTAGGGGCTATACAATTTTGCATGCAGTAATGTTGGTCTGGTTGAGGTCAACGTCACCCAACAATGTTATGCGTTATAGCTGGTGACTGGGTACGAACCAACTGATTCGTACTTACGTATTTATGGGTGTGCAATTACGTGCCAATTGTGCCACCACAACGTACACATATGGGACCTCAACAAAGGAGGGGCATACATGTCGGTTATGAATCCCTCTCCATTATACGATATTTAGAGCCCTTGACAGATGATCTCATTCTTGCAATATCGCGGATAGTCACTTTGATGAGACAGTCTTCCCATCGTTAGGGGGAAATAAGAATGTCAAACATTCCTGAAGAACGACGTGAATTGACGTGGAATGTCCCCACTATGTCTCACATTGATCCTCGAACGCACAAAGTAAGAATGAAGTGTGGATAATTCTAGATTTACGTCGTTTTGGTCTTTGATTTTGGGTTGTCAGACGGGAGCATGGTTCACCTCGGTTATTGGGGTGATAATCGGGGTTGGTCCTGTCAATTGGTATCAGAGCATAGGTTTGTTGGTTTGTATCGGTTGCGAGGTTGTGTTTAGGTTGTTTGACTGATTCTATGCCTCTTTCAGCGTGCGATTGACCATGCCTCTGAGACGTGAACCCCACCCACGACCTGAAGACGACGCGGCGAGAGGGACAGAGAGTGCCATGATCGAGCGAGCTCAGCGGCTCGGGGCTACGACGTTTAGTGGTGGGGCAGACCCTGAGGAAGCTCATAGGTGGATCACGAGACTTGAGCGGATTTTCGCAGTGATGTGATGCCCACCGGAGGATCGAGTGTTACTGGCTACCTTTTTACTGGACGGTGCGGCGTACGAGTGGTGGTATACGCTCGAGTTGTCTGGCTGGGACGCCCACACAGTGACTTGGGAGACGTTCAGGGAGCGATTCTTGGATCAGTATTACCCTCGTTCTTTCCGCGATGCCAAGGAGGCTGAGTTTATGCAGCTCCAACAGGGGAGCATGACGGTGGCTGAGTACGAGCAGAAGTTTCAGATGTTGTCTCGTTTTCTCCTGCGTTTGTGGCTACGGAAGCCGAGAAGTGCAGTAGGTTCACCTTGAGCCATAATGACGGCTGGATCGTTTGCGACCCTCCGAGAGTTGTCGGATGCTGCGGTGAGGGTTGAGGCTAGTTTGCTGGTACGACGCCGGGAGCCACCTTTTTCTGGAGCTTCGAGCCAGAGGTTACCGAAGAGGGGAAACTACAGTGGAGCATCGTCGGCAGGCGATGATCGTTTTGGAAGACCTGGGAGTTTCCAGAGTTCAGAGTTTCGTGGACACCGAGCACAGCCGACTCCGCAAGCCAGTGCGACGTCTGTTGTGTCTACAGGGAGACCGAGTAGTGGTTCCGGTCGGGATGTGTGTTACTACTGTGGGGAGCGAGGTCACTTCCGACGTGAGTGTCCGTTGTTACCCCAGGAGGGTGGCGTAGGCCGAGGAGTGGCGGAGCCAGGACGGAGCACGGCTTCAGCTTCAGGTATAGCAGGCACCAGAGAAGGTGGTGGTGCCACTAGTAGTCTGAGAGAACGTGGTAGATCTTCAGGACCCCAGGCCCGAGTGTTTGCGATGACTCGGCAGGAGGCTTAGTCAGCACCCGGTGCAGTGACAGGTACTTTTACTAACCTTGGTTGTGTTGTGCCTCTTTTTGTTGGATCCCGGGGTAGAGTTTAGGATTTTTCCCCTAGGTGACTTGGAGTGACGTTTGAAAGGAGTGACTATAACTGATCGATATGAGGTTATTGAAGAGAACCCACAATCTAGGAGTGCCTTTAGGACTTTGTTGATTTATTCCGACAGGGTCGTCGGAGCAGTTGAGGGACGTGAAGGTACGACAGTCGGTAGGATTTCCTTTTGGTTTGAGCGGTCTACCTTCGATTCGTAGTTTTTTTCGACCAGGAGACCGGGAGTCTGGTTTAGAACTATGAGTTGGTTTCCAGAAGGTGTAGGTGGTTGTACGTGAGGATGTACTCTATGGACTCTATTGGGTACGCTTAAATGAGGTATTTTTAAAATATCTTTGTTTCTTTACGTTCGTAGAGTTTCCCTTGCGTATACTATGAAGTTCTAGTGAGTAGTACAGGACGGAGGTACGTTTGTTGTGAGAGAGTGTTAGAAGTGTCGAAACAGGTAGTAGGAGTGTTGTGATAGACCCAAGGTGGAGATGATAGGTTGGGAACTTTCTGGAGTAGTAGTTGTTTTGGCAAGAGTTGACCACCGGGTAGGAGACCCCACATCTAGGTATGAGCTGTGGAATTTCGAGACGAAATTCTTTTAAGGAGGGTAGATTGTAACGACTCGTCCCGGGGGTCGGGATTAGTAAAGTAATTAGTGACGGATTAGCGACGTTAATAGGTGTTTAGTTGGTTACGTTTGGGGCATTAGCGCAGAAATGACGATTTTGCCCCTAGTTGGGCAAAATGTTGAATTTTAGTTCGGGCGGTCAATTGGACAGTGATCGATGACGGTGACGTATTTCGGGACGTCATGAGTCTGTAGACAGGTGGCACGCCCGATTTCAACATCCGAGGAGGAAGTTACGATGTTTGGAAGGTTGGGGGCATTATCGTAATTTGGTAAAATAAGGGGGAAAATGTTGACTTTTCACCGGACGTTTGGTTTTCACGTAGACTGAGGACGATTAGGTAGGTCTCGTCGTCCTGAGTTCAACGACAGGAGGCATGCGTTCATCGGACGTGGGACGAGTGAGTTACGTGTCTAGAACGATGAGGGGCAAAATGGTAATTTTGACTCACAAGGGTCATTTTGGTCTTTTTGCACATTGGGAATTGTGCAAACCAGATTGGGACAAGTGTACAGGAGGGGTTGGATATTTTGAGTTAGGGACCATGGGATTGTGACAGGTGGCAGTGGACTAGAGGTTTCTACAAGTTTGCACGGTGTGATTTTAACCGGGTGTGTGTTTGTGTAGTCGTGCACAAGAGAGAAACAGAGACTGAGCTGAGGGTGAGAAATCGATCGATGGCCGGGAGCGTGTGTTCTGGTGAGTGAGGGGGTGAGAGTAGAGAGAGTTTAAGACTTGGTGAGTGACTTTTGAGTGGAACTCGTGGGCAGAACGGTTGTGTGTGCGACGTATGAGTTCGCGGGAAAACAGAGAAGTGTCGAGGGTGTGGTGCAAGCATCAGTGATCATGTTGATCCAATTAGGATCAAGGGAAGGTTAGGAAGGCTCTGTGAACCCTGCAGAACGCGGCGGCGAGCACGGTGGCGGACGGCCAGTAGGTAATTTCTCTTCTTCCTCTGTTTGCTCTGTTTTTCTATTTTGTTTCAGACGTTAAGTCGTGGAGTCTGAGGTCAAGTCAAGGTAGTTATTGAGTGCTAGTCGATTCAGTAGGTCTCTAGGAACCTGTTGGTGGTGAAGCCATGATGGAGGGTTGCACGGGTGGTCGGATTGAGAAATAGGGGTTTTGTGGGTTACGGGTTTGAGCTTGGGACGACGGCTTAGAAGCAGGAATGTTGTGTTTGGAGTAGGGGAATGGACTTCTAGGATGAGGACGATGCTGCTGGTGGAAAGAGGGAGAAAAATGGTTGACGGACGGCGGAGAACCGGCCACGCCGGTCCAACACAGTGGCTGCTCGAGGAAGAAGATGAACAGTGACTGTGTGCAGGTGCGTGAAGCCCACGCGCAGCCACTTTGGGCGGCGCGTGGAGAGTTTTCCGGGGAAGTGTTCAACTAGGTCTTTGGTCTAATCGTTGTAACAAATCTTTTGGGATAGTTTTCGGGACAACCGGACGTTGTTTCGGGTTAATTCTACGAGGTTGAAGGTTTAGGGCCCCGGTTAGTTACGTTCGAAGTTCGGGGAAATTGGGGAAAATTATGGGAACCTTAGTGGACGTGTTAGTGACGAGTTTTGGTGACTTGTGACAGGATCGGGAATCCCCGAGGAGACCGAGGAACTTACAGGACGTACGGGACGCGAGTGACGTGCCAGGTAACTGTGAGTGGACTTCTTCCTTTAAACTGAGCATGCATAACTGCTTTTAATTACTTGATTTATGGTTTTATATGTGATTTCATGATTATTTGAATATGCTATAACTGTTTTACATAATTGCACGTTTTTCGAGAAATTACGTATTTGGCACGTTTTACGAGAAATGCTTGATTTTTGAAAATGATGTCGGGATTTTGGGATTTCAAACGATAAATGGTTTTCAATGAGTATAAATGGAGTTGAGACATGATTTGATGATCAGGGTTTTCGGTTTTAGAATCGGATTTCGGAAAGCAGAATTTGGTTTTAAAGTTGAAAAGTGGATTTTCCGGATTTGGGTTCGGAATGACGGTTCTGGATGCCGGAAGGGCATCAGCCAGTGATTTCGGATTCGGGTTTGGATAGGGATTTTGAAATGATTTTCAACTGGTTTTGGATTGGATTTGCTGGATCTGGTTATTGGGTTTAAAGACCTGGATTATGATTGACGAGGGACGGGCCCGGATTGAGTTTAAAGACCAGGATTGAGTTTAAAGACTCGGGAGTGTAAAGACTCGGATATATTGATATTTTCCTCCGTAGGCCTGTTGAGCTTAAAAACTCGGGAGTTTAAAGACTCGGATTATATTGAGGCCTGGATTGAGTTTAAAGACTCGGGAGTTTAAAGACTCAGATAGATCCAGCAGGTTTGATCGGATGATTATATTGGTATATGATGTTTTACTGCTAATGTTTTATAACGTTTATCATACTGTGTTTATGTTGTTGCGGTTTCCATGATGAACATAATGTGATTTATAAATGTTTTCAGAAATTGGGTTGTGCATGCATGTTTTCAAAACGGAGGGCCAAACCTTGGTTTGTTTATGAAATGGTTTTTGAAACTTTTATTCTTTTTGGTCCACTCACACTTTCTGGTTTTTAATTGCCCTCCAGGTCATGGAGCTAGCGCGGGGGTTGACGTTGAGGCAGCGTCGGAGACATAGAGTACTCGATAGTTTTCCCGGAGTGGTTTCAGTGTTCCGTTGTACGTGTACTCTGTGTGTGGTTTTGTTTTACCTTGTTTGGTACTATTCTCTGTATAACGGTTGACTTGTGGATGTTTATAAATTCTCCTTCGTCTGACAATGTAATTGGTGGTTTTCGTGAGGTCGTTTTGGTCTTTCGTTTTGGGTTGTCAGACGGGAGCAGGGTTCACCTCGGTTATTGGAGTGATAATCGGGATGGGTCCTATCACTTTCTCTAATCTAGTTAAAGTGACGAGATCATATATACCTGCTGCAAATGTGCCTGCAAGGTTAGACGTCCCAGTAGGACGCGTTGTCCCAGACGGACGAGGTACGACCATGGCGGCTAACCAGTCATATGTCCTTGCCTAGAAGCGAGATAGACTAATAGGTTCGAAGGATTCTCATCCCTAGTAGAGGATATTTGGCACAATCGAATCCCTTCTAAATATCAACTGATCCATCTCATGAGATAATTCTGGATTATGGGTTTGTGATAGCATTGGGGGACGCTCCAACGTCTGAATCCACTCCCGAGAATAAAGAGATCTCGGTAAATCATGCATGCTTATGTGAGATAGGGAATCATAATGATATTATTATCGATGATTTATATGTATTCACAGTAGCTACCGAAATAATAACTAGAAACGAAATCGAACCTTAGTTTGTTGATGATTTAATTCCAAAGTAGAGAAGATTGACCAAAATGGAAAGAACCAATCCATGTTGAATTAGATTTCTTGACAAAAGGAAGATGTTTGGACCTGTAGTTCCCACACCTCCCCATATTAAACCTGCAGGATTTAAATGGGTAGTCACAAGGAAGCGTAATGAGAAAGACGAGATTGTGAAATGTACAACTCATTTAATAGCACACAGTTTTCTCAACGCCCTGAGATTGATTACGAGGAGACGTATTCTCCCGTAATGAACGTCATAACGTTCTCCTACCTTATCAGTTTGATAGTTTCCAGAAAAACGAATATACAGCTTTTGGACGTGGTTACCATTTATCTCTATGGGGGATCTAAATAGATATACGTTTGACAATTCCTAAAGGGCTTAAAATACTTGATGCAAATCGTTCCAGACCACGGAACACACTATCTACCTCTTTTAGGCATTCACTTTATAGATTGAGATAATCCGGACGGATGTTGTATAACCATTTAAGTGATTTGATCAAGATGGGATAACGAAGAAGACCCATGCGTGTTTATTAAGTAAACAAGATCCAGGTTTGCTACTGATTGGTATTCTAGAAGAAACCAATGAAACTACTAAGCACCTAAAGTTGGATTTTGAAATGAAGGATCATAGGAGAACGAAGTTCTGTCTCGACTTGAAGCTCGAGTACTGTGCATATGAGGTTTTAGTCTATTGATTAAATCACATCTAGAAGATGTTGATATTAGACCTAGAAGATGTTGGAATGCTTTAATGAGGATAAAGCAAAATCTTCAAGCACGCCTATGATCATCCGTAGTCTAGATCCTATAAAGGACCAGTTTCGTCTGGCAGATGATAACGAATAGATAGTGAGACCAGAAGTTTCATATCTATGTGCAATAAGCACATTATTGTACTTGTTTCAAATGCACTAGATCGTACATTTCATCCGCTGTGAACTTGCTAGCTACATTCAGCTCTGCGCCAACACACTGCCACTGGAATGGCATAAAAGACATTTTCCAATACCTTAATGGTATGTGAGATATGTGCTTATTTTATCCCTATGCATCGAGGAATGAATAAACCTTCTGGGTCCTCGGAATGATGCATTGCCTTATCGGGTATATTGATGTAGGCTAACTATCAGGCCCACCTAAGGTATGATTTCAAAATGGTTATGTCTTTAACATTGGGAACACAACTATATCCTGGAGGTCTAAGAAATAGAATTTCATTGCTACGTCTTTGAATCATGCGAAGATTCTAACTCTTCACAAAGAAACTTGTAAATGTATATGGCTAAAGGTCATCACGGGGCACAATCGAAGTACGTGTGGACTGTATTCCACCAATAATGAACCTAAGTTTATCTACTATCAGACCCACCTAAGATATGCTCTCAAAATGGTTATGTCTTTACCATTGGGAATACAACAATATCCTGGAAGTCTAAGAAACAGACTCTCATTGCTACGTCTTCGAATCATGCGAAGATTCTAACTCTTCATGAAGCAACTTGTAAATGTATATGGCTAAAGGTAAATGCGGGGCACATTCGAAGTACTTGTGGACTGTATTCTACCAATAATGAACCTAAGATTATCTACTAAGATAATGTTATCACCATCAAGTAGATGAGAACTAGTTTCATTATATGAGACAATAATAAGCCATCATCCAATGCAACATTCCAGAAGCATGTTCAAGGTATTAGCTTGTGTAGATTGGCAGATCTACCAAGTTCTTAATTTTCAGGGGGAGTATCCCGAAGCATACTGAGCACCCTGAAGTATATTGAGTATCCCGAAGTATACTCACAAGACCATCGTGTACTCTTTTGTCATATGTCCAAGGTTATTTTGTCCCATTGGGTTTTGTTACCTAGCTAGGTTTTAACGAGGCACACATTTTGTTATGGTCACCCAATTAATAATGCATCTTGAAGATGTCATGATTCGACTCATATGCATTTGCTCATCTTTTCCCTTCGACCACAGGTTTTTCCCACTGGGTTTACCGCCGGGCAAGGCTTTGGTGTAGCAACTGTAACGCATTTTTATTTCAAGGACGTTCTATTTACCTATATTCCATAAGAGACAACTTCAAATACCTCCAGAGATCCCGATGCAATCACGATCAATGCGCGTTGTACTCTTTTTCCTTCGACCAGAATTATTTTTGTCCCACATGGTTTTTGTTAACTAGTAAGGTTTTAACGAGGCAACATGTAGTCGCGTAGCCGAGTAGTACTATTACATGAAATATCTAAGGGGGAGTATTGTAAATATATTAAAGTATGTGGCTATTTATGTAAGATTATGAAGAGTAGTTTAATCATTTGTAAATGAGGTGGATATGTAATCTAATACTTTGTACTAAACTCTAACCCTACTTTTATATAAAAGGTTAGTTAGCTAATGAAATGAAGAGACTGATTTAAGCCTCCATCTCATATGTTTCATACATTTTCACAACATATTTGGATTTGTTGGCATAGAATACAGCCACCCTTGCAATCGCCATGCTCAACCTCATCCCCACGGACGCAACCTTTACTTTCATACTCGTCATTATTTTCAGGTTCTACTCTTTCTTATCGGAATATTAGTCAGTATCATACCCTCTCTATATATATATATATATAATATAAACGTAATAATTAATTAATGAATAAATGGCTTAAACAAAAATGTTGATCGAGTTAATTAATTTACGACCACATATAACACTCACACACAACCTAAGAACCCATATAACACACACAGGCCCAATCCACGAAACGACGAATTCACTACATCATATAACACTCACACACAACCTAAGAACCCACGCATTTCCTCTCACTCCCGTTCTCTATCCTGAGCAACGGAGGGTCTCTCCCTAGCTCTCCTTTTTGTCGCTCGATTCAATTCAGGTTTGTGTTTTTATCTGATTATAATTCAATTCATTGCCTGCCTCTGAATTTATCTCTCTGATTATTCTATTTTTTCCTGTCTCGTTGGATGCATGTACTTTTTGCTTTGAAGTTCGTTGATCTGCATGGAATTTGTTCTATTTTCTTTGAAAATTCCTGTTATGCATGCTTTTGATATTAATTTTTTTAAAATCAAATTTGGTCCTATCATCTATGATCGTCGTTCCGATACATAGATTAGATGCATCATATATTTGTTACTATTATACGAGTTTGCTGCGTCGAAAAATTATTACGTGAAAATTTCTGCAAGTTAAAAAATTTTCAGTGTCTACTTTGGATGGTTGAAATGGTTTAGGCGATTGATAATATTTCGTTCACCTTTTATCCGGAGATGTTTTTGTATTATCTTGATCCATATTTTCAGCATGTAGACTCTGTTTCGATAAAAATAGTTATCTGTAAAAGGTAATTTTTTCATGAGATTGCCGATGTTCTATTTCCTAAAGAATTTGAAAGTTTTTCATCTAGATTATTAATACAGTAAAAATTCTCTTGAAATTATATTAATCAAAGTATATTATCTTAATAGATATTTACTTGAATTCTTCCGTGGACCCTGTAGTCTGCTACCATTTATTTGATTCTCTTATAATTCTTCTAGTAATTGTAGTATGGTTCTTTTGATTCTTTTAAAATCATTGAATTATCTTTAATGCTGTGTAGCTTGATTGGTTGAACTTTATCAAAGCGCAGGATTGTTTTATAATCCTGAACTTTATCAAAGCGCAGGATTGTTTTATAATCCTGTAATCCTATGTAGGAGGAGAAGAAATACATGTGTTTAGAGATGATTTAAAACCCTTTCAATTTATTTATCAAGACAAATTTCTGTATTAAAATAATCCAGTTAACCTTTGACCCCCAATTGGCTGTTTTTTTATTTCAATTTTCAGGTGGTTACATAGGCAGTGAATCGCCTAGTTATAATTGCTGATCTGTAGCTCCAAGCCTGTCAAGATGGTAAGCACCATCTATCAATTACTGATTGCTGATCTGCTCTGTTAATTTCTTAATTCCTAATCGAGAGGTATCCTTCATATTTTCAGGTGAAGTTTACAGCAGAGGAACTCCGTAGGATTATGGACTACAAGCACAACATTAGGAATATGTCTGTGATTGCCCATGTTGATCATGGTATTTGAATTTGTTTTTACTTGATAACTCGAGTTCTTATTTATGAGCTCCAAATATAATTCTTGATGGTCTTATGGTTATTTGATTTTTTTCTTTTTTGGTGTATCTGGTTTATGTTTTTCCCTTCAGATATGTAATTGGCTTTGTACACTGACTTTTGCATCTTATTCCTGTTTTAAAGTTTCATGTTTCACGGTCCTCTGTTATATTCAGACATATAATAGTATTCTATTTTAATATGCAGGAAAGTCGACCCTTACGGATTCCCTTGTTGCTGCGGCTGGTATCATCGCTCAAGAAGTTGCTGGTGATGTCAGGATGACAGATACGCGTGCAGATGAGGCAGAACCACTGATGAAAATATCGCCAGAATCGGCGATATATCGCTAATTCCGGCCACCGGCACATACAGGGGGTGAACATTTTTCTTCTACCAAATTCGTCGATATTGAACAATATCGGCGAATATCGGCGATATTCGCCGATATCGACGATTTTGGACTGAATTAGCAAACAACTGAATAACCAAATGAAAATCGAAAGGAAACCACCGAAATAAAGCATACAAATGAAGAGCACGGGTTGAACAGAGAATCGACTTTCCAATCGTCCAGTCATTCAAACATTCACGGACTCATCCAATAATTCAAACAATTTTCACATTCATGGACGAACAATCGGGAAGAAAAAAAAAAAAAAGGGAATTCACGGACTCAATTTGGGGCAGAGCATAAAAGGAATTCACGGACTCACCTCAGGCAACCACTTCTGCTCGAACTCGAAGTCTCGAACGGCCGAACTCGAACCACCTCTCGTCAGTCGTCACCACCGTCGCCAGGGATCTCGAACGGTCGAACATCCCTCGAAGGCTCGAACCACGTCTGGCCTCGTCTCGTTTCGTCCCGTCCTCCGTCGCTCAAACCTCCATCGAAGTCGCCCCTCACGCCGCCCCTGACCGTCACCCTCACGGCCTCACCGCCTCACAATCGATCGATTTCCCCAAAGCTCGCGACTGCGACTTCGAGACAGACTGAGAGCCCTTCGTTGGGTAAATAAGAAATGGAACGAAACGATGCGTTTCGTTTCATTTCATTTCTTTATTTTTTTAATTACATATATTATTTAATTATTTGACAAATATGTATTTAAATAATTATTTGGGTATAAATATTTGTCAAATAAATAATTATTTGGTATAAATATCATTTTTAATTACATATATCATTTATTATTTGGTATAAATATTTGTCAAATAAATAATTATTTAAATTATATCTTAAATATTGTCAAATTCATATATTCATATATTTGGTATTAGGTAAACAATATGCCATAAACGTTTTTTAACAAAATTCAAAATTTATTATTAGGTAAATAATATGGTTTAATTCATATATTTAGTAATATTTGGTAATATACTTGGTAATCATTTATTAAAAATAAATTTATCATTTATTAGTAAAATATGTTTTAGTAATGTATGTGCTAATATAAAATATTGTTTAATTCATATATTTGGTAATCATTTATTAATAATAAATTGATCATTTATTACTAAAAATATGTTTTAGTAATGTATATTTTAATATAAAATATGAGGTAATTCATATATTTGGTAATATTTGTTTTAATTTTTAATATATGTTTAATTTTAGAATATATATTAAAATTATGAATATATGTGTTTTTGCTTCTTAATTTTTTATCATCAAAGTCTAACTTAGAATATATGTTCTAATTGATCAAATTTTATTATTATTTGTATATAATATGGCTTAATTCATATATTTGGTAATATTTGGTAATATATTTGGTAATCATTTATTAATAATAAATTGATCATTTATTACTAAAAATATGTTTTAGTAATGTATATTTTAATATAAAATATGAGGTAATTCATATATTTGGTAATATTTGTTTTAATTTATAATATATGTTTTATTTTATAATATATATTAAAATTATGAATATATGTGTTTTTGCTCCTTAATTTTAACTTAGAATATATGTTCTAATTGAAATAATTTTATTATTATTTGTGTTTTTATTATTATTAATTGTCTTTATCAAATTCTAAGTATTTTTCATGCAAATAATATGGCTTAATTCATATATTTGGTAATATATTTGGTAATCATTTATTATTAATAAATTTATCATTTATTACTAAAAATATGTTTTAGTAATGTATATTTTAGTAATGTATTTTTTAATATAAAATATGAGGTAATTCATATATTTGGTAATATTTGTTTTAATTTATAATATATGTTTTATTTTAGAATATATATTAAAATTATGAATATATGTGTTTTTGCTCCTTAATTTTAACTTAGAATATATGTTCTAATTGAAATAGTTTTATTATTATTTGTGTTTTTATTATTATTAATTGTCATTTCAAATTCTAAGTATTTTTCATGCAAATAATATGGCTTAATATATTTGGTAATATTTGTTTTAATTTATAATATATGTTTTATTTTAGAATATATATTGAAATTATGAATATATGTGTGTTTGTTCCTTAATTTTTTATCATCATCAAAGTCTAACTTAGAATATATGTTCTAATTGAAATAATTTTATTATTATTTGTATTTTCATTATTATTATTATTTGTCATTATCAAATTCTCATTATTTTTCATGTATCTTAGATTTCATAAAATGGCTAGTGGAAGTGCAAGTGATAGCCGCCCAAGACCTGGACGAGTTGACCCAGCATGGAAATATGCCATTGCAATTCCTAGAAATAAAAACGGTGTCATATGTTTGTTTTGTCAACATCAGTTTCAGAGTGGAGGCATAACGCGATTAAAGTTTCATTTAGCAGGTTTTGATCCGAAAAAAAATGTTCAAAAATGCAAAGACATACCTAAAGCTATTAGGGATGAGGTCAGAGCATAGATCAAAAGTAAAGATACTGCTAAACAGACTAAGAATATGCTTGGGGAGAATATACGAGCTGGCTTGAGAGGAGATCCACTAGACACTCAACAGAGCATTCAGATTAACGATAGCGATGATGAAGAGGATGATGATGGATTCTCTTATCCACCAGATGTGCATAGATCTGAGAGAGCAGCATATCGCTTTACTGTAAATGCATCGAGAGATGAGGCACGACGAAGTGTCGACAATTATGGAGTTGGGTCCATGCGTGGTACTCAAGGAGGCAGTAGCAGTCGTCAACCACCACAACAGATGCGTCGATCACAAAATTTGCGTGATCCATTTTCAATTCCTCCCGAACCAAAACTCTACAAAACCGCACGAAGTCAACAGAAGACTGTAAAATCGATATGGAAAGGGACGAAAGAGAAGTTGGGTCGATACATAAGCAAATTTTTTATATATGAAGGCGTGGCTTCAAATAAAGCCAACTCTCATCATTTTAAGAATATGATCATTGAAGCCCAACGAGCAGGTATTTAATAAATTTATTTATTTATGATACATGTTTATTTAGCTTATGAAATAACATTAAATGCTAACTTATGTTTTGGTTTGCAGGTGAAGGAGTGTCCACTCCTTCTCCATATGAAGTGAAAAATAAATATCTTCCTATGGAGTATGAAGAAATGACGGCGTATGTGGAGCAACAAAAGCGACACTGGGAAACTTATGGATGTACCATAATGTGCGATGGTTGGACCGGTCCAACGAAGTTATCCATAATTAACTTCATGGTATATAGTAAGGGTTTAACTGTATTTCTCAGGTCAGTTGATTCTTCCAAATTTCATAAAGACTATGTGTACATAGGAAATTTGTTGAAGGAAGTTGTTCAGGAGGTTGGAGTACAAAATGTTGTACAGATCGTTACTGATAATGGGCCGAACTTCAAAAAGGCTGGAAAAGAACTGATGAAGACTTATCCGATCTATTGGACTCCTTGTGCAGCCCATTGTATCGACCTAATATTTGAAGATATTGGGAAGAATGAGACAATGACGCTCATCATAAAAAATGTTAGGCAGGTAACTAACTACATTTATAATCATCTATGGTTACTTGCTCAGATGCATGAATTCTGTCAAGGAGACTTGGTTCGTCCTGGTGCAACTCGGTTCGCAACCAACTATATTTGTATAAACAGTATAGTTAAGCATAAAGTTGGCCTTAGAAGGTTGTTTACCAGTGATCAATGGCATGATAGCCCATTGAGTAGGAAAGTGGAAGGCAAGAGGGTTGAGGCTCATATCCTCGACCAAAACTTCTGGGAGTCCTTGGAGATGATGCAATCAATATATGAACCATTATATTTCATCCTCCGAATTGTTGATACAGAGGTAGTCCCAACCATGCCAATCCTGTATGAAATGTTCAATCGAATGAAAGAAAAGATAACCCGTCTTAAAGGGAAGAATTGGGTCCTTAAAATCATACATGAGCGATGGGAAAAAACATAAGTGCATCCCTTACATGCCGCTGGTATATTTCTATCTTATTAAACTTGTTAATATTTTATTTTATTGTTGTTTACTAAGCAAAGTTCATTCATGATTTGCAGCTTATTACTTGAATCCTCGATATCAATATCAAGTAGGTGTTGGGCATGACTCCTTCCTTGTCCAATCAGTTCAACAAGTATTCCTCAAACTGAATCCAAATGGACAAGTGGGTTTACAAAATTTTGGAGTAGACGTAAGTTCACTACCATATATGAACCTTGATGAGTTATTTTGAATCTTGATGAGTTATTTCGAATCTGTACATCTATGACGTTATATTAACATCAGCCTTAATGTAGTTGATCAACTTTAGAGATGGTCGGAAAACATTTCGTTCACCTATGGCTGTACAATCACGAACAAAAATGTCCCCAGGTATATTAGTTGCATTTAACTTGATATTCTATGACTTAGCACTTTATAATGCCTCTTACATTAAACTTGATATTGACAGCTGAGTGGTGGGAACTATATGGCCTAGCTTCTCTCAGCTTGCAACAAATTGTTGTTCGTATATTATCACAAACGTCATCATCTTCGGCATGTGAGAGAAATTGGAGTACATTTGCTTTAATTCATACAAAGCAAAGAAATCGTCTCGCATATTCTAAGTTAGAACAACTTGTTTTCTGTTATTACAACATGAAACTCAAGTTAAGAGATGAAGAAGCCGAAGCCGGTAAAGTTGTGGAAGAAGACTACGTTGACCTGTTGGAAATTGCAGGTCAACATGTGGAAGGTAATGAGGCTGATCCACTTCAAGCATGGATTATGCCAGCCCACTTGGATGATGATAGTGGAAGGCCTGACCCTCGAGTAGCACATCTTGCTAGTGAACATGGTGTTAATGTCGATAGAGTGCTATCTGAAGAAGTGGGGAGTGAGGACGTAGGAAGTGAGCGGTCAATGTCTTCATGGGAGAGATCAATGCTTGGTTCTACCGGTAGACGTGACTTACGAGCTGATGCTACTAGTAAGAGACTTCATCAAAATAAATCTCCAGATGATGATAATGATGATGATGATGATGATGATGATGATGATGGATGAGATGATGTTGAGACAAACGATGAAGACAAGGATGACGGAGGGGATGATGACGGGGGAAATGAATATGTAACCGATACATATGCACCCTTGAGCCCATTTACTGAAGAGGCGGATATCACTCATGCCACACAAGATTATGATCATGGGTGTAGAGAAGGAGGAGTAGGAATCGGTGGTGTCGGAAAAGATTACACTCGGACACGAAACATATATGAAGGTTATGGAAACCCATCTTCTGAGGATTCCATGACAATTAGTTTTGAGTCAATGAGTTTAGGCATCGATCCTAGTAACAACTCAAATGATCCATATGCTTATGGTCCATATCGTCACCCCCTGTTAGACAACCATCTCCCTCAAATGTCACATGAAGATTATGGAGAAGTTAGTTGGGTAAATTCGAACTACCCTATCTATGGAGGAAAAGTAGGTCATTCAAAGGAGATATACGAATACTATGTCCAACAATACGTTTCATTTTGGTCAAATAGCATCAGTTGGCAAAACTTTTGTGTCTTGGTAGATCAAGACTAATCTAATTTTCAAGCTGATCGACACTCTACTTGTTTTTGATCAAGTTCAATGGGTACAATATTTTAATGCAATATTATCAATGGAATTATGTTTTAATTTAAGTTTATCTTTAAGATTTTATACTGTTGGTGGTCGGCAGACCTATATTCTATCATATGATTCATCATATATTTATGATATCAAAGTCATTTTATAGTTTTTATTAATCCTATATAACCATTATTGGGTACTTAAGTGTTTGCCAAAGTTTCATTCCAAAATTCCGTCATTTGGACTCAATTTCCGTCATTTTTGTTGACCGTAAACGATATCGATATTTGGGCCGAAATATTCGTAAAATCGACGAGCGATATATCCGTCGATAACGATATTTTCATCCTTGGGCAGAACGTGGTATCACAATCAAATCTACCGGTATCTCACTCTACTATGCGATGACTGAAGAGTCTCTGAAGAACTACAAGGGAGAGAGAAATGGGAATGAGTACCTCATCAACCTTATCGATTCCCCCGGGCATGTTGACTTTTCATCTGAGGTCACTGCTGCTCTTCGTATTACTGATGGTGCACTTGTGGTGGTCGATTGTATTGAAGGTGTGTGTGTCCAAACTGAGACTGTGCTTCGTCAAGCTTTGGGAGAAAGGATCAGGCCTGTATTGACTGTTAACAAGATGGACAGGTGTTTCCTTGAGCTCCAAGTCGATGGAGAGGAGGCTTACAAGGGATTTCAAAGGGTTATTGAGAATGCCAATGTCATCATGGCTACATATGAAGATCCACTCCTTGGTGATGTCCAGGTTTACCCAGAGAAAGGAACCGTTGCTTTCTCTGCTAGTTTGCACGGTTGGGCTTTTACTCTGACCAACTTTGCCAAGATGTATGCCTCCAAGTTTTGAGTTGACGAGTCAAAGATGATGGAAAGACTTTGGGGTGAAAGCTTCTTTGACCCAGCAACTAAGAAATGGACCAGCAAGCACACTGGTGGTGCTACCTGCAAACGAGGTTTTGTTCAGTTCTGTTATGAGCCTATCAAACAGATTATCAACACCTGCATGAATGATCAGAAGGATAAGTTGTGGCCCATGTTGGCGAAGCTTAACGTGACGATGAAGAGTGAAGAAAATGAATTATTGGGTAAGCCGTTGATGAAGCGTGTCATGCAGAACTGGCTTCCAGCAAGCAGAGCCCTATTGGAAATGATGATCTTTCATCTTCCCTCTCCTGCCACAGCTCAAAAGTATCGTGTTGAGAACTTGTACGAGGGTCCCCTTGATGATCAGTATGCCAATGCCATCCAGAACTGTGACCCCAATGGACCCCTTATGCTCTACGTATCTAAGATGGTTCCTGCTTCTGACAAGGGTAGATTCTTTGCCTTTGGCCGTGTCTTTGCTGGCAGGGTATCAACGGGTTTGAAGGTCAGGATTATGGGACCAAATTTTTTTCCCAGACAAAAGAAGGATTTGTATGTTAAGAATGTTCAGAGGACTATTATTTGGATGGGAAAGAAACAAGAAACTGTTGACGATGTTCCTTGTGGTAACACTGTTGCCTTGGTTGGTTTGGATCAGTTCATTACCAAGAATGCTACATTGACGAATAAGAAGGAAGTCGATGCTCACCCCATTCGTGCTATGAAGTTCTCTGTGTCGCCTGTTGTGCGTGTCGCTGTTCAGTGCAAGGTTGCTTCTGACCTTCCCAAGCTTGTCGAGGGTCTCAAACGTCTGGCCAAGTCAGATCCTATGGTTGAATGTAGAATTGAGGAGTCTGGAGAGCACATTATTGCTGGTGCCGGTGAACTTCACCTTGAAATCTGTTTGAAAGATCTGCAAGAAGACTTCATGGGTGGAGCTGAGATTATCAAATCCGACCCTGTTGTGTCCTTCCGAGAGACAGTGCTTGAGAAGTCTATCCGCACCGTGATGAGCAAGTCGCCAAACAAGCACAACCGTCTCTACATGGAGGCTCGCCCCTTGGAGGAAGGTCTTCCTGAGGCCATCGACGAGGAGCGCATTGGACCCCGAGACGACCCTAAGGTTCGTTCCAAAATTTTGGCTGAGGAGTTTGGTTGGGACAGGGATCTTGCTAAGAAAATATGGTGCTTTGGCCCTGAGACCACAGGTCCCAACATGGTTGTGGACATGTGTAAGGGAGTTCAGTACCTTAATGAAATCAAAGACTCAGTTGTTGCCGGGTTCCAGTGGGCTTCAAAGGAAGGTGCATTGGCGGAAGAAAACATGAGAGGTATCTGCTTTGAGATCTGTGATGTTGTTCTTCATGCTGACGCCATTCACAGAGGTGGCGGACAAGTCATACCCACTGCTAGGAGGGTAATCTATGCTTCTCAGATCACAGCCAAGCCAAGACTTCTTGAGCCAGTATACCTTGTCGAAATTCAAGCTAAGGAGAACGCTCTTGGAGGAATCTACGGTGTTCTTAACCAGAAACGTGGGCACGTGTTTGAGGAAATGCAGAGGCCTGGTACCCCACTCTATAATATCAAGGCGTATCTCCCTGTGATTGAGTCTTTCGGGTTCTCGGGTCAGTTGAGGGCTGCAACTTCCGGACAGGCTTTCCCTCAATGTGTGTTTGATCACTGGGAGATGATGTCTTCCGATCCGTTGGAGGCCGGAACACAGGCGGCTCTGCTCGTTGCAGACATCATCAAGAGGAAGGGGTTGAAGGAGCAGATGACACCGCTCTCGGAGTATGAGGATAAGCTATAAGCAATTTAGTTAGTATAATGAAGTTTTGGGAAAATTGCGCTACTTAGCTGTTTATGTTTAGCCGTTTGTTTCAGCTATGGTGTCAATTGGTCGTTTGGGTTGTTTTGAACGCCCATTTGATCTATTCTGTTGAGCTATGTTTAGAAATATATGCTACTCTTTCCTTCTATCCATTTTTATTTTCTTTTCTAGCAAAAGAATTCAAACGTACAAGCACCAAAAAAAAAAAAAAACTTTTATTTTGATCAAATATGTTGTGGTAAGTTCAATTATTTTACTAAACAATGTATAAGTAGGTTGGAAAAATGGGAGGGGAAGAAGAGTAGTAATTGAGAGAAAAAGAAATAAAATATATTTTATATTTTTAAGGAAAATTTAAAATTAGTAAACAGCTTAAATAATATGAAAAAGAAAAATCAAATGATTTTGAAAAACCCTAATTATTTAATTTTAAAACATAGAATGGGACCATTCGTCGGCACACTTCGGAACTGTAGAGATGGACCGTAAAGATCATCAGTCTCCTCAAGGTTCGTTCATCTTGTTACTCCTGAATTGGTTTCCTTTTCATTTTTTTGGTTCGTGAATCATTTTAATTGAACTTGAAATAGTGCAGTTGAGACAGCTCGGATTCTGGTTGAATTCCTGGAGGTTGCGATCACGTCAATCATTTTCCTCAAAGGAATTTACCCTCCTGGTTTGTTCTAATCCCATCCAACCACAAATCCAATTCTTGTTTGGTTCCTGAGAAAATTTGTGGTGGGTTGTGTTTTTCTTCATTACCGAGAAAACGGAACCCCATTTTTGTACTAAAATCCATATACAGACTGCATCTGAGGCTTAATGCAGTGATGTATGATTATAATTTTTTTTTTAATTTTCTTCTTTTCCATTTTAACTGATTTCGCTGATGGTTGGTTTTGGGCAAAGGTGCTTTTGAAAGGAGGAAATACATGAACTTGGTGGTTCATAGAGCTCGTCACCCCGAGCTCAAAGATTATATCCATTCTGCTGTCTCTGGACTTCATCCTTTTATCCAAAAGGTTGATCCTTTACTTGTTTAGTTCCTTTCACTTGTTTTTCACTTGCTTAAAAATGGTATATGTAAACCAATTTGGCAAATAAGTTTGAATATTGATTTCTAATTGAATGAAATACTGTGGGCAGACTAGAGAGATATACTGTGGGCCAATTTGGGAAATAAGTTCGAATATTGATTTCTATTGATTTCATCCTTTTGAATATTGGTGGTGTTGGGGAAAGATTACTAGCTAGTTTTTGCAGACTAGAGAGATATACTGTGGGCCAAAGGCCAGTCTTGAGACCAGGCTATACTCTATATGTTGGAATTCCATTTCTCACATTCACTGTGACGAACGCTGACATTTTTGTTAGAATTCTATGTTAATCACAGATTCCTTTTTTTGTTGAAAAAAATATGCTGTAGTTTTTTTGTTTCACCTTTCCTTCAACTTTGGAATGCATATAGTTTGCTCAAACTGTCAAGCATCAGCCGTTGAATTACGATATAGCTTGCGTATCTAATATAAACTATTAGTCTAAAGTTTGAATTTCTTTGGAACAAGTAACAAAGTTAGACAATCTATTGGAATTTTTTATGTGATATTGCATCTGTTTAACGTAATTCGTGCCAAAGACAAGTAGAATGTATACTTATATACAAATGAAGTACCTATGCAGCAAGCAGCCTCTAGTGTATTCTAGATTCAATGCCATAGTTCTGTTGTCTTAATCTTAAGACGGGCAATTGGATTTGAAGTGGGTAAACTATATTCAGAATTTCATACATTATGATGTTACAAACCGAACTAGGGTTTAGAGCCAGATATTTTTGGCTACACTCATGTCTGACGTTTTTATTTCATAGGCAAACAAACTGACATGTTCATCTCTTTCTTATTCTTTTTTTACCGACCAATCTACATTTTTTCTTGAAACGACATTCATTTTACAAAGGGTTTGGTGGAGAGAGTAGCAGTTATTTTCTCCAACAGTGACAATATCCCTGTGGAACGATTCATGTTTAAGGTCACGTTGGATCAGTCTTATGGCTCAAGGGTGGAAGAAGCTGACCTGGAGTTCTCACTTAGGTCATTTTTTGTCAAACTTCCCATCACAGAAGCCCTTACCAAGGTTCTTCCCCAGAGTAGGTCCTAAATTTCATGAGACATCAGTATTCATTTTTTGCTTTCAGTGTTCAATTTCTTTTTAGAACACTTTCATTTTAAACTTTTAAATTTCTATCAAAGGCAAATGTTTAATTGATTGAACATTGACAAAAACTATTGGCCACTTACTGGAGCGGTTGCTAGGCAAATCAACTATGATTATGATTTGGATTTTTATGTTATTTTTCCTTCAGAAATTGCAGTTGCTTTGTGAGCTTTATTTTCTTTTATGACAGACTGCAGGTGGGAGATAACTGCTTACTTTGGATCCCTTCCTGAGATTACAAGTAAGGATGCAGAGTTATGGATTCCGACAGACACAATGCAGTGGCGACAACCTCCATTAATAACGCCAATTAAGTCAATGAGTAGCCAACCTCTGTGTGTGCAGTTATATATAGAACATCCAAGTTTGTCTGAGCCAAAGCCTTGAAAGAGCATTGCAACTATTAAAACGGATGCTTGTACAGTTAAATTGTTATTGCATTTAATTTTCATAATTTACTTTTTATAACACTCCGATGTGAATAATGTGCCCCGTAGTTTTACTTCTATATTACAAATTGTGATGAGATTGTCCCATGAGCATACCAAGAAGTAAATTTCAACCTCGCATCCGTTTTCTTCCTCGCCTTTGAAATCCTAGCATTCGATTTCTTTTCTGAAAAGAGCAAGTGAAAGAACTGGAGCTTTGGCTCGAAATGGAGCTTTGGGATATGGGTTTGTTCATGGTTTCAGAGTTTTAAAAGGCTGTGACTGTTAGCAGTATTCACTGCATTCAATGCAGCAGCTAGTGTGCCTTTCTGGTCTGCTCACCCTCATCATCTGATACAGCTGCAATGCAGCTCATAATCTATCATTCACAATGCTGTGTACATGATCAAGTTGTTAGGCAGACGGTTAGGGTCTGTTGAAGAACACTGTTATGACAGTTAATATAGTTAGATTGTGAGTTAAGCTTTCTTGGTCTCTAAGCTACCGTTCTTGTAACTAGACTAGTATATAATCCTTCATCAATGTAATATCAAGTAGGATTGTAATTGTAAACAAGCATGTAAATCAATCAAGTTCAATATCTCTACAGATTCTTTCTTCTTCATCATTGTTCTTCACTTTCTCTTAACCTACCATTTCCTTTCTTTCTTATAATCCTTAGAGTCTAAATACCAAACATGGTATTAGAGCTGTGTTCATGATTTTGGCTAACCACCATTCATGATCGATTCTGGAGCTTCCGGTGAGATCAATAGATCAATTTGCTCCTTTTCTGTTTAATTCTCAGAACTCGTGAATTAGTGTTTCTTGAACAATTTTCTTGAATCTTTCTCTTCAAACAGCGTACACCACGTGCTTGATTTTTTTTCTTCTTCAAATCTCTCTCAAATTTACCTTACAAATCTTGCAGAACAATGGTTACTGCCTCACATCTTCAAATTCTACAATCTCCATTAGCCTCACTCATTCCAATGATTGGAAATGTAGTCACTATCAAGCTAGATGATCACAATTTCATCACTTGGAATTTTCAAATGGAGTTGATGTTCAATGTCAACAACATTATGTGCTTTATTAATGACACACAAAGGTGTCTAGATCGTGTGTCATCTGAATCTGCAGCAAAAACCACTTCTCTACCATCTGATGAGTATCTAGTCTCAAAGATGCATGATCAAGCACTGATGCAGCTCATCACATCGACTCTTTCTCCTGCAGAGTCATGGAAGAGAACTCAATAAGTCTTAAAGATTTTACATCCCAACTCTTAGCTAAAGAGTTTGTTATCGAGCAGCCTTCTGAGCATAGTTTTCTTTCTGCCTTAACTGCCACCAAGAGTTCTGGTTTTGGTCCTACACAGATTGTACATGAGCTTGGTTCTTCGAATTCTTTCATTGATGTTAACCCTGGCACATCACAACCATCTTATGCCTGTTTTCAATCTAGTCACAGTGCACCAGGAAATGGGATGTCATCCAATAATCAAGGTTAGTTTCAATAGATTTATGATAATTTCTAACAGCATGGATTTAATGGAGGTTACAATTAGAATAATGGCAACTTCAACAATGGCTACAAGGGTAATGGTTGCATAGGAAAGAACAAAGGAAAATGGAATCCTAACTACAATGGTAATGGATCCAGACCTTGGAACAACAACAACAACAACAATAGTTCTGGTATTCGTGAAGCATCAAATCAACAATAGTTCTTTCCATCTCTCATCTATCAAATATGTAGAAAGAAAGGTCATACAGTTGCAGATTGCTACCACATGCACCAAAGTGATCCTTCTCAAGATGGAGAGCAATGTCAAATTTTCTGGAAATATGGTTGCTCATCTCCTAACTGCTATCACAGGGAGAATTACTCTTTCCAGGGTTCATCACCACCACAAAATTGTGAGTGCACAAGGTCCTTTTGCATCTCAGCAACAAGAATACTGGGTAGCTAACACTGGAGCCACATAACATATGACCTCCGAGATGTCTCAGATTCAAAGTCCTTGTCCATATGCTTCTTCTTATGTTATCAGGAGGCAAAGATTTTAAAGTGGCACACATTGGTCACTCTACTCTTGTTACTACTCAACCTTCACCTCACTATTTTGATTTACCTGAAATTATTCATGTTCCACATATATCAGTAAACCTACTTTCTGTTAACAAACTGTGTAAAGATAACCATTGTTGTTTTGTTTGTAACGATTCAACTTTTCTTTTATAGGATAACATCAAAGGGACAATACTTTTCCATGGACTGAGTAGGGATGGTCTCTATCCACTTCCCTTTCACATTCCTTCCACAGTTCAACCTGCTTACCCTCAAAATGTTCTTCTTGGTAAAAACACCCAAATTCAGCTGTGGCACAGAAGATTACGCCACCCTTAAAACCAGATTGTAACTTCTGTATTGAATAAAGCACAATCATTCATCCCACAGATCCTTCACAAAACATCTGTGAATCTAGTCTAGAAGGAAAACTGTCTAGGCAATCCTTTTCAAGTTCTAGTTCAAAATCTTCTGTTCCTTTTGAGATTGAACATTTTGATGTATGGGGTCCTTCTCCCAACACCTCTTTTGAAGGTTTTAGATACTATGTTAATCTTGTTGATAAATGTGCACGTTTTACAAGGATCTTTTCAATGAAAAATAAATCAGAAGTTCACTCCATATTTGTTGATTTCTGTTTGTCTCAAATCAATTTTCTATCTCAATTAAAACTCTTCAAAGTGATGGAGGAGGAGAATACATTAGTCAAGTTTTTCAATCCTTTCTGTCCAGTAAGGGCATTACACATCATAGATCTTGTCCCTATACACCTAAACAAATGGGACTTGCAGAAAGAAAACATAGGCATATCCTTGAAACAGCTATTACATTACTTCAAACTTCAAAACTACTTGCTAAGATTTGGTTTCTTGCATGTGAAACTTCAACCTATCTCATAAATAGAATGCCATGTCCTATACTAGATATTAAATCACCTTTTGAATCCCAGTTCAATACACTACCACTTACAACTCATCTAAAGTTCTTGGCTGCTCTTGTTTTCCTTTACTACGTCCATATGACAACACCAAACTACAACCTAAACCCAAAATTGTATCTTTCTTGGATATGCTAAAAAATAAAAAGGGTATATGTGGCATGATCCTATGTCAAAAATAATTTTTGTTTCTAGACAAGTTCTGTTTGTTGAAAAACAATTTCCTTACTTTACTCTAAATCTCTCAAACCATCACTTCTCAGAATTCTGGTCACATACCACCTTCTATATCTTGTTCTGTCTTCCCTTATTTGTTACAAATCCACCATGCTAGTACTCAGTCCTTCCAGCTTCATGTGGTTTCTGCTCCTGGCGTAGACAATGAGGTAAACACTCCTTCCGTATCACATTCAAATTCAGCTGAACAACCAAACAATTTGACAGAAAACCAAGCAGGTATGTGAAAAAGTTCAAGAATCAACATGACATGATTCTCCCTTTATGCATCCCAGCAATACCACTGATAATGACTTTCAGCCTTAGCTTCTCAAGTTGAGCCTACTTCTTTCAAAACTATATATGTTGTTCCTATCTGGTAGCAAGCAATGCAAGAAGAGATGAATGCTCTATATAGCCAAGATACATGAATCCTAGTTCCACTTCCTTTATCAAAGAATCTGGTTGGATGCAAATAGGTATATAGGATACATAAGAACTCAGTGGGGACTATTGCAAGGCACAAAGCAAGGTTGGTTGCCAAGGGTTTTAGTCAGGAAGAAGGTCTTGACATAGTGAAATGTTTAGTCCAGTAGTGAAGACTACTACTATCAGATTGTTGCTCTCCTTAGTTTCTCATTTTCAGTGGACCCTCAGACAATTGGATGTGAAAAATAATTTCCTTCATGGAGAGCTTAACGAAGAGGTATACATGTCCCAACCTTCTGTTTTTGAAGATCCAAGTCATCCATAGTATGTTTTCAAGTTACAAAAATCTCTTTATGGCCTTAAACAAGCTCCTCGAGCATGGAATGAGAAGTTTACAAGCATCCTTCCTAAACTGGTTTTTCAAACCACATGGGTAGACTCTTCACTCTTTGTCAAGTAAACATCTTATGCCTTAGTTATCTTACTACTGTATGTAGATGATATTATACTTACAAGAAGTAATAATGAAGCCATATCAGAAGTAGTCTCCTCCTTAATTGCTACATTTGACATGGATCTTGGAAAACTTCACTACTTTCTAGGATATTAAACTGAGTAAACTTCATCTGGTCTTTTGATTTCTCAATCAAAGTATATGAATGCACTATTGTCCAAGACTTCCATACTTGATAGCTCGGTAGTAGAGACACCAAGTGTTCATGGTTCTAGCTTAAAGAAAGATGATGGTCTCTTATACAATAGTCCATCCAATTATTAAAGTATTGTAAGTGCTTTACAATATCTAACGTTCACAAGACCTGACATAGACTTCTCTGTGAATCAACTATGTCAATATATGCACAACCCTTCAGATTCTCACTTCATGGCTATTAGAAGAATTCTCAAATTTCTTAAAGGCACTTCACACCATGGCATCACCTTCAAGTCTAGTTCATTAGATCTTATTGCCTATACTGATGCAGATTGGGCAGGAGATCCCAATGACAAAAGATCCACTATAGGTGTTGTTGTGTATCTTGGTGAAAATCTAATCTCTTGGATATCCAAGAAACAGACTACTGTTTCAAGATCCAGCACAAAGTCTGAATACCGTGCTCTAGCTACAACTACTACTGAAGTTTCGTGGATCAGATAGATTCTATGTGCCCTTCACATTCATTTACTCAAACCTCCTTTGATTTAGTGTGACAACACATATGCAACAAGTTTTGTGCCAATCCAATCTTCCATTCTCGAGAAAATCACATCAAGATCGACTATCATTTTTCAAGAGAAATAGTAGTTCGAGGTGATCTTAATGTTCATCACATACCTTCAGGTGATTAGATTGTTGATATCTTCACCAAGGCTCTGATGATGACAGGACCCGTCCCTAATTAATATGAAGATCGAACAGGTCCTGCTCCCATCTTAAAACTCAAGTCAAACAAGGGATTTAATTTTATTACTCTCATATTCTCTTCAGTTACCCAAAACCAATCCGCCCCTGCGAGTTATTGTCCACATCCGACCCACTTACCCCGGCATGTCATGTAATTACATGTTCAATTATATCCCTAACTAATACTAAGATTGAACATAATTACTAGATTGTAATTATTCATTCCTTTCACTATTAGGTATAAATCACTACTTTATTACCATTGTCTCGTCTATCATGATCAACACCATAAAACAATAATAAAGACATAATTTAAGGGAAAACTAAATAATTAATTAAAGAAAAATTAAATTATAAAAAAAACACCATAAGTATTTGGAACTATGTCCAAAAAGTGTCCAATAATTGTAGAAATTATATGATAAATCTTAGAAAATTTAAAGAAAAATAATTCGTTTTGATCGGGTCGTCGGGGACTGTCGCACCCGCCCTCACACGCTAGCAGCAGCCCCTTGCGCGTGGACTCACGCACCCATTGTAGCATCACCTTCTTCGTCTGTTTCCCTGGTTTTTGGGTTGCCCAACCCGGCGACCCGACCCGGGTGTTTTTCCGCTAGTTCTCCACCAAAATTCACGTTTTAAGGACCAAACTTCCTATATTGAGCTCAGGGAAAGATCTATAAGGTTAAAACGAGGAAAACTTACCTCGAAGCCACGCTCCCAAGTCCAAGCTTTCGGCCATGGCTTCCAAAGTTGGAACCATGGTTTTCCAACGTCCAACCCATTCGTTTTTCTTCACTGAGATCTCATACGATATTCAAGGAGTCACTGGAGCTACCATTTATGGGTTTCAGAGCCCAAAACCTAAGGCCCGAAAAGGACCTTTATGGGGCCAAGCTTTTCTACCCACTCTTGCTCCACCCTTCCTCGTTGCCTTACTCCCCCTTTTTTCCCTCTTCTTCCTTCATATCTCATCTCCTCCCTGGCTTCCATCTTTTCTCCCAGTGGTGACCATTGAGAGTTCTTTTTTCATCTTTTCGGCCAAACACCACCGATTTTCCTCTTTTATCCCCAAAAAGCGCGCACGCACACACACACACACACACACACACACACACACACACACACACACACACACACACACACACACACACACACACACACACACACACACACACACACACACACACACACACACACACACACACACACACACACACACACACACACACACACACACACACACACATATATATATATGTGAATGTCGGTGGGAATAGGAGGGAAATAATTCAGAGGCTTTCTAGACTTTTCTTCACATGTTTCATGTGCTAATTTACAAAATGACCAAATTACCCTTTAGTTCCTAATTACCAAAATACCCTTGAACTTTCTAGATCCGTAATAAACTTATACAACCTTCAATTTTGACGTGTCGCCCGTCTATGAATTCATAATCTCGTGATTTATTTAACGGTCTTCTTGGAATTCTCAAAAGATGTTCACAACAAAAAGTTAACTATTTGACTTTTCAAGGGTAAAATAGTCATTTCTAAACTTTTGAAGGTCTAGGGTGTTACAGATGATCTCTTCTATCTACATCTTTCCAATCTGATGATTAAAGCATCTTCTTCATCAGCTTGAGGGGGAATGTTAGAAGTATACACAACATTCAATGCAGCAGCTAGTGTGCCTTGCTGGTCTGCTCATCTTTATCATCTGATACAGGTGCATGCAACTCATAATCTATCATTGCACAATGTTGTGTAAATGATCAAGTTGTTAGGCAGACAGTTATGGTCTATCTAAGAACACTGTTATGACAGTTAATATTGTTAGATTTTTAGTTAAACTTTCTTAATCTCTAAGCTATCATTCTTGTAATTATAGTAGTATATAATCCTTCATCAATGTAATATCAAGTAAGATTGTGTTGTAAACGAGCAAGTAAATCAATCAAGTTCAATATCTCTACATATTCTTTCTTCTTCATCATTGTTCTTCACTTTCTCTTAACCTACAATTTCCTTTCTTTCTTATAATCCTTCGAGCCCGAATACCAAACTACTTGAGATAATGATGAGTAGCCAATTTTGATGAGTTATCGTACGAAGAATTGTCAAAGTAGGTTGAACATTTGGCAATAAAAATCCAGCCTTTTTGAAGACGAGGATGACGAAGAAGAAGCAACTTTCGTTGGTTTGAGAATATCTCTGATTTTGACTTACCCAGAAGACAAAAACGCCTAAGGCAATGGCTTTTCATTGCAAGTATTAAGCTTGAAGCTGAACGCCATGGAACCTTCTCTACTTGGGATTTATTCAGAGCCACCAGACTAGCTTGAAATAATCAAAATTGTCCGAGTCAACATCGAAAGAAAATCCAACAGCCTCGGATTCCCCGTGTCCCTCCCTTTGATAAAGAAGAAGCATCAAGAATTAGAAGAGAGTCTTGAAGGGGAATATGTGGATTTTACTCTCCTATCTGATGATGAATGTGTCTCCACTTAATAATGGTGTTTAATTTATGGCTTAAAGTAGGATTTTCCATTTGGTGGTGTGGAGTAGAGTTGGGGTGGTGCCTAAAAAAAAATCCAATTATGATTTTATGGATTAATAAAGCGACTACGTGGTCGATGAATTACAATTTCTAAGCTTGGGAAAATGAGAAAGGGGGGGGGGGGGTGGTGGGGGAGCTTTGTGGACAAGCCATGGAAGTAAGTGTGGAGGCCTGGGAAAATGAGGGGGGAGGGGGGTGGTGGGGGAGATTTGTGGACAAGCCATGGAAGTAAGTGTGGAGGACTTTGGGGTGTTTGAGTTGGAGTTTAAGAGGAGAAAAGAAGAAGATGAAAATTGGCAGTGACATTTAAAGAAATAAACATTAGTTTTAACAGTGTCAAAAGTGAACTTCATTAAATTATGCAACAAACCTAACGTTGCACCCATTCCTGATGATAAGTAGAATGAGTTTCCATTCCTAGTGCATTTTGAGACACATTGGCGCATTCTTGGTGCATCTGCAGTAAAAAAACCTTCAATTTATGGTTAGGGCTTAATGTACAACCTTGAGATGTAACTTCTGAAGAAGTTGTGGATGATACAAGAAACAATTATCATAATTGGTCGTTATACCCTCTAATTATAGATAGCTTTAGATCCTATTCTTCGATCCCAAGAACAGATCCATTTGACACAATTGGAAAATAGGCTAATTGCAAGAGTAAACAACCCTACAATTCTGCTAATTGTGAGAGTAATAAACCCTACAACCCTAATCCATTGTTTCTAATTACAAACCGTGAAATTATAACCCTACCACCTCGGACATAAATTCAACATATTAAGGATATGTTTATACTGGAAAAAAATTCGCTATGGGCCAGAGTTGGGATTTACCAAATTAAAGACCCAATCCGACAAAATCCCAAAACCAATTGCTAGATCATGAGGAACCGGGAGCGTGATTGTCGCAATCATGCTCATAAGGCACCAAAATTTTCTGAATGAAAATGGGAGGTGCGATAAAGTCATCGTGCATTAGTAACATCCATGGATGCATGTGTCGACTATCCTCGCTCTCATACTTCCTATAAGGACAATCAACAACTCAATCAAACAAAAAAATTGTTCAAACTCAATCAATTTCAACAACTGCAAACAAGTAAAAGTTTCTATGTTACTCAGAAACCATTCCTTCTTGGCAAAACCTGTTTCTTTCGATATAGAATCAAGATTCAATTCTCCTCTCAACCTTCTCAGTTCTTACTCCAAGAACACAAAGCTTTCCTTTTTTCCGACTTGCATCCCAAGTTCTATTTTGAAGACTTTTCAACCACTTGACTTTATCTTGACTTGTATCACAACTTGTTTTAAAGGGTACCTAACGCTAATCTCTTCCTGATTGCCCCAAAGAGTCTTTAAGACTTTCGTACTCTGCTCCTAGACGTCACCATGTCGTTCCTGCTGATCTACCAACCTTTGGTATGATTCCAATGGATATTTATCTAGTTGATGGTCTCTCAACCAACCTGCTAGCTCATGGATTAATCTAGAGATAGTTTATTTACAACACTTGTAATTCATTCCTCACTTTAAATATTCAAACAATTTACTTTCTAAGTGTTTGTACTTCACCTCCATCTTAATACAATTGATTTCTTTAAGTTTGACCCAGATATCTGGAATATACCAACCAATGCGTTCTATGGATGACTAAGTCAAAGAATCATCTCAGTGTTCTGGTCTAGTATCGCCATTATGACTTGAAGGGATTGATTTGTCTAACCCCCACTTAACCTAGACAACAAGATGATAACATGAACATTCCGTAAAACGATCTTGGACTAGGTGCAAAAGAAAATATTTAAAGTTCTTGGAGAAGGCATAAAAAAGAACAGGGCAAGCAAGATGCCCGCTTGCTCCACCATCACTTGATTAAAACGAAGGTTCATAGGACACAATTCTAACCCTGTCTAGTAGTAACTTCTACTAGTGGTACACCTATTGTGAAGGTCGATAGAAGGTCAAGTCAGCTGAAACAGCCCATCTAGGTTAGGACTGTGACAACATGGCTCAAATGTCACAGCTTTCAGCTCAACTGCACTAGCCACCAATATACCACATTCACTGCACTTGATTACAGTGAGAGATCCCTCTAGACATATGCAAGTCCGCTCTTTCGGAAGCGAGCTACTAAAGGCGACCCTATATTCCGCTACGAAAACTTCTAGGCCCAAACATAATTTGGCATGCCTAGCGGGACTCTTTTATAGTGAATGTCCAAGTTTTGATACATGGAACAAGATGTGATGCTGAGGTTTGTGAAACGAACGTCGTAGCAAGAAGTTCCTAAGTTTCCACTAATAGAAGCCAACATGGAGACTCCTCACGATGGAATATTTTAGGATATCACCAGCCAAGAGACGACCAAGGAAGAATTGATGAATTCATCAGGGGCAGCTTGGCTCTCATCTGTGATCAGATAAAGGCCTCAAATGAGCAGGTTCAAGAGCTCTCTAAGCAAGGGAAAGCGGAGCCGAAAGGTACCTCCACCTGGCCTCCAGAGGTAATAAGCCTAGACTAGGGTAAACAGATCACATGCATAAAAGTATCAATTATGGAACCTATAATCACAAGGCCATTGTTCTTAAGTGCATTAGTAATTGAAGTCCCAAAAATGAGCAGAGATTATAAAGGCATATCAAAAGAGGAAATCGAGATCTCAGCCAAGTGCTAACCACTCATTTCGAAAGAGTCGAAAGTTAAAATGGCTAGAAGTATCCCGACTAGCAGTAAGGGTGACTCCTAAAACTAGAGAAGATCTGACGACACAGGGTTAGAAGAGAAATTAAAGCCTGACCAAGTGTTGCCCCATGTAGTCGAGCATTAAGAAATCATTACTAAATTTTTCGAGATTTGGTGTATGATTCAAGGGAAACTAGTGCCTTCTAGGATAGCCAATGTCCCGAATACAGGAAGCCTTACCCTATGTATGTGGACCAAAACAATTCTTTTCTCATGAACTTCAAACCACCAGCTTTTTCACTCTTCAGTGAAGATGGTAATACTTCGTCACTAGAACATATAGGGAGATTCTAGGTCCAATGTGCAGCTCTTAAGGATAACTTCTACCTCGTGCTATGATTATGAAATTGAAGGGAGGACTCTCGGTTCTGCATCACCAGCCGTTGCCAGCTCTACCGTGACCCTCACACCAGAACCAACATGAAAACAAGTTAAGATAAAGCTCTAAGTTCGAAAACAGTGGTGATTAAGTTAGAAGGGGTCGTCCTGACCTCTATAAACCACAAATTCAACTAATTGAAAGCGGGTTCGAATTAGGTCCAGGTTGGGTCGCAGTCGCCGTCGTGGTTCCTCGCCTCAAAATGAACATGCAATTGGTTAGTTGACCTTCCATATGAACTAGGGAAGTCAAAATGAGCATTCTAATGGGTTGGTTTACCTTGAACAAGTCACTAAGCCTCTCGAGTCGAGATCGGGTCATTCTCGAGTCAATCTTGAATCTTTCATCACGGTGGCTGTATCGGATGGCACCGGTAAGATTAAAGGTTCAGCTGCAGGATTTAGTGGATTTGGGGTTTGTTCGACTGAGTATGTCATCATGGGGATCCTCGATGCTATTTTTGCTAAAGCTCGATGGAACCCTTCATTTTCTTGTTACTTCTGGGTTTCATGGATATATAAGCTTGTAAAAATTGATTTTACGATTGTGAGAAATAGAATGGATCACTACAGTAGCTACCAAATACATTATTGGTTGGTGAAGGAGACTTCTCATTCTCTGATTCATTGGAGAGAACTTTTGAGTATGCTTTCAGCATGGTTGCAACTTCCTCGATTCCAAAGGTTAATTGGGGGCCAAACACCCAGGCTGTTGGCCAAGTTTGATTGAGTTGAGGAGCAGAGGGTGTATGGTGTTGCATGACGTTGATATGTGCAGTGTAGATTCATTTTCACATCTGTGTCGGATGAACTTGGATGTCACCAGTTGAGGATCAAGGAATTGGATATTCCTATAACTCCTTTTGGACTCGGTATGGGATTTATGAGTTTTGGATCATGCCATTTGGATTTACTAACGCCTCAGTGGCATTGATGGACTTGATACACCGAGTCTTCCGAAAGTGCCTGGATCGTTTTGGAAATTGTGTTATTGATAATATTTTGGCGTGTTCAAGGAGTGCGAAGGCACATGTGGAACACCTAAGCCTAGTCTTGAATACCCTCAGGAAAGTACCAATATGCCTAATTTAGTGGGTACCATTTTTGGTGGACCAATGTTAGTTTCCGAGTCATGTGATTTCGGCAAAGAGAACTAGTGCAAACCCTTGGAAGACCGAGGAAGATTTAGTTTGGCGTCGACCAACTACGATAATCGAGATTAGGAGCTTTCTCGGATTGGTTGTGTAATATGGACTTTTGGTGGAGAATTTCTCTAAGATTATAGTCAATTGATGTGATTGACTTGAAATGGAGTTAAATTGGTTTGGGATGATTTGTGTGAGCACATCATCTGGATTCGACTCTTTGCATCATCAGAATGAAGGTTAAATTAGGTGACCAGCATGACCTTTTACTCATGGATGGTAAGTCTTGGTAGACATAGTTCGGTTGGCCTTAAGGGTTAACCGTGAGATTGGATTGGTTAGTGAACTAATTGGTTTATTTCTGAACTTCTCAAGGAGTATGTGTTGGACACGTCTCAAGTATTGGTCAAGTGATTGGGAGAACTCGGAGAGGATTTTAAGTATTGGTATGCGGTTTACCCAGATCTAGGATAAGATGGACAGGGTTCAATGTTAGGCCATGTTAGTATGGTAGCCATATGATGGTCGGATTGAATCCGAGGTTGAATTTTCTTTGAGATACTTGGACCGAACGTCGAATACTGTGCTCTAGAGGATAGGTACTTAGGAGGGTTCGGTTGTTGTACGAGCTTGGAGTTCAGGGCCATGGTTTTATTGGCAAGTAGAACCTTGGAGAAACTGATTTTTTTTACTCAGTTAGAGCTAGTATTCGATATAGTTAGGATACACTATGGATGAGTGGGATGCCGGATTGGAACTCTAGAGGAGTCTGGATCATAGAGTTGGTCTTCAGGCGAGTCAAGGTACTGTTAGAGGACTCTTGGGTGAGTTAGGTTTCGATAGGAAACTCAGAAGGAGACAAGGGAGTCGATAGGTTACCAGCTGATCACAATGGTTTGTCGTGGGTGTCTTCAACGATTGGGATATTTTGGTGGAAATGGACTTGGTGATTTCTCAGTGGGAGCAAAGATGTCAAACTAGGTTCTGAGTTGCACCTTCTTGGGTGGCAAATGACATTGACGAGTGTCGATGCTTCGAGCAAGGTTTAGGAGTTGTGTTTGAGTTCCTGTGGCGGTTCGATCACTCACTTGTCGGGTGCTGTTATTGAGGTTGACCGAGATTAGGCATTGGCCGTTGTATTGTAGTTGGCATCGGGTGGCATTTGTTTGTTGTGTGTACTGCGGATGGATTTTGGACATGGACGTGCACATGGGATCCTTGGGTTAGAGGCAGTATTGGATTTCCACAGTTTTGGTTAAGGGTCGGTGCGAATTTTGAGGACAATTTTTTTATAAAGGGGGTAGATTATAACGATCTGGCTCATAATTACGTGATTATTGTAACGACTCGATCCAAAATTATGCGATTATCAAGAATTAATCTAGACTAATTGGGAATAGTTAAGATAAAATGATGATTTCGCCCTTGGAGGGAAAAATTGTTGACTTTTGACCCAGGAGGTCATTTGTACGTTGGCCAAAGTCCGTTGCGTAGATAGCAGGATTACGATTATGTAGATAGGGGGCACGTCAAATTTGGATGTCATATAGAAATTATACGGGTCTAGAACGGTTAAATAGGATTTTACGATTGCACGAATTACGAGACGATTGAATTTTGGTGTTTGACTTGTATGACCCAAAATATCTATTCTCATTCCATTAGCTCATTTCCCTAATTCATGCATCTACATCTCCCTTTCTCTCTCATTTTCCTTCACACCTAAAACCCCCCATTCCATTTTCTTCGTGGTTTCAGCAGCTGGACTGCTAGAAAGAGACTGAGAGTGAGGTTGAGAAACAGAGAGGGACGATGGTGGATGGTAGAGCCACGGAGGCTGGCTGGAAATCCAAACCCAGTTAAAAAAAAATCGTGAACCATTTTGGGTTTGGGTCATCAATTTTGGATGTTGTTACACTGTTCTAAGCCCCTGTTCTTGTTCTACGAGGTTTTGCGAGTGGATAGAGACCAAATTGGACTGTGTTGGACGCTGGAATTAGCCCAGGAGGAAGCTTGAAGGTGGTTGTGAGGTTTCAAGCTTAGCTCAGGGATTTTCAGGTACATTTTCGTGATTTTAAAGCCTTAAAACGATTCCTCGGTGAGAGATGATCGAAGTTGAAATGGGTTTGAAATGAGGGAGAACGGGCCTGGTCTGGTAGTCGGGTTAAATAACTAGTTAAAGAGTCGTGGGTCGACCCGACTAAAGGTTGACGATGATAATGTGGTGGTCCACATCATCAAGTCAGGCCATGTGGCCAATCAGGTGGTGCCACGTGGCAACCTGTTAAGAGGTTGTTAGGCTGATGTGGCAGGAACTGATGTTAGCATGGACACGCGACATGTGTCATAGGGTGACACGTGGCACCAATCAGAGGGTGACACGTGGCACCAATCAGAGGGTGCCACGTGGCACCAATCAGAGGGTGCCACATGGCAGGCTGTCAAGAGTTGTCAGGTTTTCAGATGTCAACAGTGACGTCAGTAGATGACGTCAGGAGCTGACATCAACAATGATATCAGCATTGACTAGGCGCACGTGAGAACTTTGACTAGCGTGTGTGGCATGTGAGCATGAATTTTGAGGTCAAACTAGTCTTGTTCGAAAGGTTTCAATTATCTGAATCCAATGATGGTGGTTTCAAGTCAATCAGAGATCGTTTGATGGGTGTTTGGATGTTTTTCTTCTCAGGAAGCGTGTTCGAGTCACGTTTACTGTACCAGGGTTTAGGGGGTGTTTACGTATGAAATCGTATAGATTGTTAGTGACCCTTGAGGTGTGATTTGGACAGGCCCGAACGTTCCGACGGCTTTAGATTAGCTTACAGCGCGGTTTTGAGTGCGTAGCGTGGATTGTTTGTGAGTGGATTTTGATTTATAAGTGATGCATGCATGTATGTTTTAATGGTTTTATGAGCATGTTTTGAAATCCAAGGTTTGTATATTGTTTTGAATGATGAATTGCATAAATATTTATACATTAGTTTGATCATGGTTTGGAAATGAAAGATTTTACAGATTTGCGAGAGAATGACATTTTGGGCTTGAGACCCAGTTGGATATGATTTTGACTTAGATTATAGTCACATGTGAAATTAAACAGTGATTTGATTGAATGATTTTGAGTGTTGTGAAATGAGAACTGGACATTGTTTTTATGATGTTTGTGGAAATTGTATTTTGGGCGGAGGCCCTATGCAAAACAACTGATTTGATTTGAGATACAATAGTTTATGAAAATGTGTTTCCACTATTTTCACTATGACCATTCCCTGTGATTATTGATATGACTCTGGTAGGAATGTGTTTCCTTGGAGAGGGCCTCCAGTTGTGAATGTGTTTCCCCAGAGAAGACCCTATGATGTTGTTGTTCGCCTCCGGGATGTTGATATGTGATATGTCCCCCCCCCCTCCCCCTCCCCCCCCCCCCACCCCCCACCCCACTCCACCCCACCCGGAGAGGTCACGGTGCACTGCCTTGGTTGAGTAGTCGTTGGAGGCTTGACTCAGGAGTGTTTATGATGTATGTTGAACGTCGGCTGTAGATGTGTTCACGGCAGCGTGCTCGGACGTGAGCAGTCTTGGAGCTTTATTTGCACGCATTGCTTAGATATCGTAACTAATGATGATATAGTGGTATGAGGCAGATGTGGGATATGAGGATGGATCATGATTATTGCTTTATGGCCAGATATTTTCACATGTGTTGGTTTTGCGATGAAAACATTTGTTTTCATATGTTTACTGTTTTATTGGAAAGTAATGGTTTAATTGATTATACATGCATGCTTTATAAAACAGAGGGTTAAATAATGATTTCAGAAATTGGTTTTTCGAAGTTTTAGTTTTTTCACTCACACTTTTGATGTTTTTGGTACCCTCTAGATTGATCGCGGACGCGACAGCTATAGTAGAGACTGAGGCATCACATGAAACTGCGTACTCTGGAAACCCCGAGTGGGTCACGGTAGTATCCCTAGTCTGACACGTGGTGTCAGACAGGAGCAGGTCATCCCACGTTAATCTTGAGGGATTATGGATGGGACCTGTTAATTATAGATAATTATTTGAGGATTTTTTGGGATGATTTGAGGTTAAATGACGATTTTACCCTTAGACGGAGAAAAAATTGACTTTTGACCTGGGATGTTATTTGCACTTTTACCGAGGCCCATTTCCTAGATCACGGGATTGTAATTACATAGACAGAAGATACGCTGGATTTGGTTATCGTGAGGTTATATTACGGGTTTAGGACGAATTTAATGTGATTTTATAGTGCACGCATTTCAAAAAGAGTTGACTTTGGTTTGTTTGGTAGTGGGGCCCTAAATATCTAAGTTTAGGACCATAGGATGAGTGACAAGTGTCACTCACCCCATTGGTCCTTATCCCTTGTTCATGCATCTCACCCTTTCTTTCCCGTTCTTAAACATACACTTGAAACCTCACCCCACCATTTATCATCATCCTCATCAATCTGGTTCTGGTTTGAGGGAAACAGAGAGTGACTGAGAGGTTCAGAGAGAGACTGAGGAAAAAGATGGAGCCTTGGAGGCTGGTTAGGAACCCAAAAACTAGGTAACCCATGAATTCGTGCATGTTGGATATTGGGTTTTGGATTTTGAGCTTTGGAACTGTGAATTGAAGCCATGGTTATGTTCCTCAAGCTTGTACAAGGTTGCAAGGATGAAAATGGAAGAGAATGGATGTGTGGACTGGTTTAGGTTCCAGCTTGAACATTGGTCGTGAAGAATTGAGCTTGTCTAAGAGATTTTAGGTATGTTTCCTTGATTTTAGGATCGTAGATCTATTCCTGGGTAGATTACGAGTAGAATAGTGAAAGAATGGCAAAGAATGGACTCAAAACGGTGAAGAACAGTCAGGTTTGGCATTCGGGTCAAACGACCACTCACGAAAGGAAGACAACGATGATGTGGTAGTCCATGTCATCATGTTAGACCACGTGGGCATGGCTGTTTGGTGTCGTATGGCAAGGTGTTAGTGGCTTGTCAGAGGTGACGTGGAAAGATGACATTAGCATTTGAAGTCATGATGATGCCAGTAGGTGACATGTGGCAGAGGCTGAATGGTGCCACATGTCAGGATGTACCACATGGTAGGTGGTATCAGTGTTGTCAGTAACACGTTAGCTAGGGGTGACGTTAGCAGATGACGTCAGGAACTAACTTCAGCAGATGACGTCGGCATTGACCAAGCGCGTGTGAACTTTGACCATCCTGTGTTGGCACGTGGGCTCTAATTTCAAGGTGAAACTAGTCTTGTTCGAAAGATTTCGACGTCCTAAATCCAATGGTGGTGATTTCAAGTTGATCGAAGGTCGTTTGTTTGGTGTTTTGAAGGTTTTTCTCCTCAAGAAGCATGTTCGGGATGCATTTGCAGTTTTGGGGTTTTTGGGGTTTCATGTTTAGACCTATATGGATTGTTAGTGACCCTCAGGTATGACTTTGACAGGTTCAGACATCTCAGAGGCTTCAGAATGGCTTACGGCTCGTGTTTTGAGCGAGCGGCGGTACTATGAGTGAATAGTTTCTTTCATAACTCTATTGCATGCATTATTATATGTTTTCACTGGTTTTATGCTATGGTTTGGTATGATTATAATGTTTGGATGAATGATTGGATTTGAAATATATTTATGGCTATTATTTCTAGATAATGAATTATGGTGGTTTTTGAAAAATCGAGTTTTGGGCTAGTGCCTGGGATGAAAACTATTTTAGGCTAGTGCCCGGTTTAAAATGTATTTTGGGTTTATTATACTAGATGTTGTGGATTGGTCAGCCTTAGGCGATTGGATCGCCCAGAGTTGGACTTTCAAGATACCCAGAGACGGACTCGGACGTGGTCTGAACTGGGCTCAACACGTGCTAAACTCCATAGACCCGTAGTTGTCTATCAGTAGTACAGATGGGATGCTAGTTGGACTAGTGGCAGGATGAGGTTTGACTTATGGCTGGTTGGACTAGCGAGATAAGGTTTGACTTTAATTACTCGTGATGTGTGCAAAGGTTTTCAAAATGGCTTAGAGTCGGTGTTTTCAGTGATATGTAGGATATAGGGCCTTTATATATGTTTATGTGATTTTGGGTTGGACCCATGGTTTATATATATGTTTTAGTTTATCTGAAAAAAATCTTTTAATTGACTATGCATGTATGTTTTATAAAACGAAGGGTTTAAAGGTATTTTTCGAAAAATGGTTTTCCAATACTTTGTTTTTTCCCCACTCACACTTCTTATTGGTTTTGGCACCTTCCAAGTTGATCACGGATGTGAGTTGTGTGAAGGCTGATGTATCACATAGATTTACGTACTCTGGATATCCTGAATAGGATGCATTTTTATCCCTTGTTTGACATAGGGTAAGTATGTTTAATTTAATTCTGCGGGTATTTTGGTCAATTTACAATGTCATGTAAGATGGGAGCAGGTCCTTTCACGTTAATCAAGGGGGATTACAGGGAGGGTCCAATGAATTTAAAATTTCAGAAATTCAAATTTCAAATTTTGGAGATGGTTTGATGAAACCAAGGTTAGAATTAGCCTTCTGGGACTCAAACGATTCAAACCAGCCAAAATTTGAAGGGAATTGATTAATTTTGAACTTAGAACTGAGCTTGTGTTCATCTCGGATTTTCAAATCAAATTCGAGTAATTTGAGGAAAGAAACTATTAATTGAGTTTGAAAATATGTTTAGGAAGATCCTAAAATGGTTTCTGGTTGATTAGAATCAGGAAAAAACTTGAAATCGAACATAATTGACTCGGGTCTTAAACCGGGTCACTTGACTCGTTTGCAAGAAAAACAGGCGAGGAAGACGCATTGTAGCATGTACTGTGCAGGTGCTTGGGCACATTTCACGAGGTATGTCCAACATGATTTTTTATGTAATCGATGGAACGAACATTTTGACGCAAGTTATGAGTCGATCGGACACAGTTTGGTTATAGTTTTCGGTGTTCAAAGTGTTATGTTCCAATTTTAATACGTATTTAAATCCTGAAAAATTGGGGGATTTTACTGTAAGGTTACTTGGGACGATAGTGACCCTTGATAATGGTTTTTGATAGGATTGGTGATTCTTCGAATATACAGAGGAGTATATGGCTCGCAATCAAACCGCATGGACGGTATGTGAGTGAACTTTTTTTTTATAAACTGTTATGCATGCATAGTTAAATGTTTTATGTGATTTATTGCGTGATTTGATTGCAATGATTTGAATAATGATTTGAGGTCATTACTTGATGATTTGATGGACTTAATTGTTGATTTCTGAATGATATTACGGATTTGCGTGAAAATAATATTTTGGTCTAGGACCCTGTTTTAAAGATGATTTTGACTTGGATTTAGAGTCAAATGTGAATATATGATTGAATTGATGGTTTTCAGATTTATGAAATGATTTCTAGACACGGTTTTATGATGATTTCATGGAAATGATGTTTTGGGCGTGAGACCCTGTTGGAAATTATATTTTGGGCTTGAGACCCTGTTGGAGTCAAACATGTGTTTATGGTATGAATTGTGTTTGTGATTGTGGAAACTGATACATGTCTAGATGATGCGAGTGCAGTCGCTGGACATGACTCAGATGTGAGTGAGTGCAGTCTCTGAGTATGCGGTACGCTTAGATGTGCATGTACAGTTCCCGAACATTGCTCTGATGTTGCGAGTGCAGTCCCTAGGCGTGACTCGGATGTTGTATGAGTGCAGTTCCCGAGTATGTGTTACGTCTAGATGTTGCGTGTGCAATTCCCGAGATGGCCTACGCGTAATTCCCATGTGATTATGTGATTGATTATGCAATTGTGAGTAGCGTTGATGCGATTATGTGATTGATTGTGCACTTGTGAGTAGTGCTGATATTGTGATCTTGTGGCTGATGTCTATGCACCTGTGAGTAGTGTTGTTTGATTATTATGATTGATATTTGGGTACTGGTAACTAGTACTATTGTTGATGGTCATTGTGACTGGTTTGATGTTTTTGGTTATGTCCTGATGGTTTACATGATTCGATGAAACGGATTTCGAGAAATGTGGGCCACGAGCTTTTGATGAATTGTGGGTCCCACAATTTTCATGTGATTTTGCTTGAGAGCCAGTTATTCATATGTTTTACTCTATGCATTTATGTTTTATAAATGGAGGGTAAAAGAGTTCGTTTTGAAATACATTTTCAAGCGATGTTATTTTTGTCCACTCATACTTTTTATGTTTTTTATGGCCCTCTAGGTTGTGGTACGAAGATTGAGGCTGATCGCGAGGTGGAGGCATCAGCGGGAATTAGTATAGTCATCCCTTGTTTGACAGGTACTAAGGGTGTTTTTGAAACTTCAGTTGACTTGTCAGAAGGGAGCAGGATCGGGCACAATTATTAAAGTGCTTTTTGGGATGGGTCCTGTCAAGTTACCATTTGGTATCAGAGCCCAACCCTGACCGAAATTGAGTGTGCTAGCGAGGACGCTGGGCCCCAAGAGGGGTGTATTGTGAGGACCCGTGCCTTGGAGGCATGGTTAACAATCCCACATCATCGAAGGGATCTGGGGGATGTGTCTTATATGTGTGGGCACGCCTCTATCCAATAGGAGGCTTTTTGGGAGCTCACTGGCTTTGGATTCCTAGGGAACTCTAAAGTTAAACGAGTAGGGACTGGTGTAATCCCAAGATGGGTGACCCACTGGGAAGTTGCACGAGAGCTCCCGTGAGCAAAACTATGAGGGCTGGGTCCAAAGCAAACAATATCCTGTTGGAGGAGGTCGGGTCGTGACAATACCACACACCCAAGGAGTTGCGGTAGTGGGTTCTGAGATGGAGGAGTTTGGAGAATCATCCTTATCTTTTCACCGAGTAACGGGCATGGAAGTCGTGATTTTTCTGAAGGTGGGAAAGTGTGATGGAAGAATGTTTTCATAGCAGCGGTGACATATATCTATGGAAGACTATAACTTAAACAGCTAAAAGCACAAAATGGAACTAGCAAAGTAGCAGAGGTGTGGTCATGTGAATTTAAATTGTCATATAACAAAACATTTTAAACTCAGGGGGGCAATTTTTACACCAAAACAACTCCTCTAGGGCCAAAGATGATGACTTAGAGGAATTAAAGGGCTAAATCAAGAAGACCCAGCCCAAGTGCCCCATTGGAACATAATTATTTATGCATCATTTTGATGTCATTCCTTGCCCTTTGTTCTTATATTTTGAGTTATTTTGTCCAATAAATAAGAGAAAATGATCTCTTTTGTGAGACTTGTGTAGAATGTGAAAGTGAATTTAATCCCAAGAATAAGTAAAAAAGAATGGGTAAAATCAGTGTCAGGATGAAGGAATTATGTCAAGTCGGTCCCAAGATCCTCACCCAAGGTCCTGCGCCTAAATCCTGGCCCTGCCAAGACCTGGACACACTATCAAGGTCATGTGCCCATGTCCTTACCGAGTTTTAGTTTCGAGACACAACCTCTAGACAGCCCCTAAACAGCCCATGTACCCAGTTCTTGGCCATGGCTGTGCCAATTCGGGCTTATTTGTGGCCTTGAGCTTGTTTTGACTAGTTCCCAATATCTAGGGCATTTTCCGACCATCTAAAGTGTAACGACCCAACCCGTAATCACTGGATTAATAGGAGATTAATGAGTTTTAATCGAGAATTATCGAACGATTTGGGGCAAAATGATAATTTTGCCACTAGAGAGGGGAAATGTTGACTTTTGACCCTGGAGGTTATTTGCACATTGTTCGAGGTCTGTTGCCTAGATCGAGGGATTATGATAACGTGGACAGGCGTCACGCCAATATACATCGATATACAGGTTTAGATTGTGCACTTGTGTTGCACATGAAGGTTTTTGCTTATGCAGCTAGACAGTTGAGATGTCTTGACCCATGTTTGGGAGCTTGTCGCAGTGGCACATGCATAGAAGAGTTTGACTCATTATCTCTTGGGGAGTTATACAAGATCTTTATAGATCACCCGAGCCTTATGTGTTGGTACTCCGAGGGAGTCGAACTCGAGGCAGAGGAGACAGATAGAGCTGATTGACTAACGATGAAGATACATTTGAGTATCATTTAAAGGTGAGTATAGTCGTCAATACCTCGAGTAGGATGTTTGCAGGCTCGTTATCTCTTATGCGTACCTTTTACCTACCTTGTTCTTGGAGCTCCGGATGGAGGGATTGTGCTGGCGGCAAATAACTGTGGAGTGTTATTGAGCAGTGTTTCCATAAGACGTAAATCATTTGACATTTGGAGTTAACCAAGAGTTGGATTGGTTAGTGACCTGGACAGTTTATCTTGGGATTTCTCTGGTTGTACTTGTTGGACATGTCTCAAGCGTTGGTCAGGTGACCAGGAGAACTCGAAAAGGATTTTGAGTTCAATATGCGATTTTTCCGGATCTGGGATCGGACGAACATGGTCTAGTGTCGAACCATGATCGTCATGGTAGCCATATGATACTCGGTTCAGTTGTTGTACGAACTTGGAGCTCTGAGCCATGGTTGTTGACAAAGGAACCCTAGTAAAACTGATTCGTGATTATCTCGACTAGAGTAAGTATTCAATGTGGTTAAGATGCACTCTGGATGAGTGAAATGCCAGTTTGGGACTCGAGAGGAGTCAGGATCAGAGAGTTAGTCTCTTGGTGAGTCGAGGTATCGTAAGAAAATTCTGGTACGAGTTGGACTTTGGTAAAGAACTCAGATAGAAATAGTAGAGCCGATGAATTACCAGCTGGTCACGATGGTCTGTCATTGGTATTGTTGAGGGTGAGCCTTCCTAATGGAAGGATGACTTGTGATTGCTCCGAGGGAGCAGGGACACCAGACTAGGTTCTGAGTTGCATCTGCGTGGTGGCGGGTGAGATCGACGAGTGTCGATGCCTCAAATGAGGCTTGGGAGTTAAGTTTTAGAGTTGCAGTGGTAGTGTGATCACTCTTTTATTATGTACGATCATTGAGGATCGGCATTGACCGCTAGATTGTAGTTAACGTCGGGTGACGTTATGTTCTTGTGTGTACTGTGGATGGATTATGGAGGTGGACTTGCACATGGGAGCCTCGGGTTGGAGGTGGTATTGGATTTCCACAGGTTTGGACATGGGTCCGTGTAAATTTCGGGGACGAAATCTTTAAAGAGGGGTATATTGTAACGTCCCAACCCGTAATCACGGGATTTCTCGAAGATTAATGAGTTTTAATCAAGCATTATAGGACGATTTTTGGCAAAATAAAAATTTTACCCCTAGAGAGGGGAAACTGTTAACTTTTGACCCGGGAGGTTATTTGTACGTTGGTCGAGGTTCATTGCGTAGATCGAGGGATTATGATAACATAGACAGGAGACACTCCGAATTTGGACGTCAAACGATGATTTTACAGGTCACGGAAGATTTTGGGCAATTTTTATGGTGCACACATTTCGAGAAAGTCAGATTGGTGGTTTATTTGTTGTAGGACCCAAAATATCTGGTTGAGAACCAGAAGATGAGTGATAAGTCATGTGATCCTCATCTTTATCACACCACATCTCTCTCTCATTCAAACAAACACACACACACACACACACACACACACACACAGTCACACACATGAAACCCTCACCCACCATTTTCTTCATTTTTTTCCTTTAGTTGGTACTGGTTGAGGGCAACAGAGAGTGAGGGTTAGGTCGAGAGAGACTGTGTGAGATGGTGTGGTGGTAGAGCCACCGTGGTTAGCTGGGAATACCCAAGAAAAAGGTAAGCCCATGTGTGTAGATTTCAGGTTTTGGTTTTGGATCATTGATCAAGGTAAGCCTATAGTAGGTGACGTCAGCGTTGACCAGGGTTAACCAAACTTTAACCGGTGCGTGTGGGCACGTGGGCACAAATTTCGAGTTCAAATCAGTCTTGTTCAACGGGTTTCGACGTCCTGAATCCAATGGTGGTGGTTTCAGGTCGATCGGAGATCATTTGGTTTGTGTTTTGGAGGTTTTTCTCCTTGAGAAGTATGTTCAGGACACGTTTTCGATTTCGAGGTTTGTGAGGGTTTATTGTATGGGCTTATATTGATTGTTAGTGACCCTCGGGTATAACTTTGACAGGCCCGGACGTCCTAGAGGCTTCGGATTGGCTTATGGCTCGTGTTTCAAGCAAGCGATGGTACGGTGAGTGGACTTTTGTCTTCCTAACTCTATGCATGCATTTTTATATGGTTTTTATATTTATATGAGTTATAATGAGAATTGTTTGATGGTTCTTTACATGCCATTTATGTGGATTTTGGGAGTTTTACGAATGTTTAAGAAATATCTAAATAACGCGTTTTGTGAGGAAATTAGGTTTCATATACTCTGGATCATTACTGAGTCTTGGTAAATGGTTTTATACACTTTCTGTCATGTTTTATAATTTTGGTGATGATTGATGAATTGGGATTTTTATATGATTTTTTTTAATATAGTAATGGTTCGTTTCGTGAGGATTGATTAAATTGTGGTTTGGGGCTTAAGCCCACGATATTGGTTTGTGGTTTGGATTATGATGTTAATATGGATATGTGGTTCCTCGATATTCGTGACGATTGTGGTATTGAGATTATGTGTGGTGATTATGATGATCTGACTATGATATGATGTGAGATGTGATGTGGAGACCCTCCTTGAGATGCAGATGGGTCGAACGGTCTCAGACGTCGAGGTTAAGCTCTGTAGTTCTCGAGACCAATATTATGATGGGTAGTCTCGGATGTCGAGGTTAAGCTTTGTAGTTCCCTAGACTTGTGAGCAGTCTCATACATTGAGGTAATGCTCCGTAGTTCCTGAGACTGGGACTGTGACTTAGACGTCGAGGTAGTGCTCCGTAGTTCCTGAGCTGGTCCCCACTCGGACGTCGAGGTAACGCTCCGTAGTTCCCGAGTGATGTTAGCCTACTGGTAGTGCACTTGGATATGATGATTTAGTAGTCGGTTCGGTATATGGGTATTTTGGTATGGTTGGTGACGTGTGATTGGCATTCTTTTGCACTGGTGTGGTCATGACATTGTTGAGATATTAACAGGGCTGGCTCCCTACTTTGTTGAGTATGTGTTGGCCTAGTCATATGTACAGTGATGTTTGATATGGTTTCTTGTTGGTAAGGTTTATGATATTACTGGTTTTCTATTTACTGCACATATTTTAAGATTAATGTTTTATTCATAAACTTGATGCATGCATAGTTTTATTAAACAGAGGGTAATGTCTGATTTCGGAAAAGAGTTTTTTCAAACCTTTGTTTTTTTTGTCCACTCACACTTTTTATTTGTTTTAACACCCTCTAGGTTGATCACGGACATGAGCTGTGTGAAGGTTGAGGCATCACGTGGCATTGCGTACTATGAGTATCCGAGGTATGAAGTAGGGTTATCCCTTGTCTGACACGTGGTTAGCATGTTTATTTGGTTCCCAAGGGTGATTGGGTTATTTTCTCATGAATGTGGCAGACGGGAGCAGGTTCTCCCACGCTAATTGAGGGGGATTACGGGGAGGGTTCTGTCACAGAGGCCTTTCCGGTGTCCCAATCACAGTTTAGGGAAAATCTTGGCGTCCAAGATCGACCAAGAAAGGTTTTTTCCTTTTCTTGAGGGAAAAGGATTACTTTTCATGGTTGAGTTTGTGATCAGTTACCACCTAAGGACTACTGTTAAGTTCGAAATTCAAGTGATTAAACAGAGAATAATTCTCCTATTTTCACTCTACAACCATGCTTGGTGCCCAAGAAATACTAGGAGCTCTTATCAAATCCTTGCCGCTCAAGGAATCATATATTTTGTTACAATTCGAGTTTGCTTATCAAATCCAAAAAGGACAACTGTTTAATTTCGAATTCTTTGGGGATTCTCTGCATAAATATTTCATAAGTTTTGAGGATTTAGCTCTATAAATATGACTCCTACAGGCATTCTGTTTCTACATGCATAAATATTTCATAAGTTTTGGGCCTATCGGGAGTTTGCCAATTTCATCTTTGGCCTTGAGCTCTATTTCTACTTGCATTCTCTTCCTTGGCCAACAAATAGGTTTATATCCTTCCTTGATAAGTACCTGGTGCTCAACGAGCTGCCTGTCTAGTTTTGGCATTTTTCGTGTAGGGCCATGCAAAGCAACCCTTGTTCCTTGAGAAGAGTTATCATCTTTTATTTCCTTGTCTTTTCCAATATCTCGATGATGTAGGTCCTTCAAGGATCTTCCTTGGTTCCCAAATCAGTTTCTTCCAAAGGATCGTGGGTTTTAGGAGGGATTTAACTACTTCTAATGACCAAAACTTGATGATTTCCGTTGGGATATCATCATCTTCATATTCCTCCCCAACATCACAAATAAATTATGCCATGTTGTTGGTTAAACCCTTCGCATCATGTTCTTCAGTTAACTTGAGTCGATTGTCCCTCAAACGGAAGATATCATATGGGCATTTCCATGTTCTCTCTAATGTACTAGCAATCTTTCCTTTATATATGGGATGGCTTCCTCTTGATCTGCTTCTTTTTTTGGTTAGCTATTCATTTTGAGATTCTCGCTTTAGGGAAGGGCTATCATACTCCTTGTGAGTATGAAATCTTTGTTCAAATAGCTTATGGGTCATCACCTTATTAGGGCAACTGCTCTTATCTTCCCCAATTAATTTGATTCCTCCTACACTGGGAGCATAAAAGCTAACTTCAACAATCGTAGGGTTGGCAATGAAAGGTCTCGCATCTGTCTGAAGGGTTTCCACAAGAGCCTCCTTTGTGGGTAACTTCATCGGGATTCCATATAACAATCCAATGTTGTAGGGTAGATGGGATAAACATACTTTTGTGGACCAAATCCCTTCCCATTGAACATTATAGCATGCGGTAATGTCCACTGCCAAGAATGCGAGAATCAATTTCTTGGAACCAACTATAATCTCTAAGGTAAAACCTAGTGAGTCTTGATAATAGTCATGCTAAAATTAGACATTATAGCCAAAGTCGGTAAGCACTCCTATAGTGCCCTATCTATCTTTTTCAGCATTCTAGATGGTAAGACCTAGAAGGAAGCTCCTTCCATCAATCATCATCTTGTAAATCGGAATGCCCTCTAAATGAGATGTGATGAAGATAGGTCATAAATTGTATGTCTTCTCCTTAGTCAGGTTAAGGAATAGTGATTTATCTTCGTAAATAACGGACTTTGAGATGACATTTTGACCTTCATCCATCGGGATTTTGATTATCACCTTGGAAGGTTAATAACTAGTAACATTACATCATCTAGTTGAGTTGGTGATATATTGCTGCCAAGTGTTCTGGTAGTATCACGACCACATCAAACTCATCTTGGAGTTCCTCTTGTTTCTTGTCGAACAAGGCATCCATTTCCATGACTTCCAGTCAATCTTTTTGAATTCTTCCAATTCTCCTTGGTCATGCCTTGACCATAATCTTTTTGGATGTCACATTTGGGTGTTTCATCTTCAGTCGGGACCTCTGTATTCTTGGGTTAGAAAAACTACCGAACACTATTCTTTTCTTAATCTCAAAAGGAGTTCGCAAGATTGAGGACTGGATAGCTCCTTTTTTGCAACAAGAGGAGTTGTTTGTTCTTTCTTGGGAGAGTTTGCTCCCAAGCTCTTCTAGGTGTGAAGGTAAGCTCCATATTGTCTTTGGATCCTTTTCTTTGCAGTACTTCCTTTTTATTTGGCTGGTTGTCCCTCTTTTCTAGCCATGTACAACCTTCTTTTCCTAATTATAGCCTTGGGTTTTGGCTTTCTTGGTGGTCTTATCGGGAAGAGCATTTCTTTTGTTTTGTGACTTTTGATGGTCATCTTGCCCCCTAGTCTGTTGACTAGCTACCAACTCTTACTTTATTTAGAAGTTTCCTATTCTTTGGAAAATGGAGCTTTGTGGTGGTTTCACTTTAAGGTTGTGTGGACCATAGTTCTTTTCCGTACCATAATTCTTTTCCGGTATTTTAAGAAAATCATCATCCTAACTTCCCTTCGAGTTTCTCGACTTTGTTTCGTCAATTGAAGTTAGAATTACTAGGGTACATTCTGCCTTGCACTTACTACATAACATTATCCTGCCTTCGATTGTAGCAGGCACCTTCTCGATTTTGTTAGAATTTGATTGATCTCCCTTTGTTGTTTTGGTCTCCTCTTTAGGTTGCAACCATTAGAGATTGATCATATAAACTGATGTTGCCAGGAATGGATCAGTATCCACTACTATTGGGGCTTTAGGGATTGGGTGATAGGACCCATCCCAAATTTTTGTGAAAACCGGACCAGTCCTGCTTCCGTTTGAAAACCCTTGTCAGACAAGGGATCTTACCCATTTTAATCCTACTCACTTTTTATTAAACTAACCAAACTAAATCCAACTTGCGGGAAAACCGCCCACATCCGGCCCGCTATTCTCAACTAGTCATGGAAGTTACTAAATTGGCCCTAATCAAAACCTTACATAACCAAATTACCACCATTATTTTCTTAATTAAAATCACTATAACATTAGCAAGTTAGCATATATAATTGTTCCCGAACTTAAGTCCACATTGCCAAGCTTAATGTAAATCACCTTTCCAACAATAATGAGCACAAATAGAATACTTTTCCACATTTGTCTAATAAGACAACTAGGCAAAATCATTGTTAACAATGGTTACACAATACTAATTTAATGAAATAAGAGCTTATTTATCAAATCATTTCATCCAATAAAATTACCAATTTTTAAAATTTCTAAACTCCCATGTTCACCTCATTACCAACATCATAAGTTCATCACCTTCCCAAATTATCGAACATAATTTATGTGCACATTACCTTAGGCCAAAGAAGAAGCAATTCCTTTTATAACCCTCACTTGTGAACTTTACATTATAAAATATAAGTCACAATAATTCCAATAAACCTAAATTAATCCAAGTATAAAACATAACATTTATACAAACTAATAACTAAGATACATTTATGTACACAAATCCAAACCTTAAAGGAAACTTCTCATACACCTTCCTTAAACCATTTCACCCCCTCTATATTTATTATGAGAATTCACTTAACATAATAATATCATCTTCTAATTTTCCCATAGTACATAAAGAAATCTCACATTTTAAACATAAACACAAAACTTCATACCTTTAGAAACACAGTCATATAGTAGCCAAATTTCCCAAACTTCATACCAACACACTCAGAAGAAGAAAAGGAACATTTTTTCTGTTGATCATTGCTCCAAAAAATTCCACACGCGCCGCTACGCATTGGAAAAAGACCCCTGCGCGTGGTGGGCACACGCGTATCAGAGTCACCCCCAAGCTCTAGTGGGTCAACCCATTTCTTTGGTTTCGGGTCAACTGCCCCGTGAGCGTGACCCGGCCTTTTCTCAGCCATTTTACGACCAAAATGGACGTTCTAATAATCCAATCAACTTTACTCAATCCCATGAAGATCTCTATGAAGTTTAAACGAAGAGAAACATACCTGAAATCACAGTCCAACTGTTGGAATTGAGTAGAGTTCCTAAACTGTTCGACAACTTCTATAGTGTCTAACGTGTCAGTTCCTGCCCCTAAACGACCATAGGACTCTCCTCATCCTTCTAGGACCCTTATTTTCATACCAGGAATCTTCAAAACTAGTTGGACCTTCACGGCTAACTATGGGTCCTTGTGGTTTGCTCTCGGGTTTGGGTGGCATCGCCTCCTCCCACCTCATTATGACACTCATTTCTCCTTATTACTCATCCTTCCTTTTCCTTCGCCTTTTTTCTATCTCACAGTCTCCCCTATTTTTCTTCTTTTTCTTTTCTTTAGGCCCTCTCCACTGAAATCCAAAATCACACAAAAGCACATATATAGATAAGTAAGTCGGTAGGAGACTTGGGAGAAAAAGGACCAGAAGCATCTAGACAAGTGTCACTTTCACAAACTCACTTATTGTGAAATGACCAAAATACCCCTTATTCCCTAATTACCAAAATACCCTTAAGTATTTTTTACCTGAATCAACTTCATACAATCTCCGGTTTTTGCGTGCCCTCTGTCTATAAATTCAGGATCTCGAGACCTTCATAACGGCCTTCTCAAAATTTTCAAAAGAGGTCCATGGTAAAATTCAGCTCTTTAAATTATTAGTCAAAAGTCAACACTTTGACTTTTAGGGGAAAAATTGTCATTTTTCATTTTCTCGAATATCCGGAGTGTTACAATCTCTCACCTTAAAAAATTTCGTCCTCGAAATTTTAGATCTGAACCAAACTTATTATCATTACCCAATTTTATTTACATATAACAATTCATATCGAAATCACATACAACCAAATCACATACCCAAGAATCCTCTAAACATGTCACATATCACATCCATAAGTAAAACCACGTTCGAAAACTGGGCCTGAGGTCCAACACTTTATTCCAAAGCCTAGTAAAATGTGCAATAATACAATAATCAAATAAATCACCGAAATTTATAAATAAAAAATCTTGATCAACCACACATCATTCTTTATGTTCATTATACTACATTATTATCATATCACCATCCACATAGTCCTTAACATCATTATGATTCACCACGATTATTAGTAATATCATTATTCAAATAACGTCAATATTATCATAGCATAGCCTCATTATGATCAGCATTATAAGTTACTATAGACCATTATCATCACATGAATATCACCGTCTCATAGTCATGTCCACCCCATTCTCATACGGTACTCAACTTATTAATATCTTATATACCATCCATATGTCATATTTCACAACGGCACTATCAGTAGGCCAAACTATAATCGATATCTAGTATCAAATATCGTCCAGACAAACATTTCCCTCGAGGGTATTTCTGCACATCACTAGGGAATCGGAGCCCAGCTCGACGTCCGAGTACAACCTCACATCCTCACTTAGGAACCGGAGCCCTGCTCAACGTCTGAGTGAGAACTGACCCAGGAACCGGAGCCCAGCTCGACTGCCAAGTCAACATCCCCATACCAGTCTTAGGAACCAAAGCCTAACTTGATGTCTAACACTAACCAACCACCACCCACTTAGAAATCGTAGCCTAACTCGACATCCGAGTGGTTATTCACACCACACCAGTCTCAGGGGCCCTAGCCCAACGTCGAAGACTAGCCATAATTAGCTCAAACACACATCTCATAACATCATCACGTCAGGGCATAATATCATCATCACGTCAGGGCATAATATCATCATCACGTCATGGCATAATATCATCAAGTTATCAAATATATCATCATATATATCATCATCATGTCATTATATGCTCAACACCATCAATCATATATCATCACGCCATATCATATGTATTCATTTCCATTCATGGAATATCATCAACATATGTCAACATAACATCATCCCTTTATCACGTCATCATGTCTCTAATGTATCATGTATTCCTCATCATAATGTTTGAATAGCGTTGAGTAATTGTTTAGCAACCAAACTCATATTATTTCAAATTATTCCAACATATAGCAATTCTTCGAACTAATTCACAATCTCGTAACTTGTATATTATGTCTGTAAGATCATAAGAAATCATGTACAAATTATCATCACATTTGGACCACAAATGTTGAGAAAGCACATACTTATATCACATATTAGTTTCATAACTCTATTCCACTTCATAAAATCCGACTTAATCCCAAAACACAATCCACACTTAACCTCGGAAAACATACCATAGAATAGTTTCCATAAAATTTCTTGTATTCTCGTAATTTATTTAAGGTTCCCCAAACTTATTAATGATCCTTCAAAAACCAATTTTAATTTATTATCACATCAATCAAACAAAATCCAAACCAGATTTTAGCCAACATATCTCAAGAAAAATTATTTAAAAATCCCAATCGAGCCAGCATATTAAAAAATTATATAACTTATTCAATAACCTCGCTCTAATGCCAAGTTGACAGGAGTACAGGACCCGTCCCAAATTTTCGTGAAAACTGGACCGATCCTACTCCCGTCTGACAACCCTTGTCAGACAAGGGATCTTATCCATTTTAATCCTACTCATTTTTTATTTAACTAACCAAACTAAATCCACCTTGCGGGAAAACCGCCCACATCCGATCCGTTATTCTCGATAAGTCATGGAAGTTACTAAATTGGCCCTAATCGGAATCTTATATATCCAAATTACCACCATTGTTTTCTTAATTAAAATCACTATAACAATAGCAAGTTAGCATATATGATTGTTCCTAAACTTAAGTTCACATTGCCAATCTTAATGTAAATCACCTTTCCAACAATAGTGAGCACAAATAGAATACTTGTACCTATTTGTCTAATAATGGATTGCCAATCTTAAGTTCACATCGCGGGGCGATTAACAATGGTTACACATTACTAATTTAATGAAAGAAGAGCTTATTTATCAAATCATTTAATCCAATCAAATTACCAATTTTTAAGATTGCTAAACTCTCATGTTCACCTCATTATCAACATCATAAGTTCATCACCATCCCAAATTGTCATACATAATTTATGTGCACATTACCTTAGAACAAAGGAGAATCAATTCCTTCTATAACCCTTACTAGTGAACTTTACATTATGAAATACAAGCCATAATAATTCCAATATACATAAATTAATCCAAGTATAAAACATAACCTTTTATACAAACTAATAACTAAGATACATTTATGTACACAAATCCAAACCTTACAGGAAACTTCTCATACACCTTCCTTAAACCATTTAACCCCTCAATATTTATTATGAGAGTTCACTTAACAGAATAATATCATCTTCTAATTTGTCCATAGTTCATAAATAAATCTCACGTTTTAAACATAAACACAAAACTTCATACCTTCAGAAACACAGTCATATAGTAGCCAATTTTCCCAAACTTCATACCAATACACTCAGAAGAAGAAAAGGAACATTTTGTATGTTGATCATTGCTCCAGAAAACACCGCACGCACCACCACGCCCGGGTGAAATGCCTTGCGCTTGGTGGCCACGCGCGTACCAGATTCACCCCGAAGCTCTAGCGGGTCAACCCATTTCTTTGGTATTGGGTTGATCGCCCAGCGAGCCTGACCTAGCCATTTCTCTCCCATTTTACGTCCAAAACGGACATTCTAATAATCCAATCAACTCTACTCAGTTCCAGGAATATCTCTATGACATTTAAACAAAGAGAAACATACCTGAAATTGCGGTCCAACTGATGGAACCGTTAGGCCATAGCTTCCCTAAGCTATTAGAAAATTTCTCTAAGGTCTAATGTGTCAGTTCATGCCCCTAAATGATCGTAGAACTCTCCTCATCCCTCAAAAACCCTTACTTTCGAACCAGGAATCTTCAAAACAAGTTAGACCTTCACAGCTAACTGTGGGTCCTTATGGTTTGCTCTCGGGTCTGAGTGGCACCACCTCTTCCCACCCCATTTTGACACCCATTTCTCCCCTCTTACTCATCTTTCCTTTCCCTTCACCTTCCCTGACTTTTCTATCTTGCGGTCACCCCTATTTTTCGTCTTTTTCTTTACTTCGGGTCCTCTCCATCGAAATCCAAAATCACACAAAACCAATATATATATACATGAAATTCGGTGGAAGATTTGGGAGAGAAAGGACGAGAAGCATATGTACAAGTGTCACTTTCATAAACTCTCTTATTGTGAATTGACCAAAAATACCCCTTATTCCTAAATTACCAAAATACCTTTAAGAGTTTTTTTACTGGAATCAACCTCATACAATCTTCAAATTTGGCTTGCCACCTGTCTACAGGCTCAGGATTCTGAGACCTTCATAACGGCCTTCTCAGAATCTTCAAAAGAGGTCCATGGCAAAATTCAACTATTTGACTTTTTAGCCAAAAGTCAACACATTGACTTTTAGTGGCAAAATGGTCATTTTTCATTTCCTTGAATATCTGAGGTGTTACACTGGGGCTAAAGCAATATGCTCTAGATTGATTAATCTTTGAATCATGTCCCTAAATTGGGCACAATTATCCATGGCATGGTGCGATGATACATGCCATTTTCAAAATTTTTTATCCTTGGCATCCTCAAGTTTGGGCATTTCTTGCTTGAGATCTTGTAATAGCCCGTCCCGAAAAATCGGGATTAAATTAGTGGTTAATGACGGATTAGTAAAGGTAATCGGTAATTAGTTGGATGAATTCGGACGGACGGTGCAAAATGACGATTTTGCCCCTAGAATGGGCAAAAATGTTGACTTTTTGTTCGGGCGGTCAAAGGGACTTTGACCATTGACCGTGACGTAGTTCGGACGTCACGCGTTCATAGAAAGGTGGCACGTCCGATTCCGACATCCGAGGAGGAAGTTTATGATGTTCAGAAGTTCAGGGCAATTCGGTAATTTGGTTAAAAAGGGGAAATTTGTTGACTTTTCAAAGGACATGGAATTTTCACGCACTTCGAGGACCATTAGGTAGGTCTTGATTCCCGGAGTACAACGACAGGCAGCACGTTGTCAACGGAGTTCGGCCTACAAAGTTACGGGTCAGGGAATATGAATGGCAAAATGGTAATTTGTCCTTTAGGGGCATTCTAGTCATTTTTGTGCATAGGGATCTGTGCCCACAAAGAAGTAGACACTTGGCTGTTGTTGGAAATGGTTGCCACAGGGACTCTTGACGTGTGGCTGTGTCTAGATGGCATTAGAAGCCTCTACACCATCTCTTGTTGCTTTTAAAAATATGGAGGCACGATCAAGGGACTAAAACAGAGAACAGAGTGAATCGTGCATCTTGGTTCAGTGGTGTGAGCTCTGTGCTAGTTTTGTGTGTGTCTGCGTGAAAACCAGAGGAACTAGGGGTGAAAATGAAGGAAAGTGTAGAGAAAGAGAGAGCTCAGGAGTGTGTGATTGAGTGGAAATAATCAAGGTGAACCTTGGTTTGTTTCTGTTGTCAGAGATGTGAGGAAACAGAGGAATTTGAGAGGAGGAAAAATGGTGGTGCCCCCTCTGTTCAGCCGTCGTGGACGGTGGCTCTGAACCGTGGAGAACAGAGACTGGGAGGCGCGTGACTTTTTATCCTTGGCATCCTCAGTTGATGCTTCCCGAAGGAAAGATGACAAAGGAAGCAAGAGGAAGCCATTGGTGGCCACGGTTGTACACGATAATGACGGAAGGGTAAGAATTCTTTAATTTCCAGTGTACGTTTAAAATTGGTAACCCACATTTTAGACTTTTTTTAATCGATAATGATGATTGGGAACTGTTTCTAGAGGTCTAGGAAGTCGACTGGAATCAGAGACGAGGAAGGAGGTGTTCAGACACGGTGGCAGAATGGATTTACAGGCCAGAGTTCAAAGTTGAAGATCGGGCAGGTAAATCTCGAGTTGTTCTATCCTTTTGAGTCTATAGATCGAGTTTAGGACCTAGAACGAACCTCACAGGATGAACAGAATTCAAAACGGTTAAGGAATGGACGAAAACCTGTGCGCCAGTCCAATTGAACCGGTTGGTTCGAACCGGTCTAAACCGGGTTGAACTGAGGTTGAAGGTGACACTGTAGCAGGCACGTGAAGCCCACGCGCAGCCCTTTTGGGCAGCGCGTGTGGGCGCGTGACATAGATTTCGAGGAAGGTTCTAACACAACTTTTAAATTATTCGATGTAACGAACATTTTGGTGTTGGTTTCGAGTCGATCAGACATCGTCTCGATATGTTTCGGGATGTCCGAAGGTTTTAGGGCTCGATTAAAAATAGTTAAATATTCACGAAAATTACGGGGACTTAGTAGGAGCTTAATGAAGTATTTAGTAACCTTCTTATTGGATTTGGATAGGTTCCGGAAAGCCAGGGATAGTGCATTGGCCGGGAACGGCATAAGTGCACTCGTCTCGAGGCAACGACGTAACAGTCTGTGAGTGGACTTTGCTTTCGAACTTATGATGCATGCATATATGTTTTTTATATGTTTTTCTATACGTGATTCTATGATTTGATTATGATCTTGATGACTTACGGTTTTGGCACGTATTTCGAGATTATTCCGTATTTGCACATTTTACGAGGTTTCAATTTCTATTGTGATTTGAGCATGATTTTGATGATTTGACTTCAGGATTTGAAATATGATTTCATTTCAAGGATTTGAAATGGATTTCGAAAAAGTTATTTCAGGCTTGTAGCCATGTTCATGTGATTTCGATAAACGAGATTTCGGTTTTGGAACTGGATTACGGAAATGATGTTTCCGATTTGGTTTTGAAACTTGGAAAGGAAAATATGGATTTGGGTTCAGTATGATGGTTCCGGATACTAGCTTACGGAATCATTGTTGCAAATTCGGAGAAGGATTTTCTATGGTTTTTGAACGAAAAATGGTTTTGGGTTTAAAGACCCGGAAAGAAAAGAAAAACTGCTGGATCTGGTTTTGAGTTTAAAGACTCGGTTGATTGATGGGGGAAGGCCCTGGATTGATATTTTTTGAGTTTAAAGACTCGGTTATGATACACCCCCCCCCCCCCCCCCCCCCCCCCCCCCCCCCCCCCCCCCCGCCGCGGGAGGCTTGTTGATTGTGTTTTAAGTTTAAAGACTCGTTGATATCCCGGGAAGGCCTGATTATGCGCATGGTTTTGAGTTTAAAGACTCGGGCGCACTTGAGATCCAGCAACTCGCATGATTGATGTTTTCCACTGGATTTTCACTAGTTTTCAGATGTTTTGGACAGTGGCCTGGATGAATTGGATTTGATGAGTTTTGGGACTGAATTCCCATACTTGGAGATTGATTTGTGATTTTGGGCTGAGGCCCTGGTTTTGAATAACAGGATTTAATTCGGTTTTTTTTTTCAATAATGGTTTTCATTGATGGTTTCGATATAAAATGGTTTCATAACATGAATTGATATGCATGCATTGGTTTTTGCGTGGAACGTAAAAATGTCTTTCTGTTAAACTGTTTTATGAAATTACTCTTTATTTTTATCCACTCATATTCTGTTCATGTTTTCGATACCCTCCAGGTTGTCGCGGTGCGGGCTGTTGGTCGAGAGAGACGGAGACATCACACGCGCGATCCATAGTAGAGTCTGCGCACTCTTGGAAGTCCGGAACTTTGGAACGATGCGTTGGAAAATCCCTTGTCTGACTTATGTGTCACATGGGGGATAAACATCGGTTTAGCCTTCGTGCCATGCGTAAGGTAGACGCGAGCAGGACTTAGCCCTTAATCCCGGGGGATTGGGGGTGGGTCCTGTCAAATTCGTATCAGAGCAGGTTATATGTGCTCTGCGTGAGGTTTGGCTCCCAGAGTCGTTTGTTTGTTGACTCGTGTGCTGGAATGCTACTGTGGGTGTGATGTGATAGTATGCTCGTTAGTGGTTAGTTAGCGGCAATTGTTAGTGTTAGGGTGATAGTCACTCGATACGCGGTGCCAAGTATGACGTATGTCGGCTTAGGGCCATAACAGTTAGTGTGTTGGCGCTGGATATGCTCTATGGTTGGACCATAGGGTCGGTCGGCATATGGAGCCCGACAGTAGCCTGTTGAGTTGGTGGTATAACGTGGGCCGCGGAGGCCGGTTGACGGTGGCCTGTTGGGCCGAATGGCAATTGGATGACAATAGTCTATACTTGTGATCATTTGATTAGATTGGTCGAGTCTGGATTTGTGCGGCTACGAGTAGCCGGATGTCTCTAGTGACAGGGTATAGGAACCCACCTTGAGGATTGGGAGGATTTCCCCCCAGCGATAGTTACCGGTTAACATTTGTGTAGACTTTCTGAAAGGATGGTCTTAGCCGGGTATGACGACCCGAGTGGTAAGGTTGTTGTGACCCAGTGGCTATCGCGGGCTTGGATAACTCGTATGACGGGGATGATTTGAGGAACCCCGTGGAATGACTGGTCTGGACAGTGAGTTTGGGGTTTGAGGCTAGTTGGTGGTTGTGACTTGGGCTGACTTACGGCCGGATTGGAGATGTTACTGCTAGGTGCAGCCGAGGTAATGGATGATTGGTGGACGACTCTGGATGAGTCCAGCGAGATTGCGGCGTTGGTTGAGCATTGAGTTGCTCATAGTTGTGGCTTACGAGGGATGTTAATTCCCCGATTCGAGAGTGGGTCGAGGATTTTGGCTAGGTAGGAGCAGAGGCTCGGGACTGGTGTGCTATGAGCACTACATCGGAATGATGTGCCACGAGCTTGGATGCTTGTAATGGTCGAATGGGCACCTTGAGTCGAGGTTGTGGCCAGTTGTGAGGTGCAGGTGTCTGGTAGGAACCAGTAACTGAGCGGAGATATGTGAGGACCCTTGGTAGGTCATGTCTTGGGACGAAAGGTCAGGATGCCGGTAGGTGGATCAGAGTAGCGCAGTGAAAGCTCGATGGACCATGCCTCGTGTTGGAACGGGCTAGGTTTACATAGTTAGGGTTTGGCCGTTCGTGAAATTGGTTTTAGTGGACTCCCCCTGATGTGTTGGCAGATGTCGGTAGATGCCAAGGTTGGCACTTGGTGATCGACGATTTTGAGGGTGGTAACTGGGGCGTCCGAGGTCAGGGATTGAGGATTTCGAGAATGGGTGACTCGTGTTTTAGTAGGTGCTTGGAGTTAAACCTCGGGGAGGTTGTGATGCAGTCATTAGAAGGAGTAATGATATATCTTCTTTTGGGATAGGTACAAATGGTGAGAACCGACAGGCGAGTTGGTCGGTGATTTGGCTTGGTTACGGACACGTGGTTGTGATCCGTAGGAGGTGTGGATTTTTCTATGTCCCGTAGAGAAGTTGACGTCTGGATAGTTAGTCCGGACGCGGTATACTTGGGGATGAAGTCCCATGGTTGGGAAGGTGGACATACTCCCAACATGGTTGGAATCTCGGAATCTGGAGATGTTGAGATTACGACGATGAGATATTGTGTTTGGTTCCGAGTTGGTGATTAGGTTGTGTAGTGGATACTCTAGAGTTGAGTTGGGAAACTCGTTGTTGGGATGTTAGGATTTATGACCCCCCCCCCCCCCCCCCTCCCCCCTCCCTTTAAGATTGGACACGTGTGGAGGTGTTCCTAGCACTTGGTGACGCCAAGTGTGGCCTGTATGGCGAGTGATGGGCAATGGTGTTACGGTAGTTGTATTGACATGATTGAGGACCAATGTGTCTTCCGTTGAAGGATGACGGAAGGAAACAGAAATGGAGTGACTATAACTGATCGATATGAAGTTATTGAAGAGAACCCACAATCTAGACGTGTTGAGTAATTTATCGATGTGATTCGACGTGGTAGACTGCTCATCTGTGGGAATTGAAGGCGAAGAAATGAGCCAGTAGGTTGGATCCACTTAGGAGTGAGTAGATCAGGATTGGATCGTTTCTGGCTCTGGTTTGAGCTGTTGTAGATTAGGAGGATCGTATGTGGGACACAAGTTGAATATCTTGACTATCTTGGAGTTATACAAGACGCGTGTGGTTTGTCTCGCATACGCATGGGTTTTGGTTTTAGAGATAATACTGGGTTTACCCTATGTACATAATTGCGATGTGCTTGGAGTTCATATTGGTCGGGAGGCCAGGAGACCGGGAGACTCGAAAGGGATTTGAGTCGGATTTCCCCAGAAGACTTGTAGTTCAGCCTAGTGGTAGGATTGAACCGACAGACTGCAAAAGTGAAGTATGTTTGACATGTAGGCAGGTGGTACTCAGTATAGGTACGAGGACATTTCGTGTGCCCTGGAGTTACACTGTGAGGGTGACGGCTACACTAGAATTTTGTTGGTTGGACTTTGTATATCGTAATGTGTGACTGATGCCACTATGGTTGATTAGTGGACGTACCGTAAAGATGACGTAGGAAATGCGTAAGAATATACTCTACAAGCTGTGGTTGAGGTATTCTATAATATCTTTGTTGTTCGTAGGGTAGTCTTTGCGTATGTATGGTAGTAATCATTGTGGTTCAGGTTGGTGGTAATTGGTGTATGTACTTGAAATGCGTACCTACTGAGCCGGCAGTGGTTGGCACCATGCCGATGTACTTGGACGTGCAACGTGATGTTCCGCTATGAAAGTGTTGGTGATCGGCTTAGTGCCGAGGGATGTTGTGGATAAAAAGACGATTGGTGTAGTTCCGATATGATGAATTTTGACGGAACATGTGGACTGGATCCGGGTGATCCAGAGTGTACTGACATGAGCTGGATGCTTAGAGCCATGAGTGGCTAGTGGGACCCTGATATTGAGATATGCAAGCACAGTTAACCAGATCTGTGATAGGGTCCGGTTGTAGACAGATAGTGTGGGACGTGGTTGGTATGCCCACATGTTGACTGTGTTGATGGTTAGTGGACCACTAGTGATTGGATTATGTGAATTAGGGGTATAAACGAGTATGTTGTGACTCCAGTGAGGTCGGCGCGGATCGCCGACGGAAGTAGTATGGACCGTGTACGAATCTTGATGCATAGGAGTACCGAAACCAGTAGATACCGTCTTGTGAAGAGGTATACTTGGGATTTGTATTGTCGACGACGGACTCGCATGATGTGTTGGGACGTTGGCACGAGGTACGCACGACTCGAGACTGAATCAAGGTTGATATGACTAGTGGTCGCGCGTCATGGCCGAGTGTTAGTGGAGCCGTGAGTGTCGGCTGGTGCATTGCTCGAGGTACCGTGGTTACGAGTTGAACAGTGTTGACCTCGGAGAAAAATCAATGAATTACGAGATGGACTAGAAGTTGGTTGAGTTGGCTTGCTTGGTAGAGATGTGAAGACAGTCTGGAAACTGTCAGGATAAGCTAGGTGGCAGATGGTGGACACCAAGAAGGAGACTCAGGTGTGAGATCAGCTGATTTTCCCCCAGTAAGTTACGAAAGTACGAGATACAGAATTTTGGGGACAAAATTCTTTAAGGGGGTAGATTGTAACAGCCCATCCCAAAAATCAGGATTAGATTAGTGGTTAATGATGGATTAGTAAAGCTAATCGGTAATTAGTTGGATGAATTCGGATGGACTGTGCAAAATGACAATGTTGCCCCTAGAATAAGTAAAAATGTTGACTTTTTTTTAGCGGTCAAAGGGACAATGACCGTGACGTAGTTCGGGACGTCAAAATTTCATACACAGGTGGCACGTCCGATTCCGACATCCGAGGAGGAAGTTATGATGTTCGATAGTTTAGGGCAATTCGGTAATTTGGTTTAAAATGGGCAATTTGTTGACTTTTCAAATGGCATGGAATTTTCACGCACTTCGAGGACCGTTAGGTAGGTCTCGACTCTCGGAGTACAACGACAGGCGGCACGTTGTCATCGGAGTTCGAACGACAAAGTTACGGGTAAGGGAATATGAATGGAAAAATGGTAATTTGTCCTATAGGGGCATTCTAGTCATTTTTGTGCATAGGGATCTGTGCCCACTGAAAAGTGGACACTTGGATGTTGTTGGAAATGGTTGCCCACAGGGACTTTGACGCGTGGCTGTGTCTGGATGGATTTAGAAGCCTCTTCACCGTCTCTTGTTGTTTTTAAAATTGTGGAGGCACGATCAAGGGACTAAAACAGAGAACAGAGTGAATCGTGCATCATGGTTCAGTGGTGTGAGCTCTGTGCTAGTTTTGTGTGTGTCTGCGTGAAAACCAGAGGAACTAGGGGTGAAAAATAAAGGAAAGTGTAGAGAAAGAGAGAGCTCAGGAGTGTGTGATTGAGTGGAAATGATCAGGGTGAACCTTGATTTGTTTCTGTTGTGACAGATGTGGGGAAACAGAGGAATTTGAGAGGAGGAAAAGGGTGGTGCCCCTCTATTCAGCCGTCATGGACGATGGCTCTGAACCATGGAGAACATAGACAGAGAGGATGGCCCGCGAAAGTCCACCCATCTACACCTCTTAAACTCCATCCTCAGTTGATGCTTCCTGAAGGAAAGATGACAAAGGAGGCGAAAGGAAACGATTGGTGGCCACGGTTGTACACGATAATGAAGGAAGGGTAAGAATTTGTTAATTTCCAGTGTACATTTAAAAATGGTAACCCACGTTTTAGACTTTGTTAGTCGATAATGATGATTGGGAACTGTTTCTGGAGGTCTAGGAAGTCGAATGGAATCAGAGAAGAGGAAGGAGGTGTCCAGACACGGTGGCAGAACGGATTTACAGGCCAGAGTTCAAAGTTGAAGATCGGGCAGGTAAATCTCGAGTTGTTCTATCCTTTTGAGTCCATAGATCGAATTTAGGATCTAGGACGAACCTCACAGGATGAACAGAATTCAAAACGGTTAAGGAATGGATGAAAACCTATGCGCCAGTCCAGTTGAAGCGGCTGGTTCGAACCAGTCTAAACCGGGTTGAACTGAGGTTGAAGGTGACACTGTAGCAGGCGCGTGAAGCCCACGTGCAGCCCCTTTGGACGGCGCGTGTGGGCGCGTGGCGTAGATTTTTAGGAAGGTTCCAACATGACTGTTAAAGTATTCGATGTAACGAACATTTTGGCGGTGGTTTACAGTCGATCGGACATCGTCTAGATATGTTTCGGGAAGTCCGAAGGTTTTAGGACTCGGTTAAAAATAGTTAAAAATTTGGAAAATTTTCGAGGGCTTAGTAGGAGCTTAATGAAGTAGTTAGTAACCTTCTTAGGGGATTTGGACAGGTTCGGGAAAGCCGGTGATAGTGGATTGGCTAGGAACGGTGTAAGTACACGCGTATCGAGGCAGCGGCGTAACGGTCAGTGAGTGGATTTTGCTTTCGAACTTATGATGCATGCATATATGTTTTTTATATGTTTTTCTATACGTGATTCTATGATTTGATTATGATCTTGATGATTTACAGTTTTGGCACGTATTTCGAGATTATTCCGTATTTGCACGTTTTACGAGGTTTCAATTTCTATTGTGATTTGAGCATGATTTTGATGATTTGACTTCAGGATTTGAAATATGATTTGATTTCAAGGATTTGAAATGGTTTTCAGAAAAGTGATTTCGGGCTTGGACCCTTGTTCATGTGATTTCAATAAACGAGATTTCGGTTTTGGAACTGGATTACGGAAATGATGTTTCAAATTTGGTTTTAAAACTTGGAAAGGAAAATTTGGATTTGGGTTCGGGATGATTGTTCCGGATGCTAGCTTACGGAATCATTGTTTCGAATTCAGAGAAGGATTTTCTATGGTTTTCGAATGAAAAATGGTTTTAAAGACCCGGAAAGAAAAGAAAAACCGCTGGATCTTGTTTTGAGTTTAAAGACTCGGTTGATTGACGGGGGGAGGGCCTTGGATTGATATGTTTTGAGTTTAAAGACTCGGTATATGTTTTGAGTTTAAAGACTCGGTTATGATACCCCCCCCCCCCCTTGAGGCCTGTTGATTGTGTTTTGAGTTTAAAGACTCTTTGATATCCCGGGAATGCCTGATTATGCGCATGGTTTTGAGTTTAAAGACTCGGGCGCACTTGAGATCCAGAAACTCGCATGTTTGATGTTTTTCACTAGTTTTCAGATGTTTTGGGCAGTGGCCCGGATGAATTGGATTTGATGAGTTTTGGGGCTGAGTTCCCATACTTTGAGATTGATTTGTGATTTTGGGCTGAGGCCCTGGATTTGAATAACATGATTTGATTTGGTTTTTTTTTTCCAATAATGTTTTTCATTGATGGTTTCGATATAAAATGGTTTCATAACATGAATTGATATGCATGCATTGGTTTTTTGCGTGGAGGGTAAAAATGTATTTCTGCTAAACTGTTTTATGAAATTACTCTTTATTTTTGTCCACTCACAGTCTTTTTATGTTTTCGATACCCTCCAGGTTGTCCCGGTGCGGGTTATTTGTCGAGAGAGACGAAAACATCACACACGCGATCCACAGTAGAGTCTGCGCACTCTGGGAAGTCCGGAACTTTGGAACGGTGCGTTGGAAAATCCCTTGTCAGACTCACGTGTCACATGGGGGATAAACGTCGGTTTAGCCTTCGTGCCATGCGTAAGTTAGATGCGAGCAGGACTTAGCCCTTAATCCCAGGGGATTAGGGGTGGGTCTTGTCAAATCTGATCTGATTACCTTGCCCCTCACCAACTCGTTATAGATTTCTCTATCTTTGGTAAGGTCAAACGAGTAAGAGCCAAATGCTAATGTCTTATTCGCCAAAAGGCTACCGCTCGGCATGAAATGTTTTTGTACACGAGCATGTCTAGTTAGTGACTTGAGGGTCACTAGTCCCTTTTCTGAGGTCTAGATTTTGCTGTTGTAACCTCTAGTTCTTACCGCTCTTCTACTATCACTAATTCTACTTCGATTTCCTTGTGCTCCAGCTGATACATAGGAATCATGTTCTTATAAAAAAAAGGGTACTTTAGAGTTGTGTTTGTACCGTTTTTCTTCTTCCAGCAGCATCTCGTATTTGGTTTCTAATACTAATATTTCTTAGAGATCAGAAAAGGTAGTATCAACGAATCTTTTCCTGAGGGAAACCTCAGAGCTCTTTGTACAATAGCCACCATCTGAGCATTGTTCATGAGTAATAAAGTTCTCAGATGTCTCATGCCCTTTTTTTCTGAGAGAATTTAGGTCGTTGATGGTAACCTCGGGCTCTATCCTGTAGAATTCACTGTGGAATTTGGCTTCCATTTGCCCTCAATTTGAATGGATGTTTTAGGAGTTACATATACCAAGAGAAAGCATCCATATACAGGGAACTGCTGAGTAGCCATAATTTCAGATAGGATCTGACTTCAACCGCTACACATTGGGCTAAGAACCTCCCTATGTGTTCCAAGAATAAGGTGATTCCATCTCTGTTGAAGAGTGTATATGCTGGTGGTTTGAAATTTCTGGGAAAAGGATTGTCCTGATCTATATAGGTCGGGTAAGGTTTTCTGTAGGTTGGGACATTTGTTCTTCTGGGTGGTACTGGTTGACCGAATATTAGGTGCCTTAATTCATTCATCTCATTCATGAGGGCCTGATGCTCTATTGCGCATGACGACCTTCAGTCAGGCACAAATTCTTCCTTTAACCTTGTGTCATTTAGATTAGGTTTTCTCCACTTATCCACCTTACTCCTATTCTTTGGCAGAACTCTGGGCTTCGATTCTTCCCAGCCAAGCATAGGTAGTTGGTATCTGAAAAAAAAATTCCATATTCAAAGCTTGGCATCTCCTCAAAAACTCTGCTTGTTTTATGTGATTTCATTACCAGACCCTCTGGGGAATTCATGTGTTAGGATCAGGGGTTCAAAGATTGATGCCCTAGATTCCATGGTACATTTGCCTTTGTCAGGGTTTAAAGTTACTGGAGGTGGGAAATTGGTTTAATTTTCTTGAGCTTTTCCACCGTTGGAAATCTCTTGGACTTGTTGGTTCAGAACCTCTATCTACAAGCTGATTGAAGATAGGCAATCATTGGAGAATTTCATCACCTCCTACTTAGACATAACCTGGCTGGTGATGACTTCTATCTCTCCTTAGCTGGGTGGTTCCTTATCAACCACTAGGATTGACAAGTCAGGCACCGTTTCTTGAGAGGTATTCTTTAAAAATCTCCATTTAGCATCTCGGTGTCTCTAAGTGTATCTGAACTAGGACATGCACTAGAACAAGTCTCACTGGGTGTGCCAGATTATGTTCCAGCCCAAAATGCTTCGAGCAAGTCTAACGCCATCCTCGTATATTCTTTGCATGGAACTAGGCTGCAGAGCGAGGAAGGAACTCTTGCGTGGGTCACTTGTTGTAATGTGATGAGGTGATTCTGGATGGATTGAAATCGTGAATTGAAGGGCTTTCCTACCTTGTTCTATCTCTAACTAGGCCGACTAGGAAGCAAACAGGCCTTAGCTATCTTTGAAGCAGGTGTGTCACTAGTAGAAGCTACTACTAGATAGCATAAATGGGTTCAGTTCGTGGCCTAAGAAATTATGTTCTGACCAAACGATTGTAAGGAAAACAGATAGGATAGCTTGTGATGTTCTTTTCTATGACTTCTTCTTAATGTATCTAAGCACTTTAATAATTCTCTTTCCAGTCCAGATTCATGTGATTTCCATGATATTCAAGTTGGTAGCTTATTATTTCAAGGCTTAGGATGGCTAGAGGTCCCAGGTCCCCTCAAGTCCAGATCTTAGTATCGGACCAATGCGTAAAAGATAATATCCCGACTTGGATAGTCTTGAACCACACTTGGATGGTTTATCTCGAATACTAATCGCTACTTAAGAAAAACTACTAATGAAAGTGAAAGTACAAATACTAAAAGTAAAAGTATTAGAAATGAAGTGTGAGATTTGAAATTACAAGTGCATAAAAGTAATTTTTTTTTTCTGATTCGAGCCTTGAGCCGGCAGAAAATTCCACGAATCATCAACAGAAAATGAATATCAGTCGAAATCATGACATAGGTGAGCAGAGCATTCAAAGATAACGGCAAGACATCGAAAGAGATGTTTGAATGCCTCAATTACTATCCATAGATTGGCAAATGGAATGTGGTTAACCCTTATGATAGGTTGCGGGAGCTAGTTAGATAGAAGGTTAATGCAGGAGGTCTTCATTGCGGACTTGGGACGCAAGTCGAGAATGATGTTAACCCTCATAACATGCTGTAAGAGCTTAGTCGGAAAGAAAGTTAATGCAACGGGTCTCCATTGCAGGCTTGGGATGCAAATCGAGAATGCAGGGGAGTTGTTTGTTTGAGAAAGAGCTTTGTAAAGGGTCGAGAAAAAAACTGAATATTAATCCTAGATCAAAAGAAACGGGTTTTTCTAAGATGGCGCCCCTTTGAAACAATGAAATTTTGAAGATCTGTAGTTGTTTTTGAAATTGATTGAGTTTAATCAATTTGCTAGTTTTTATTGGTTGATTAGTTAATTGGCTATCTCTTGATAAGAGGGTTTCTTCTTCTTTTATAGCCAATGTAGACGTTGATCAAGTTGCCATGTATGACCTTCAGTGGGTCCCATATTTTGTTAAAACTTTCCCTTTGCCTTCTAATTCTTCGCGCGTTGTTTGGATTATTCTCCCTTTCCTCACGTCCTCTTCTTTTGCACATTCCAAGTGGGCATTTGGGGGAGAACTTCGCTATTTAGGCCTTTAATCCTTTAAGCCATCAACTTTGGCCCAAAAGGGATTTTATCGGGTGTAAAGAGTCATGAAAATGATACTTTAACAATTTAAAAACCATCATACGAGAATTCTGATTTTTTTTATTGAATTTTTTTCTTAAAGTGATTGTGTTTGTTTTTACATGATTAGTTACCGAATGTTTCTACATGATATAATAATCTGAATCATTGATTTCTTAAGATATTGTGTAAAAAATTTATATGCGAAAGAAAAAATCAAACAAATTTGTTTGTCTATACGTATCAAGTAATACGATGGTTCACCAAAAGGTTCTTAACTATTAACACAACTTTCGATTGTTATGATGTATACGGATTACTAAAAAATCCTCATTTTAGTTAATTTTTTTAATATATTCTTTACAACATTTAAAAATGAATTATTTTAATTATGATAGATATAAAGTTTCTATAAATACAGCACTAGTACTATGGTCTAGTTCTACTCTGCACCATTATGTAGTAGATGATTTCTCATAAAAAAAAAAGGAGGAAGATACCTAATTACTGTGTTTGATATCCTTTTTTTTTTGGTCAACTAAATTAGGGGTGTTAATCAGTGCAAAGCAATTGGAACCGAACGGGGAGAAAATTGGAAAGTTTAATCTTTTTGTCACTTCCTTCTTTTTCCATTTGTCTTTTATTTTCTTTTCTTTCCTTTCCCATTCTTCTTTATTTCTCTAGTTTTCTACCACAGCTTTTCTTTCACTTGTCTTCATCATCTTTTTCTCTTTTGACCCTTTAAAAAGCCATTTGGTATAGGTCATTGTCATTTGTTTTTCAGATGAAAAAAAAAAATCTTCTTCAATGTCCTCTACGCTTCCATCATGTTGTTCATACTAACATATTCAATTTCATCTTCATTATCTGAATTTATTGTCATTAGGTTATCATTCATTCAGTGCGTTTCACGTTCTTCTGCAAAATTTTCAAGTTTCATGCGAAAGTCCAATGAGCTTCTATTGTTGGCTAGTTATTTAACCAACTCCATTGCATCATTTTTCTATTCTTCAGAAGAAGAAAAAATTGCTAGATAACAAATGTGTAACAAATTTTCTCTGTCCATCGGTTTCTTTAACCAGATTACTAGTGACAGGACCCATCCCAATCCCCTCAGGATTAACACGGGATGACCCTGCTCCCGTCTGACACGAAGTGTCAGACAAGGGATATTTCCAAATCTTTGCCCTCTCGGGCCATCAGAGTACACCAGGATCCGGAGGAGGTATGTGATATCTCGGTCTCTGCTACAGTCCACATGCGCTGTCAACCTGAAGGGCAGTCAAAACATTAAAAGCTGTGAGTGGACAAAAAAAGAGTTTATAAAAACATTTTAACGAAAGATATTTGTACCCTTCACTAAAAAGCATGCATGCATTCGAAAACCGTTTATCCAGAAAAACCATAGATGGGAACTAAGCCCAAAACCATAAAGACACGGGCCACTGTCCAAATCCAGAAAGATACCAAATATATGGGCCACTGTCCAAATCCATACGGAACCCAGCCCAAAACCTGTGCATATCACATATCACATAACATATATATCATATATACATATAATTCACACAACTAATCCTGTCACAGTTTCCAAAGCTACGCGCGTGCTACCCAGGGTCACAAACCCAAGTCTTTCAGAGTCCAAGGTCAATGTCCGTAGACCAATGACCCGTCCTGAGGTTACGATCCATGCCTTCCTGAGAGTAAGGAACCCAACTGGGGGGCAACTCCACTCAGTCGATGCTCCGTGACTACTCCGGGGTCCACCCAGGCCAACGACCCTCTCCAGAGGAGATAGTACAAGTAAAGGAAGATATATGAATATACATACATACATAGATAACGAAATCATCCTTAAAACCTTTCAACGGATTCATGCCCGGTTCCCATAAACTGTCATGAATCATAAAGACCTTTCCAAGGTTCATGCCCAGTTCCCATAAACCGTCATGAACTTAGAAATCCATCTAGGGTCTCTGACCCGAAATCATCAATGTAAAAAAACTGGGTCTCATGCCCGAACATATGACATCAGCTGGGCATCGTGCCCGATATCTAAGGGTCAGTCACGACTGCGATCATAGTGATTCGTGCAACCATCCATCCAGGACCGCCCTCAATCCTGGTACGTCGCCGTGAACGAATCAACTGACGCGACTACCACAAGATCATGGTGCACTCATCATCGATCGCTATCCTGAACCGTCAGCACTCCGAAGTCGAGCCTCCATTGGCTACCCTACAACAGATCGTGCATCGTGACCTCTCCGGAAGGAACACATCCCAATCCGGAGGCGAGCGTCGTATCGTATGTCGTCGACCACGATTTAGACCCGAAGGCCATCAATAGAGTCATATGCCCGAGACAAACCAAATGGGTCTCATACCCGAGTTTATCCATTTGAAATCCAAAACTATTTCATTTAGACCATCAAAGAAATACAGACCCATATAGGCACAGTATAGGGCCGAAACCTCGAAATACGTGCCTATACATAACCACACAACCAAATGCACTCATGGCATCACAAACAAGTATTTAAAACATATAATAAACATTTACGCATGCACCAATTTAGAAAACAAGGTCCACTCACAGACCGTCCGAGCTGCCGCCTCGATATGCGTGTCATACGGCTCTCCCAAGCCAATCACCGTCACCGGGACTCCCGAACCTGTCCAACTCGTAATAGAAGGTCACTAACTACTTAAATAACCTCCCACTAAAGCCCCGGAATTTTCCGGAATTTTTAACTATTTTTAATCCCGATCCTAAACCTTCCGATGCCCCGAACATTATAGAGACGGTGTCCGATTGACACGAAACCAGTCCCAAAATGTTCCTTACATCAAATAGAAGATTTCACGTGTTAAAAGTACCCTCAAAATCCCCACCACGTGCTCACACTCGCCCCTAAAAGCTGCCTGCGCGTGAGCCCACGAGCCGGCACAATTCCTGCACCATCAACCTCCCGCCGGCCGGTTCACCTGGTTTGGCCGGTCCAGTTGGACCGGCGTGACCGGTTCAGTGCTCTAGACCCTCCATTTTTGGTCCGTTTCTTCCCTTTTCATCCTATTTCCTCATTTCCTATCCATTCCATTCCCTAAACCTAATCAAAAACACCTAAAACCCATGGTTCCAAATTGAACCTCACGGTTCAAGTTTCCCAAAACCTCCCCTGGTGTCCTACAACCTCTAACCATCCTCAAAATCATTCTAACACCTTCCTACTAACCCATTTAATTCATTAGAAACATCCAAAACAAACCATAAAATGCATATATTGAATTAAAATGGAATTTGGGCCTTACCGAGTACCCTCTCGGGTTTGTGGCTCCACCATCCACGGTGGCGCCTTCCAGGCCAGCCACCATCATCCACAGTCCTCTCATCCCTCTATGGTCTCTCAGGCATGATCATAGGGTAAGGGTTGGATTGGTTTGGGTTGCACAGAGAAAAGGAAATGAGATCGGGTTGTTTAGGGAGAAAGGAAGAAATGATCGATGAAGATGATATGCATGAAGACATAAGGATGGCCTGTGGATGGGTGACAAGTGTCACTCATCCATTGGGCCTCCATAAAATATCTGGGCCCTACTAAATTCCAAAAGTTAAGTTGTTTCGTAAAACGTGCAATAGTTCCCTTAAACTTTCATGAACCGTAACTTCGTCGTCGAACGTCCGAATTCGACGTGCCGCCTGCCTACGGATTCGTATCGTTCCAATCTACGTAATGGTCCTCGGCCATCGGACGTCCCAGTCCAAAAGTCAACTATTTGCCCCTTTTAACCAAAATTACCAAAATGCCCCTTAGCTTCCGAACGTCATAACTTCTTCCTCGAATGTCGAAATTGAACGTGTCACCTGTCAATGAACTCGTGACGTCCTAAACTACGTCACGATCATCGATCAAAGTCCATTTGACCGCCCGAATGAAAAGTCAAAATTTTGCCCACTCCTAGGGGCAAAACGGTCATTTTGCATCGTTCGTCCGATTTCGCTCAACTAATCACCAATTAACCTCCCTAATCGTGATTAGTCACTAATTTAATCCTGGAATTCGGGATGGGTCATTACAACTAGAGCCACAAATTGTCTGACAATTTCTTATGTATGAATCACATTATCAACCTAATGTGGTATGGGATTGATATTTAAAACAATTTCTTTTGTTTTTGGAAGGGCTTCTTCCGGAATGTCACTATCGATTGTTATTGTTAACAACCAGATTTTATATGGCTGGAAAAAAAAAAACATTATTTCTCTCTATCCCAGTGTGCTTGTTATTAAAAAAGTTAGATATTTATTCCATTTAAAATTTTTTACCACGTCATAAATCATTATTTTGATAAATGCCGGGAAATCACAAAAATGATGGAAATTAAAATTTTGAAAAGTAACCTTGTTAGTAATTCCCAAACTAATAGTTTCAACATCTCAATGTTCATCTATTAGAAAAAAGGAAAGTCCTGGAAAATTGTCTGTCAAATTTATATTTTCGTCTTTCGAAAATATAAATTCATAATCCTTTCATGATGGTCCAAAAAACTTTCTTTTATGGTACAAAAAACTTCTAGAGACATTATTTGGTGAACAAGTTCAAAAAGACAAATTCTTCTGATTTTCTTAAAAGCATAATCTATATGATCATTTTGAAGAATTTCTATCAGTCGAAGAAAAGTATTTATCTTTTTAAAATTAAAATCTCTATTCCAATCCATTTGTTTAATGATTTGGGATCCGAGCTGTTTTAACAAAATATTATCTTGTTTTATCAAATAAAAAAAAATCTTTTTCTTTTATGATATTTTGAAAATTAGTTGTTTTTTAACTAATTTGAATGATAGTTGAGTCATGTGTTTTCGCAACCCTCTATTTTCTTTACGGATATGGGCTTTCCATATTCGATTAATTTCTTCATATAAATTGTCTTTTATTCCAAGATTGAAAAAGACTTTTACTTTTGTATTGGAATCTACTGTCATTTGATTGACGTTCAAGTAACTATTGAAAGCTTTTACTACTACTTTATAGCTTTCAAAACATTCATAGCATACTCCACGAAATTTGTTTACCTGAGCCTAGTAAACGGACCAGTTGTTGTAGATTCCTAGTTGGAACCCACGATAAACAACATATATTTTTTTTAGGAGAATATTTTTTCCTTACAATTGTATTTTATGGCTATTTGCCCTTTTCCTGCACAATATATATCACTTGTTTTAGTGATCTTCCCTGCTAATAAAATCTGCAATAAAATTATTAGTTCACTTTTACATGCTCATTTTCAAAAGTATATTGGGAAATAATATGATACCATTTAAATCATCGACTATTTGTTATGGCTCGTTTATTGATTAAAAAATCACGACCTACTTCATTATCAGTTGTGAGAATAAAAATTTATGATACAAAATAAAAATGAAATCTTTTTATGGAAAGTTTGATGGTCAAAAGCTCTTTTTTCAAAGGTAACATATTTTACCTTATTTGGTTTAAATTTACCAGAATTATAATCACAAATGAATTCTTCTTTTTGAATTGTTTTGGGTACTGTGGCTTTTAATGGCTTCGTACCATTTTATTTTAATGGTGTGTCTTTATCATTCGAATGTTTTTTTGGAATGGTATTTAGAACACAACCCCAACATAAATCTGAGGTATCAGTTTTTAAAATTATTTTATCACTTGTTTTAGGAAAATAAACTTGTGGAATCTTTGTTAGATCATTTTTATACTTTTAATTAATTTTGAGTCTTCCTGCATCAACTAAATTTTTTTATCCAGCTTTAGCTTTTTCTAAAAGAGGAACTTATTTTTTTGATAAGTAGATGCATATCAAGGTTTGCGCTAATCGAGCGTAGTGATCTGATATCAATACAACAAGTAGAAGAAACTTTCTAGTGAGAAATAAATCATTGAATATATAAAATACTTGAATAAAATTTTGGTGAAGATTTATTAAAGTTATGGTTCATTAAATATTGATAAATCCAATATCTAGATAAAAGAACTTCAAGAAAAAAAAAATCATTCTAGTCTTGCATTTATGGTAAAAAAGTATGCATAAATAATAAGAGGAAAAGTTAGAATGGTTATTAATTAAAAAAGTTTGAACCAAGAAAATATTTCTTAGTTAAATAAACTAAGGGTCCAAATTTTTTTTTATCAAATTTGATTACAAGTCGGGTTTTTGGAAAATCAAGTTAACAAAGGAGTCAAAAGGCTTAATTTCTTTTAGTACATCTAGCGCTCATTACCAATGGACTGTTATGCTTTTTTGCCTAAACAGATGATATACTAATTTTATAAACATATGCCTCAATTTACGTTGGGGTTGTTGATAGGACGTTAAATAAGCATTATTTTATATTATTTTATACCCTTTATACTTGACTTTTAATATTAAAATATTAAATAAATTGATAAAATAAATTATTTTGTGATTTTTATGTTTAGATAAATAAAGGTTGTAATTTGGAGCATTTTTGGCGAAAGAATCGTTTCGATCAGAATTATAACGAATAAAATATGGACGAAATTCGGTGGAAATATTAATTAAGTAATTATTTAATTAATTTTCAAATTTAACTGCAGCCCAAATCCATTCCCTACGGCCCAGTCCGTATCAGTCCAGCCACCAGGCCCACGCAAGCCCAGGCCGCGTCCAAGCCCGCGTCCGCGCAAGCCCATTATGCGCCCAGGCCCGCACCTGCTATTTCCTTCAGCCCAGCTGACCCGTCGGAAGGCGCCTGCCGAAGTCTCTTCATCACGATCAGCGCGCGCCTGCCGAAGTCTTCTGTTTCTCTTCAGCGCAGTCCTGCCGAGCTGCAGCTCTCCTTTTCAGCGACCTCCTGCCGAAATTTCCTGCCCTATTTTCCAGCAGATTCCACTCAATTTCCAGCCACTTTCCAAGCCACTTTCCAACCCAATTTTACAACTTTACAACTCAAACCACTTCTAAACATCATCACAAATCTTTATTACTCATCATTCCATTATTTAACATTTTTTATTGTATTTTTATATTATTTTTGGTAGCTTTCTCCACCTATAAATAGGGTTTCAATTCACTTGTTGAAACACACCTTCTTTGAGGCACACATTTGAGCCTTCTTTGAGAGAAACTTTGGCAAAGTATCTCCAATACAAAGTTTAGAGTTTGAGTCCATATTTCCCAAGTTTATTTCCTCCATCTTCATAAGGTTCCGTCCGCTGTCGGAGAATCGTATGAATAACAATCCATTGTTTTCATCCATCTTGAAAGTGTAACAATTACTCTCCATCTACTCAAACTCTCATTTTTGTTATTGGTTTTGATTATAGTTCAATATATGTGAGGTTTTTCTTACTAATATTTGTAAGTGTTAAATGCAATCTCCATGTGTCTTACTTTATGAATTTTAGTTATTTTATACATTTTAGTGCTTCATACTTCAATTCAATGTTAAGTGTTTTATCCGCTGTCGGTGCATTTAAAGTAGAATTGAAGAGGCTTAATGTTGATCGCTGTCGGCGCATTCAGTCAAAAACAAAAGGTGAATCATATTGTAAGCGTTGTCCGCTGTCGGTGCATTTATAGTATTGAAAAATGTATAAAGGTAATTAAGACGATTAAGGTAAAATTTCGTGATTGATTTAATATTTGCAATTATTAGAGTGTTGGTAAGATTTGTGTTTTAAGAAGATCACTTGTACATGAATTAGAATAGAAGTAAAATTAGTTTATCTATGCTTTTACTTATTTACATGATCACAAATCTTTTCAAAACCCCCCTTTTTATTCTTTATTCTTTTGTTCTTTTATTCTTTCATACTTTTAGTTTATTAGTCTTTGATTCTTTCATTTCTTTATTCTTTTATTCCTTTACTCTTTAATCTATTGATTCTTTGATTAGTTAATTCTTTAATTCTTTAATTCTCTATTCCTTTATTCTTTAAGTCATTAATTCTTTAAATTGTTAATTCTTTGATTATTTAATTCTTTAATTATTTAATTCTTTAATTCATTATTCTTTTATTCATCTCCCACTAACACATTATTAATGTCCCTAATTTCCCCGGTTAAGAACGATCCCTATTTATCAATACTACATCTACACAAAAAGGGTTTAAATTGCATAACACTCGAATTACATATTTAATTTAATGCGTAGTTTGGGCTTAGTCAGTTGTTCTAAAAGACATTCCAAAATAACATTAGAATGATAGAGATACACTATTAAAAAAATGGTATTAAGCCATTAAAAGCCACAATACCCAAAAATTTCAAAAAGAAGAATTCATTTGTGGTTATAATTCTAGTAAGTTTAAATCAAACAAGGTAAAGTACATTACTTTTGAAAAAGAACTTTTGGTCATCAATCTTGTCATAAAAAATTGCATATTTATTTGGCGCCAGAAATTTTTATTCTCAGAATTGATAATCAAGTAGTTTGTAATTTTTAATCAATAAACGAGTCATAACTCATGGTCAACGATTAAAACAGTATCATGTTATTTTCTTTTATACTTTCAAAATTGAACATGTACATGGAACTAACAATTTCATTGGAGATTTTCTTAGCAAGGAAGATAACTAAAACAAGTTAATTATGTTGCATAGAAAGTGGACAAGGGTAAAAGGAGAAAACCTTCTTCTCAAAAAATACATGTTGTTTATCAAAGGTTCCAACTAGGAATCTACAACAACAGGTCTAATTGCCATGTCCAAGTAAATAAAAATCGTGGAGTATGCTATGAAAGTTGTGAAAGCTATGAAACGGGAGCAACAACTTTCAACAATCACTTGAACGCCAAACAAATGGCATGAGATTTCAGTACAAAAGTAAAAAACTTCTTCAATCCTGGAATAGAAGACAATTTATATGAATAAATTAATAAAATATGGAAAGCCCATATCCAAAATGAAAATAAAGGGTTCAGAAAAAATATGATTCAGCTATCATTCAAATTAGGTGAAAAAACAACTAATTTTTAAAATATCATTAAAACAAGAAAATGTTTTAAAATATATATTCTTCAGCTGACAGAAATTCTTCAAAATTATCATATGGATTCTATTTTTATGAAAATAAGAAGAATTTTTCTTTTTGAACTAGCTCACTAAATGATGCCTCCAGAAGTTTTTTGCACCATAAAAGAAAAAACTTTGGACCATCAGAAAATGATTATGGATTTATATTTTCGAAACCACTACAATATAAATTTGGTGGACAATTTTCCAAGATTTTCCTTTATTCTAACAGATGAACATTGGGATTTTGAGACTATTAGTTGGGGAATTACTAACAAGGTAGTTTTCCAAAGTTTTAATTTTCATCTTAAAGAGTTCTCGACATTTGTCAAAACAACAGTATAAATATCCAACTTTCTCGATTACAAGCATATTGGGATAGAGAGAAAGGGGAAAAAAATTCCAGCCATATCAGATTTAGTTGTTAACGGAAACAATCGATAGTGACATTCTGGAAGAAACCCTTCTAAAAGCAAAACAAATTGCTTTAACGATCAGTCTCATAACACAATGGGTTGATATTGTGATCCATACATCTAAAATTGCGAGACAATTTGAAGACTCTCGTAATCTGGTTAAAGCAACCGATGAACGAAGAATATTTGTTGCACATCTGTCAGTAAAACTTTTACAAAAAAAAATGAAACAATGAAGTTGGTTAAACAACTAGCCAACAATAAAAGCTCATTTGGATTCCCCATAGAACTTGAAATTCTTGTAGAAGAATGGAAAACACACTAAATGAATGATAATGATAATAAGTTCAAATAATAAAGGAGAAATTGAATATGCTAATCTGAATAATATGATAGAAGCGTAGAGAACCTTGAAGAATATTTTTTTTCACTTGAAAAATAGATAACAATGACCTATACCAAATTGCTTTTTAAAGGGTCAAAGGAGAAAAAGATGATGAAGACAAGTAAAAGAAAAGATGCAGTAGAGAACTAGAGAAATAGAGAAGAAATAGAAAGGAAAGACAAAGAAAAGACAAATGGAAAAAGAAAGAAGTGATGTAGCAAATAAACTTTCCAATTCTCTCTCCGTTCGGTTCCAAACGGTTTGCATTGATTAACATCCTTAGACAAAGGGCACGTTCAGGTGTTTTTTTGAAAATGCTAAACGCCTTTTTAAATGGATAAAAGTGCTTCTAAAATAAAAATGTGCATTTGGCAAATTTTAAGACGTGTTTTAAATCAAAAGCACAAGCATTTAAGGAGTGTTTTTAGGAAGCATTATATTGGTGCTTCCTTTCAAAAGTGTTTCTCATAAAAAAAAATATATAAGGAAACACTTGTTTTCTTTTAATAAAACGTTCAATATTCCAATAATATCTTTATTTTTAATTAGTAATACCATAAATGTCCAAATTCACCGTATTTTAATTATTATTTATTTTAACTTATTCGTACTCTCATAAAACCCTGAAGGGTTGTTCTTATGTTAAAAAATATTGTTATTATTATTTTTTTTATGTTTTGTATAGGTAAATATTATCCAGTTGATGCCGATTATCCATAAATGAAAGGGATATATATGACCTTATAAGGGTGAACGATATCATATACCTGATTTTGACGTGTAAGTCAACCAAGAGGGGAGACAGAAATACTTAATTATAGCCTTCATCACTATGATGCACAATTGAAAGAATATTTGGCATCTGGAAAAATAGATTGAGTATAAAACGTCAAATACATAATTTTCTAATATAAAAATAGGTTCAAATTGTTGTTGTTTCAATGGCTCTCTATAAGTTGATTCATTCTATGACGGGTGTTGACTTTAAACGTTACGATGATGATGATTATGATGATGGGCTACTTCCATCAAGCCACGAGCAAAAGATTGAAGAGTAAGACATTATCGAACAACATAACTTTACTCATAGAAGAAAAGTAGATGATGAAAGAGAGAGAATTAGCAATCTTCTTATATCTAATTAGTATTTATTTTTCACTTTTCATTTCTATTAAAAAATCAAGTTTTAAAAACATTGAAGTGAAATAATATTATTTTATATTTCTAAAAGCATTTTTTTGTTTCTACTACCAAAACGCTCTAAACTTATACTGCAAATACTTTTTTAGAAATAAAAATACTTTTTTGAATGCATATCAAACATCAAACTGTTTCTACTTAAAATCCCAACTCAATAAACGCTATTAATCAAAAGCGTTAATACTTAAAACCTCTTTTTAAGAAATACATCCAAACATGCACTAAAGAGCAATATTATATTTAAATGGAAAATACATATTAAAAAGACATACTCCAGAAATAAAATAATAACTCACTTAAGGAACATTCCAAATAAAAATGAACGAGACCTAAAGGCTTAATGGAGCACACAAACATATCCCAGTTTTGCTGAACCTGAAGGAAACAAACCATAAAACATCTAGGGAAATAATATGTAGACCTCCTTGGAAAACAGAAAACCTACCACAATATGCCCATATAGCCCTCGTCATTGGGCCGGGTCGAGAAAGCCCGGCCCAAATTTGGAACACCCCGGAAATTCGAAGATTTGAATATTGTAATTTAATGTATGAATTGACGTTTTTACCCTTGTGAATGGTATGGCCAAATCGTTGACTTTTTGATTGGTGGGTCAAATGGACTTTGAGCAGTGATCGTGACGTAGTTCGGGACGTCACGAGTTCATAGACAGGTGGCACGTCCAATTCGGACGATCAGGGAAAAAGTTATGACTATCGGAAGTTCAGGGGCATTACCGTAATTTGGACTTTCGGGGCGAAAATGTTGACTTTTCTTTTGGCAACAAATTTTTGCATGACTCAAGGACCGTTAGGTAGGTCTCGATGTCCTGAGTTCGTAGACAGGCGGCACGCCGAAATCGGACTTCATATGGATGAGTTACGGGTCTAGGAAGTGAGGGGCATTTTGGTAATTATTGAACCAGGGGCATTTTGGTCATTTTGCCCTGGTTACTGTAGAAACCGCGGGGGACACGGGCAGAACCACCATGTGCGGTGGCTCTGAGTGCGACTTGATTACTGGTGTGTGTGCTGGAAAGTATTGATTGTTTAAACCATTTTGAAGCATCAAACGTGGTCTGATTCATCCAGCTACACGATCAAATTGTTAATTGAAATTCGAAGCTTTCGAGGGACAAAATTCAGTGGACAGATTGGACACCCACGAGCCTCTGGGACGGTTCAATTGTTTTAAACTGAATAGGAATTGTGTAAGCTTCATTCTGCTGTTGATGGAACTGAGAATAGGTGAGGAAACCGGAGAAACCATTTCGGGCAAAATTGGAGGGAAAATCGGGTTTTCTGGTGAGTGTTGGACCAAACCAAGGCCTGTTTTAGTCTTCTGGGAGTGTTTGGAACTCAACCACATCGAAATCGAAGGCTATCAGCCACGGTTGAGCTGGGACGGAGGCTGCCGTTTTCAGAGAAGTTGCAGAGCTTGGGACGACAATCTTCAGGTACTCTCAGACCCAATTGATCGTTCATATTAGTTCATTTTGATCCTATTGAGCTGCCTGTGAAATGAATTGAAGTTTGAATTAGAAACCAGGAAGTTCTGGTGATTGACCCGATTGGTTGATCACGGGTCGATGGGTCGTTTGGGGATGTGTCGAGGTTGATTTTTGTCACAGAACCTAAATTGGATAGTTATTTAACATGTTAGGATCAAATGGGATCGAAATCGAGTAGGAATTGATGGGTAATCAACCGGGTCTGGACGCGGGTTGAAGACCCGAATAGCAGGGCTATCGGGTGAAGAAGGTGACACTGTAGCAGCTACAGTGTCAGGCGCGTGACTTCCACGCGCAGGCACTTTGGGCGGCGCGTGAGGGCGCGTTGGACCTTATCTCAGATCACTATCAACATGACTTTTGTTCCTCTCATCATTCTGAACATTTTTGGTGATTTAACCATGTTGATCTGAGATAGTTAGGAGGGTCAGTTTAGGGCCGGTTGTCTCGGGATACGTGTTGGACGGTTTCCCTGAGCCGGTTTCTGTTTCGGGCTTTTCGGTTAAATGTTTAAGACTTGTGGTGACCCTTGCATGTGATTTGGACTGACAGGAATTGTACGATAATCCTGGTACAAGTTCGTACGGGCAGTTTCACCGTGGGATCGTACTGTGAGTGGGCCCGATTTCATTAAACCCTTGCATGCTTAAATTTTTTCTTATTTACTTATATGTTCACATGCTGGAATCAATAAATGGTTTTGATGATATTGAAATTTCGGTTATGGCACGTTTCACTGTATTTGGGCATGAGACCCGTTTGATGAAACGTAATGATCGGTTCGGATTTTACCTATGTATACATATATGTTTTGCATGTGGATATCAATAAAATGTATTTGGTACTGCACTGTATAGATCCTTCCATATTATATTGTCTCCTCCGGATGAGGTACCCCGGAGAGGTCACGGACGTCTAGGACGTCCAGCGTCTATGACGCTAAGCATCGGGGATGCTGTAACCGAACAGGGTTCGGGGATTGAACTCGGAATTGAGACCCGAGTGGCACGCGTATCCTTGTGATTGTGACCTTATTGGACGTCAGGGACGTCAGACATCAGGGATGTCGGGATTGGAGCGTATAGTGCAGTGGCTAAAATTATATTTATGGTTTTATTATATGCCTTATGGTTTATATTATATGATTGATGGTTTTAAATTCGGTTGCATGCATGTTTGGAAAACGGAGGGGTAAATTATATGTTTTACTTATCAAATGATTTTATAAACTTGAGTTTCGGTTCACTCACCCTTAATGTTTTGGTAACCCCTCCAGGCCGTACTACTGAGGTAGAGGAGGATCCTGAGGCTGAGGCATAGATCTACTTCCACGCACCTGAATCCCTGTCGGGTGGTTTACCCGCAGGTTTATTTTTAGAGTCGTGCTCGCAATTTGTAATTTTGGTTTTCATCCCTTGTCTTACATCTGTTTAATTCGGATTGATGTATAACTTTAATTTGGATATTTATGCAATTGAACTTTTTAAGGTTAAAATTGGTATGATATTTTGGGTGTCAGACGGGAGCAGGGCACGTCCCTTTGTGGTCCCGGTGGGATCGGGGCGGGTCCTGTCAAAATTTGTTGGGGTTGGGTCGGACCAGGTTGGGACTATCTCATAATTTGAAAAGTTACGGGCCGAGCAGGGTGAGTTTGGTCACAAATATGAAAGCTCGTACCCTTTATAGGGCCTGGTTTGGGCCGGCTTTTATCGGACTTTATGGACCGGGCCCAATAAGCCCACTTGGGCCGGGCTCAATTGGGCTTTTAAAAATAATTTATTCAAAAAATTATGGAGCTAGAATATATATATATATATATATATATATATATTCAAGATGCTGCAATAACATCTATCACTGTTTGATGGACTTGATAGGGCAAATTAGCTATAATATAGTTCATTGAATATTATATATATTTATGTCAAAAAAGTAATACTCTATTCTAATATTAGGCAAAAACGTTAATTAATAAACAAAAAATCTCTACTTATATTGTGTTTAATCATGTCAAATTTAATTAATTAGTTATTTAGTTTAGAAATTATGTAAATTGCACTATGAATGCTTCTAAATTTGATTTCTTGCTGCTTCATCCTTTGGCTTCAAAATATATATATTAATATGATATATATCATCCTAACTAAATAGGATATATAACATATATTCATTTCTCATTTATGACCTCATGATCATAGAATCACTCAATCCATAATTATTTAATATATTCTGACTTATGGGCCGGGTTTATACGGGCGAGCCAAGCTGGGCTCACCGAGTCTTATCGAGCTTAGACCTATTAGGTTTGAACACCCTAAACTCAAATCCAACTCATCATCTTTCGGGCCGAGTCGAGCTTTTTATTAACGAGTTTAGTAAGTACCCACAAACCGGTGGGCTCTTAAGCCAAATAGTGAGGGCGCCATGGAAGAGTGACTGGAACAAATAATGGACATGCCAAAATAGAATTCGAAAAATAAATATAAAAATGCCGCTCAACCCATTAGATCACCAAGAAACAGAACCACAAAAATTCGGCCGCTTAGCCATATGGGGTGTGGCCCAGCTCCCTGCGCCTTCTGATATTTCAAAGGTCCAGTTTAATTCCATGCCTCATACGAACCCTTGTTACTCTTCCGTTATTGCAACCGTCGATTAGAGCTTGCACACCAGCTGTTCGATGTTTTGCGCCAAAGAGACTGACCTCTTCTTGCAAAATGCATAGGAGAACCCCGTTCTCGCGCTTCCACCAGTTTCTCAAAACAGACGCAAATGCATTGTCATCTCCAATCCCGTTTCAGAGGAAAGCTTCTATGTGGATCCTGGTGAGGAACAAATCTAGCGGAGGAAGAAGACCGAAGAAGAAAGTGTACCACAGGGTCCATGACCTTGACAAAGTAATGGACTTGCAGAAAAAGCCGGCCTTGATTTTACAGCTGAAATCGATTATTCTGGCACAAAAACACCAATCTCTTCTTCTCAGAGACCTCGAAAAAGAAGTTGGGTTTGTTCAGAAATGGAACTTCATGGCTGTTATAGAAAAATACCCTTCAATTTTCTATGTTGGTGGAGGTAACAAAGTGCCCCCTTTTGTCACTCTCAGTACAAAAGCCAAAAAAATTGCTAGTGAAGAAGCTGAAGCTAAGGATTTGATGGAACCCATTTTGATCAAAAACTTGAGGAAGTTGCTAATGTTGTCAGTTGATTGCCGGGTTCCGCTCGAAAGCATTGAATTCATTGAATCCCAATTGGGTTTGCCGAATGATTTCAAGAAGTCATTGATTCCAAAGTACCCTGAATTTTTTTCAGTTAAGTATGTCAATGGAAAGGCCTTTATTCATTTGGAGAATTGGGATTCTTCATTAGCAGTAACGGCTCGTGAGGAACAAATAGCTGAAGGGATTTCAGCCTCTGCTGGATTTGGAAGGAAGATTAGAATATCAAAAGATGGTAATTTTCTAGGACCACATGCTTTCAGAATGAATTTTCCTGCTGGTTTTAGGCCAAACACCACTTATCTTGAGCAACTTGAAAGATGGCAGAAGATGGAGTTTCCTTCTCCTTATTTAAATGCTAGAAGATTCGACATTGCTGATCCGAAAGCTAGGAAACGGGTAGTGGCAGTGCTTCATGAGCTCCTCAGCTTGACCATGCAGAAAAGGATGACATCTGCTCAGTTGGAGGCATTTCATTCAGAGTATTTTTTACCCTCTAAATTGCTTCTTTGTCTGATAAAGTATCCTGGTATCTTTTACGTAACTAATAAAGGTGCAAGGAGCACTGTATTTCTTAAAGAAGCTTATGATGGATTGAATCTGATAAACAAATGCCCTCTGTTGTTATTTAATGATAAATTTGTAGCACTTAGCGGACGAAGAGAGATCAATTCGTGTAATGTGATGCATTCTTCATAGATTGTTTCTTGAAAATGTAAATTTTGTTGTTTTCGTGATTTTATTCATTGCAACTTCCATGCGCTCTTTCTCCACCATTTAACATAACAAAGAAATGAAATTGATTGCAGAAGAATATAGTGGACGGTATGCTGTATGGGAACTCATTAGATACCTACTTGATGTTGCTAGGTTAGAACCAGAAAGCTTCATGATAAGAACCCGACAGTAATTGAAGGGAGCCCAGAAGATTTTTAGGTTGCTAAAGGAATTAGCTTTATGCAGTGACACTTACATTTCGTTAGATATAAAATTTGGACTGTCTTCTTGTCAAGCTCCAAAATTGGCTGATCTAGAAGTGATTTTAATCTTTCATCTGTTAATGCTCATAATGTCCTAATGAGTTTCTGTTGTTTGTTTGCACTGGTCAGATAAATAAGAGTGCTCTGAAAAACCAAAGACTGATATAACACGTAGACACCAGAAGTTTTATTGCTTCAGCTCTAATGGTCTCAAGTGTGATTTATCTTGCGACTTTCTACATTCCCTGCAACAAAGGCCCCCCATGATACAAAACCTTAAACCAACCCACTTTCTAATGCGAATTTTAATCAACTTTACATATATAGTTCGTAGAAGTAAACTTCGAACAAAAAAGTAACATCACCCACTTCTTTTTGTATCTCTGAAATTTGAGCCATGGAATTGTTCTCAGTAAACTGATATTGGTTAGGTTTCAGTTAAAAGAAGAAATTCTGCAATCGTTTTTGTTCAGGTCAACAATGGGCTCGTTAGTCCTAACTGATATCTGTTGGGAATTGCCAAATCGTACCTATATTTATCTGCAATGCACTATCATCTTCTCCTGCCGGACTTGAGAATATTTCCCATTGTTTCTCTCTTTCTGGACCGTGAATATTTACCCATACACAAATTCCATGCTAGATTATTTTGGTACCAATAACCTTCTCAAACTAGATTTCTACATTGATAGCAAATGCATGGTTGTGTAAATCATGTGATTTTGGAATGCTAATGTGGATTATCTTATATTAAGTCATCTAAAGTTCTGTGATTTGATGCAATGTATTGATGCTGTGATTAAATGCTGCTGTTCTTGTATTAATATCTGATCACTTGTCCAATCTGGCTTATGTAGCTAGTCCAAATAAGCTCATGTGGGAAATTGTAAGATGTGTGAGATTATTTGAACTAAGTACACAAACCTAGACATATGGACACCTAATGAATAACAAGACATGTGTAGAAAGAAAATCAAAATGGTTTGAATTCAAATTAGACCGTTCCAATTTGAAACTGTCATAAAGAACCCTAACTGCCAAATGATAGGCGTGGTCGATTATGGTATTGAGTGCACAAGGAGATCTTGGCCCCTCTTCTCTAATAACTTGATGAAGATAGCACGCTTTCCTTATTTGAAGTTGATCATTCTATATTAAGAGAAGAGATCACCAATCTCTTGCACTTGTGAGGCCTCAGATCAAGTTTTTCAATGCTAACTTCCATAGCAAGTAAGCGTTCAACCTCTCTTGTTTTGACATTATAGCAATATGTGTTAATATGAATTTGATTTAAGACATGATTGCATGATCCAATTGTGTTTTACATCATTGACATCCAAGTAAGCGTTCATCCTTTCTTCTTCTCCTTCACTCCAGCTGTCGTCGTACACTCATCTTCGCTTCTCAGAATGTGTGAGTGAGAGCTACATGTGTGATGATAGGACCCATCCCAGAAAAACGTCTCGTAAATTACGTACAGGCCCTGTTCCCACTTGACAAACAACTCATTATACCAAAACTACCCTCAACTTGTCAAACAAGGGATATTCACCTCTGCAATCATGCCTCTATCTTTCGTTTAGTCCTGAACTTCGTGAATGGCCCTGGAGGGTAACAAAAACCATGAAAACCGTGTGAGTGGACAAAAATAAATTTTTAAAAAATATTGTTCGAAAACATACTATTTTACCCTCCATTTTCTAAAACTATGCATGCATATAGACCGTTTCAATCCCAAGTAAAATAGAACATAGTCAGGGACCTGGAAAAACATGCTAACTAAACGTAATGCAAGAACATCAATAATCACCTCAACCATCACACAAATCCCCACACAATCATTCATAACCAATGCACTATTGTTAGGCACACCACTCAAAAAATGAGCCCAGCTCGACGTCCAAGTGGGGACTCGACTCAAGAATGGAGCCCAATTCGACGTCCGAGTCGTGTCAGTCTCAAGAAAGGAGCACGGCTTGACGTCTAAGACTCACCAACCAATAAGCATGACCAAAACATATATCGTACACAAGAACCATCACATCAATAACACACAATCAATCCATATCAAACAAATCCTCGATGCACAGGAATAGTCATCACAACACAGTTTCACAACCAATCCACATACAACAAAATCATCACACACCATCACAAGTCACATCACCAATACCGAGAAATTACATATTCATAACACATCTCAACATCACAATCCATATTCAAACCTCCGGGCCTAAGCCCAAAACCAAGTTTTACATCATACTTCGTAACACGTGCATAAATATTCCTTTTCATGAAAATCATTAGGAAATCATAAGAAAATCATAAATACGCCAAAATTACCTTATTTCATAATACAAACCTTGTTCAGCCCAAATCTATAATTAAAAAAAAAATCCGGGAACTTATACCTAAGAAACTCTGTAAAATGAGCCTTTGCATAACTTCCGTAAGACCGTCCGTAAATCATATACAATCACCAACAATCCAACATTTTAGCCTTTCAAGTCACATGTCATACCAAATCCCAAAACCACAATAGAATTGGAATCCAAAACTGAATATTACAGAAAACCTCGAAAAATGCGCAATAAAATAATAATTAAATATAAAATTACCGAAATCATATAAAAATTCCAATCGACCACATATCATCAAAAACACATAAAACACATTTTAAACACACAAATATGCATGCATAATATTTTAATAAAATAAAATTAAACTCACATATACTGTATACGCGATCGAACCGACTTACTCGCCGTTCTGTAAAATCCAAGAACATCAATTCTTCAATTTCTCTATTTAAAGCTCTCAACTTCCAGCCAGAAAACCATTTCCCTGTCCTCCTATTATTCACGTCAAAACTAAGGCATTCTCATCCCATAACACTCTTTGGAACTCAACTATAATGTTTGTAACAATTACTGTGAGCTGAGATACCCTAACAGCTCACACGATCATATTGATGTTTTTCTCGGTTTTTTCGTCTCTGGTTAGTTTGTTTTCCAGAGTCTCTCTCTCTCTCTCTCTCTCTCTCTCTCTCTCTCTCTCTCTCTCTCTCTCTCTCTCTCCTCACACCTTCCTTTTCTCTTCTGCATTTTCTTCTTCTTCGCCTCCTCCCTTCCTTTCTTACCCTCTCTATTTTTATGGTCACCTTCCTATTTTTCCTCTTTGGTGGCTATTTCTCCCTTTTTGGTAGCCCTCCACTGAAGCCTTCACACACACCCCTCAACATGTAGAAATAGATGCTAAGTCAGTGGAAAGGAAAAGAAAAAAAAATGGAGAGAAATGGAGAATCTTCTAGAGTACTCTAGTCCCTTGAAAAATGACTAAAATGCTCTTGGTGGCAAATTTACTATTTTGCCCCTCACCATTTTGACCCTTAACTTTCTCATTCGACCTCCGATTCAAGCGTGCTATTTTTCCATGAACTCAGGATCCCGAGAATTTTGTTATGGTCTTATAAGAATTCCCAAACGAGGTCCATAGAAAAAATTAAACATTTTGACTTTTCTAAGGGCAAAATCGTCTTTTCACACCTAATTTTCCAAGTTTGCTTTTTTTTTTAAGATCCAGGTTGTTACAACCTACCCTCCTTAAGGAAATTTTTCCTCAAAATTTCAAAATCAAACCAATCCTCATGACGATATTCAAATTGGGCAATTGAGTTTCTCAATATTTAATCAACTTATGAATTTTGCCTTGCTGCTAAATCACCATTTCAACCCAATACCAGTGGCTATGAGATCTCGTACAATCCTAACGTATCCTTACACGATCTTTGAATTTCATAAATAACTTTTGAAAGCAGCAATAGATATCATCCAAACCTTGATCAAGCACTTAATCACTACTATAATCACAACATAGCTCATGAGCGTACCAATTTCATTACCAAACTTAACCAATTATCGGTTCTAGTGTCCAACACATCACACTATGGCTCTACACGTAGGCCAATACCTCAATTTTTTCCTAAATCAATTCCAGTACCAACCATAATCCAATACTAACTAGACAATTCCAATATCCCCTGGGGTATCTCCATTACCAAGTTTCTATATGACTTTCATCTCAATACGATACTTATCAAACTCATAATTCCTTCATCATTTTCTACTCTTTATTCCATATTCAGAGCTAAACCAGTAATCTCATAATTCGACTCCTTATCAAGCCCTAATCACTACTTATGACTCTTTTTGAATACTATACCTCAATTCTTTCCCATAATTGAGTCCACATCCAATAATAACAAATATTCTCACTAACACATTTCAAATTTAATAAAAGAACATTTCCATCATTTCAACATCTCAATTAGTTACTCAATTAGAAAACCTATTCTTCCATCTTATTCATACGTACTATACATCCACAATTGGACTTAATAATCCAACCTCATTATCAGCCACGTATTATCTTGGGCTCATCTACTCGACTCATCACTAGACCGTGCACGGGGCTCACGTCTCTTAGGCATGATATGAACAAGCATCACTCAAATCCTAGCTATGATATGAAGTTGATAGGACCTATTTCAAAAAAACATCTCGTAAGCTAAGTCTGGACCCTGCTCTCGTCTGACAAGCAACTCATTATACCAAAATTACCCTCAGCTTCTCAGATAAGGGATATTCACCTTCTCAATCATGCATCTGCATTTCGTTCACCCCAAACATCGTGCAACTACCCTAGAGGGTTACAAAAACCATGAAAACTATGTGAGTGGATAAAAATAAATAGTTTTAAAACATTGTTTGAAAACATACTAGTTTACCCTCTGTTTTCTAAAACTATCATGCATATAGACTGTTTCAATCCCAAGTAAAACAGAACATAGTTAGGGACCTCGAAAAACATGCTAACTAACTCTAATGCAAGAACATCAATAATCACCTCAACCATCACACAAATCCACACAAAATCATTTTAACCAATGCACTATTAGTAGGCACACCACTCAGGAAATGAGCCCAGCTCGACATCTAAGTGGGGACTCGACTCAGGAAAGGATCCCAGCTCAACGTCTGAGTCGTGTTAGTCTCAGGAAAGGAGTTGGGCTGTCAAGACCCGACCCTTCTCGGTCAGGTCCCAACTCATCTAGCACAATACTGTCCTCTTTGGGCCTCTTTGCCCTTGCCCTCACGGTTTTATTTTCGGGAGTTCATGGTGCAACTTCTCAAGGGGTCACCCATCATAGAATTGCGTCAGCCTCAACTCGTTTAATTTTGGAGTTACAACCGAACCCAAAGCCACTGAGCTCCCAAAAAGCCTTGTTTAGATCAGAGTTGCACAGTGTCCCACTCTATCTAACACGATATTTTTCCCTCTAAACTCACTGGCCGAACCAGCCCAGCTCGCAGGGTTTTGTTCCTGGGAGCTCACGGTGCAACTTCCCAGTGGGTCACCCATCATGGGATTGCACCAACCTCCACTCGCTTAACTTTGGAGTTTCCCAGGAATCCAAAGCCAGTAAACTCCCAGAAGGCCTCGCACTAGATAGGTGTGTTCCTACACCTTTAAGGCACACCAACATTCCTCTCCCAGATCATTCCCCTCACAAGAATGTGGGATCGTTCATCGTTCTCTCCAGAACACGGGTCTTACAATCCACCCCCTTTAGGGCCCAGCGTCCTCGCTGGCACACTTCCCAGTCGGGGTCTGGCTCTGATACCATTCTGTCAGGACCCGACCCTCCTCGGTTAGGACCCGACTCATCTAGCACGATATTGTCCGCTTTGGGCCTCCTTGCCCTTGCCCTCACGATTTTATTTTTGGGAGTTCACAGTGTAACTTCCTAGGGGGTCACCCATCATGAAATTGCACCAGCCTCAACTCGCTTAACTTTGGAGTTCCAACCGAACCCAAAGTCACTGAGCTCCCAAAAGGACTCGTTTAGATCAGAGTTGCGCAGCGGCCCACTCTATCTAATACAATATTGTCCCACAATATTGTCCCCTATACCTAACACGATATTGCCTACACCTTTAAGGCACACCACCATTCCTCTCCCAGATCATTCCCCTCACAGGAATGTGGGATCGTTCACCGTTCCCTCCAGGACACAGGTCTTACAATCCACCCCCTTTAGGGCCCAGCATCCTCGTTGTCACACTTCCCGGTCAGGGTTTGACTCTGATACCATTTTGTCAGGACCCGACTCTCCTCGGTCAGGAACTGACTCATCTAGCACGATATTTTCCGTTTTGGGTCTCCTTGCCTTTGCCCTCATGGTTTTATTTTAGGGAGTTCACGGTGCAACTTCCCAAGGGGTCACCCATCATGGAATTGCACCAGCCTCAACTCGCTTAACTTTGGAGTTCCAATCGAACCCAAAGCCACTGAGCTCCCAAAATGCCTCATTTAGATCAGAGTTGCACAGCGGGCCACTCTATCTAACACGATATTGTCCTCTCTGGACTCACTGGCCGAACCAGCCTAGCTAGCAGGGTTTTGTTCCCTGGAGCTTACGGTGCAACTTCCCAGTGGGTCACCCATCATGGGATTGCACCAGCCTCCACTCTCTTAAATTTGAAGTTCCCCAAGAATCCAAAGACAATGAGCTCCTAGAAGGCATCGCGCTAGATAGATGTGTGCCTACACCTTTAAGGCACACCACCATTCCTCTCCCAGATCATTCCCCTCGCAAGAATGTGGGATCATTCACCGTTCCCTCCAGGACACAAGTCTTACACGGGCTCAACGTCTAAGACTCACTAACCAATAGGCATGACCACAACATATATCATACACACGAACTGTCACATTAATAACACGCAATCAATCCACATCAAACACATCCTCGATGCACAGGAATAGTCATCACAGCATAGTTTCACAACCAATCCACATACCACACGATCATTGTAACGACCCGTCCCAAATTCTTGGGATTAATTATGGATTAGCATGGCCAATCGGAGATTAGTCGAGGATTATCGGATGTTCATGGCGAAATTACGATTTTACCCCTAGACGAGAGTAAAAAGTTAACTTTTGACCCGGGAGGTCTAATGCACGAGGGCCGAGGATCGTTATGTAAATCGGGTCGATATGAGTCCATAGACAGACGGTACGTAGAAATTGGACGTTCGACGGGAAAGTTGCAGTTCAAGAAAGTTTCGAGGTACTATTGCGCATTTTACAAGACGGGTGGACTTTTTTCATTAAGTGGGCCCAAATATTTTGGGACAAGCGCAATGGATGAATGAAAAGTGTCATTCATCCATTGCCCACCAGATTGCATACATGCATATCCATTCCCATTTCTTCCATTCGACCATCCAAAACCTGTATGCCCCAAATCAACCCTTTCCCCCATTTGATTCAGTGTGAGGCCAAGAGGGGGGCTGAGGATGAGTGATGGACTGAGAGAGACTGTGGGAGGCGGCAGGACCACCGTAGGCAGCGGAGGAACCCACGGGAAACAGGTAAAAACTGAAACCCCTCTTAAATTCAAAATTTGAATTTTGTGTTTTCGACGTTATGGATGTTTTATGTTGATTGGGGGATGTTTATTGGGTTTGTATGAGTGTTTGGGAATGATTTTGGGCGGCTGAGAGTGGCTAAGCAGCCCAAGGGAAGGCTGGAAAATAGGATTGTGAAGAGTGAATCGAACTAGGGGGTTCTAGGTGGTTTTTCTTGGGTTTAATCACATAGATAGGTTGTAAATGAGGAGAGGAAGCTATAGGAATTGAAATGGATGAAAACGGGTTAAAAATAGGTGAGATATGGCACTAAACCGGTCATGCCAGTTCTGTTGGACCGGACAAACCAGTGAATCGGTTCAGACCGGTTGTCGCGAGGAAGAAGAAGGCACTGTGCAGTGTGGCGTGAGCTCTATGCGCAGCGCCTTTGGACGGCGCGAGGGGGCGCGTGGGGCATTGTTTGGGGATAAGGTCAACATATGAAATCATCATTTCGATGTAACAAACATTTTGGGACAAGTTTCAAGCCGATTGGACACCGTTTCGGGGTAATTTTTGGTGTCCGAAGGTTTAGGGGCTATTTAAAATATGTTAAAAATCTCAGAATATTAGGGGGCTTTATTGAGAGGTTATTGAAGTAGTTAGTAACTCTCTAATGTGTTATGGACAGGTTCGGGAGCCGTAGAAATGGTGATTGGCCCGGAGAGGTTTATGACACGCGTATCGAGGTGCAACTTGGACGGTCTATAAGTGGACTTTGTTTTATGAATCGAAGCATGCATAAATTTTTTATATGTGTTTATAAACCTGATTTGAGATGTCATTAGTGCATTTGATTGTGGTATTTAGTATGTACATATTTGCACGTATTTCGAAGTTTATGGTTTTGTACTGTGCATATTCGTGCTGGTATTTCAATGATGGTTTCTATGAACTGGTTTTGGATTTGGAAATATGGAATCGGGCATGACACCCATTTGACTTGGAAACTATCGGACTTGGAGTCCATTTGATTTCATGAGATATCGGGCCGGAGGCCCATTTGGCTTATATGATCGGGCTTGAGGCCCAATTGAGTTATGATAACGGGCTTGAAGCCTAGTAAATTTGTGATATCAGGCTTGAGATGTAACGACCCGTCCTGAATATCAGGATTAATTATTAATTAATTATGATTTAGAATCAATAATCTGGGATTAGTTGAGTGAAATCGGACGAAATGTACAAAATGACTGTTTTGCCCCTGGGCGTGGGCAAAGTATTAACTTTTAGTCTAGGCGGTCAAATGGACTTTGATCGATGACTGTGACGTAGTTCGGGACGTCACGAGTTTATAGAAAAGTGGCACGTCCGATTCCGACATTCGAGAAAGAAGTTATGACGTTCCGAAGTCGAGGGGCATTTTGGTAATTTGGTTAAAAAGGGGCAAAATATTGACTTTTGACCCGGGAGGTCCAATGACCGAGGGCCAAGGACCGTTGTATAGATCGAGTCGTTACGAATCCATAGACAGACGGCACGCCGAAATCGGACGTCGAATGTAAAATTTGTGGTCACGGGAGCGAAATCGATTAACCGAACGAACCGAGGTTTGAATTAAAATAATATTAAAATAGTGAACAGTGATCGATGAGTGTGGACACTTGGATGAGTGACAAGTGTCACTCATCCTAAGTTTTGAGGACCCTAAATCATGGATCATGTGTAACACCCCGGAAATTCGAGGATTATAATAATGTAATTTAATGTATGAATTGACATTCTTACCCTTGTGATTGGTATGGCCAAATTGTTGACTTTTCGATTTGAGGGTCAAATGGACTTTGTCCAATGATCGTGACGTAGTTTGGGACGTCACGAGTCCATAGATAGGTGGCACGTCCAATTCGGACGATCAGGGTAAAAGTTATGACTATTGGAAGTTCAGGGGCGTTACCGTAATTTGAACGATAGGGGCAAAAATGTTGACTTTTCGTTTGACAACTAATTTTCACATGACTCGAGGATCGTTAGGTAGGTCTCAACGCCCTGAGTCCGTAGATAGGCGGCACGCCGAAATCGGACTTCGTATGGCTGAGTTACGGGTCTAGAAAGTGAGGGTCAGTTTGGTAATTATTGAACCAGGGGCATTTTGGTCATTTCGCCCTGGTTACTGTAGCAACCGCGGGGGACATGGGCGGCACCACCATGTGCAGTGGTTCTGAGTGCGAATTGTTTATGCTGGTGTGTGTGCTGGAAAGTATTGATTGTTTAAACCTTTTAGAAGCATCAAACATGGTCTGATTCATCCAGCTGCACAGTCAATTTGTTAATTGAAGATTCGAAGCATTTCGAGAAACTTTCTCAGTGGCCAGGCTGGGTTTCCACGAGCTGTTGGACGGCTCAGTTTGTTTAAACAGAGTAGGAATGGTGTGTACTACAATCTGCTGAGGAGAGGACAGTGAGCTTGAGAGGAAAACCAGAGAATTCAGTTTCTGGAAAATTGGAGGGAATTTCGAAATTTAATTTCTGGTGCTTATTGGACCAAACCAAGACTTGGTTTAGTCTTCTGGGAACATCAGGAACTCAACCAAGTCGAGTTCGAAGGGAATCAGCCACGGTTGAGCTGGGACGGAGGTTGCCGTGTTCAGAGAAGTTGCAGAACTTGGGACAACAACCTCCAGGTACTTTCAGGCCCAATTGATCATTCATTTTAGTTCGTTTTGATCCTATTATGCTTCCTGTGAAGTTAATTAGAGATTGAATCAGAAACCAGGAAGTTCTGGTGATCGACCCGTTTGGTTGATCACGGGTCGATTGAGGACTTGTCAAGGGTGATTAATGTCTCAGAACCTAAATTAGATGTTTATGGAAGATAATAAAATCAAAAACGAAGGAAATTGATTAAGGATTGGGGGTTAATTAACTGGGTCAAGCCGCGGGTGGCAGGCCCGTATTACAAACAAACGGGTGAAGGTGGTGACACTATAGCAGCTACAGTGTCAGGCGCGTGACTTTCACGAGTAGCCACTTTGGGCGGCGCGTGAAGGCGCGTTGAGCCTTATCTCCGATCACGATCAACATGACTTTGTTTCCTCTCATCATTCTGAACACTTTTGGTGAATTAACCATGTTGATCTGAGATAGTTAGGAGGGTCAGTTTAGGGCCGATTGTCTCGGGTAACGTGTTAACGGTTTCCCCGAGCCGGTTTATGTTCGGGCTTTTTGGATAAATGTTCAAGACTTGTAGTGACCCTTACGTGTGATTTGGACTGACAGGAATTGTACGATAATCCCGGTACAAGTTCGTACGTGCAGGTTCACCCCGGGATCGTACTGTGAGTGGACCCGATTTCATTAAACCTTGCATGCTTAAATGTTTTCCGATTTACTTATATGTTCACATGCTGGAATCAAGAAATGGTTTTGATGATATTGAAATTATGGTTATGGCACGTTTCACGGTATTTGGATTTGAAACCCGTCTGATGAAACTTAACGATCGGTTTGGATTTTATCTATGTATATATATATGTTTTGCATGTGGATATCAATAAAATGTATTTTGAACTGCACTGTATAAATACATTCTTATGATACTGTCTCCTCTGGAGTGGTCATGGCGCATTGCTTGTGAGGGGTCGTTCTACGGAGGAACCGGACCGTAAAATGACTCAGGAGCAGGATTGCTTATTTGACGTCAGCGACGTCGAGCGTCTAGGACGCTAGGCATTTGAAATGCCATACCTGGACAGGGTTCGGGAATTGGACTCGGAATTGAGACCCGAGTGGCACGCGTAGCCTTGAGACTATGACCTTATTGGACGTCAGGGACGTCAGACATCGGGGATGTCAGGATTGGAGTGTATAGTGCAGTGGCTAAAATTATGTTATGATTTTATTACATACCTCATGGTTCATATTATATGATTTATGGTTTTAAATTCTAATGCATGCATGTTTGGAAAACGGAGGGGTAAATTATATGTTTTTCTTACTAATCGATTTTATAAACTTGAGTTTCGGCCCACTCACCCTTAATGTTTTGGTAACCCCTCCAGGTCGTGCTACTGAGGTAGAAGAGGAACCTGAGGCTGAGGCATAGATCTACTTCTGCGTACCTGAACCCCTGTTGGGTGGTTTAACCGCAGGTTTATTTTAGAGTCGTGCTCGCAACTTGTAATTTTGGATTTCATCCCTTGTCTGACATCTGTTTAATTCGGATTTGATGTATAACTTTAATTCGGTTATTTATGCATTTGATGTTTTGAGGTTAAAATTGGTATGAATTTTGGGTGTCAGACGGGAGTAGGGCACGTCCCCTTGGGGTCCCTGTGGGATCGGGGCGGGTCCTGTTATCATGTCTCCATTAATGAATTAAAATATGATTTTGTCCCTCCCTTAATCTCAGCCGTCCATTGATTCTCAAGATTAAATCTGTGCCATTGAACCCATCTCCTCCTTTCTTTTATATCTGATCAGACATTTCTCTTTTTCACTCTCATTCTTCCTTTGCCCGTGAAGAAACCATTGTTCGAACAAACACATCAGTCCATCACCAACCTCCTCTGTGCTTGTGTGTAAGAGACTGAGTTAGTGAGGGAATGACCAGAGGACGACGGCGGTGATCACGATGGTTCACGGCAAGGGTAAGTTGACCCGAGAACTCAATTATGTTCAAGTTTTGAAAGTCGAGTTTACTTGTAGTTTTGAGCTCCTAATGAGACCTAGGGACAGAGACGAACACAGGGGACTTGTTTTCGAGGCTCGAGGTGGTCTGGATCAACGGGGAGGATGGTCAAAAATTCTGGGTTTCGGGTTTGTGTTCAGAGGTAAGAATCTAAACGAGTTTTCTTGTTTTTGATTCCATAAATCTCTTAGTTGAACTTAGACGATCATGTAGGTGGAAACCCCGACGAGAATGATTGAGGAATGACTGAGAACCGACCGGATCGATTCAGCGGTTCAGTTGAACCAGTTCGAACCAGTGAACCCGGTTCACCAGAGGTTGACGATGAACAGTGTTTGGCGCGTGGACTTCACGCGCAGCCCCTTTAGGCGACGCGTGGGGGCGCGTGGAGGGTATTTTGGGGAAACTTTCAACATGACTTTTAATCTATTCGATATAACGAACATTTTGGGACTGGTTTCGTGTCCATCGGACACCGTTTCTATATTGTTCGAGACGTCCGAAGGTTATGAATCGAGTTTAAAAATAGTTAAAAATTCGGGAAAATTACGGGGCTTTGATAGGAGGTTAGTGACCCACTAATATAATTTGGACAGGTTTGGAAGTCCCGATGATAGTGGTGTGGTCTGGGAAGGCCTATGGCACGCGTATCGAGGCACAACGTTGGACGATCTGTGAGTGGACTTTGGTTTTATAAATACTATGCATGCCTAACGGTTTTATATGTTTTATATACGTGATTTCTATGATGATGATTGTGACTATTGATTTTACGTATGTTGCGCGTATTTCGAGATGTTTTTTCGTATTGCACGTATATCGAGACTGACGGTTTTATTGTGGTTTTACGTGCTTGTGGTTTCATGAATGATGTGATGAAATGGTTTTGAAATTGGAAAGATGAACTCGGGCATGAGGCCCAATTGTTTTGGAAACCTCGGACTTGGAGTCTATTTGAGTTACGTAATCGGGCCGGGGGCCCAATTGCTTTATGAAATCGGGCCAGGGGCCCAGTTGTTTACGAAATCGGGCTGAGACCCATTTGAGTTATATTATCGAGCCAGGGGCCCAGTTGATTTATGAAATTGGTCCAGGGGCCCAGTTGATTTACAAATTCGGGTCATGGGCCCAGTGGTTTACAAAATCGGACATGAGGCCCAGTTAGGTTATAAATGTGATTTCGGGTCTAGGACCCTATGTTTCATAAATGTGATTTCGGCTCTGGGACCCTATGTTTCATAAACATGATTTCGGGTCGGGGACCCCAAATGGAATTGTGATGTTTTATGGAGATTTCTGGCAGGGCCCATTGAGATGTTGTGAAATGACTTTATGAAAACTGTTTTCCATATACCATCTTGATATGAGGATATGTGATGGTCTCCTCCAGGTGTCTGGGACACTGGGGAAGTCACGGTGCATTGCCTGCAAAGAGTCATTGTACGGAGCGACCAGACCGTATAGTGACTCAGGAGCAGGATTGCTATGATTAGACGTCTAGGACGTCAGACATCTGGGATGTCAGAGATATTGACCCGGAGAGACCCCGGGTAGCACGCGTTGCTTATTACCGTGAGATATGACGTCTGGGACGTCAAGCGTCTGGGACACTAGACATCTGGGATTCCGGAGATGGTTATGTGGTAAATATGGACTATTTGATCTATGAAATGGTTTTTTCGTTGGATTTGTGTTTATGGATTTGGGCAGTGGCCCACTTGGTTTTGTAATTACAGATTTGGTATTCTACAGTTTTGGGCTGAGTTCCCACACTTGGTTTTGAGTTACGGTTTTTGGGCTAAGGCCCTAATGGCCCGTTTGAGTAAATGTTTTGATTACTGGTTTTCAAGGCATGCATATGTTTTAGTGAAGGGCATAAATGTCTTTATGAAATGTGTTTATGAACTTGATTATTTTCGTCCACTCACAGCCTTTGTTGTTTTTAATGCCCTTCGGGTTGATCACGGATGCGACTGCAGCAGAGACTGAGACATCGCATACCTCCTCCATCGATCCTTGCGCATTCTGGAAGCCCCGTTTGGGCAGCGGCATCAGGTTATCCCTTGTCTGACACTTCGTGTCAGACGGGAACATGGCACATCCCACGGTAATCTCGAGGGGATTGGGATGGGTCGTGTCATGAGACCCAATTAGTTTATGGTATTGGGCTTGAGGCCCAGTTAATTGTGGTATCAGGCTTGAAGCCTAGTTGATTTGTGATATTGGGCTTGAGTCCCAGTTGTGGTTTATGAAATGAGAATTCGGGTTTAATACTCTATTGAGATATGGATTTGGGCTGAGGCTTATGAGATTGAGAATTGAAATGGATTCAAGGAATCCTGGATTTTTATTCGAGTATGAGACACATTTGAACTATGATTTGAAAGAAATGAATGTTTTCACACTTATATGTATATACCCTCCCGTAAGAATAGTCTCCTCCAGACGTTGATGATCCTGGAGTGTCACAATCCACTGCTTAGGATGAGTAACTCCGAGAGTGTCAGGACCCTTCCCAATCCCTTCGGGATTAACAAGGGACGCTCCTGATCCCGTCTGACACGGAGTGTTAGACTAGGGAAAATTTAAAGCTTTAGCCCGACCGGCTTCTAGAGAGAGTACGCCAGGATCCGAAGGAGGAGTGTGATGTCTCAGTCTCTGCTACAGTTCGCACCCGTAATCAACCTGAAGGGCAGTGAAAACAGAAAAGACTATGAGTGGACAAAAAGTAATAGTTTGATAAAACACATTTCATAAAAGACATTTATGCCCTTCACTAAAAGGCACGCTTGCATAGTAAAACCATTTATCAAACCACATATGTTTAAACAACAATATTTAGGGACTTAGCCCCCAAGTTCCGTAAATTCAAGTCACACAGGCCTTTGCCCAAAACCATTTACAAAAATCCATAACATAGTAAACATATGTGGGAACTCAGCCCAAATCCATTTATTATCCATAAAACACAATTTCGCATAACCAAGAAATCATGTTTAACATAAATATCATATAACCAATCCTGTCACGGTTTTTAGAGCTACATGTGTGCTACCCGGGGTCTCAAATCTCAAGTCTCCCTAGGGTCCACCTAGGTCAATGTCCATAGATCAATGACCTTCCCTGGGGGTTATAATCCATAGCCTTCCTGAGAGTAAGGAACCCAACGGGGGCAACTCCACTCAGTTAGTGCTCTATAACTACTCCGGGATCCACCCAGGCCAACGACCCTCCCCGGAGGAGACAATCCATAATATATAAAGATGGTATACGAAAAACCATTTGAGAACATTCTCAAAACCTTTCAAGGGTTCATACCCGATCCCTATAAACCGTCATGAACTGGAAATCCATTTATGGTCCTCGACCCGAAATCATAAATGTAAAGTAACTGGGCCCTAAGCCCGAATTCATAAACCAACTGTGCCTCGTGCCCGATTTCGTAAACCAAATGGGCCTCGTGCCCGATACGTAAGTCAACTGGGCCTCGAGCCTGATACGAAAACCAATTGGGCCTCGAGCCCGGTACGTAAACCAACTGGGCCTCTAGCTCGATGCCTGGTTAAATCAAATGGATATCAAGTCCGAGAGTTCATAAATCAAATGGGTCTCGTGCCTGATTCCATATTTTCAAATCCGAAATCAGTTCATGAACCAATTGGGCCTCTAGCCTGATAACGTAACTAAATGGACTTCGAGTCCGAGGGTTTCCAAAACAAATGGGTCTCGAACCCAAGTTTACCCTTTCAAATCCAAAACCAATTCATTAAATCATTTCTAAAACCACAAGCACGTATAATTAGTGCAAACCTGTAAACCTCGATTTACGTGCAAACACGTAAATCACCTCGAAATGCGTAAAATCATATAAATCACTAACATCCAAATCATCATCATAGAATCACATCTATAAACCATATAAAACATTTATGCATGAATCACAGTTTAGAAATCAAGGTCCACTCACAGACCGTCCTAAGCTACCACCTCAATTTGCGTGCCGTAAGCCTCACAGGGCTAATCACCGTCACCAGGACTCCCGAACTTTTCCAAATCAATCTAGAGGGTTACTAACTACCTTATTAACCTCTCATTGAAGTCCCGTAATTTTACCAAATTTTTAGACTCGATCCTAAACCTTCGGATGTCCCGAACAATATCGAGACGGTGTCCGATCGACACGATACCAGTCCCAAAATGTTCGTTACATCGAATAGATTAATTCACATGTTGAAGTCATACCCAAAAGACCCACCACGTACCCTCACGCACCGCCCAAAGGGGCTGCGCGTAAAGCCCACGCGCTGGTGAACAGTGTCACCCCTAACCTTGGGTGAATCGGGTTCTCTGGTTTTGAACCTTTGGTGAATAGTGTCACCCCTAACCTTTGGGACGGGTCGTTACAACCTTCCCTCCTTAATTAATTTCGTCCTCGAAATTCCAATCGATCTAATTCCAACCGTTCTTCCCTCCTTAATTAGTTTTGTTCTCAAAACTCCAACTATCCTGATTCCACATCCACCTCGTGGAAATAATTCGATCTCACGACAAGTGTACACTAGTATCCCCACTAGTCAACATAAAACTCGTCTGCAACCAGACGTACCACTAACACTTACGTCGCATTGACTACATTCGACCACGTCGCATTAACTACATTCGACCACGTCGAATGACAGTAATCACAAGTTTCGTACTGACACCATTTGTTAGTATCAGAGCAGCCTGAGTATCCTATGAGTTAACCACTTGTCAGACCTACCCTTTCACTAACACGAACAACTCTACGGTTCCTTGCTCAACACCAATCTATCCTGACGTCTGCTCCCACTGGGAGTCACCAGACCTCACCCAACGATCCATGCTGACACATTCGACAAGCTGTCACCACTTGACAGTCGCCAGTCGAAAACTGACACTATAACCACTTGTGTTTACACTAACTACCAATTTACTCAACCTGTGTGTAACTACACCCATCAGAAATACCATGACCCAAAGCACAGTATCCAATGTCCAGTTCACAACCTCAACTAATCTAATGGTATCGGAACCAATCTGACTACCAACACGCTCACCAACGTACCACTAGTATGACCTATATACCGTCACCAGGCACGACAAGTCTGCCTAGTATCGTACCTCGAACAACGTACAAGGTATGTACATCTACCCATCTATCAGCCTACAACCATGTAGGTCATAGCCAATCACGTTTCAATTCTGGAGTCCATCTGACCAATCCAGTATTTGACAGATCACAACTCCCACTCAACACCCATTTCCAAATCCGAATTTGAATCCGCAATTTTGTAAGAAATCCCGAATCCAAACCCAGAAATCATATCCATAATCATGTCCAAATTCGAATCCGAAATCATCATTCCATAGACTAGTATCAGGAATGACCATTCCAAACCCAAATCCGTAAAAGAAAATCCATTGATCCACCACACGGCACAACTACCACCCCTGTCTCACGGCTTCCCTGTTTTTCTCAGAACTCCGCCGCACCACCGCCGTGTCTCCGGGCACGATTCCTCCACCAAAACACGATCACAAGCTCAGCCTTGTCTCTCTGTCACTCTCACAATTCACTCTTCACTCACTCACACCCTGAATCGATCACAAGCTCTCCAATTTTTCCTCTCTGTTTCTCTGTGTCGAAGACAATGGCATGGTTTGAACGTGCACATTGTGTGGCCGTGTACATTTTAGTCTCTCCCAGAACCATCTAGTTTCCCCCATGCGTCCAACATCCCTTGGTTCAGCACAAAATATCCCAGCCCACTTATGCCACTTGTCCTGATCTGATTGGGCTAAGGGAAAAGACTAAAATACCCCTAGTGTTAAAATTACCCTCACACTTTCCAGACCCGTTACTACTTCGTCCGACGTCCGATGACAGCGTGCCGCCTGTCGTTGTACTCAGGACGTCGAGACCTATCTAACGGTCCTCGGTCTACATGAAAATCACAAGTCCTCCAAAAAGTCAACATTTTCCTCAATTAGTCAAATTTACGGTAACGCCCTCAATCTTCCGAACATCATAACTTTTTCTCCGATTGTCCGAATCGAACCTGCCACCTGTCTACGGACTCGTGACGTCCTAAACTACGTCACGGTCAAGGGTCAACACTCAACCAACTGGTAAATCAAAAAGTCAACTTTTGACACACTATTTACAAGGGCAAAATCATCCTTTTATACAAAAATTTGCAAAAATTACATTTATACCCTTCCCGAAGGTACGGGTTGTTACAATCTACCCCCCTAAAAAGAATTTCGTCCCCGAAATTCAGTGAAACAAATAAGGGTACTATTCGCGCATTAAGGCCTCGGGTTCCCAGGTAGCTTCTACGACCTGATGATTTCGCCATAATACTTTAACTAAGGGAACCGTTTTCCGTCGTAAGACCTTATCCTTCCGATCCAAAATTGGTACTGGTTGTTCTTCAAAGCTCAAATCTTCCCCCAGTTCAACAGGTTGTGCTTCCAGAACATGCGAATCATCCCGTATGTACTTCCAAAGCATAGATTCATGGAAGACATTATGTACTTTTTCCAGGTCTGCTGGTAAGGCCAACCGATAAGCAACAGGACCAATCAGTTCCAAAATCTCATAAGGTCCAATGTAACGAGGACTCAGCTTCCCTCGTCTGCCAAACCATACTATTCCCTTCCAAGGAGATAACTTTAAGAAAACCCAGTCTCCTACTGCAAACTCCAAATCCCTTATCCTACAGTCGGCGTAGCTTTTCTGTCGGTCCTGAGCTGCCTTCAATCGATCTCGAATCAGTCCCACTTTTTCCTGCGTAAGATCTACCAGCTCGGAAGTAGTGAGTCTCCTCTCACCAACCTCCGTCCAACACAATGGAGTCCGACACTGTCGCCTGTATAACGCCTCGTAAGGAGCCATCCCAATGCTCTCCTGATAACTGTTATTGTAGGCGAACTCCATCAAAGGCATATGTGATTCCCAAGTACCCTGAAACTGCAAAACACAAGCTCGCATCATATCCTCGAGAATCTGAATAGTCCGCTCAGACTGCCCATTGGTCTGAGGATGAAAAGCAGTACTGAAATGCAACTTTGTCCCAAAAGCTTCCTGTAAACTCTGCCAAAATCGGGAAGTAAATCTCGGATCTCTGTCAGATACTATCGACTCTGGAGTCCCATGCAGCCGAATAATCTTGTCGATGAACAACTGTGCAAACTGCACCAACCTGAAATTCTCCCATACTGGCAAGAAATGAGCAGACTTCGTAAGTCTATCTACGATCACCCACACGCCATCGTGTCCCTTCAGTGTTCTGGGAAGCTTGAATACAAAATCCATCGTCAGGTGATCCCATTTCCACTCGGGGATCGGCAAAGGTTGCATTTCTCCATAGGGTCTTTGCCGCTCAGCTTTCACCTGTTGAAAAATCAAGCATCTACTGACATATTCTGCAATCTCACGTTTCATCCCTGATCACCAGTAATGCTCTCGAAGTGTACGGTACATCTTGGTCCCACCAGGATGCATCGCATAGGCTGAACAATGCGCCTCATCCAGTATCACCTTCTTCAACATCTCATCCTCGGGTACGCACAATCGTCCATCCTTAACCAAGGCTCCATCCTCGCGAATCTCAAAGTCCTGTCTCTCTCCAGCCTCGACCTCAATACGAATGATGCCCAAAATGGGGCCCTCAAACTGAGCATCAATAACCTGATCAATCAAAACAGGTCGCACGTGGAAACTCACTAAAAGTGCTCCCTGATCATCCACAGTCAACTCGACTCCCAGCCTATGGAGCTCAACCAACAAAGGTAATCGTACTGTCCTCAAATGCGACAAAGAATTAGCTGACTTCCTACTCAGGGCATCGGCTACCACATTAGCCTTCCCTGGATGATACTCAATAGTACAGTCGTAGTCTTTAAGCAATTCCAACCATCGGCGCTGTCTCAAATTTAGTTCCTTCTGAGTGAACAAATACTTCAAACTCTTGTGATCGGTGAAAATCCTGCACCTCTCGTCGTACAAATAATGTCGCCAAATCTTCAGTGCATGAACCACCGCCGCCAATTCCAAGTCATGTATAGGATAGTTCATCTCATGGGGTTTCAACTGCCGGGAAGCATAAGCAATCACTTTCCCGTGCTGCATCAATACACAGCCCAAACCTTGTAAAGAAGCGTCACTGTACACTTCGAACTCCCCACTATCGTCTGGAAGGGCCAACACAGGAGCAGATGTCAACCGCCTTTTAAGCTCCTGTAAACTCTGTTCACATTTCTCATCCCACTCAAATCGAACTCCTTTCCGAGTCAACCTTGTCAATGGAGCAGCAAGAATAGAAAAACCCTCAATAAAACGCCGATAATAACCTGCTAAACCCAGAAAAATCCTGATCTCTATCACCGTCTTGGGCTGTTCCCAATTTGATACCACCTCAACCTTCTGAGGATCCACTCTGATGCCCTCGGCTGAAATCACATGACCTAAAAATCCAACACTGGTCAACCAAAACTGACACTTACTTAACTTCGCATACAACTAATGCTCTCTTAGGGTCTTAAGCACTGTTCTCAGATGTTTCTCGTGCGCCTTCGCACTCTTCGAATACACCAAAATATCATCAATGAATATGATCACAAAACGATCCAAATACGACCGGAACACTCAGTTCATAAGATCCATAAAAGCTGCTGGGGCATTAGTCAATCCGAAAGGCATCACAACAAACTCGTAATGACCGTACCTGGTCCGAAAGGCTGTCTTCGGTACATCCTCCTCTTTAACCCTTAACTGATGGTAGCCGGAGCGAAGGTCGATCTTCAAAAAGTACTGTGCTCCCTTTAACTGGTCAAACAAATCATCAATCCGGGGTAAAGGATACTTATTCCGAATGTTTACCTTATTCAACTGTCTGTAATCAACACACAATCTCAAGCCTCCGTCCATTTTCTTCACAAACAGTACCAGCGCTCCCCACGGTGACATACTCGGTCGAATGAATCCTATATCGACCAACTCTTGCAACTGGGCCTTAAGTTCCCTCAATTCTGCAGGTGCCATGCGGTAAGGAGTCTGTGAAATAGGCTGTGTACCTGGTAAAAGATCAATCGTGAACTCAATCTCTCGATAAGGTGGTAATCCTGGCAATTCCTCGGGAAAAACATCGGGAAACTCCCGCACCACTGGTATATCCTCCGCCCTCACTGGCGTAGCACGTGTATCCACCACATGGGCTATGTAACCCTGACACCCCTTAAGCAACAGCTTGCTAGCCTCAAGTGCCGAAATAACTCCAGTAGGAAGTGCACGTTGATCACCTTGAAACGTAGTCTCTGGTAATCCTGGACTCCGAAAAGTCACTCTTGTAACGACCCGTCCCGGAATTCGGGATTAGATTACGGACTAAACATGATTAGCAAGGTTAATCGGTGATTAGTTGGGCGAACTCGGACGAACGGTGCGAAATGACCGTTTTGCCCCTGGTCGTGGGCAAAACATTGACTTTTTATTCGAACGGTCAAATGGACTTTGACCAATGCCCGTGACGTAGTTTGGGACGTCACGAGTTCATATACAGGCGGCACGTTCGATTCCGACGTTCGTGGTGAAAGTTATGACGTTCGGAAGTTCAAGGGCACTTTCGTAATTTGGACGAAATAAGGGGAAATGTTGACTTTTTGATCGGGTGGTCCGATGGCCGAGGACCGAGGACCGTTAGGAAGGTCTCGATGCCCTGAGTTCGTAGACAGGCGGCACGCACCAATCGGAGTCCGTATGACCGAGTTACGGGTCTGGATGCGTGAGGGGCATTTTGGTAATTTTCTGCACAAGGGCAGAATGGTAATTTCACGGGGGCTGCTTGCACGGGCACTGTAGCACCGTGAATGGGGAAACACGACCAGTGCACGGGGGCATTGTTTAACCTTGAAATTGAAGTGGGGTATGGTTTAATGTGTCCATTAATTGTTAAATAGGATTGAGGAAGTGGAATCGTGGTTAAGTGGAACTGGGAGGATCAGTCGTGCACAGTGCACGGGTGGTTTCAAATTCCGGTGAGGTTCAGTTTGCGGGAAGCAAATTCCAAGTGGGTCTGAGAATGTTCCCACGAGTTGTCGTCCTCCTTGTGTGTTTAGCTGAGTTGTGAGCTGAGGGGATTCACTTTGGGTAAGGACTGAGTGAGAGATTTGGAGCGTTGGCGGACTGTGTCTGAACTGGAAAACAGAGAGATGGGAACCGTGAGCAATTGATCGTCCTTGCGTGTCTGTGAGAGTTCTGTGTGATTCTGCGATCAAGGGTGAGCGGCCAGGTAGACTGGTGATTGATGTTGGCTGAGTATCGTGTGAGGGCAAGCCTCTGTGTGTGAGTATGCTCTCAGGAAAAACCGAGAGGTGTTGACTAGGTGGTGCAGCCAGGAGTAATCGAGTGGAACCAAATTGGTTCAAGGGGAGGCTAGGACGGCTCTGGAACCCAGTAGGATGCGGCGGAGAGCACGGTGGCGGACGACAGGCAAGTAATCCTCATTTCCCTCTAGGTGCTCTGTTTTACCGTTTTGGTTCAATCGTTAAGTCGTGAGGTTTGGGCGTAAGTCGAAGGTTTCTGTCGGTTCGGTTGGACTCCTTGGGTCCCTAGGAACCTTGTGGTTGTGACGCCGTGATGGGGGGAACCTCTGGTGGCTGAGAGTCGAAACAAGGCTTTGACGGGCTGTAAATTCGAAGTTTGGAAGGGAAGAAACGGGCTCAATCTTCGTGATTCAATTAGCTAAATCAATAGATTATGATTGGACGAATCTAATGGACTAATTAGGACTGAAAACCACCTAGAATAACCAGAGAACCGTGAACGCCGGTCTGAACCTGGTGAACCGGGTTCACCAGAGATAGACGATGACACTGTAGCGGCGCGTGGGCTTCACGCGCAGCCGCTTGCGGCGTCGCGTGGGGCGCGTGGGGAGTCCAATGGGGAAGTGTCCAACATGGAAAATAATCTACGCAATGTAACGGACATTTTAACGTTGGTTTCGTGTCAATCGGACCCCGTTTCGACATTGTTCGGAATGTCCGAAGGTTTTAAGTCGGGTTTAAAAATACTTAAAAATTAGGGAAAATTACGGGACTTGAATAGGATGTTATTGGGGAGGTTAGTAACCCTCTAATGTGTTATGAACAGGTTCGGGAGTCCCGACGATGCCCGGGAAGGCTGGTGGCATGCGTATCGAGGAGCTCGGTAAAACGGTCTGTGAGTGGACATTTGGTTTTTATAAATTCTATGCATGCATAACTGTTTCATGATTTTTATAATTGTGATTATATGATTTATTTTGGATGTCGGTGAATTTATATGATTTCACGCATTTCGAGGCGATTTACGGATATGCGATTAAATCGAGATTTTTCTGAATTTGTATTAATTTCCATAATTGTGGTTGGATACGATTTTATGAGATAGTTATGGAATTGATTAAGTGAATTCGGGCCAGGGGCCCAGTTATTTTATATTTGTGATTTCGGGATGCTTTTCGGAAAACGGATCGTGAGGGATCCTGATTGATTGTGTCTTATAGAAATAGTTCGGGTTTAAAGACCCGGGTGCCATTGCTGGAGCACATGTTGAGTTTAAAGACTCGGTTAACTGATGACAGGGGCGGGCCCGGAAAATTGGGTTTAAAGACCCGGATTGAGTTTAAAGACTCGTGAGTTTAATGACTCAGTTATTGTGATACCCCCGAGGCCTATTGACTATGTTTTGAGTTTAAAGACTCGTTGATATCCCGGGAAGGCCTGTTTATGCGCATGGTTTTGAGTTTAAAGACTCGGGCGCACTTAATCCAGCAAACGTGTGATTACAGTTTTTCACTGATTTTGGGCAGTGACCCAGATGAACCGGATTTGATGAGTTCTGGGATTGAGTTCCCGTGTTTAAGATGTGTTTATGAAGTATTGTTGATTTCTGACCGTTTGGAACGTGTTGGGGCAGTGTCCCAGTTTATGAGACTTGATGAACTGGAGTTATGATGGGTTTCCGGATTTGATTGATGATTTTCGGGCTAAGGCCCTAATACTTATTTCTAATAAACGTTTGATTACCGGTTTTTGATGCATGCATACGTTTTTACTGAGGGGCATAAATGTCTTGAAAAATGTTTTTAATGAACTTGATTATTTTCGTCCATTCACAGCTTTTGGTTTTTCATGCCCTTCAGGTTAACCTCGGATACGACTGCAGCAGGGGACCGGGACATTGCATGCCTCCTCCATCGATCCTGGCGCACTCTGGATGCCCTTAGGGGCAGTTCGTTGGGTTATCCCTTGTCTGACACTTCGTGTCGGACGGGAGCACGTCACATCCTGTGGTAATCCCGGGGGGATTGGGATGGGTCGTGTCAGCTTGGTATCAGAGCCAGGTTTGCTCTTGTTGTGCGCGCAAGTCGAGGATGTGGTGTCCCTTGTTGGCTGCAGTTCGTCATCAACCTGATGGTTAGGGTAGTCGGATGGATGGTTGGCGAGGTTGGATCCCGGCCAGTGGTTAGTGTACGATTGGCTTGATAAGCTGTGCGTTAATGCAATTCAACCCAAGCGGGGTTGTGTACGGGATGAACTCGTAATGTGGGACCGTAGGTTCGGTCAAATGGAAATGGATTGTCGTGCTGTTGGGCACAACTGGGTTCGAGAAACCCCATTTGAGTGGTAATTTTGGGAAATGCGAAACTCGGTTGAGTAATGGTCTAAAATATGGACCCTGATAGTATTAGCTAGTGTACAGGGTGTTGGTGCATTGGAGTTAGCCGATGACCTTCGTGGTGGAACTTACGATGAATTGATGATTGGGTTGGATTTGACGTCTATACGATGTCGGGACCGCGGGGTCGGTCATGTTGTGGATTTTACTGAAAAAGGCAGTTGGGTTCGGTGGAACCCTAGAGTGTGATTTTGGAATCCTAATTTATGATTGATGGACTTGGGAAAGTGAACTTTAAATGAGAACTTGTGCTGCGACGAGCAGCGAAGGTCATGGATGACCATGTGGACGACTCTAATGAGTCTAGTCAGGATTTTGGGATTCGATCCACGGGTACGAGTGTTGATACGGGATTGTCGTTCGGTATGAGCAGAGATCCAGGGTATCAACTTTGCACATCTTTTCTAGTGTGGGCGTTCGTGTGCGAGTGTGGATGTTTGGATACCTGTGTGCTGAGGCAAGTGTGGATGATACTAGTATTGGTGATGGTGTTGGTGATTGAGATTATGGTGAACCACGAGATGGGCTGTGACTCTGTCCTGATGGACATATGCTCGATAACTGCGACTCAGTGGTGGTTGAGTCATGGACTGGATAGGATCTAGTGCAGGTTGTGAGGTGTTGGGATAGGGTCCCAACAGTGACGAGCCGACGGGTGATTGATGGAGATAACGGCATGTCGAGACAGGAGGAATCTAGGGATGATGTTAGTTGGTGTCAACTCCGAGATTGTTATGGTTGTGTGTTGTTGATATCCTCAGGAAGTACAAGGAAATGACTGGAATTGGAAAAGACGAGGAAAACCATTGGTGGTATAGATGTGAGATTTTGTGATCGTGAATCACTTGGAACTTGCGAGTTGAATCCGTAAAGGCTGTGATGTGAGGTGAGGGTAGTAATGCATGCACGTTCAAGAGAGTGGAGTAATTCCCGTTCGGAATCGGGATGTGTGCATAACTGGTTATTATCGAACGTGAGATCTGAGTATTGGATTGATTGCGGACACGTGGTTGTCCAGGTGAGTTGAGGATGTAGGAGGTCCAGTGGTTGGACTTGACATCTCATTGGGAGTATGTCTGTTTTCCAACCGGGCTGGAACGTTGGTTTCGAGAAGAGTTGTGATCGCAGATGAGAGGAGTGCTCATTTTCGCATTGGTAATAGGTACTTTGAAGTCATTAGGTTTGACTTCTTATTTTCTGCCCTAGCAGACGCTGTTGTGGTTATCGGCCATGTTGAGGGTGTATGGGTTGGGGGACCCAAGTGTGGTTTGGGTCACCAGGTGGAGTTGCATAATTCGGATTGGGTAAATGAGATTTCTCACGTTCCGCTTGGTTGCAGACGGGGTTGGATCACTTGGTATGGTGAATGCTGTGAGTTGTGTTTGCACTCCCAGAGGACGGAAGATGATTCCTGTATTTGGATTATCCTTGATTTTTCTGGGTGGAACGACAGGGATCGAGACGAAGTAATTGGATGTGACCCACAATGTTGATGTGTCCCCTTGTAAATGCTTGATTGTATGTAGAATAATTGAAGAAATGTTGTGTGGTGGACCAGGACTCTTGAGGGTGTAGGACCCTACGATCGGATTCCAGATGGATTCCTAGCCACGTGAGCGTGTGTGGATCCGAGACGGATCTGGATTGTTATGGACATTGGACATGGTGACGATCTGGGATCGTAATGGTACGCGTCTGGGACGTGGTGATGGATTGGAATTGTGACCGTTTGGGTAAGGTTAGGTGAAGAGCTTATCGCTCTGTCACATGTTTGGATACGGGAATATTTGGACTGAACTTCTTCTCGAAGTTAATCAGTACTCGAGTGTATTGGAATGCTTACGCATTGACTCGAGGATTTGACCCGTGGGATTGAGGTTTTTCCACGAGGGCTAGTTGGTCAGTTTGGAGATATGTGGATTTTGGGATTGGCTTCCCTACGAGGTCAATCGAATGGATTGAACAGGTGACCGATAGGTTCGGTTTTGGTGTGTCTGGGTAGACGTGGTTGAGATTTCGGGTTTTGGAATCGGATTTCTGGGTGACGATTCAGGATTCGATTTCGGAACTTGAAACTGGATTTCTGGATTTGGGTACGGAATGATTATTCCAGATGCTAGCTTACGGAATAATGATTTCAGATTCGGATCCAGAAACGGGTTAAGGATGTGATGCTTGGGTTTGGATCCGGGATTTCTTATGAAATTGTGGATTCGAACTCGGATTTGGATTGGGACTGGATGTTGAATTGAGTTGAGCGATTTGACTAGTCTAGGACTGGACAGGAGAACCCCAATATCGGATTACGTTTGACTGTGGGCCATGTAGTGGGAATATTGGCGGATGGATGTACGTATCATGTACGGTGTACAAGGATTGGTTTTGGACCGGCCGTGTGGTGCCTGGTGACGGTACATGTGAGGTACCAGTGGTGTATGGTTATACGTGTTGGTGGTCGGCTTAGTTCCGACACCATTGGATTTGGTGGTGGGTGTGAACTGGACATTGAATACTATGTACTGGGCAGAGTTATTTTTGTTGGGTTCAGTGATTTTATGAGCAGGCGCTTTTAGCCACGGATGGCCAGTGGACCCCAGTGTGGAGATGTGTGATCCCTGATTGGCTAGTATTCAATGTGTGTCAGCTACACCACCTGATTGAGTATGATGACAGTACACGTACACTCAGGATGAGTGAGTTGGTGACTGCGTCACTACGTGTGACCTTGCGTGATGTTATCACACCGAGATGATTCCAGCGTTATGTTTCGCTGAGGGAATTGACAGTTATGGACTTGAGATGGATATATGTCGCAAGGTCGGGTTGCCCTGCGAGATGAGATCATATGGTTGATCTTACGCTACTTGAGGGAGTGGCAGTATGAGGTGTTGTCGCCGATTGGCTGATGGTTGGTGCTTTATCAGGGTGGTAAAGCTTAGTGGTGACGGTTTGACTGATCGCGTCAGCGTGGACTGACAGGTGTGTTTTGGTGACTCCCAGAGGGGGGAGCAGACGTCAGATATATTAAGGATTGGGAGTGAACCGACAAGCTGAAGGAGTCAGCTAAATGGTGATTTTGACAAGCAATATTAACTTGGATCAAGTGATTATTTTCCCTCGAGGTGGTCGAGTGTGGTCGGTACGGTGAGAAACCGTGATGGTACGTCTGAGTGCAGACAAGTTTGGTGGGTGTACAAGTGTACACAGGTGTGAGATCGAAATGTTTTCCACGAGGCGGATGTGGAATAAGGATATTTGGTAATTTCGAGGACGAAATTATTTAAGGGGGGAAGGTTGTAACGACCCGTCCTGGAATTCGGGATTAGATTACGGACTAATCATGATTAGCAGGGTTAATCGGTGATTAGTTGGGCGAACTCAGACGAACGGTGCGAAATGACCGTTTTGCTCCTGGTCGTGGGCAAAACATTGACTTTTTATTCGAACGGTCAAATGGACTTTGACCAATGCCCGTGACGTAGTTTGGGACGTCACGAGTTCATATACAGGCGGCACGTTCGATTCCGACGTTCGTGGTGAAAGTTATGACGTTCGGAAGTTCAAGGGCACTTTCGTAATTTGGACGAAATAAGGGGAAATGTTGACTTTTTGATCGGGTGGTCCGATGGCCGAGGACCGAGGACCGTTAGGAAGGTCTCGATGCCCTGAGTTCGTAGACAGGCGGCACGCACCAATCGGAGTCCGTATGACCGAGTTACGGGTCTGGATGCGTGAGGGGCATTTTGGTAATTTTCTGCACAAGGACAGAATGGTAATTTCACGGGGGCTGCTTGCACGGGCACTGTAGCACCGTGAATGGGGAAACACGACCAGTGCACGGGGCATTGTTTAACCTTGAAATTGAAGTGGGGTATGGTTTAATGTGTCCATTAATTGTTAAATAGGATTGAGGAAGTGGAATCGTGGTTAAGTGGAACTGGGAGGATCAGTCGTGCACAGTGCACGGGTGGTTTCAAATTCCGGTGAGGTTTAGTTTGCGGGAAGCAAATTCCCAGTGAGTCTGAGAATGTTCCCACGAGTTGTCGTCCTCCTTGTGTGTTTAGCTGAGTTGTGAGCTGAGGGGATTCACTTTGGGTAAGGACTGAGTGAGAGATTTGGAGCGTTGGCGGACTGTGTCTGAACTGGAAAACAGAGAGATGGGAACCGTGAGCAATTGATTGTCCTTGCGTGTCTGTGAGAGTTCTGTGTGATTCTGCGATCAAGGGTGAGCGGCCAGGCAGACTGGTGAGTGATGTTGGCTGAGTATCGTGTGAGGGCAAGCCTCTGTGTGTGAGTATGCTCTCAGGAAAAACCGAGAGGTGTTGACTGGGTGGTGCAGCCAGGAGTAATCGAGTGGAACCAAATTGGTTCGAGGGGAGGCTAGGACGGCTCTGGAACCCAGTAGGATGCGGCGGAGAGCACGGTGGCGGACGATAGGCAAGTAATCCTCATTTCCCTCTAGGTGCTCTGTTTTACCGTTTTGGTTCAATCGTTAAGTCGTGAGGTTTGGGCGTAAGTCGAAGGTTTCTGTCGGTTCGGTTGGACTCCTTGGGTCCCTAGGAACCTTGTGGTTGTGACGCCGTGATGGTGGGAACCTCTGGTGGCTGAGAGTCGAAACAGGGCTTTGACGGGCTGTAAATTCGAAGTTTGGAAGGGAAGAAACGGGCTCAATCTTCCTGATTCAATTAGCTAAATCAATAGATTATGATTGGACGAATCTAATGGACTAATTAGGACTGAAAACCACCTAGAATAACCAGAGAACCGTGAACGCCGGTCTGAACCTGGTGAACCGGGTTCACCAGAGATAGACGATGACACTGTAGCGGCGCGTGGGCTTCACGCGCAGCCGTTTGCGGCGGCGCGTGGGGGCGCGTGGGGAGTCCAATGGGGAAGTGTCCAACATGGGAAATAATCTACGCAATGTAACGGACATTTTAACGTTGGTTTCGTGTCAATCGAACCCCGTTTCGACATTGTTCGGAATGTCCGAAGGTTTTAAGTCGGGTTTAAAAATACTTAAAAATTCGGGAAAATTACGGGACTTGAATAGGATGTTATTGGGGAGGTTAGTAACCCTCTAATGTGTTATGAACAGGTTCGGGAGTCCCGGTGTTAGTGACGATGTCCGGGAAGGCTGGTGGCACGCGTATCGAGGAGCTCGGTAAAACGGTCTGTGAGTGGACATTTGGTTTTTATAAATTCTATGCATGCATAACTGTTTCATGATTTTTATAATTGTGATTATATTATTTATTTTGGATGTTGGTGAATTTATATGATTTCACGCATTTCGAGGCGATTTACGGATATGCGCGTAAATCGAGATTTTTCTGAATTTGTATTAATTTCCATAATTGTGGTTGGATACGATTTTATGAGATAGTTACGGAATTGATTAAGTGAATTCGGGCCAGGGGCCCAGTTATTTTATATTTGTGATTTCGGGATGCTTTTCGGAAAACGGATCGTGAGGGATCCTGATTGATTGTGTCTTATAGAAATAGTTCGGGTTTAAAGACCCGGGTGCCATTGCTGGAGCACATGTTGAGTTTAAAGACTCGGTTAACTGATGACGGGGGCGGGCCCGGAAAATTGGGTTTAAAGACCCGGATTGAGTTTAAAGACTCGTGAGTTTAATGACTCAGTTATTGTGATACCCCCGAGGCCTATTGACTATGTTTTGAGTTTAAAGACTCGTTGATATCCCGGGAAGGCCTGTTTATGCGCATGGTTTTGAGTTTAAAGACTCGGGCGCACTTAATCCAGCAAACGTGTGTGATTACAGTTTTTCACTGATTTTGGGCAGTGACCCAGATGAACCGGATTTGATGAGTTCTGGGATTGAGTTCCCGTGTTTAAGATGTGTTTATGAAGTATTGTTGATTTCTGACCGTTTGGAACGTGTTGGGGCAGTGGCCCGGTTTATGAGACTTGATGAACTGGAGTTATGATGGGTTTCCGGATTTGATTGATGATTTTCGGGCTAAGGCCCTAATAGTTATTTCTAATAAACGTTTGATTACCGGTTTTTGATGTATGCATACGTTTTTACTGAGGGGCATAAGTGTCTTGAAAAATGTTTTTAATGAACTTGATTATTTTCGTCCACTCACAGCTTTTGGTTTTTCATGCCCTTCAGGTTGACCTCGGATGCGACTGCAGCAGGGGACCGGGACATTGCATGCCTCCTCCATCGATCCTGGCGCACTCTGGATGCCCGTAGGGGCAGTTCGTTGGGTTATCCCTTGTCTGACACTTCGTGTCGAACGGGAGCACGTCACATCCTGTGGTAATCCCGGGGGGATTGGGATGGGTCGTATCAACTCTCCTATCGAAACATTCGATAGAAGCATGATGTCTCGTCAACCAGTCCATACCCAAAATAACATCAAAGTCCCGTAGATCCAATAGTAACAAATCCGCCATTAACTCAACCCCACCTACCATCACCGGACACTCTCTCAACACCTGAGTCACTACCAACACCTCCCCAATAGGTGTACTCACCCCTAACGCACAATCCAAGGTAGACACCTCCCTCTCCGTCACCAAACTACAACTCCGAGCTATAAATGAATGGGTCGCCCCGGGATCTATCAAAGCAAAAATTGTGTGACCAAGTATGGTGAGTGTACCTGTCACCACTCCCGGTGCTGATCTAGCCTCCTGCTGGGTCATAGCAAAAACTCGCGCCTGAGGTCCGAGGGTTTCCAAAACAAATGGGTCTCGAACCCGAGTTTACCCTTTCAAATCCAAAACCAATTCATTAAATCATTTCTAAAATCACAAGCACGTATAATTAGTGCAAACCCGTAAACCTCGATTTACGTGCAAACACGTAAATCACCTCGAAATGCGTAAAATCATATAAATCACTAACATCCAAATCATCATCATAGAATCACATCTATAAACCATATAAAACATTTATGCATGAATCACAGTTTAGAAATCAAGGTCCACTCACAGACCGTCCTAAGCTACCAGCTCAATTTGCGTGCCGTAAGCCTCACAGGGCTAATCACCGTCACCAGGACTCCCGAACTTTTCCAAATCAATCTAGAGGGTTACTAACTACCTTATTAACCTCTCATTGAAGTCCCGTAATTTTACCAAATTTTTAGACTCGATCCTAAACCTTCGGATGTCCCGAACAATATCGAGACGGTGTCCGATCGACACGATACCAGTCCCAAAATGTTCGTTACATCGAATAGATTAATTCACATGTTGAAGTCATACCCAAAAGACCCACCACGTACCCTCACGCACCGCCCAAAGGGGCTGCGCGTAAAGCCCACGCGCTGGTGAACAGTGTCACCCCTAGCCTTGGGTGAATCGGGTTCTCTGGTTTTGAACCTTTGGTGAATAGTGTCACCCCTAACCTTTGGGACGGGTCGTTACAACCTTCCCTCCTTAATTAATTTCGTCCTCGAAATTCCAATCGATCTAATTCCAACCGTTCTTCCCTCCTTAATTAGTTTTGTTCTCAAAACTCCAACTATCCTGATTCCACATCCACCTCGTGGAAATAATTCGATCTCACGACAAGTGTACACTAGTATCCCCACTAGTCAACATAAAACTCGTCTGCAACTAGACGTACCACTAACACTTACGTCGCATTGACTACATTCGACCACGTCGCATTGACTACATTCGACCACGTCGAATGACAGTAATCACAAGTTTCGTACTGACACCATTTGTTAGTATCAGAGCAGCCTGAGTATCCTATGAGTTAACCACTTGTCAAACCTACCCTTTCACTAACACGAACAACTCTACGGTTCCATGCTCAACACCAATCTATCCTGACGTCTACTCCCAATGGGAGTCACCAGACCTCACACAACGATCCATGCTGACACATTCGACAAGCTGTCACCACTTGACAGTCGCCAGTCGAAAACTGACACTATAACCACTTGTGTTTACACTAACCACCAATTTACTCAACCTGTGTGTAACTACACCCATCAGAAATACCATGACCTAAAGCACAGTATCCAATGTCCAGTTCACAACCTCAACTAATCTAATGGTATCGGAACCAATCTGACTACCAACACGCTCACCAACGTACCACTAGTATGACCTATATACCGTCACCAGGCACGACAAGTCTGCCTAGTATCGTACCTCGAACAACGTACAAGGTACGTACATCTACCCATCAATCATCCTACAACCATGTAGTTCGTAGCCAATCACGTTTCAATTCTGGAGTCCATCTGACCAATCCAGTATTTGACAGATCACAACTCCCACTCAACACCCATTTCCAAATCCGAATTTGAATCCGCAATTTTGTAAGAAATCCCGAATCCAACCCCAGAAATCATATCCATAATCATGTCCAAATTCGAATCCGAAATCATCATTCCATAGACTAGTATCAGGAATGACCATTCCAAACCCAAATCCGTAAAAGAAAATCCATTGTCAAGCTCCAAAATCAAATCCTAAATCGTCACCCAGAATCCGATTCCAAAACCCAAATCCAGAAATCCTTTTTCAAGTTCCAAAGTCAAATCCTGAATCGTCATCCAGAAATCTGATTCCAAAACCTGAAATCTCGTTCTCGTTTACCGAGACGCACTATATCTGAACCTATCAGATACCTGTTCAAACGATTACCTCATTACATTCGATTGACTTCATAGGGAAGCCAATCCCAATATCCACACTTCTAAGGTTGACAAAATCCAACCTTGTCGGACACCTACTTGCCTGAGTAATATACCATACGGAATTCACTTCGAAAATAAGTTCAGTCCCATCATCCTCAACTCAACACTCAAGTAAGAGTGATAAACTCTCCACCTATCTGGATCATCAAGATCACGATCCAGATCCATCACTACGTCACCCGACCATGAACGTCACGATCCCCGATCATCACGACGTCCAAAGTCCTCAACGTCACAATCCCACATCTAAACAGATCAGTCAACGACGAGACACGTCGAGAATTTGGATTCTCACTAATTACCTCGTATCGATCCTTGTCATTCCACCGAGGAAAAATCCAAGGATGATCCAACAAGATTGGAAACAACACACTTAGACATCAACCACGTGTCCATCACCAATTTAACTCTATCCGTGATCCACTCCTGAACCACAGATACCGAACATATGCCCATCTCGACGGAGTCACATCCCGACTCGTAACTCATCGTCATCACAACACCGGCACCAGCACCAGCGCTAGTACCAGCACCAACGCACTATCAGTATCAACATTGGCACACAGACATCAGTATCAGTATCAGCACCCCGTGTGCAAACTGACAACCTTGGATCTCCGCTCATACCGAGCGACGACCCCGTACCTCTGTTCGAATAGGAGAAACTCTGCCTCCCTCGTACCCAACACCTCTGGGTACAGTCACCCTGACAACTCATACGAGAAAAGGAAACGTCCTGTGAACGTCCCCAATTCCCAACAACGGTAACTACAGCCACTCTCAGTAGTAGCACCTGTCATAGACTCGTGCAGACCTAACTACCAGGCATCTCGATATCCAGGCTCCGCGTCCAACGGAATCAATCGCCTGTACCAACTACTCTGTATCCCACTCAGGGATTCCATCGAAAAGTACCAACCATGATAACTTGTCCAAATCAAACTCTAACCAGTCGTACCTCGACTCAACCAATGTCGTCTACCAGGTCACCCGTGACCTTAGTTGTACCAACAATCCATCACAACTATGGTAGCACGACAACCAACTAGGTGTAACCGATAAGTATAACCTCGATTGCAGAGTGCAGTCCCATCAGTAGAGCTGACATGACTCGATCGAACATGACTGATGGTCAATCCCGACTCTGAAAAGTCGTCAAAGTTAAGCCACTCGCCAACTCACCTTTCCGAACCATACACCTAAGGTAGGGTTCCATGATCACACCTAGGGTCTCCCTGAACCCAACTGCATAAGGCAGTATATTCCACAATCTGACCGACTCTGCGGTCTTAACATCGTAAAGACGTCAATCCAATCCTACCGTCAAATCAACTAGGATTCCTCGAATCCGACTGCTAATTGTGATAAGTTCAACTAGAGTTCCACGAACTCGACTGCTAACTACCATCCGCAGGACAATCCACGAATCTGACTGCAAACTGCTTTGACAGGACTCATCCTAATCCCCCTGGGATTAACGCGGGATGACCCTGCTCCCGTCTGACACTAAGTGTCAGAAAAGGGATATTTCCGACCTTTGCCCCCTCGGGCTATCAGAGTACGCCAGGATCCGAAGGAGGTATGTGATATCTCGGTCTCTGCTACAGTCCATATCCGATGTCAACCTGAAGGGAAGTCAAAACATTAAAAGCTGTGAGTGGACAAAACAACCAGTTTATAAAAACATTTCCATAAAGACATTTGTACCCTTCACTAAAAAGCATGCATGCATTCGAAAACCATTTAACCAAATGGAACCATCTGTGGGAACTAAGCCCAAAATGGTAATCAAATCAAATATACGAGCCACTGCCCAAATCCATAAGAAACTAATAAGGGACTCAGCTGTCAGGACCCGTCCCAAATATCGCCTTGATACCCGGGACGAACCCTGCTCCCGTCTGACAATCACACCTAAAGTACCAAAATAACCTCAATACCACAATAAGCATAACTATCAGACGAAGGAGTAAATATATACAACTGTAAGTCAGAGCATAGTTCTACAAAATGGGCACAAAATCCTACTATGCTAGTCTCGCAACGGAAGAACGTCGTAAGCTCTATGCCTCGATTCCTGCCTCAACGTTCACCCCGACGCTATCACCACGACCTGGAGGGAAAATTTAAAACCAAAAGTGTGAGTGGACTAGAATAAATAAAAGTTTCAAAATCAGTTTCTCATCAAATCAGAGTTAAGAAAACAAGAATAATATGTATTCCCTCCGTTTTGAAAACATACATGCCCAACTACATATTAGAAAATTATAACGTAAAACATCATAAGAAATAGAAACACTATAAAACAGTTATAGAAATCATAGCATGTGCATCATAAAACCATATCATAAACTATGAACGTCAAATCATCATTTTCCGATCAAACCTGCTGGACCTATCCGAGTCTTTAAACTCAACCAGGCCTCATAAATGTCCGAGTCTTTAAACTCCCGAGTCTTTAAACTCAATCCGGGCCCGTCCCCCGTTAATCAGAATCCGGGTCTTTAAACCCATATCCAGATCCAGCAAATCCAATCCAAATTCAATGAAAACTCAATTCTAAATTCATAGCCAAACTCGAATTCGAAATCCCCGGTTCGAAGCCCGTCCGGCGTTCAGAACCGACATTCCGAACCCAAATCCGGAAATTCACTTTTAAACCCAAAACCCATCGTTAATCACTAATCATGTTTCACAATCCATTTATCAACATCAGAAAACACTTAGAAAGTGAAATCCCCAAATATGGTATCAAAATCCGAAAACCAGCTTTTCTCGAAAAATGTGCAAAATCCCCGAAATGTTTCGAAAAACGTGCAAGCATATCAACCACATATAAGCATCAACAAGAAGCATAAATACTAACCCTAATTTCCCCAATTTTTTGGGAATTTATTAATATTTTAATCCTAGACCCTAAACCGTCCGGATTCCAGAACTACCTCACAACACCGTCTGATTAACCCGAAAATCATACCAATGGATTCCTTAGGACATTTAGAACCAAAACCATGTTGGAAGCTTGGCCGGAATCCTCCCCACGCGCCTCCACGCGCCGCCCAAAGTGGCTGCGCGTGGGCCTCACGCGCCTGCTACAGTGCTCATTCTTCCTCGAGTCACCCGGTTCAACACAGTTGAACCGGCGTGACCAGTTCTCTGCAATTCCTCCACCGTTCTTCTTCTTTTCTTCTCCATTAGCACCGTCCAGTTCCTAGCAACCTTCCCATGTCCTTACAATTGAGATTCACGGCCCAAAACCTCACGATTCCTCCCTCGAAAAACTGAGCCCGTGGCCCCTGTTTTGGCCGCCGGCCGCCCAGGTCCTCCCCTGGCACGGCACCACAACCAAACGACTCCTGGGACCTCCAGGAGTCTCACCATGACCACCAAATCTCTCGACTCTAAGCCTAACTCCACGACTTTCGAATTGAAATTCACGGGAAAAACAGAGGAATGAAGTTTACCTTTCGATTCAGTCTCCGCCGTGTGCACCGCCGCGTGCCACGGTGCCCGTTGGGTTCCTTGCAGACGTCTGAGCCTCCTATTGGCTTGGATTGATCCACCACACGGCACAACTACCACCCCTGTCTCACGGCTTCCCTGTTTTTCTCAGAACTCCGCCGCACCACCGCCGTGTCTCCGGGCACGATTCCTCCACCAAAACACGATCACAAGCTCAGCCTTGTCTCTCTGTCACTCTCACAATTCACTCTTCACTCACTCACACCCTGAATCGATCACAAGCTCTCCAATCTTCCCTCTCTGTTTCTCTGTGTCGAAGACAATGGCACGGTTTGAACGTGCACATTGTGTGGCCGTGTACATTTTAGTCTCTCCCAGAACCATCTAGTTTCCCCCACGTGTCCAACATCCCTTGGTTCAGCACAAAATATCCCAGCCCACTTATGCCACTTGTCCTGATCTGATTGGGCTGAGGGAAAAGACTAAAATACCCCTAGTGTTAAAATTACCCTCACACTTTCCAGACCCGTAACTACTTCGTCCGACGTCCGATGACAGCGTGCCGCCTGTCGTTGTACTCAGGACGTCGAGACCTATCTAACGGTCCTCGGTCTACGTGAAAATCACAAGTCCTCTAAAAAGTCAACATTTTCCTCAATTAGTCAAATTTACGGTAACGCCCTCAATCTTCCGAACATCATAACTTTTTCTCCGATTGTCCGAATCGAACCTGCCACCTGTCTATCGACTCGTGACGTCCTAAAATACGTCACGGTCAAGGGTCAACACTCAACCAAATGGTAAACCAAAAAGTCAACTTTTGATCCACTATTTACAAGGGCAAAATCGTCCTTTTATACAAATATTTACAAAAATTACATTTATACCCTTCCCGAAGGTACGGGTTGTTACATCTGCCCAAAACCATAACCATACTGAAACCAAATACATGAGCCACTGCTCAAATCCTGTGCACACCTGTGCACACCACATATCAAAGAATCATAAAGATTCAACCATACGGTCCACTGTCCAAAACCATATGGGACTCAACCCAAAACCATCATGAAACCAAGTACACGAGCCACCGCTCAAATACTGTGTAACCACACATCACATATCATATATCATATATAATTCACACAACCAATCTTGTCACGGTTTCCAAAGCTACGCGTGTGCTACCCGGGTCTCAATCCGAGTCTTCTCAAAGTCAAGGTCAATGTTCGCAGACCACTGACCCTACCCGAGGTTATAGTAACCATAGCCTTCCTGAGAGTAAGGAACCCAACTGGGGGGTGACTCCACTTAGTCGGTGCTCCGTGACTACTCCGGGGTCCACCCATGCCAACGACCCTCCCCGGAGGAGATAATAGAAGTAAAGGAAGGTATATGAACATATATATACATAACACAAATATCCATGCCTGGTTCCCCTGAACCGTCATGATCCATAATATCCATTCCATTCATATATATATATATATATATAACATCCTCCATGCCCGGTTCCCATAAACTGTCATGTACCACAATCACATAACCAGGGTTCATGCCGGTTCCCATAAACCGTCATGTCCCATAATAACATAACCAGGGTTCATGCCGGTTCCCATAACCTATCATGAACCACGATACCATAACAAGGGTTCATGCCGGTTCCCATAAACCGTCATGAACCTGGAAATCCATTTAAGGCTCCCTGACCTAAAATCAAAACCGTAAAGTAACCTGGGTCTCGTGCCTGAACATATGACATCAGCTGGGCACCGTGCCCGATATCTGAAGTCATATGCCCGAGACAAAACCAAATGGGTCTCATACCTGAGTTTACCCTTTTGAAATCCAAATCCAATTCATTAAAACCAATAAGGAAATACAGACCCGTATAAGCACTGTATAAGGTCGAAACCTCGAAATACGTGCTTATACGTAACCACATACAAATGCACCCATGGCATCATCAAACATATAATAAACATTTATGCATGCACCAATTTAGAAAACCAAGGTCCACTCACAGACCGTCTGAAGCCGCGTCTCGATACGCGTGCCATAATTGTCTCCCGGGTCAATCGTCGCCACCGGGATTCCCAAACTTGTCTAAATTCATTTAGAGGGTTGCTAATAGCCTCAGTAACCTCTCATTGAAGTCCCATAATTTTCCCAATTTTCTAACTATTTTTAAACTCAATCCGAAACCTTCGGACACCCCAAAACCTATCGAAACGATGTCCGATTGACACGAAACCCGTCCCAAAATGTTTGTTACATCGAATAGATGATTTCGTATGTTGAACACTTCCCCAAACTCCTTGACACGCGCCATCACGCGCCGGAGGACTGCCCTGCGCGTGGGCCTCACGTGCCGGGACACTGTTCATCTTCTTCAGCGATCGAACCGGTCCACTGCAACCTGAACCGGCGCGACCAGTTGAACGGTTTTCCCCCTCTGTTTTGGTCCGATTCCAACCCTAATTAATTCTATAATTCCTATTTCTTCATTCCCTATCATTTCTAATCATTAAAACTAATCAAAACCACATAAAACTCATGGTTTGATTTTGAACCATACGGTCCATTTTTCCCCGATCAACCTCCACGGCGTCTCAGCCATTAAACCCCACCAAAACCTTCCTAAAATTTCCCTAGAAACCTATTGAACACCTCCTAATCACCCACAAGCAACCATAACATTAAAATCGAATTAAAAGTGGAAAAATGGGTAACCGGGTTACCTATCGGGTTTCTCCTCCTCTCGCCGCCGTGGACGGTGGTTCAGGCCATCCTTTAACCTCCTTAGTCCTCTCATCACTCCCTGGCCTCTCTGTCATGATCATAGGGTAAGGGTTGGATTGGTTTGGGTTGCACAGATGAAAGAAAATGGTGAGATCGGGTGGGTTTGTGTTTGAATGAAGAAAATGGGATGCACGGGGAAGATGCATGAATGAATGAGGTTGGCCAGTGGATGGGTGACAAGTGTCACTCATCCATTGGGCCTCCATAAAATATCTGGGGCCCACTAGAGTCCAAAAGTGAAGTTATCTCGTAATTCGTGCAATAATGCACTTAAACTTCTGTGAACCGTAAATTTGCCGTCAAACGTCCGAATTCGACGTGCCACCTGTCTATGGATTCGTATCGTCCCGATATACGTAACGGTCCTCGGCCCTCGACCATCGGACCTCCCAGTCCAAAAGTCAACTATTTGCCCCTTTTAACTAAAATTACCAAATTGCCCTTAAGCTTCCGAACGTCATAACTTCTTCCTCGAATGTCGGAATTGAACGTACCACCTGTCTATGAACTCGTGACGTCACAAAATACGTCACGGTCATTGGTCAAAGTTTGTTTGACCGCCCGAATGAAAAGTCAACGTTTTGCCCCTAGGTGGGCAAAACGGTCATTTTGCATCGTTCGTCCGATTTCGCTCAACTAATCACCGATTAGCCTCACTAATCGTGATTAGTCACTAATCTAATATAGGAATTTGGGACGGGTCGTTACAAGGGGAATGGACGGCAAAGATGAGGGATTAAATGAGATGAAGGGTGGAGATGAGAAGTGGGTAGGAAAATATATATATAATAATCCAAGTGGACCAATCATCATTTAGATCCACAGATCCAAAAAATGTGGTTATGGGCCAATGGGATGAGTGACACTTGTCACTCATCCATGGGTCCAACCTAAATATCTGCCCAATCAGATAGTGCCACATCATCCTTGCCTCGTAATGCGTGTATAGTGCAATCAAACTTCCGTGAACCATAACTTTCCCGTCTGAAATCCGATTTTGGTGTGCCACATGTCTATGAATTCGTATCGACCCGATCTACGTAACGGTCATGGACCCTCGGTCATCGGACCTCCCGGGTAAAAATTCAACATTTTTCCCATGACTAGGGGCAAAAGAGTCATTTTACGTCGTTCATCCGATTTCGCTCAACTAATCACCAATTAACCCCACTAATCCTTGATTAGTCACTAATCTAATCTCGAAATTCAGGACGGGTCGTTACAGAGAAGGAGCACATGCCCAAGAGTGAGAGATACGATATAGTCTCGGATAGGGTCCGGAGACAGGTCTCCCAGATGTCGTGGATCCTGGGGACAGACTAGGAGATAAGACCCGAGTAATATGCGTACTGTAGATATATCTTGACGGGTTGTCGATTGGGCATATGAGATACCGAGGATGGGTTATATATATACATATGTAGATGATGTTTCACTGAGATTGGTTTGGGGCTGAGACCTCATGTTCTATGATTTGAACTGAGATTTCATTCTAGTTTCTTTGATTGGATTTTAGGCTGAGGTCTCACATGGATTTGATTTGGGCTGAGACCCTGTGTAATTTACTTTTGGGTTGAGACCCTAATAAGATGATAGCTTCGATTGAGAAGCAATTTTTATTGTGTTTGGATTTGAAAAGAAAAGTGTCTTGCTTTCGAGAAAGTATTTGAAAAGACTGTTTTATGATGCATGCATGCTTTTACGTGAAAGGTATAAATGTATTTTTGATATGAATGTGTTTTATAAACTGTTGTTTTGTCCACTCACAGCTTTTACGGTTTTAAATACCCTTCAGGTTGGTAGCGGATACGGGTTTTAGCGGAGATCGAGACTTCACATGCCACCACCGATCCTAGTGTACTCTGATGGACCCCAAGCGGCTGACAAGTTTATCCCTAGTCTGACACGCGATGTCAAACGGGAGCAGGCAAGTCCTACGATAATCCAGGGGGATTGGGGCGGGTCTTGTCAATCAGCACACACCATCACAAGTCACATCACCAATACCGAGAAACCACATATCCATAACACATCTCAACATCACAAATTAAATCCATATTCAAACCTCGGGCCTAAGCCCAAAATTAAGTTTTACATCATACTTCGTAAACCATGCATAAATATTCTTTTTCAAGAAAATCATTCGGAAATCATAAGAAAATCATAAATACGTCAAATTCACCTTATTTCATAACACAAACCTTGTTTAGCCCAAATCTATAATTAAAACAAAATTTGGGAACTTATACCAAAGAAACTCCGTAAAACGAACCATTTGATAACTTCCATAAGATTTTCCAGAAATCATATACAATCACCAACAATCTAAAATTTTAGCCTTTCAGGTCACAAGTCATACCAAATCCCAAAATACAATCAAATCAGAATCCAAAACGGAATATTACGAGAAAACATCAAAAAATGGGCAATAAAATAATAATTAAATATAAAATTAGCAAAAATCATATAAAAATTCCAATCAACCACATATCATTAAAAACACATATTACACATTTAAAACACACAAATATGCATGCATGCTATTTTAATAAAATAAAATTCCACTCGCACGTACCGTATACTCAATCGAACCGACTTGCCCGTCGTTCCGTAAAATTCGAGAACATCAATTCCTTAATTTCGCTGTTCGAAGCTCCCAACATTCGACCAGAAAATCATCTATCTGCTCTCATGTTCTTCACATCAGAACTAAGGTATTCTCATCCCAGAACACTCTCTGGAACTCAACTAGAATGTTTGTAACAATTATTGCGAGCTGAGATACCCTAACAGCTCACAAGATCATATTGATGTTTTTCTCGATTTTTTGGCCTTTGGTTAGTTGGTTTTCCAGATTCTCTCTCTCCTCACACCTTCATTTTATTTTCTATATTTTCTTCTTCTACTACTTCCTCACTTCCTCTCTTTCCATCTTTGTTTTTCTAGTCACCTCCCTATTTTTCCTCTTCGGTGGCTATTTCTCCCTTTTTGGTAGCCCTCCTGACAGTACCCATCCCAATCCCCCCGGGATTAGTGCGGGATAACCCTGCTCCCGTCTGACACGAAGTGTCAGACAAGGGATATTTCCGACCCTTGCCCTCCCGGGCTATCAGAGTACGCCAGGATCCGGAGGAGGCATGTGATATCTCAGTCTCTGCTACAGTCCACATCCGATGTCAACCTGAAGGGCAGTCAAAACATTAAAAACTGTGAGTGGACAAAACAAAAGTTTATAAAAACATTTCATAAGACATTTGTACCCTCCACTAAAAAGCATGCATGCATTCGAAAACCATTTATCCAAAAACAAACCATATGTGGGACTAAGCCCAAAGCAGATATAAACCAAGGTCGAAAGGACCACAATGAAAACGACCATACGGGCCACTGCCCAAATCCATAAGGGACTCAGCCCCAAACCATAAAGAAACCAAGTATACGAGCCACTGCTCAAATTCTGTGCACACCTGTGCACACCACATATCATATATCATATATCATATATATACATATAAGTCACACAACCAATCCTGTCACGGTATTCAAAGCTACGCGCGTGCTACCCGGGTCTCAATCCGAGTCTTCTCAAAGTCAAGGTCAATGTCCGCAGACCACTGATCCTACTCGAGGTAATAGTAACCATAGCCTTCCTGAGAGTAAGGAACCCAACTGGGGGGTGACTCCACTCAGTCGGTGCTCCGTGACTACTCCGGGGTCCACCCAGGCCAACGACCCTCCCTGGAGGAGATAATAGAAGTAAAGGAAGGTATATGAATACATATATATACATAGCATAAACATTCATGCCCGGTTCCCTTGAACCGTCATGATCTATAAAATCCATAACAAGGGTTCATGTCGGTTCCCATAAACCGTCATGAACCAGAATGACCTGACAAAGGTTCATGCCGGTTCCCATAAACCGTCATGAACCACAATGACCTTTCCAGAGTTCATGCCGGTTCCCATAAACCGCCATGAACTTGGAAATCCACGTAGGGTCCCTGACCCGAAATCATAAACCGTAAAGTAACTGGGTCTCGTGCCCGAACATATGACTCAACTGGGCACCGTGCCCGATATCTAAGGGTCAGTCACGACTCCGATCATAGTGATGCGTGCAACCATCCATCCAGGACCGCTCTCAATCCTGGTATGTCGCCGTGAACGAATCAACCGACGCGACCACCACAAGATCATGGTGCACTCATCACCGATCGATATCCTGAACCGTTAGCACTCCGAAGTCGAGCCTCCCCAGGCTGCTCGACCACGAATCGTGCATCGTGACCTCTCCGGAAGGAACACATCCCAATCCGGAGGCGAGCGTCGTATCGTCGATCGCCGTGCACATAGCACCCGTCGCGACCACGATTTAGACCCGAAGGTCGTAAATAGTGTCATATGCCCGAGACAAAACTAAATGGGTCTCATACCCGAGTTTATCCTTTTAGAAATCCAAAACCATTTCATTAAAACCAATAAAGAAATACAAACCCGTATAAGCACCGTATAAGGCTGAAACCTCGAAATACGTGCTTATACGTAACCACATAAAAATGCACCCATGTCATCATCAAACAAGTAATAAAACATATAATAAACATTTATGCATGCACTAATTTAGAGAACAAGGTCCACTCACAGACCGTCCGAGCTGCCGCCTCGATTTGCGTGCCATACGGCTCCCCGAGCCGATCACCGTCACCGGGACTCCCAAACCTGTCCAAATTGTAATAGAAGGTTACTAACTACTTAATTAACCTCCCACTAAAGCCCCGTAATTTTCCCATATTTTTAACTATTTTTAATCCCGAACCCAAACCTTCCGATGCCCCGAAACATATCGAGACGGTGTCCGATCGACACGAAACCAGTCCCAAAATGTTCGTTACATCGAATAGAAGATTTCGTATGTTGGACCTTCCCCAGATTCCCTGCCACGCGCCCTCACACGCCGCCTGAAGTGGCTGCGCGTGGGCTTCACGCGCCAGCTACAGTACCTGCTGACGTCATCGCTGACGTCAGCATGACGTCATCTGACAGCTGTCAGGTCTGACATGTCAGACTCTGACAGGTGCCACGTGTCATGCTCTCATTGGTCCACGTCACTGTGCTATCAGTGCCATGTGGCAGTCTGACATGTGCCACGTGTCATCACGGCACTGGTCCAATCAGTGACACGTGTCAGCCCCTGATTGGGCCACGTCACTGACATGTCAGTGCTGACTGTGCATTGACATGTGACACGTGTCGCACTCCTATTGGCCCATTTTCTGACATGTCAGCTGACATTGTCAGATCTGACAATGCTGACGTCATCCCTGACATGATGACGTCAGCAGGATGACGTCACCTATCATCCCCTACATCGGTCAGACCGGTCCGAACCGGTCCGGTCCGGTTTTTCCTGCAACTTGGACCGGCGTAACCGGTCCAGGTCTCCTTCTCCCTCATTTTCGGTCCGTTTTCTTCCATTCCAATTCCTAAATTCCTATTTCTTCATTTCCTATCTAACCCAATTAATAAAACTACCTAAAATCTTCGAAATCCGACCGGTTCAATTTTCCCGAAACCTCCCAGGGCTTCCCCGACGTCCAACCACCTCCAAAACCTCTCTAACAACTCCCTAGCAACCTATTTAACTCAAACCAATCGTCCAAATCGACCCATAACAACTAGAAATCGAAAATGGATTAAACGGGCAAAACCGATTACCTCGTTCGGGTTTTCTCCTCCGCCGCCCACGGCGGCTCTGCCTTGCCAGCCACCACGTCTAGCCGGTCCTCTCCATCTCTCTGCCCTCTCAGTTATGCTCAAGGTCAAGGGTTTGGATTTTTGGGTGAGAAATGGGATTGGGTTTGTGTTTGGGAACAAAGAAAATGGACGATGCACGGGGATGGGTTTTGGTGCATGAATGGGTGAGGTTGGCCAGTGGATGGGTGACAAGTGTCACTCATCCATTGGTTGCTGAAAAGTAACTGGGCCCACAAAAGAAAAAACTTACTTTTTATCTCGTAGAACGTGTCACAGGGAATAGTATCCTGAAACTTTCGTGAACCGTAAACTTCGCCGTCGAACGTCCAAATTTGAACGTGCCGCTGTCTACGGATTCGTATCGTCCTTATCTACGTAACGGTTTTTGGCCCTCGGCCATCGACCCTCCCCCCGGTCAAAAAGTCAACATTTGACCCCTTTTATCCAAAATTACCAATATGCCCCTAAACTTCGAACGTCATAACTTCTTCCTCGAACGTCGGAATTGAACGTGCCACCTGTCTATAACTCGTGACGTCACGAACTACGTCACGGTCATCGGTCAAAGTCCCATTTGACCGCTCGATTAAAAAAGTCAATGTTTTGCCACGACTAGGGGCAAAACGGTCATTTTGCATCATTCGTCCGATTTCGTTCTACTAATCACCGTTTAACCTCATTAATCGTGATTAGTCACTAATCTAATCTAGAAATTTGGACGGGTCGTTACAACCTTCCCTCCTTAATTAATTTGTCCTCGAAATTCCAACGGACCTAATTCTAACCGTTCTTCCCTCCTTAATTTAGTTTCGCTCTCGAAACTCCAACTATCCTGATTCCACATCCACTCTGTGGAAATAATTCGATCTCACGACTCGTGTACACTCGTACACCCACTAACCAGAATAATACTTACTCGTCTGCAGCCGGACGTACCACTAACACTCACGTCGTATCGACTACACTCGACCACGTCGAATGACAGTAGCCATACGGTCCGAATTGACACCACTTGTCAATTCTACCATGTCGTTGACACCTTCGACAAACTGGCACCACTTGACAGTCGTCAATCGAAAACTATCACTATACTCACTCGTGGTTACACTAACCACCCACTCACTCAACCTGAGTATACGTATACCCATAATCACTCGACCTGTGTGTAACCAGACCCATCCGAAAACCATGACCTAGTGCACAGTATCCAATGTCCAGTTCACTGACCTTAACAAATCCGATGGTATCGGAATTAAGCCGATTACCAACACGTTCACCAATGTACCCACTGGTATATCCAAAATACCGCTACCAGACACCCACAAGCCTATCCAGTAAACGTACCTCGAACAGCGTACAAGGTACATACAACTACCCATCAATCAGACTACAACCACCCAGCTAGTAGCCAGTCACGCTTCAATAATGGAGTCCATTTGTCCAATCCAGCATCAGACAAATCGAAACTCCAACCCATCATCTATTTCCAATTCCAAATCCGAATCCGCGATTTCGTAAGAAATCTTGAATCCAAACTCAGAAATCATATCCATAAGCCATGTCCAAATCCGAATCTGAATCATTATTCCGTAACTAGCATTTGGAATAACCATTCCGAACCCAAATCCATAAAAAGAAAATCCACAGTCAAGCTCTAGTATCAAATCCTGAATCGTCACCCAGAATCCGATTCCAAAACCCAAATACAGAAATCCTCTTTCAAGTTCCAAAATCACATCCTGAATCGTCATCCAGAAATCTGATTCCAAAACCTGAAATCTCGTTCACATCTACCGAGACGTACCAAAACTGAACCTCTCGGTTACCTGCTCAACCGATTACCCTATTACCATCGATTGATTTCATAGGGAAGCCAATCCCAATATCAACATATCTAGGCTGACAAAATCCGACCTCATCGGACACTTACTCACCTGAGTAATATACCATACGGGATTTATCTCGAAAAGAAGTTCAGACAGTCCCATCATGTTCCACTCAAACTCTCCCACCTATCTGGATCATCAAAATTACGATCCAGATCCATAACGATACCCCAAAGTCCTAAACCAATTCCCACATCTAAACAGATCAGTCAACGACGAGACACATCGAGACTGTGGGTTCTCACTGACTACCTCGTATCGATCCTTGTCATTCCACTAAGGAAAATCAAAGATGATACAAACAATGACATCCAATTACATCCTACATGAATGCAACCAAAACTCGCTGCACTCACCACGTCACGTAATCCAACATCGTCTGCCACCAAGCAGAAATGAGAAATCTCAGTCACCTAACTTCGATATACTCAACTCCACTTAATGACCCAAAACAAATCCCGGGTCCACCAACCAATACACGATCAGTGTATTAGTGATACAACCATCATCTGCCTTAGCAGAATCTGAGAAGTCACCCTAATGACTTCGAAATACCCAATACCAATGCGGAAAACCCGCATTCCTCTCGTCACCTCAATCGCAACCTTTCGCGATTCCGAAGTTCCAACAAGATTGGAAACAACATACCCAGACATCAACCACGTGTCCCCTAACCAACTTAGCTCTCTCTGAGATCCACTCTAGGACCACAGATACCGAACACATACGTTAACTCGATGGAGTCATATCCAGATTCGTAACTCATCGTCGTCGCAATCACACGGCACCGGCACCAGCACTAGCATTATCACCTGTCAGCATCAGCACACAAGCATCCTCACTAGCATCAGTACTGACGGCTAGCGCACCGTGTGCAAAACTGACCACCCTGGATCTCCGCTCATACCGAACGACGATCCCGTACCTCAACTCGTATTGGAGTAACTCAGTCTCCGTCCCCTGAACGTCCCCGTCTCATTCTGCGATCGCACGCACTCAGCCGTAACCGAGTCGAATCCAGAATCGCTGCTCGTACATATGCGTTACTCACACACCTCGTATCATCGTCACGACAACCTGAGTCTACACGACCTGATGAGACTCGACTAAGTCCATCGATAGTAGCGTCTGCCACAACCTCGTGCAGACCTAACTACCAGGTACCACGATATCCAGACTCCGCATCTAACGGAATCAACCGCCTGTACCAACTACTCTGTATCCCAAACCTGGGATTCCATCGACAAGTACCAACCCTGGTAACTCGTCCAAATCAAACTCTACCAGTCGTAACCCGACTAACCCAATGTCGTCTACCAGGTCATCCATGACCGTAGTTGTACCAACAATCCATCACAACTAATGTAGCACGACAACCTACTAGGTCTAACCGATAAGTACAACCTCGGCTGCGAAGTGCAGTCCCAACACTAAGCTGACATGACTCGACCGACGATCTCATCAAAGTTGAGACCACACGCCAACTCACCTTTCCGAACCATACACCCAAGGTAGGGTTCCACAATCACATCTAGAGTCACTCAGAACCCAACTACTAACTGCAGTATAATCCAAAATCTGACCGACCCCGCGGTCCGACATCGTAAAGACGTCAATCCTATCATATCGTCAATCCAACTAGGATTCCCCGAATCCGGCTACTAACTGCCAACTGCAGTAAATCCATCTAACTCAACCAAATCCGATCATCGAATAGCCATAACACCGAACCAGTAGTCGGAACTGATCCTACGACATCGTGAAAGACGATCCCAACTAACCGTCACACGATCAAAACGCTAACGTACTGTTACGTTCATCCTTCTATAGGGTCCCACACTATCACCCACGATAGAACTATGGCAACCCCGGCATCTAGTGCCGAACCAAAACGATCTAATCCTACTAACTATCGTATCGGCACCCCAACTATCAGGTTGATCACGAACTGTAGCCACTTGAGATATCACATCCTCGACCTGCATACATACACCAAGAGCTACACGGTTGCTCGAATAGAGACAACCCCGCTCTGATAAGCAATCCTATGCTCTGATACCACGTTGACAGGACCCATCCCAATCCCCCCGGGATTAGTGTGGGATAACCCTGCTCCCGTCTGACACGAAGTGTCAAACAAGGGATATTTCCGACCCTTGCCCTCCCGGGCTATCAGAGTACGCCAGGATCCGGAGGAGGCATGTGATATCTCAGTCTCTGCTACAGTCCACATCCGATGTCAACCTGAAGGGCAGTCAAAACATTAAAAACTGTGAGTGGACAAAACAAAAGTTTATAAAAACATTTCATAAGATATTTGTACCCTCCACTAAAAAGCATGCATGCATTCGAAAACCATTTATCCAAAAACAAACCATATGTGGGACTAAGCCCAAAGCAGATATAAACCAAGGTCGAAAGGACCACAATGAAAACGACCATACGGGCCACTGCCCAAATCCATAAGGGACTCGGCCCCAAACCATAAAGAAACCAAGTATACGAGCCACTGCTCAAATCCTGTGCACACCTGTGCACACCACATATCATATATCATATATCATATATATACATATAAGTCACACAACCAATCCTGTCACGGTATTCAAAGCTACGCGCGTGCTACCCGGGTCTCAATCCGAGTCTTCTCAAAGTCAAGGTCAATGTCCGCAGACCACTGATCCTACTCGAGGTAATAGTAACCATAGCCTTCCTGAGAGTAAGGAACCCAACTGGGGGGTGACTCCACTCAGTCGGTGCTCCGTGACTACTCCGGGGTCCACCCAGGCCAACGACCCTCCCTGGAGGAGATAATAGAAGTAAAGGAAGGTATATGAATACATATATATACATAGCATAAACATTCATGCCCGGTTCCCTTGAACCGTCATGATCCATAAAATCCATAACAAGGGTTCATGCCGGTTCCCATAAACCGTCATGAACCAGAATGACCTGACAAAGGTTCATGCCGGTTCCCATAAACCGTCATGAACCACAATGACCTTTCCAGAGTTCATGCCGGTTCCCATAAACCGCCATGAACTTGGAAATCCACGTAGGGTCCCTGACCCGAAATCATAAACCGTAAAGTAACTGGGTCTCGTGCCAGAACATATGACTCAACTGGGCACCGTGCCCGATATCTAAGGGTCAGTCACGACTCCGATCATAGTGATGTGTGCAATCATCCATCCAGGACCGCTCTCAATCCTGGTATGTCGCCGTGAACGAATCAACCGACGCGACCACCACAAGATCTTGGTGCACTCATCACCGATCGATATCCTGAACCGTCAGCACTCCGAAGTCGAGCCTCCCCAGGCTGCTCGACCACGAATCGTGCATCGTGACCTCTCCGGAAGGAACACATCCCAATTCGGAGGCGAGCGTCGTATCGTCGATCGCCGTGCACATAGCACCCGTCGCGACCACGATTTAGACCCGAAGGTCGTAAATAGCGTCATATGCCCGAGATAAAACTAAATGGGTCTCATACCCGAGTTTATCCTTTTAGAAATCCAAAACCATTTCATTAAAACCAATAAAGAAATACAGACCCGTATAAGCACCGTATAAGGCTGAAACCTCGAAATACGTGCTTATACGTAACCACATAAAAATGCACCCATGGCATCATCAAACAAGTAATAAAACATATAATAAACATTTATGCATGCACTAATTTAGAAAACAAGGTCCACTCACAGACCGTCCGAGCTGCCGCCTCGATTTGCGTGCCATACGGCTCCCCGAGCCGATCACCGTCACCGGGACTCCCAAACTTGTCCAAATTGTAATAGAAGGTTACTAACTACTTAATTAACCTCCCACTAAAGCCCCGTAATTTTCCCGTATTTTTAACTATTTTTAATCCCGAACCTAAACCTTCTGATGCCCCGAAACATATCGAGACGGTATCCGATCGACACAAAACCAGTCCCAAAATGTTCGTTATATCGAATAGAAGATTTCGTATGTTGGAACCTTCCCCAGATTCCCTGTCACGCGCCCTCAAGCGCCACCTGAAGTGGCTGCACGTGGGCTTCACGCGCCAGCTACAGTACCTGCTGACGTCAGCATGACGTCATCTGACAGCTGTCAGGTCTGACATGTCAGACTCTGATAGGTGCCACGTGTCATGCTCCCATTGGTCCACGTCACTGTGCTGTCAGTGCCATGTGGCGGTCTGACATGTGCCACGTGTCATCACGACACTGGTCCACGTCAGTGACACGTGTCAGCCCCTGATTGGGCCTCGTCACTGACATGTCAGTGCTGACTATGCACTGACATGTGACACGTGTCGCACTCCTATTGGCCCATTTTCTGACATGTCAGCTGACATTGTCAGATCTGACAATGCTGACGTCATCCCTGACATGATGACATCAGCAGGATGACGTCACCTGTCATCCCCTTCATCGGTCAGACCAGTCCAAACCGGTCCGGTCCGGTTTTTCCTGCAACTTGGACCGGCGTAACCAGTCCAGGTCTCCTTCTCCCTCATTTTCGGTCTGTTTGCTTCCATTCCAATTCCTAAATTCCTATTTCTTCATTTCCTATCTAACCCAATTAATAAAACTACCTAAAATCTTCGAAATCCGACCGGTTCAATTTTCCCGAAACCTCCCAGGGCTTCCCCGACGTCCAACCACCACCAAAACCTCTCTAACAACTCCCTAGCAACCTATTTAACTCAAACCAATCGTCCAAATCGACCCATAACAACTAGAAATTGAAAATGGATTAAACGGGCAAAACCGATTACCTCGTTCGGGTTTTCTCCTCCGCCACCCACGGCGGCTCTGCCTGGCCAGCCACCACGTCCAGCCGGTCCTCTCCATCTCTCTGCCCTCTCAGTTATGCTCAAGGTCAAGGGTTTGGATTTTTGGGTGAGAAATGGGATCGGGTTTGTGTTTGGGAACAAAGAAAATGGACGATGCACGGGGATGGGTTTTGGTGCATGAATGGGTGAGGTTGGCCAGTGGATGGGTGACAAGTGTCACTCATCCATTGGTTGCTGAAAAGTAACTGGGCCCACAAAAGAAAAAACTTACTTTTTGTCTCGTAGAACGTGTCGCAGGGAATAGTATCCCAAAACTTTCGTGAACCGTAACTTCGCCGTCGAACGTCCAAATTTGACGTGCCGCCTGTCTACGGATTCGTATCGTCCTTATCTACGTAACGGTCTTTGGCCCTCGGCCATCGGACCTCCCGGTCAAAAATTCAACATTTGACCCCTTTTATCCAAAATTACCAATATGCCCCTAAACTTCCGAACGTCATAACTTCTTCCTCGAACGTCGGAATTGAACGTGCCACCTGTCTATAAACTCGTGACGTCACGAACTACGTCACAGTCATCGGTCAAAGTCCATTTGACCGCCCGATTAAAAAGTCAACGTTTTGCCACGACTAGGGGCAAAACGGTCATTTTGCATCATTCGTCCGATTTCGTTCCACTAATCACCGTTTAACCTCATTAATCGTGATTAGTCACTAATCTAATCTAGGAATTTGGGACGGGTCATTACACCTCCACTAATGCCTTCACACATAACCCTCAACATGTATAAATAGATGGCAAGTCGATGGAAAGGAAAAGAAAATAAAAATGGAGAGAAGTGGAGAATCTTCTAGAGTACTCTAGTCACTTGCAAAAGGACCAAAATGCCCTTGGTGGCAAAATTACCATTTTGACCCATAACTTTCTCATTCGACCTCTAATTCAAGCGTGCTACCTGTCCATGAACTCAGGATTCCGAGACTTTCGTAATGGTCTTCTCGAAATTTCTAAATGAGGTCCATAGCAAAAGGTCAACATTTTGATTTTTCTAAAGGCAAATCATCTTTTCACCTCCCTCTTACTAGCTCTTCCACCTCCCTCTTACTAGCTCTTCCACCTCACCACCGCCATTGTGGTCATCACCGCCACCAGTGCCACCTCCATCAAAACTACCATCTCTTTTATTGTTACCTCGACATCCTCCACGACTGTCATCACCACTGCAACCACTGCCACACTTTTTACTTTCATCTTCACTGCAACAAGCATCTCCATCTCCACCACTAGTGCCTCTTTTATTCCTACCTTTCACATCTTTACCTCAACATCAAGCATTACCACCAATACTCTTTACCCTTTTAATATCATGTTTATTTTCGTCATTATTTTAATTTTCCATATTTTTAACCCAAATACTTTTATATTACTTTTTATACTTGCAGCATTTAAAATGAAAATAAAAATCAACATGTCTTATCTATAACTTACAACCGTTTATTACAAAACACAATATAAATAGTTTCTCAACAAATTACTATCATGCCAAACTGTTGTTAATTTTTAAAAAAATATATATACATACAGTACAAGTAATACATATAGTGCGGGTTGGAATTTTTAATATGGTAAGTATATCATTAATTAAATGAAAGTAGGCCGACGCATTGAGAAGCTAATTAGCTTAAAATGTCTTCTTTTTTATTTATTTATTTATTGTTATAGCTGTTCAGCATATCATCATCAAGACATCAACAACATTGAGACAAGAAAATAAACAACCAAAAGACTTTTGTATATTTCGCTGTACTAGATAATAATACAATATTGCTGTCGACTGTCAACGATAGATCATATCTCATTACGCAGAGAGATATCATCCATCCATGTTTCCTTTGGTATATCATATGATGACATGGTGGGACATGGACATCTCTTCTCTTCTCTTCTCTGTGAAGTCACCATCCATTCATTTTGAACATGGAAAGTCAGAAACATTTTATTACAAGTATAATTATTAATAATAATTATTGAGTAAACTATCAATTAATTATTAATAAAATTGTACTTTAATTATAAATTGAAATATCACAACTTTTTACTCTAAAATCTCCCCCTTATCTTTTAGCCATGTATGTTTATATTGTCACTTTCTTATACTTTTATAATGTATGATTACAATTCTAACATCATATTTTATAATTAAATTTATATATTATTTGAGATTTAACGGTAGCATAGATAAAGTTTTAGGGGTGGGAAAGGGGGTGGTGGGGAGTGTTTACATACGGGTGATATGGGGTGTTTAGGTAGAGCGGTGGTACTCAGGTATGAACTCAAAAATTAAAAATGAGATGACTTAAATTTTAACGTGAATTCTTTTAATCAAATTTTGATAGTATTAGATAAATTTCATTATTAAAAAATATATACAATATGCAAATTCATCTTTTATATGGACAAAATATCATATGATCTCCAAAAAATCCAGCCTCCCTCATATTTAAATGTAGAACAAATTAATAAGTTAGGCTATATAAGTTAACATTATAAAAAAATTTCTTTTTTCAAGTGAACTGGAGCACGCCTCGGCCCTTGTTGGTGGCCCATGCTTAAGACTTAGGGTTTAAATTTAATTTTTAAATTTTGGCACCAATTTTTAAATTTTGTGCCAAAATTTAAGAACTAAATCATAAACCATAAGTGATTAACCTAATATTTTATTATATTATTTTTCAAATTTGAAGTTTAAAATTATTTTTGAAATTCTTACTCTTTGTTAATTTATTTTAAGCTAGAATGTCCTTATATTACTTTTTAAAATGAACAAGTGAAAAAATAAATTATAAGTCAAAGTAATATTTTCATAAAATAAAAGGAAAACAAATCCTAAATATGGATTAAAAGTTTTAAATGGTATTTGAGCAATTATTATGGTGGTTAGTAACTGTTAAATTTTAAAAATATAATGAAATAAATTTGAATAAATATTAATATTATTAAAGATTATTTAATAGATAACCCTTATTATTTTTATCGATTAGTAGGGTTTATTGCGGAGCCCATAAATAGGCCCAACAACGTAATTGCCGGTTCGTAATTATCTGTTTGTTTTCTCGTGGCCCATTCTGTTTTGTAAAATAAGGCAGCTTCCAACCCATAAAAACAGGGTTGGGCACTTGGGCAGCTGATTAATAATTATAATGGTTACTTGAATAATTATGGATTTATAGACTTAATAATCATGGATTATTCCAACAAGAAGCAATCACTCCTTTGTGTTAAGGATGTTTCCAACTCCTTAGATTAAGCTCGTGAAATTATTAATTAGGTCTCGTCTAATAAGTTTGATTGCCTTAATAATAATAATAATAAAGTGAGTTTTGCGTATTTGATAGAGCAGTATGAGTTGGTTTGTTCCTCAATCCGAAATGCATTTAAGGGTTGCTTGGATCAGATTGGTCTGCTAAACGAGTCATGTCCTTACAAATAAGAAACTCTCCGTTCATCCACCCAAATGCAATCACATTAACTGTACGTATAGTATTTTCTTTAAAGCTCATCCAAACTCTATACATTCAATTCGTTGACATGAATGATAAGTTCATTGCATTTTATAGCCAGGGTTGAAAGCAAGCATAAGATTTTGTTAGAGGGATGAGCTTCATAATCATCCAAAGGGAGTTTTGAATAACTACTGGTTTGAGCAAATAAGAAATACTATGGTAGCTCCATGATGAATATTGGACCTAATGTCCATAGTACATATCATGCACCCCATAAGGCATAAGCTATGGACAAGTCGAAGCTGTACGTGCACTGCCACATTGGTGACAATGCCAAATAAACATCTCCTCCACTAATTGGTCCAAAGTGATGGCTGATTCTTTGTAATGTCACCTTTCAACTCCAACTTCATGTCTCCTTCTCTACTGCTCTCTTTTTTTGTTTATTATTATTATTATTGAGGTGTCGACTTCCCTACTGTTAAATTGTGCAACTTTCACAAAAGGAGGGATATCTAGCAACAACCACCAAAGAAAAGTGGTAAAAAGAAGGATGTAAAGAAGAAAAATAAACTCATCTCTCTCTCTTTCTCTCTCTCTCTCCCCTCCCCCCCACCCACCCCACCCTCCCCCTTTTAGAGGGAATTCATTTTCACTAGCTATAATCAACTTTATATATTTTAAGCCAACACCACCAAGTCCAAACCAACCTATCTATATCCATCTCTCCTCTTCATTTTATGTCCTTTCACTTAGAAAATTCATCCTCTCTCTCTCTCTCTCTCTCTCTCGGATTTGGGTGTTGGTGTGTGCCCACTCGCATATATCAACCAAACATCATGCATCATTTAATTGGTGAGCTTTTTGCAGTGGTGCCTAATGTAGACAACAAGGAATTACATGCCACTTTAGACAAAGTACCCACTAATATTGCATGTGATAGAGAGAGAGAGAGAGAGAGAGAGAGAGAGAGAGAGAGAGAGAGAGAGAGAGAGAGAGAGAGAGAGAGAGAGAGAGAGAGAGAGAGAGAGAGAGAGAGAGAGAGAGAGATTTTATCCTCGGTCTAGCTAGATGGGAAAGTACTCAAGTAGGGTTTGGAACCACAATGTTCAAGAAGCTTGCTTTTCATGAATGGGGTGGTGACTGGTGAGTGAAGTACTAAAGACTGGGTCGATTATCTTTAGCACATGGATATATAATGTGGTTAGTGGAAGAGGCTGATGTTTACACTTGCAAAACAACACCAATAGCAATATGTCAAGCCTTGGATAAGAAAAAAGAATAGTTTTCTCTAACTGTTGTTTCCCTCTTCCCTTTTCTCCTTCATGTTTCATCCATAGTTTCAATTTTCAAATGTGCAATAAATAAATGTCTCTATCTTTAGACTTACTCCTCCCTCCATCCATCACACTCTAAAATCTAAATCTAAATCTAAATCCAATAAAGTAGAGTCATGGCAGGTCATTGAAATTCCCTACATAAAGAAAGAAAATAAATTCATTCTTAAGATATGATTTCTAGGTCACTGGTTTATATATGCCTTCTTTCTTTTCTGGAAGATTTTGGGATCTTATCTTTCAAACCCCCAATTTCAGTAATTATACATACCTGGCATCATGCATGCTAGCTTTTTGTAGATGCTGGGTTTTTTTTTAATTACGATCCCGTGTTATATTTTATTTACGTATTAAAATATACGTTATATATATATATTAATATATTTTTAAAAAAATAAAGAAAATATCAATCTTGTTCTTCAATTATATTATAATTACACAGTGAATTGGTATTCTACTTAATTACTATACTATTCCATAGTTGCTCCCACTTTCGAATAAACACTTAACACGTTACCTTTGCAACCACATTTTCAAAATAAAGAAAATATCAATTTTATTGTCCAACCAAGTTATAATACGTAAACTAAATATGTCTCGTAACTACCATATTATTTTATAATTGTTCCCACTTTCAATTTAAAGATAAATACTTAACCCATTACCCTTTGCATGGTAAAGCCAGAACATGCCTGTCACACATTTTAGGTATTGTTCTTTTTACCAAGGTCCTTTTTCAGTTCAAAATTTTCATCCAAAGAGTAAATGGTTAATGTCGTTGTTATTGGGTGCTTAGGGTTTCGCTAGGGGTGGCTTGCTTTTTAGACTTGTGTTTCATGCCTATTAAGTCATGCATCTTAAATTCCAATTTGACAAGGCTCTCTAATTAGGTCCGATCAATTTTGTCAAGTGTGAGTTTGTGGTATGTGCGTGTGTGGAGCAAAGATGAAAAAAAAAAAAAAAGTTATGATAGAACAAAAGAAAAGAACAAAGTAACGTAATTCTAAGATGATATATTGGATTGGTACAATTACATACATGAGGAGTGTTCCTAATTTTCACAAGGGATGAAAGCTAGGGTTCCCATCATGGACCCCCATGCTCCCTCTTCACACTTAATTAATTGAATCCATAGTCTATGCTGTGTACTGTTCGTTACTTAGAAGCAGCCCCACCTCAACACAAACTTGGAATATGGTTTATATCACCAAAGTGGACAACTTATGTGACATTGTGACACAACACATCTCCCCCCTTTACACCAAGTCTCACACCTAATGGATGTAAAAGGTTAAAAAGAAAGCACAAGTCCGGGTCTAGCTACTTAGATGGGGCTTTTCCTTTTCATTTCATTGATTTCGGATTTCCTTCTTACTTGTAAATATGAATAATTCTACATTCATATTTCTGATAAATTAAACTTACATGTTAGATGCAGAAGAAACTTGACCGTAGGAGTAAAGTTTATTAATAAACATTAAAAAAAATTACACTTAATAAGGGGGGACATAATGAGCATTCTCCCCACAAATGCATCCATACGTGTATATGAATAAAAGCATACAGACATATATAATATATGGATATAGCTGGGGTATGGTCTGAGTTAATTAGGAGAATAATTTTGTTTGGAAGGGTTACCGCCCTTCTAGCCCACGATAAGACCTCATCCTTGCAATTCAAAGCATACAGACATATATATATTTAGCCGGTTCATTAATTATTGAGTATGTCCAGTACATTTTATTTACGTGTTATTGATAGTAAGGGTCGAGTGTCAGTTTTCGGAATGGTCGGCATTTTTGTTTGGCTTAGTGTGGGTAGTGTGTACGTAGGTGAGAGCATGAGTTTGGGTTGAGCTTGGCCGGCCCCTTGATTGAATCATTATTCAATTGCTATGCATCTATCTGGTATGCATTTAAATCAATGAATATAGCGTAGAACAAGGTAGGAATGATGGATGATGACCCACATGAAATTGATGTGTGATTCTATAGGAACTGGGGGACCAACGCAATGAAAATTGTATTCTAATTAGGTTTACTTTATTCACACATAACCCATATATCATTCATTGGGGGAGAAATTGGACCCAATCCACAACGTGTGTTTGTTGCCTCTCTCTGGCATTTATCGTATGTACGTGTCCTCAAGTTCATCATTTGGGAAGGCCACCTATATATAATTAAAGGCAATTAATTCATAGGACATTACTAACATATAAATTTGCATATAAAAAAATTAAATTTATAGGTCTTTTTACTAGCTAAAGGACTATACAATTTAAAATAAACTATAGTTTTATATAAATTACAATTAATGTCATCAAATTGCAAACTAGTACAGCAACAATCTAAAAAATACTTACCAAAATCTATCATGATTTCAACATTACTTTTATTTTTTTTATTATAAGATTATATTGAGGATTATGAAAACATTACTCCTATTTGTAATATTTTTTTTTTCACTTGCTCATTTTAAAAGTAATATGAGTATCTAATCTAATCTAAAGTAAGATAATTAAAATCAATAATTCTTCAAAAATACTTTTAAATTTTAAAATTCTTTATCTTCCGATATTAAATAATTTGGTTAATTTTGTATATAGGGTGCCAAAATTCAAGAATTAAACTTTACATCATACGATTTTCCACCACCTTCTCAACACCACCCCCACCCCCCACCAAAAAAAAAACAAAAATTATATACTCTACCGATGAACCCCTGACAATACAGACTTTATTTTTTATTTTATAGAAAAAATTCAATTGTAATTATATATATTATACATATATAATATTTATTATATGCATAATATAATAAAGGGTCCAAGAGGTCAAAGAGATCAAACAATAAAGGGTAAATAAGGCAAAGAAGATCACAAAAGACAATGTTATTTTTAATTATTTAAAGGACTTCTCAATAACTTACTCATCCTCTTTATTGAGATATAAAGGGGTAGATGTGAAATTTATTTCTCAAAAATTTTGTTTAGGGACTTTTGAATAAAAAAAAGTTTGAGAGAATGTCTTATTTTATTTAATATACAAGCACTAAAATTTTTAAATAAAAGTTAAATTTGTTAAAGGTGTAACAATGATTTACTCTATAATTAAATTATTTTTATGTCATTGGAAACTACTTTTCTATTACAAGTAAGATCCATCAAGCTACAATAATGGGGCATATTCATTAGACAGTACTTTTAAAACGAAGGGCACGTATGATATTATGTTATTAATTAATCATGTAATTTAAAAATATAAATATATATTTTTTATTCATATCTTAGTATTTCAAATATACTAATTAATAATTATAAACAATTATAACGTTATAAAATTAGTCAAATTCATAACATTGTTTTAAAAAAGTATTAACACTACAAGAAAAATGGTTTTACCAAAACGAATACAAATTTGTCGGGTAACAATAAAATCTATTGGGTAATATTAAAATTCGTCTTGTAACAAGCTATCGGCTAATAGTCGTCGAGTTAGAGGTTTTCCCAACCAATTAAGATAGATTCGTTGGCTAAAATCATATCACCTGAAAACGACGCGAGATTCGTCGGGCAAAATTAAATTTCGTTGGGCAAGGCCAAAAAAAAAAATTCAAGCCTAGGGCGCGATATTCATCGGGTATTCTCTTCGTCGGACAAGTGAACTTTTCTTGTAGTATAACAGTAAATTTATTGCTGATTTTCTTGCTAAATAAGGACAATTAACAACTAATTCGAGAAAATGGTCGCGTTTAATTCCTCCTAAATCAAAACAGAAGTAGTACTTTGACATCTTAAATAGTTGTTGCTTAAGAAAATTTACCCTATTGATAAATAAAAAATATATTACCCTTTAATTATTCCTTTTCCTTTCTCATACAAAACAAATGCAAATATTTGTATCTTTATAGAAGTCCAATGTGCAATGTAGCACTCAACGAAAGCACAGCACCTAATTATGACCATGGGATGTGCCATATTGACAGATATAAATTAGTACTTAATTCTTCCATTGACAATCCCAATTATCTGTTTAGATCCCATTTTAAATTATTATAAAAACAAAAAACAAAATAAAAAAATGGTATACAAAATTGTATCTAGGGTTTCCATGGTGGTTGGTCACCATCGAATAAATATAAGGCGATGCTACAATACAACAACGTGGTCCCCAATGAATGAGTATGCTTCATGCGTGTAATCCATAATTAAGAAAACCAATCTTAATCAATACCTAATTAAACCCGTGATTTAATTCTAATTATCATCATCCCATATCCTTCCAATGTGATCATGTTCCGTTATGCTTTTATTTATTTATAATAATTGTTAATTGGAAATAAAAATGAATAATATTTTATTTCTTTAATCAATTCATTAATTTCATCAAAAGGAATATGGTCATATTTTGCCCAAAGCACACCGTAACAACCACAACAACAAGAAGGGTCACTAAACAATTTTTTTTCAATTATGAATTTAATTTTTATTTTTTGCTAAAATATAGGAAATTTCATTAATAAAATTAAGATATAAAACAAAAACAAGTTAGACTATAATATCTTGACAACATACATGGGTAAATACTGCTCGTGGTCAAGCTCGATATCTATTAAAACCATCTATATATAGGAAAAACGCCCAAAATAATATAACTTGAATTTTTTTAGCATCATCAAGGTTATTATGGCCAAAGGGAAAACCTAATACAGTCAACCCAAAATGAGAGACGCTAGACTTATTTTACACAAAGTAAACTAAAAATAAAAAGATAAATAAGCCAACAAAATATACAAATTGGCCACATCCACTGGTTTCATTGCATATTACTTCTATACAAATTTCAAAAACAATGAGGATGACGTCTAACATACTATCACAAATGTTTCAATTTATCGTGATTGACACCACCACCACTAATGGGGGACCACAATGGCTCGATCAAAATCCACTAAGACTTGCACCACAAGTCAAAACCATCTGAAGACGGATCAAACTACGAAAGATAAGAGTTTTAGTGGCAACATGACCTTGAATATGAAACTTTGGTGAAATTGACACCTAAGACTTATTGAATTATTCAACTTATTCACTATATTCATATGGGTACCAAGAGAAAGCCCCCTTGAATTCAAAGAAGAAAATAATTAAAAAAAAAGATTTCTTTTAATGAGGAGGCTTGGATTTTTTATTTAACTTGTGATTTCTTTTGAAGAGGAGGCTTTTTTTTTTAATCAGATTTGAAGAGGAGGCTAGGCTGGGGTTTTGAAGAAAAAGTTAACTTGTGATGGCTGGGGTTTTGAAGAAAAAGTTAACTTGTGATGGAGTCAACTTTTTTTTTTTTTTTAATAATATGCTTCCTCTTCTATGGAAACCTAGTTGGAATTAACTAGGTTCTTTGAATTTTTGTCATTATTAACGCAAACAAGAGCTAGGTTGATGGCATGGGGCTTGTTTTGCCTCCTTGTAGCTCTAGTTGTACAAAGTATTTACCCTAGCACATTGTTGAATCAAAGATTGAACTCGTCGCGAAAAGTCCTCACAATTCCTGCAAACAGCAAACAATTAGCTATCGTTGTTTCGATCGATTTACCCGGGGGGTTGTTCGACCAAAAACACTCCGATGCTTAAGTTAGCTTTGAGAGAGGAAAGGGATATACTTCGAAACGAAGAATCAACGTACCTTGGAAATGAAATGTGCCTTGCTATTTATAGGAAAATCTTGGGAGCCTTGGAGCGTTCTGATTGGTCGGTTGAATATTTAATTAGTAAATAATATATTATTATTAAATATATTATTTAGTAATTGTAATGATGGCTCATCATGATAGTAATGATATTTATTGTATTTTAATATTAATATTAATTATCCATTATTAAGAATAACGATAATTAACTCTCGGGGAGAATACCAATATTACGGAGACTTTAACCCGATCAAATAACGTATTTAACTGGTAAATAGATTATTTAATGTGCGGATGTTTTTCAAATGATCAGCGTTATTTGCCAAGGGCAATTTGGTCATTTTTGGGAATTACGGGACACGTGGCAGCTCCATAATTTTCGGATGATTTTGGGTTCCACACACATATAATTATAATTTGGATAATCACTAAATTTATATTTGGTATGCTGTATAAAGAATTGGATAGAATAATAATACGAAATCAGTGCATGATATCAAGCGTATTAATTAACTACCATATAAGTTAATATGACTGAGTGTTTTTATATAATCCAGACACGCTCAAAATAATACCTTCAAAATTATCCGCATTAAATAATGATAATTTTATAATCATAAAATAATAATTCATAATAATTTAATAAATAGTATTAATAATAATCTATAAATAATTAATTAATTAAAATAAATATAAATATTAATATTATACATAATTAATATTTATGATATAAATGATTCTTATCAAACGAAAACTGCTATAATATAACCTGGTTAATATGATATATTCGACATTTTAATCTGGTAGAGTACTAAACACGTACCTGACTAAATAGTCCGTTAATCCAGTGGACAGATTAATCAATCCGACTGAAATAATCAGTATAATACTACCTAATAAACGAGAACTAAACCTTTTTTAGTCAATCTTAACATCACAACCCGATGATATTCGAATGCAAATGTCGTATGGCCGATAAAGAATTACGCACGATAAGCAATCGTATAATAGATAATAACTTATATATTCCAACTATCATTATGTATCGGCCGCGAATGACATAATACAACATATTCATACTTATAATGAAAAAAACTATCTTAAAATGACCAAAAAAATACAAGAAACATATACAAAGTAATTCCAAAATTTATTTATGGTGCATTCTAGATGAATAATTTTAAAATTATTAAAAATTTATAAAATAACAGAATTTAACTTAGCGGAAATTAATTTTTTAGAATTTTTGGAGATTCATGTTTGGATCATATAAAAATAGAACGACCTTTAAACAGAGAATTGAATGTATATACATAATTGTAGCTATAAAGATGAGTTTTGATAAATGACACCTCTTTATATAGAATTTAAAGTGAGGATTTAGGGCATTGAAATTCTTTACTTCTATTTTTTCTGAATTTGTAAATTTCAATCTTTATTATCTAAATAAAATAATTGGTGTATAGAAATTTTAAAATTCTGACTTTCTATCAAATTCTTTGTTATTATTTTTTTCATCCAAACAGACTAGTAGTGAACACCAATAATATTTTAATTGTAGAAGGAAAACCCCCCAAAGGAAGTCATTAATTTCCCACAGCTGGGCAGCCAGTTGAAGCAATATATATATATGACTGAATTAATTAAGCTACACTTTGAATCCACTTCTCAAACTCCTCCCACACTTTGAATCCACTTCTCAAACTCCTCCTACACCAAAGATTTGTTGACCCTCTTTGGCTATTAATAAATAATTCTCCTATTTCGATTTCATCAATTCTCCCCCACTTTTGAGTTTTGAGGTCACCAACAGTTGAAGAAATTAGCTCAAACTTTGTTGTGCAATCGGCAATACAATTAGTTGCCCTCTACCCATCTCTCCATGATTCAAGCAAAGGCAACCTAATTCTTTTTCTTTTTTTTAATTATTAAGTTTTGTCTGACATTTTTCCTTTGTCTTCCCAACGGCAGCGATGGGATCGATGGGCATCTGACCTAGCTTGAGAGTGACCTAATGTTTTTTCTTGACGAGAACCCAACCGGCAATACTCAATACCCATTGAAATTTCACCAAACGAGACGCTAATTAGCTTTGGATTCTTTGATTTGGACAAATTACAAATGCATACGCCAATTGTTTGTATATGGGATTTGTGCTATCTCAATTCATTTGTCAATAATACTGGACAACAGCAGTCGCCATTTCCAACAAATTTGTCAATTTTTTCGCCCCAACCAAACATGTACCATCCATCCATCCATTGAATCAATTAGGGTTTCTGCCTTTTTGCATTGTATTATTTCTTATTTGCATGTGGATGTGGACAAAATCGAATGCACTAAACATTTAATTACATTATAATCATTATACATATTGTACAATACAAATAAACGAGATTCAATATTAATAAATATATATATTGTAATACGAATATAATGAGAATTATGCGCAATATTTTAAATATATAATTAACTATGGAATAAATTTAACTATGCAATAATTTATACACAAATATATCTGTGTGATATGCAAGTACAAACTACATTGAAATTTGAGTAGAAGTCAAATTTAATTAACTCAACTAGAAAAAAAAGAATGGAAGAGAGAAGACAACGCCCATTTGATGACCAAAATGAGATAGCAATTTTGGGCATTTGGGATGAGTAATTTACCGGCCATATTTGACTTAATTGTTTGCTTGAGTATGATGATCCTTGGTGACATTGTGTCTCCAATCCATGCTCTACTATTCGATCTCTCTAATTCTATGATGTGTTGTACTTTGTTGTGGTGGCTTGTTGCTCGGAGGAGGCTCCTATTGTTTCTAGGGTTATTTTGATTTATCATGGTCCGGGCTTTTGTTTTGTTTTCTACTGATGTATTTTGGGTTTTGTTTTTGTAAGTTTTATGTAATTTAGTAGTCGCTGTGTAATCCTTTGGGTTGAATTTTAACATTTTGGTTTTTCCTTGCATTTCCCTTAGGGTATGTTTGGCTCCAAGAAATAAACAGATTATTTGGTGTGAGAAGAGCATTTGGTGAGTTGAAAATTAGTTTTTTTTCGTATGGGAAATTGAGGCAGATTTGATAAATTTCCAGAGAAAAATATGTGGGAATTTAAGAATCTCAAATGATGAGTTGAAACAACTCAAATTGTAATTTTTCATAATTTTTAACATTGATATCCAAATGTTAGAAATTCTTTATCCAAATACACTCTTAATGAATTTCACACTTTGACCAAAAAAATTTGAGAGAGCAATCCAATATGTAATTTGGGGTTTATGAGGTCAACAAATATGGGTATGAGCCACGTGTAGGGGTCCAGCTAGTTTATGTGCCATTCTTTGTACAACTTGTGTTGTACATATAAACTAGGCAACTAGCTACAACAAGAAAAAAAAAAAAAAAAAAGAGAAACGCCTTTTAAATGTTAATTAGGTTTATGTTCTTTTCATTGGGCTAAATTTCACAATCATTAATGACGATGAGAATAGTTTTCAAGGTTTAAAAGTTCTTAGTGGCATGGATACATGTACCATAATTTCAGGGTTTTGTTTAAATTCAATTTAATAGAATCTCTATTTTCACAGAATAATTTTAAACGACCTAATTAAGTCAAAAAGTCACATATAACGCTGTTGTCACAAGAATCAATTCAAACTCTTTCCCTATACACGAACTCTCTTTGTCTCCCACATTTTTATTTCTTTCTTCATCCTTCGTTTTCCCTCTACTTTTTCTCTATCTGATTCCATCCTTCTAATAACCTTCATCAACCTCCTTCGTTAAGGTTATGATGAGATAAATTGAGAAATTACTTTAAAAAAATACAGCCCTTCATTGTGGATTCAAATGAGTTATAATAAAACATCATTTTTTTATTAGACCTTTATCAAACAAATCCATAGAATTAATAACTCATCCTAGTATTAAATTATTAGTGCTTCAAAGTGACAGTCCATCTAATAATTAAGTAAATATTTTGATATTATGAATATTTAGTTAATTATTAGGAGGTACATGTGTTGAAGCGCAGGCCAATCAAAAGTTACGTCCAGTAGTGGCATGCCACCCCAAGTCACAAAGAGATAAATCTTTTTGAAGACACACCAAAAAGAGCTATCATGTCTTTTTTTTTAGGTACAACGTTCCATAACTTTTGATTAGATTCCTAGGTAGAAACACCTTTTTTAAATTTGGGTTAAGTCCAATTGCCCAATTAACTACATAATTAGAAAAGGAGTATTTTTTTTATCTAAGGTTCTGGACCTACCGAGTGTTCTAAGTGGGTCCCATCTCTATGGGTTATTAATACACGCCCAAAAAAAGGCTTTCATTATTAAAGTAAAGTAATACATCATTACCGCAACCCAATTTTTTTTTTTTTAAAAGTCAATAGATAAATGTTTAAGTTATATGATGCCAATTATTTATGCTGATAGAGAACCCAACTAAAACCAATCATCAACACTTTTATTAAATAAACTTAGTAGTTAATTAAGCAAGATTAAGATAGACAAATGAAAAAGCAAACTACTAAGCTAGGTGGGAATCCGATTCGCGTGTTGTGGAGGGCATGCTGGTCATAAAGGGACAGATGGTCCTGATCCTGGCGTGGGGACCACTGGCGGGCCCAGATATCAAAATCCTCCAAACAAAATCTCCCATTATTTTGTGATGTCTTTTGTTACCCTCCTCATTAAATGCTAATTTTGGCTGTTTGCACTTGCGATTGTGGGGCCTGACATTTTTGTTTTTTGGTTTTTTTTTTTTCAAATTTGTGTGCCTCTCAATTAGGACATATTGATATGGTTGCTAATTGGAGCATTGGAGGACAATTTTAAAGCTTGATTGGTCCCTTGAATCCAATTCATAAGCAAGACCTCTCAACAATTCCGACACGTCATTTAAATAATTGCCCTTTATTTAATATAGTCTCACTCCATTTATCTTTAGCCCTACGGTAATTGTAGTAATTTTGCTTTTTAAGTGAAAAAATAGTAATATATTCGAGTTATATATGTAAAGTTAATTTATATTTTTTTATAATTTCTATAAGTATAATTGGCACAATATATCAGAAAGGGCTTCTCAATCATGTGTTTTAATTTCTTTATTAATATGATGGATTGTTGTATGGGGTAAAAATTTCATATTAAAATCTCTAATTTTCGAAATAAAATACGCCTTTAAAATAAAAAAAATAACACTTCAGACACGTAAAACTAGCTCTCATCATTTGGCTCAGAAGCCCACGGGCTTATGGGTATCCGATAGGCCCGATGACAAAAAGCCTGACCCGGCCCGGCCCGCATGTTGACAGGTTGGACTTGGGCTTAGGGTATTCAAGCCCGATAGGCCCGAGCCCGATAAAGCCCGGTAAGCCCAACCCGACCTGCCCAGGTAAACCTGACTCATAAGTCCGAAAATATAAAATAATTATAAATTAAAAATTGATACCCAGTCCAATCTTGTTACTACTATCATAGCCAAAATCCAAAACTCCAACCAAATCTCAACCTAGTGTCATTTAAAAGCCTAATGCCCAAACCAAACCCTAACCCTAAATTCAAAAAAACTCACTAGATCTCTGACTCTCTTAGCGACCTCTTTATCCTATCTCGGCTTTATTGACAGGACCCATCCCAATCCCCCCGGGATTAACGTGGGATGACCCTGCTCCCGTTTGACACGGAGTGTCAAACAAGGGATATTTCCGACCTTTGCCCTCCCGGGATATCAGAGTACGCCAGGATCCGGAGGAGGTATGTGATATCTCGGTCTCTGCTACAGTCCACATCCAATGTCAACCTGAAGGGCAGTCAAAACATTAAAAGCTGTGAGTGGACAAAACAAGAGTTTATAAAAACATTTTAACGAGAAGACATTTGTACCCTTCACTAAAAAGCATGCATGCATTCGAAAACCATTTATCCAGAAAAACCATAATGAAATCAAGTACACGGGCCACTGCCCAAATCCATAAGGGACTCAGCCCAAATCAGAAGAAACTAACCAAATGGGCCACTGCCCAAAACCTGTGTAAACACACACCATATATCATATCATATAGCATACATCATATATACATATAATTCACACAACCAATCCTGTCACGGTTTCCAAAGCTATGCGCTTGCTACCCAAGTCTCAATCCGAGTCTTCTCAAAGCCAAGATCAATGTCTGCAGATCACTGACCCTACCCGAGGTAATAGTAATCATAGCCTTCCTGAGAGTAAGTGACAGGACCCATCCCAATCCCCCCGGGATTAGTGCGGGATGACCCTGCTCCCGTCTGACACGAAGTGTCAGACAAGGGATATTTTCGTCCTTTGCCCTCCCGGGCTATCAGAGTACGCTAGGATCCGGAGGAGGTATGTGATATCTCGATCTCTGCTACAGTCCACATCCGATGTCAACCTGAAGGGCAGTCAAAACATTAAAAGCTGTGAGTGGACAAAACAAAAGTTTATAAAAACATATCATAAGACATTTGTACCCTCCACTAAAAAGCATGCATGCATTCGAAAACCATTTATCCAAAACAAACCATATGTGGGACTAAACCCAAAGCAGATATAAACCAAGGTCGAAAGGACCACAATGAAAACGACCATACGGGCCACTGCCCAAATCCATACGGGACTCGGCCCCAAACCATAAAGAAACCAAGTAAACGAGCCACTGCTCAAATCCTGTGCGCACCTGTGCACACCACATATCATATATATACATATAAGTCACACAACCAATCCTGTCACGGTATCCAAAGCTACGTACGTGCTACCCGGGTCTCAATCCGAGTCTTCTCAAAGTCAAGGTCAATGTCCGCAGACCACTGACCCTACCTGAGGTAATAGTAACCATAGCCTTCCTGAGAGTAAGGAACCCAACTGGGGGGTGACTCCACTCAGTCGGTGCTCCGTGACTACTCCGGGGTCCACCCAGGCCAACGACCCTCCCCGGAGGAGATAATAGAAGTAAAGGAAGGTAGATGAACATATATATACATAACATAATATCCATGCCCGGTTCCCCTAGACCGTCATGATCCATAATATCCATAATTAGGTAACATGCCGGTTCCCATAAACCATCATGTACCGTAATAACATAACCAGGTAACATGTCAGTTCCCATAAACCGTCATGTACCGTAATAACCAACAAGGGTTCATGCCGGTTCCCATAAACCGTCATGAACCATGATACCATATTAAGAGTTCATGCCGGTTCCCATAAACCGCCATGAACCGGGAAATCCATTTAAGGTTCCCTGACCTGAAATCAAAACCGTAAAGTAGCTTGGGTCTCGTACCCGAACATAGGACATCAGTTGGGCACCGTGCCCGATATCTGAGGTCATATTCCCGAGACAAAACCAAATGGGTCTCATACCCGAGTTTATCCTTTTGGAAATCCAAAATCAAATCATTTAAATCAATAAAGAAATATAGACCCGTATAAGCACCGTATAAGGCCGAAACCTCGAAATACGTGCTTATACGTAACCACATACAAATGCACCCATGGCATTACAAACAAGCATTTAAAACATATAATAAACATTTATGCATGCACCAATTTAGAAAACAAGGTCCACTCACAGACCCTCCGAGCTGCCGCCTCGATTTGCGTGCCATTCGGCTCCCCGAGCCGATCACCATTACCGGGACTCCCAAACCTGTCCAAATCGTAATAGAAGGTTACTAACTACTTAATTAACCTCCCACTAAAGCCCCATAATTTTCCTGTATTTTTAACTATTTTTAAAACCGAACCTAAACCTTTCGATGCCCCGAAACATATCGAGACGGTGTTCGATTGACACGAAACCAGTCCCAAAATGTTCGTTACATCGAATAGATGATTTCACATGTTGAACACATCCCCAAATTCTCTCCCACGCGCCCGTACGCGCCGCCTGAAGTGGCTGCGCGTGGGCCTCACGCGCCGCTACAGTACCCGTCATCTCCAGCGATCGAACCGGTCTGGGCCGGCCGGTCCGGTCCAACCCCTGCAACTGGACCGGCGTAACCGGTCCAGGCCTCCTTCTCCCTCATTTTCGGTCCGATTTCTTCCATTCCAATTCCTAAATTCCTTTTTTAATCTTTCCTATCAATCCTAATTAACTAAACAACCTAAAACCTACGAAATCCGACCGGTCCAATTTGAACCTCACGGTTCGATTTTTCCCGATCAGCCTACACGGCTGCTCAGCCGTCAACCACCACCAAAACCTTCCTAAAATGTCCCTAGCAACCTAATGGACTCATTAAAACCATTAAAAACTAACCATAACAACGAAAATGGAAAAATGGATTAAAATGGGCTAACCGGGTACCCGTTTGGGTTTCTCCTCCTCTCGCCGCCGTGGGCGGCGGTTCAGGCCTCCAGGCCGGCCACCTCAGCTCCCTCGATCTCCCTGGTCCTCTGCCTGGTCATGGGTGATGGTTGGCTGGGTTTGGGTTGCACGGGAATGAGAGAAAATGGTGAGATCGGGTGGGTTGTGTTTGAACGAAAAAAATGAAAATGCACGGTGAAGTGCATGTATGTAATGTGTTGTCCAGTGGATGAGTGACACTTGTCACTCATCCATTGGTTGCTAAAAAGCAACTGGGCCCACTAAAGACAAACTGCACTTTTTGTCTCGTAAAACGTGCCATCGTGAATAGTAACTGGGAACTTCCGTGAACCGTAACTTCGCCGTCGAATGTCCGAATTCGACGTGCCGCCTGTCTACGGATTCGTATCGTCCTTATCTACGTAACGATCTTCGGCCCTCGGCCATCGGACCTCCCGGTCAAAAAGTCAACATTTGACCCTTTTTTCCAAAATTACCAAAATGCCCCTAAACTTCCGAACGTCATAACTCCCTCCTCGAACGTCGGAATTGAACGTGCCACCTGTCTATGAACTCGTGACGTCACTAACTACGTCACGGTCATCGGTCAAAGTCCATTTGACCGCCCCGAACGAAAAGTCAACATTTTGCCACGATCAAGGGCAAAACGGTCATTTCGCATCGTTCGTCCGATTTCGCCCAACTAATCACGGATTAGCCTCACTAATCGTGATTAGTCACTAATCTAATCCTGGAATTTGGGACGGGTCGTTACAGTAAGGAACCCAACTGGGGGGTGACTCCACTCAGTCGGTGCTCCGTGACTACTCCGGGGTCCACCCAGGCCAACGACCCTCCCCAGAGGAGATAATAGAAGTAAAGGAAGGTATATGAATACATATATATACATAACATAAACGTTCATGCCCGGTTCCCTTGAACCGTCATGATCCATAACATCCATAACAAGGGTTCATGCCGGTTCCCATAAACCATCATGAACCAGAATGACCTGACAAAGGTTCATGCCGGTTCCCATAAACCGTTATGAACCACAATGACCTTTCCAGAGTTCGTGCCGGTTCCCATACACCGCCATGAACTTGGAAATCCATCTAGTGTAACGACCCGTCCCGAATATCGGGATTTAATAATATTTAATTGTGATTTACTAATCTGGGATTAGTTGGGCGATTTCAGACGAATTATGCAAAATGATCGTTTTGCCCCTAGGCGTGGGCAAAACGTTGACTTTTAATTCGGATGGTCAAATGGACTTTGACCGATGACCGTGACGTAGTTCGGGACGTCACGAGTTCATAGACAGGTGGCACATTCGATTCCGACGTTCGTGGTGAAAGTTATGATGTACGGAAGTGTAAGGGCATTTTCGTAATTTGGACGAAAGAAGGGGGAATGTTGACTTTTTGATCGGGAGGTCCGATGGCCGAGGACCGAGGACCGTTAGGAAGGTCTCGATGCCCTGAGTTCGAAGACAGGCGGCACGCATCAATCGGAGTCCGTATGACCGAGTTACGGGTCAGGATGCGTGAAGGGCATTTTGGTAATTTTCTGCACAAGGGCAGAATTGTAATTTCACACGGGGCACTGTTGGACTGATCAGCGGTGAAGTGGGATACTTTGTGTGATCGATCCCATGGTTTGTTTATCAATTAATGGACTGTTATTGGGGCAGCTTTGGATTGTGGTTGCACATGTGAGGAGCTGGCAACTGATTGCACTCACATGGACACTGATTTTTAATGGTTTCGGGTCTGTGCAGGGAAGCTTTGCACAGTGGGACTGCGTGGTGCTCTGGGGCACTTTTAACGGCTGTATTGGATTAATTGAATGATGAGTGAGTTGTGAGGACCATTCTGAGTTGTATGGCTGTCGAATTGGAGAGAAAAACCGTGTGAAACCATTTCGGGTTCTTGGAGGGAAATTTCAGAATTTGATTTCTGAGCCTTGTTGGACCAAACCATGGACGAGTTTAGCTTTCTGGGAGTGTCTGGAGCTCAGCCGTATCAATTTCGAAGGGAACCAGCCACGGCTAAGCTGGGACGGTGGTCACTGTTTTCAGAGGAAATACAGTGCTGTGGACGACGACTTCCAGGTGAGCTCTTCTTCAATTGGTTGTGGTTTTGAGTTCGTTTGAGTCCTAGTATACTTCCTGTGAAGTTAATTTGGAAATGGACTTGAGTTGGGTGAATTACTAAGGACGACCCGTTTTGCTGTTCGAGCTTGGATTGGTTGATTTAATCCATGTCGAGGTTGGATATTGACACAGAACTGAAATTGATTGGATATTGATTGTTTTAGGATCAAGAACGGATGGAATCAAGGTCGAATTGATGGTTATCTGGCTGGGTCAGATCGCGGGTAATCAGACCCGTTTACCAGACAAACGGGTGAAGATGGTGACAGTAGCAGTCACTGTAGCAGGCGCGTGGCTTTCACGCGCAGCCACTCACGGCGGCGCGTGACGGCACGTGGGCACGAATTTCGAGGTGAGGTCAACATGACTTTTGTCCTATACAATGTAACGAACATTTTAGCGTTGGTTTCGTGTCGATCGGATCCCGTTTCGTTATTGTTCGGGATGTCCGAAGGTTTTAAATCCAATTTAAAAATACTTAAAAAATTCGGGAAAATTACGGGACTTTGATAGGATGTTAATGAAGGGGTTATTAATCCTCTAATGTGATTTGGACAGGATTGGGAGTCCCGGTGTTAGTGGTGTGGCCCGGGAAGGCCTATGGCACGCGTATCGAGGCGCTCGGTTAAACGGTCTGTGAGTGGACATTTGTTTTATAAATTCGATGCATGCATAACTGTTTCATGATTGTTATAATTATGATTAAATGATTTACTTTGGATATCGGTAAATTTAAATGATTTCACGCATTTCGAGGTGATTTACGTGTTTGCACGTAAATCGAGATTTTTCTGGATTTGCACTGATTTCCAAAAACGTGGTTGGATATGATTTCATGAAACGGTTACAAATTTGATAAAGTAAAATCGGGCCCAGGAGCCCAGTTAACTTATGAAATCGGGCCAGGAGTCCAGTTGATTTATATATGTGATTTCGGGTCGGAGACCCTAAAATGGAATTGAATAAGGGTTTCCTGGTTCACATTTTATATACATATTCACATGCTAAAAACAAATAACGGATTGATGATATGGAAATTATGGTTATGGCACGTTTCACGATATTTGGGCTTGAGACCCGTCTGATGAAATTTAAAGGATTGGTTTGGAATTTATCCATGTATATATATATGCTTGCATGTGGATATCAATAAAATTTATTTGGTACTGCACTGTATAGATCCTTCCATATTATATTGTCTCCTCCGGCGAGGTACCCCGGAGAGGTCACGGACGTCTAGTACGTCCAGCGTCTATGACGCTAAGCATCAGGCGATGCTGCATCAGGTGATGCTGTACCCGAACGGGATTCAGGGATTTAACTCGGAATTTGAGACCCGAGTGGCACGCGTAGCCTTATTATTATTGTGACCTTATTAGGCGTCAAGAACGTCAAAACATCAGTTGATGTCGGGATTGGAGTGTATAGTGCAGCAGCTAAAATTATGGTTATGGATTTATTAGATGACTTATGATTCGTATTGTATGATATATGATTTTAAATGATGGTGCATGCATATGATTTTACTGAGGGGCATAAATGTCTTATAAATGTTTTTAACAGACTTGTTTATTTTCGTCCACTCACAGCTTTTGTTTTTAATGCCCTTCAGGTTGACTCTAGATGCGGCTACAGTAGAGACTTGGGCATCGCACACCTCCTCCATCGATCCTTACGCACTCTGGAAGCCCGTTTGGGCTCTGGCAATAGGTTATCCCTTGTCTGACACCTCTTGTCAGACGGGAGCATGGCACATTCCATGGTAATCCCAGGGGGATTGGGATGGGTCGTGTCATCTAGGGTCCCTGACCCGAAATCATAAACTGTAAAGTAACTGGGTCTCGTGCCCGAACATGTGACATCAGCTGCGCACCGTGCCCGAAATCTAAGGTCATATGCCCGAGACAAAACCAAATGGGTCTCATACCCGAGTTTATCCTTTTGAAATCCAAAACCTTTTCATTAAAACCAATAAAGAAATACAAACCCGTATAAGCACCGTATAAGGTCGAAACCTCGAAATACGTGCTTATACGTAATCACATACAAATGCACCCATGGCATTATCAAACAAGTAATAAAATATATAATAAACATTTATGCATGCACCAATTTAGAAAACAAGGTCCACTCACAGACCGTCCGAGCTGCCGCCTCGATTTGCGTGTCATACAGCTCCCCGAGCCAATCACCATCACTGGGACTCCCGAACCTGTCCAAATCGTAATAGAAGGTTATTAACTACTTAATTAACCTCCTACCAAAGCCCCGTAATTTTAACTATTTTTAAACTGACCCTAAACCTTCCGACACCCCGAAAACTATCGAAATGATGTCCGATTGACGCGATACCAGTCCCAAAATGTTCGTTACATCGAATAGAAGATTTCCCGTGTTGAACACTTTTCCAAATTATGGTCCACGTGCCCTCACGGGCCCCTAGAAAATCCTGGTTACTGTTCATCGGCATCAACCTCAGAACTGAACCAGTTACTGTAGCAAAACACTGTTCATCTCGGGTTTTTCTTCAGTTTCTGGACTGATTCGGGGTCCGTTTGGTCCCATTTTAATTCCTAAATTCCTATTTCTTCATTTCCTAACTAACCCAATTAATTAAACCATCAAAAACCAACTAAAACTCATGAACCCATTTTGAACCATACGGTTCAAACTTCCCCGATCAGCCTCCACGGCGTCCCAGCCGTCAACCACCACCAAAATCATCTCTATACTCCCTAAACAACCTATTTAAGCCAACCAAATCATCCAAAACAACCCAAAAAGCAAGAATAAAAAATAAGAGGAAAATTGGGTTTATCGGCTTACCGTGCATTCCTCCCCCGCCGTCCACGGCGGCGCCGTTCCTGGCTGGCCACCAGCATCCACCGGTCCCATCCTCACTCTCTGGTATCTCTTATATGATCATTGGAAAGGGTTGAATGGGTTTGGGGTGAGAAATGGGATCGGGTTTGGTTGGAGGAAAAATGGAAAATGGATGCACGGGTGAATGGTTTGGTGCATGAATGAAATATGGTGTCCATTGGATGGGTGACACTTGTCACTCATCCATTGGGCCTCCATTAAATATCTGGGCCCACTAGAGACAAACTGCACTTTTTGTCTCGTAAAACGTGTCGTCGTGAATAGTAACCTAGAACTTCCGTGAACCGTAACTTCGCCGTCGAACGTCCGAATTCGACGTGCCGCCTATCTATGGATTCATATCGTCCTTATCTACGTAACGGTCTTTGGCCCTCGACCATCGGACCTCTTAGTCAAAAAGTCAACATTTTGACCCTTTTAACCAAAATTACCAAAATGCCCCTAAACTTCTGAATGTCATAACTTCCTCCTCGAATGTCGGAATTGAACGTGCCACCTGCCTATGAACTCGTGACATCACGAACTACGTCACGGTCATTGGTCAAAGTCCATTTGACCGCCCGATTGAAAGTCAACGTTTTGCCACGCCCAAGGGCAAAACAGTCATTTCGCGTCGTTCGTCCGATTTCGCTCAATTAATCACGGATTAGTCTCACTAATCGTGATTAGTCACTAATCTAATCTAGGAATTCGGGACGGGTCGTTACATTTATGGTCGTAAAGTTAAGTCAATTCTCAAAATCTAATAGTACCCCTCCTTAGCTTATTTCAATATTCGATAATAATATTTAAGCTCAATTTTTTTTTTTTACAATTAGGTAGGTACAAATGGGCTTAGTAGGCCCGACTCGTAAAGCCCGATAAAAAGCCCGACCCAAACTTGGCCCTACAAAGGGCATGGGCTTTCATATTTATGATCAAACCCGCCCGACCCAGCCCGGTATTTTTTAAATTATGAAATAGGCCTGGCCCTACCTGGCCCAAGCCCAAAAATTTTGGGCCGGGCTTGCCCGACCCGGCCCAATGATGAGGCCTACGTAAAACCACCCCGAGACAATATCCGATCGACTCGAAATCTATGCCAAAATGTCTGTAACCTGCATTCACAGACTGTCCAAGTATCGCAATTCCGAGCTGCATGCTTCTCAGAAATTTCGGGAGTTTTCTAGCTGGTCAAAAATCATAACCGAGAATTACTAACGTCCGTAGTAATTTCACATTAAAATCCCATAATTTTTTAAATAATATACGCAATTAAAAACATATATATAACACTTCAGACACGTAAAATCACCCCGAGATGATATCCGGTCGACTGAAAATCTATGTCAAAATGTTTGAAACCTCGAAAGTATCAAAACACATGTTGATCGAAAATCAAGACGATGTGGCACACACCCCCACACGTTGCCCATCCTCTCTGCAACTGGGCTTCTCGCGCTTGCAATTAGAATCGCACCCTCAGCCGCCTTTAACCGCTAGCAGGTCAAACCCACGGGTCTGTAATTTCGACCCGACTTGAGCAACTTGACCTTGTTTTAAAACATCCATTTCACGTCTATTTTCGATGACCCAATAGTCCCAAATTCTTCTAGTTTACCCAGAAACTGTCATAGGATCTCAAAACCCAAGAAATCGACCAAGAAATCAAGAACACTCACCTTCAAGTCTCGGCCATGGTATGAATGCCATTCCTATAACCTTCAGGCGTTCTAATCCTTCGAATTTCAACTTGATTCTGATCGCACAAGCTCAAGGTTGTGCAATATGTCCTTAATTTGGTGTTTCAACATCAAAATGTCATGGCAATTTCAAGGGATACAGGTGGTTGTTTCGGGTTTTGGTCTTGTGCTATGGTATGGTTGGTTATTTTTGTAGCTTTAATTATGTGCAATATGTCTACTTGTGCTCTATCATTCTTTAAAAAATGCAATTGTGTAGTGACAATAACACTGAATTAAACTTTATTCTTTAACGTGTTCTTATTGAAAAAGAAAAATAGCAAATAATGACAAAATAGCAAATAATGACAAACTATTCATTTTGAAAATATTTTTGCCTCTTGTTCCCTCGATTCAAGGAATGATGAGAAGAAAATACCTTATACAACAAGTCCCATTTCAAACCTGTTTTCCCTTTTTCATTTGCCTCCTCCTCCTCCTCAAAGAATTGGTAAAATAATTGTCCAAAAGCAAGGGCGGTGTTTATTGTAGCGGTAACTTTTTTTCCCTGCATTGTGGCTAGTGGTGGTTGCGGTTCGGTAACCGCGATTTTTTTCCCAAACCGCAAACCGACCGACTATTTGCGGTATGGTGTTTTTTGAAACCGCAAACCGACCATGTTTTGCGGTTTACCGCAATGCGGTAAACCGCAAAATGCGGTCGGTTACCGCTAATTCACGGTTTAAAACCGCAAGTTCTTTTTGTGTCATAAAAATCCAACTTCTCAAGCATCACAACCTAAAGAAAATTAAAGTTCAATTCCAAGCATTCCAATTAAAGTTAAAACCTCTCAAGCATTCAAATTCCAAATTCTTTAAAGTTACAAACGAAAAGGAAAATCCAATGCAAAATGAATTAAAGTTACAACCCAAAAGAAAATCCAATTTAAAGTTAATTAAAGTTACAAACTAAAAGGAAAATGCAATGCACCAATATTACAAACTAAAGTTACAAACTCAAGCGTTGGTGGTGGTGAGTGGATTTGAAGAACCTCATTGTGTTGTTTGAGCACCAATGCTATCTACAAATAAAATAAAACAACATAATTTTAGTACATTTTATTATAAGGAGGAGCATAAATAACATGAGCAAATAAACTAATTACTTACAAGTTGTCATATATTCCATTTCCTTGTAGAATTCAACCTCATCATCCGTTGGTTCCTTGTAAAAGGAAAATTCGTCCGCTCTAAGCCAATCACTAGTACACACTAATGCCTCTACCATTTTAGGATGCAAAGAACTTCTAAAAGGATCCACAATCCTCTTACCTAGGCTAAAAGCATTTTCACTAGCAACCGTAGAACTTGGAATTGCAAAGATATCCTTGGCAACTTGTGAAAGAATAGGATATCTTGTTTGGTTTCCTTTCCACCAATTCAAGAGATTGAATTGTTTGCTCAAGGGGCTCTCAAAAGGATCCGTCAAGTATTTATCCACTTCATTGGATATCTCAACAGATTGCTCATCCTTCCTCTTTTGCACAAGTTGTTGCATTAGTTGAAATGTGACATCAACATCATCACCAATTTGTGCAACCTCATCATCAATCTCATCATCATCAATTTGGCTCACACCCCCTCCAATCCCTGTATACTCATTATACAATTCGTTCAAACACTTTACAACCTCCTTCACAATCTCATCTTGTTTTCTAGAATCTGCCCCAAGATTGCCAAGGCTTATTTGGAGCATTTGAAGCTTCATCCTCGGGTCTAGCACATTCCCCAAAAATATAAGCTTATTCACAACATCAAAGTTGCCCCAATATTTGTCAAATTTCAACTTCATTAAAGATGCTACCCGTTGCATAGTAGGATTCCTAAGATCTTTCATTTTAGCTTCTACTTGAACTTGTAAAGCAACCAATTCTAAGAAAATTATTGGGGATGTACAAGTTTTGGTTGCACTAAGTTTCAATGTAGCATCATAAAATTTTTTGAGAAAATGCACAAAAGCTAATGCCTTCTCCCAATCATCATCTTTTGGAGGTCCCACTCTCTTAACCATCACTTTCTTAACTTTTTCTTCCTCTAGAAAGTAAGCTTGAAACACCTCACAAGAATATGCCATCTTCTCAAAGACTTGCCTATATTTGAATGCACCTTCAAGCATTTTATAGGTTGCATTCCACCTTGTAGGCACATCCATTGGCACATTTGCCATCTTGTCCATCCTACATGCAATGGCAAACTCACTAAACTTATCCAACCTCGCCGGAGAAGAGTGAATAAACTTCACACAATTTCTTATACCCTCAATTGAGCCACTAAGCTCCTTCAACCCATCCTTAACAATTAAATTAAGAATGTGACAAGCACACCTCAAGTGCAAGTACTTCCCATCCAACATTAAGGTGTTCATTGACTTTAGGCTTTGTGCCATGTACTCAACCGCCCCATCATTGGCGGAAGCATTACCAACGGTAATTGTGAACACTTTATGTATGCCCCAATCCGTCAAACATGCATCTAGGGTTTTTCCTATGTCAATGCCCTTATGACTAGTGATCTTTGTGAAGCTAGTTATTCTTTTGTGCAAGTTCCAATTACTATCCATGAAGTGGATCGTCACAACCATGTAATTTATGTTTTGGATCGATGTCCAAGTATTGGTTGTGATACTAACTCTTTGCTCACCAATCACACTTATTATCTTTGCCTTTTCAACCATGAATAACTCCCACACCCCCTCGGCAACCTTCTTCCTACTTGGTACCTTAAAACGAGGTTGCACCTCGTTCATCATTTCCTTAAAACCCGAGCCCTCAACGACTCTAAAAGGTTGCTCATCCTTAATGATGAACTTCACAACCTTTAACTCACATTTTTTTTATTGAATGTGTGAGGAATCAATCCACTACCCATTGTATCTGTTGTCAAAGAAGGTTGATTTGCATCACCTTGTTGTTGATAGAGAGGAGAGAGCTTGCATCTCCTCTCTATGTGATTTTTTAAACCCGTTGTCCCATTTTTTCGAGGGTCCGCCAGCATCTCCAATTTGCAATAATTGCAAACCCCTATAACCTTCTCTACCCCACTACCATCCTTCTTTATTTGTTTTGTGCAATGTAACCATACAATCGATTTTGGGGCTTTCCTCTTATCTCCCACCACAAGCCCCTCACGTGTGATATTTTGTGTTTGAGTTGGAGATTGTGTTTCGGGTGTATCGGTTTGTGTTTGGGGATTAGAGGCATTAGGTGTGTTAGAGTGGCTAGACTCCATCTATAACACAACACAACACAAAAACAACAAAAAATTAAACTTAAAAAAAAAACAGAATTTAATTAACATGCAGATTCAAAAACAGAATTTAATTAACATTTACAGATTCAAAACCAAGCTCAAAACAATTACAGATTCCAGAATTAACATTAACAGATTCCAGATTCAAAGCATTAGGTGATAATACTCTTCTCCTAGGCGTGAATTTGTATTTGAGTGGTTATTCCTATTACTAAATAATTATTGGAGTTTTGGGTGACATATTCTTGAGCCCAGACAGTAACTACCACTTTTTTCTCCCTTCAATGTGATCATTTTTTTAACCTCTTTATCTGTTTGGTTGCTGAGAAAACTATGAGAATCCGAGAGCAAATTATAGAAGTTTTAACCCAATTCAAATTTTGGTTTTGACCAATTTCCAGTAATTTAAATGCCATTCTAATTTCTGACTTAGTTTTGTTCCAATTTCTCAGCAATCCCTTTGTTCTGATTTATAGGCTATACTATAGCTATTCTGGTGCAAGGGTAAAAACATCAAATGAACAAGTTCAACAAATTTGGGAGTAAACTGCTTACTACAGCCACCACTTTAAAGCTAGAAGAATTTAGCAAGAAATCCACAGAGAACAGAAACGAACAGTTTAACGGTTTTACAGAAGTTGAAACTCAGAGGATCAGGCCTTTCACAGGTTTTCGGTTTTACAGAAGTCGAAACCCTAACTTTGAATTGAAACAATTAATTTCAGAAATTAAGAACACAATAATGAATAATTTACCTCCAAATCAACCAAGACAGACTTGAGAGAGGCTGAGAGCGGCTGTTGAACTTGACAGTGGTGGCCGGCGGGTTTGAGTTAAGCTGGAGAGAGAGAGAGAGAGCGCTTGAGTTGAGTGACAGAGTGAGCGTGGTGGTCCTGGTGGAGGTTGAGTTGAGAGAGAATAGATAGAACTTAGATTGATAGAGAGAGGAGGAGGAGATGAGTTCGATTTGGGTCTGTGAGGGAGAAGCGGATTTTGAGAGTTGAGAGAGAGAGAGAGAGAGAGCGAGAGAGACGAATGACGGAATGAAAATCAGAGAGTTAAGATGAGAGTAAGGAGAGATTGCGGTAACCGTCGGTTTAGAAAAACAAATACCGCAACCGCAACCGCAAATGCGGTTCGGTTTTAAATACCGCAAATGCGGTTCGGTTTACCGCAATTGCGGTTTCATTGCGGTAAAGTACCGGTCGATTTTTGCGGTTTTTCGGTATAAAATGCCACCCTTAATTGTGGCGGTAACTTGATTGGGTCATTGTTTTATGGGGCTCCAACAAAAATACCTAATCAATTACTTTAATTCAAAAATTAAATCAAAATTTATTTCTTTTCTTTCTATACATATGATTGAGTATTGACCATTTGTTTAGCTTGTCGTCTTCCGCCAATGTCGTTTAGTCCTTTGATTTAGCCAACATCTTCAGCATTCGATGTTTGATTTTTTTTTTTTGGCCGTTTGTAGTTTTCAACGGTGGATGATTGAGCCTTTTTACGTTATTATTGACAATTTGTCACCACGTTTTGATAATTCCACCGCCTTGATTACGTTTCTAGAATTAGATTACGATTTTTTGTTTTGTTTTGTTTTATTTTCTAATTTTGTTTATTTTGACTACCTAGCCTTCCTTTATAAAGCTTTTTTACAGTGAGTAACTAATGCGTACTGTTTTTCTTATATAAAAATTAAATCATTAAAATAATATCGAAAAATCATTTTCAAACCAACAGTATTCCGATTGTCAATCATAAATATACATGGAACTCAGAACCCCCCGCAAAAAAAAAAAAAAAAAAAAACTTCCACACCATTTTGATTTAGGTCGCGAAGGGCAATCTGGGTTGGTCAAGGTCGTGATGATGGATCTTAATTTAATAAATGAACCACTAATTAGCTTTGCTTTATACATATATCGTCATAAACCGCCCAATTATATAAATGATTTGAATTCATGGCATGCCCATTAGCAATTTAACCGTTAATTTAAAATATATTAAATATTGTAACCATTAATTTATTAGCAATTTAAAATATATTAAATCTTTCATAATATGCATCAAATTTATATATGGGAAAATACGCACTTGAAGTGTGAACATTTTTTTGGTACGTGAAATATTAAGATGGAGTCGAAAAACAACTGACCATTATGAATTGATTGTAACCGTTAATGCATTACCGCTCCGAGACGTATAAAAACTTGCTTGATGATTCACATTGAAACTTTAACACCACACAAACAAGTACATGAAGCGATCGTTCTTTTTCAAATACATTAAAGATGGAATCGGATCGAATCCGTGAGCTCGTCCACCATACGAGCTACCACTAGAGATGGACATGACGTTACACTTTGATTTTTTAATTTTTTAATTTTTAATCTTACGCCATGTTCCAGCAATAATAACAGTGAAGGACGATTATTGTACCAACTTCCACAAAGGTGGACCACTTATGGGTACCAATTCACCCAAAACCCTATAGCTTGCATTGCCAAATTCAGCACACCCAAATTGATTTCTATTCACTACCTCACCTTCCTATCTAAAGCCAGGACAGTACTGGACACCTCCACCGGGCCACCCACCATCGTTTTCTCTAGCCGTAAATTATTCATTTTTCTTTGTATTTTTTTAAAAACAAGGTTATTATAGTGAAATAATGGTAAGTAAAAAGGAATTAATAATAATATTAATAGTAAGTAAAATGGGTAAAATAATGGGCAAAATTAGGGCAATGTGATTATGTTGTGGTGGTATTGTCCCCATTTGAAAGCGACCAAAGACAGAGGCACATAGTAACGTGGGTAGGACACGCCTCGTTCAACCACCACTATCACCGCCACCACCACCGCCACCAGGCTTCGGGAGTTCCAACGGTTTTTAATAATAATGCCTGCCCCATCGTCCACGCTATTTATGCTTATACGTCATCGTCTTGGTTACGCAACAAATATATGCTAATATCAATTGGTGGGAGACTGCCACTGCAGTGATGAATGCTGATGTTGCCAGACTACTTTTAGTACTTTCCTGGATTTCGTTCTCTTTATTTATTAGTATCGGTTTCATTTATTGTTTAAAATAAAACAATTTTTAAATAATTGTTTTTTCTTTTAACTTTTCAGAAATAGTGGCCGCTGCAGGCAGCGATGAGTGCTGCTGAGCCACACCAACATTTGCGCGCGCGCGCGTCCGACGTGTCAGCTTTTACCTCGCACCTGTCGCTTTCGTTGGCTCCTTCACTCGTTGACCCCACGCTTAGAAAGCAACGCGTGCACGAAACGCTCCACCGTTCGTGTTACCTAGTTGGTCTAAGAAAGACTAGCAGGCAGGGTTAGATGCGCCGTGGGACCCGCGAAAAAAAACAACCAAATACATATCACGTCCCCTGTCAGTCAGCGGTCCCCACATATCAATACGTACACCCCATACACATATCCCCGCCTTTCCGCCTTAAACTCTGAACAGCCACCCATCTCGCTACCATGCGCCGGCTGCCCTGCTAAAATACGCTGCGTTATCCATTTTTCCATCCAGAACTTTACATTTCGCAACTTCAAAACAATTTGTAATTGGGAATCAATAATCATCCCAACAAAAAGGAATATTAGTTTCAAATGGGTTCAAATTTGCACCTTAATGTTTTACCAATTTGTAGTTGGACGTCAGCAGTCCCGGATTAGTTTCTTCCTCAATATTCTTGTATAAAAAACTGACTTATTTTTCTTTCCCCCTTTACCAAGCAAGTGTCCTATTCAATTATAGTAAAAAGACGTGTTTACAAATCTAATTACTTATATGACGACCTCCAATATGTTTGTAAAAATTTAAAAACCAATTCCTTTACAAATTTTCGTTGGCTTTCATTTAATGAAAAAAAAGTAAACTATGTGTTTTTTTAGAATAAATTATGTTTTAATATTCTGAGATGTAAACTATGTGTTTTTTTAGAATAAATTATGTTTTAATATTCTGAAATTTACATCCATTTTCAGAATTTTTAAAATTTTGCACTTTAATTCCTTCGTCTTTTCAATTTGTTTCAATCCAAGTACCACTCTCAAATTTTCAGTTAAAAATCTCTTAGAAGTTAACATGTGCCTTATGGGGCCCACCCGAAATAAATTAAATATGTTTAGATTTTTTTCTTTCTCTCTCTGTTCTTCCTCCTTCGTTCCTAACCCAGTCCAGATATAATTCAACTTCAATTCACATTCAAACTCTTACAGTCACTTCACGAATTTATAAAAATACAACCGAATCAACCTGAAACCCTTCTCAAAAAGTAATGACAAAAAAATATCACTCAATCCGATCAAAACAAAAATATCACTCAAACAGAAAATTTTTCTGGGGAAAATTTTCCCAATGGACAGTCACCGGTTCTGCTACCGCTGCTCCATGAACAAGCTCATTTTGTGCTGGGTTATCCCTTCTCCTCACCGACGCCGCCGGCTTCGTCGGAACCCACGTTCCCCTAGCGCTTAAAAAATGCGGCAACGGTGTTGTTGGGATTGACAATTACAACAAATCTTCTGGATCTCTTTGAGGGATCACTATGGTTGTGGTTTTGTTGGTTTTGGGATTTGTTAGGAGGAAGAGGAGGTTGTGGTTTGTTGGTGGTGAGTCTGCAATTTGCAAAGAGCCAAAGAGGAAGAACTAAGGAGCGGAAGAACAGAGAACAGAAAAAAAAAAAAATCTAAATATATTTAATTCATTTTTGGATGGGCCCACAAGGTACACGTCAGCTTCTGACAGAAAATTTGTACGAATTACAAGTGTAGTAAATTTACCTTAATGCAAGCTTTGAAAATTGAAACCAACCCATGAACCCAAAAGACAAAATTGATGGAGAATTAAATAACTCACAAGAAAAAGAAATAATGAACTTGGGAAAAACTAAAATGAAAATAGAGAACAAGAAATTTGGACAAAATTGGGATTAAAGGACTTTCTATTAATGATGAATTTTTTTGCTGTTTTTTGAGGTGAAATTTGATGTCTAAGACATGTTAACATGCACGCTAGCATTCTTGGGGGATTTACAGATGGGGCATGTGTGGAGCGATGATCCACATAGCGTACACAAACAGAGATGCCTACACGGCAACAGCAGAACACAGGCCTCTTCCTTCCCGCAATTCCTGCACCACCAACTTGCACTCGACGACCTGCTACATCGCTCGCTTGTACCTTCCTCCCCACACCGACCCTCGCCAGTACTAGTAGTACCTTTTACCGTGCGCCACCCGTCCAACCCCACAACTCCGCCGTCTAGCCCTTCGTCACCGCCGCTGCTTCCGCAGCACGACTGCGCGTCTTCCATGAGAGCTGCGGCATCGTTTTTATTGTCGTCTTTGACTTGATGGGCAAAGACCTGCTCAAGGTTGGTTCGGAGAGCATTGGCGGTGGCCTCATTGGTCTGAGCCAGGTCTCGCCAAATTTGATTCTCCATGCACAGAGACTTGACCCGCTCTTCTAGAGCCCAATTTAATTTCTCAATTTTCTCAATCTCTTCCTCTTTGGCTCTCAGCCTCTTCGCCATCCCAACCTCAATCGCCTCCATTATTCTCCTCGCTTGTCGCTTCCTCTTTTCCTCAACCTCTAATCTCACCTTCTCCATCTGTAATATCGGGAAAAAAAAACCCCACAAATCAATAAAATCCAAAATAATAATACCCATCAAGAAATCAAAACCCAAATCGTTTATTAATTTCCATGAATTTTGGTACGTACGTGTTGGGAAATGAGACGGTCGACGTCCAATTGCTGCTGCTGTATGTGCATAGAAATGTCCTCGCCCAGAAAAGAGAAAGGCCCGCAGTTCTTGTATCCCGTTAAGGGAGGAGTTGGGTACGAGAACGAAGGGTTAACGCTGTTACTGTTGCCTATGGAGTCTCTTGAGCGTTTTATTGGAAGACTAATCGGGACGTTGTAGGTGAGGCCGCTATCGGACTTCATAGCCGCCGTAGAAGTCTTGGGAGGCATTACCGAATCGGAAATCACAGAGTTGTACGTGGGCAACAGAGCCTCTGCCGCGATGCCTCCATTTGCTATTGGCACACCGTACCCAATCTGGGTACCGTAAATATGATTCCCGTTCCCCTGCACTGGGTTCATCATATCCCTGTAAAAATCGCACCAAACCCATCAATAATCTGAAGAACACCAGCGTAACCACATCGTTAATCGAGAGATATACAGATGAGCAGCACACACGTACCACATCGTTAATCGAGGGATATAAAGACGAGCAGCACACACGTACCTGGTGGGCATAAGTTGGGAAGGGAAGAGATTGAGATGGCGAGCTTCAACAGCCATTGATGGTAATGACGATGATGAAAATTTGAGGTAAAAGCAGAAGAAAACAGAGCAATAAGCGTTTCTTTGATCGTTTTAGTTTCTCGTTGTGTTGATGATGGATGGCGACTGGCTGGCTTTATGTAAATAAGCAAGCCTTGGCGAAGCAAGCAGGGGTTATAGTTTGGTATCGGTAAGACGGTAATGGTGTATTGGTAGTGGTTCTTGTTTTGGGTTTGGTTTATTGGTTTTTGGGTTTTTATTAGAGAGGAGGGAGATGGGAAGGGAGGAAATGAACAAAAGGCATGCATTGGAGGTGGCAAGGCTGGATGGTGGGTTTATTTAGGGTTTGGTTTGGTTTAGAGAGAGAAATAAAATTAATTAATAACAAGATAAATCCAGGGAAAATAAAATTAATAAAGGGCTCAGCGAGAAAGAGATAGGTTTTGACCGTTTTGTCTATTCCGGGAGGCGGTTACCAGAACACCCTTCCGTATTCTCCTTGTTTTATTCGACTCCACCACGGTAGCAGAGATCGGGTCAGTCCGTAATGGTAGGGGTATTTTCGGAATGAAACCCGGCGTGCCGTTTATTTTCCAGTATAATGAATCCGTTTATTTATTTACTTAATTACTATTTACTTTTGATTGATTATTTAATAGGGTGAGTGATGATAACTGACATTGTGGGCATCTGCCACGCAGCAGATTGCCGACTGGGGCCTGCCAGGGGTCGCCACGTAGACGGGGCCAAATCACCCCTACGGAAAGCCTTTACTCATCAATTCAGTGAATTGGCAACAGCAGCAACTGCAGCACGTGTGGGGCCCGGCGGGCAGGGAACCCGACAAGAGGTGATCCGTCCTAACACGTGCGAGGGGCCAGCGTGGACTTGTAGGGGGACCACCCAAGGCGGACTTCTGCCAAATACAAAGAGGAGCTTAAAAAAAAGTAATTACAATATTTTTAATTTGATTGATTATGTTAATAATAGTATTATATTGATGCGTACGGTGGTACCCTTGGGAGGGTGGTCCATTTGGCAGTGTCTTTACTTTTGGCGGGGAAGAGGAGGAGGGCTTTGTACGACAGCTACACCCTACACATGCTACACTCTACACATGCTACCCTCTACACTCTACTCATGCGTATCGCATGGATGGGTAATAGTAATACGCATCGTTTTGTTGCCTTTATACAGCTTTTCTACTTCTTTTGCCACCTGGATAATACCAAAACTAACCTGCTACGTGCTGCTCCGCACTTACTATTCTGCGACCTCCTCATGTATTTGCTCAAGTGTCACAAATTGGTTGTGTAAACGTATAAACAGAAGATAAAAGGATGAAGTGTCGCAAATTGGTTGTGTATACGTATAAACAGAGGATAAAAGGATGGGGTTGCATAAAAGTGTGAGTGTGTGTGTTATTAACACATCTTCAGAGTCTAGAGATTAGTCCAGAGTGCGACTGAAATATGTGAGAGGGTTAAATTTCAAAACCAACATGTTTACGTCTCTGTATAAATTTTTGTCTACTAATTTCAAATTTAATGTCATATCATTCATGATTCAAAATCAATCAATTATAAATTAGATGCATAATATTCAATACCCCGCCCTACCACATCAACTTGACAACCCAATTTTATCGTTTTTCTTGCTACAAATGTTGTTGTTTGCATGAAATAATCCCAAAACTAATTCCTCATGTACAAAGTTGGTGCTCTAGTAGACTTGTATATAATTAGAATTTAGAGGTGGCCAAGAGAAACACAAACTAGATAATATTTGGTTCCATTTCAAACTTATTCATGTAACACAATTTTCTTCAAAATACCTAATTTCATATAAATTATGAGTTACCAGTCAAGTTTCGTTCATTTAGAAAATAAATAAATTCTTATATTGACGTTCAATTAAAAAGGGTATGGAATTTAACTTGTAGCGGTTTGTTAACTCTAAGCAAATGCCGAGAATTGTCAATCAGATCAAAGTTGATGGATTCTCATAATCATAATAATGCCGCATTAAAAATGCACCACGTGTCATAAACTCTTAAATTACGATTTACATTTGGAAATTAATTAGAGATCGAATACATTTCCCTCATCTTGACCTGCAATGAATTTATCATTAAGATAAAAGGGATGAGGATCGATTTCATTTCAAGTTGATGGCTTTTGGCTTACTTACCAAAAAAGAAAATGCTCGCCGCCTTTCTTCGAAGGCAAGGAAAATAAATGTAGTCCTTAGCAATAATGCAGATATATGGTAGATATATACGAAGAGCTAGGTTGGAAATTGTATAATATACCACATCTTATTAATCCTCAAGTAGTTTTCCAAAACGCTAATAATTCGACGATATATATCATCGTACCAACTACTTCCAAGTAGTTTTCCTCAACATGGATTTGTCATTTGTCGAACTTAATCAGTGAACATATTTTATTCATATTGATCTCTCGTATTGAATTATCGTAATTTTTGGTATGAATAAATATTACATAAAAAAAAAGGCAAGTGAAAATAATATTTAAAAGTATGTATTTAAATATTATTTTGCACCGTAATTCAATTTTTTAGTTATTATGTGTACGTAGATTATTTTGCACAGTATTCAGCAGTTTCAATTAACATATACATACGGATTATTTTGGCGCGCATAGAAGATTGCTCATTTACGATAGCCCATTAATCTCAGTTACATGATATAATAAAGATTTTTATGAATTCTATTAGTATTGTTTTTTGTTAATAATAATAAGGAAAATTTAGGTTTAGTTTCATAGTCACACACCCACATGGGTAAGATTATAATTTTTACACTGATAAAATATTATGAATGTGTACCGTCTTGCGTTGGATATAACGTTGCATGAGGTTGCAAGCAGGCCGTACTGCAGACAGAGTTGCAGCGTATATATGGTATCCTCATCCTCGATCTTTCCAAGTTTCCTTTGGCATAATTCATCAACCTACTTTTTAAATGTTAGAAAAGCACGGTCCACACCTCCTCAATCCTCATCGACCCAACAGCGTCGGCTACACGTTGGTTAAGTGTTTAACCACTACCCAAATCGAAAAAGCATACATCAAAAGTAGCACAAAAATCAAATAAATATTTCATTTTGATTGCTTTCTTGTACCAAAAAGATACCAAATCCAGGGGGCTAGTTTTCTTTTCTCTTTTATAAATGGGAATCATGTGTTTGTGCTTGCTTCCCTTGACTTGTGGAGATAGATTTTATTTTGGGGTTCTGGGGCTCTTTCTTTTTATCTTTATCTTTTTCTTCCATTCAACTTAAAGTTGGAGTTTATATTCTACGTGATCTCCACCCTTTTAAACTCTCACATTATGAAGATGAAGAATCTCTCTCTCTCTCTCTCTCTCTCTCTCTCGCTCCATCTTTACAGCTTTGTTTTTCCTTTTTGGGAATCTCACTCATTCATCACCCCAACAAATTAACAAATATATAAAACCAACCTTTGAATATGTCTCTGCTGCATTCGTCTCTTTCACCAAACAATGTGTACAACCCGAATTATGTCCTCACCCTACAATCTACATACACTAAACTTTTTGAAAATTGTATGTACGTAGTTTAATTTTTTTATGGAGCCCTTAAAAATTTCATTCTACTATTCGATATACGAAACCATTTATTATTATTATTATTATTTTTTATGGAGCCGTTGAAGGTCTTGTGCAAATCCAAAAAATTGATTGAATTGAATTAAATCCAGCCAAATTTCCAATGTAAAGAAAGAAAGGTGTGGGGATAATGTATTTTGAGTATCAGCTGTACTCTTTTTGAAATTGTAATACAAAATCTTCGATTGGAATACCACTACATTGCAATACTCGTAACAATATCTTTTCTTACAAACCAAAATATACCGAACTGGATTGCACAAGTTGATGATCTGTTTCCTTGAAACCCGAACTAAACCAAATTTTATGAATGAATCGCTTGTTTTCTTTAAAATTGAACCGAATAACAACAACAAAAAAATTTGACAAAAAAAAAAAACTAAAACAATCTAGTTCATCAATGTGATATTAATGATTTTGATCCTAAATATATGAAACCAAATCAGAACAAACTTAATATTCAAATTCAATTGGATTCGACTATTACAAAAAAAAAAAAATCAGCATTAGCAAAACGAACCGGATGGAAAACAACTCTCGTAAGTTAATAATATATCCTCATGCAATCTTGATCTCAAACAAACAAACAAAAAACCTCATGCAATAGAGATGTATCATGAATAAAAATATTTGTAATATGAGCGATATTTTCGTTGACATATATATATATATTTTTAGGGCCTCGAATTTAAAAGAAAGGGAAAAAAAATATCTTCAATATTTATGTGGATATTTGTATTAATCTTTGAATACTTATATTTTTTTTCAAAATTTCATTAAATATTTTGAAAATTTAAACTAAATTTTAACATAATAAAATAGATAATAATATTTTGTTAAAAACGAGATTTTTATCTTTCTTGTGAGATAATGAATGTATGCCCCACAGCAAAAGCTAAAAACATATAAAGAAAGACGCAGTTTTTTTTTTTTTTTTTAAATAGATCAAAATTGGCTTTCAACGCGATTGTTTCCCATTTGGCTTTCAACGCGATTGTAATTGTAAATTTGAAACTTGTAAAGGTCAGTAATTTGTAATTGTGGTTTTGGTGTGAGAATTGGCGAGTAAGTGTGATGGTTACTGGTGCCTGGCTGCCTGGGTCTGATGGGTTATCATTATTTCTTGTATTGGAAACATACCTTACTTATGCCCGGATGCCTACAAACTTTGTCAGCTTTATATTTTATGTGGGCATCTCCACCCCTCCTGCCATTTTGCCTTTGTGACCATATTTGACCGCTTGGTTGGGGAAAGCAAGCGAGGACGAACCACAGTGCCAATATTCATTCATGGGGCCCGCCTTTGGGACCCTTTCGCAGTCATGGACATGATTCCGCACTAGTATATATCTTTATGTGGATTTGCAGTACTACTCGCTACATTCCAACCACAGCTACGTCCTCGCTTTACAAAATTATTAATTTTTTAAATTTGATAATTTATTCAATTTTTTACGTGACAACAATTGAAATTCACTTATGAATTACCCAATCAATAGTAGAAGTTTAAAATAAAATATCCATCATTTACAATTTATCTTTCAAGAGAAGCATTCTGAGCGTGGCCGCATTTGACCTTGTCATTATGGGTAAAACTCCGCCGCCTAATCGGATTCCAAAGCCCAGAAGGGGTTGGTCAGTGAATTGCAGAGCCGCGGGTACAAAGATTTCAAGCGATCCAACTTTACTCCACAAACCAACTCCACCGTGCTCTTGCAGATCGATTGACCACTGGAAGTGGCAAAATTGAAAGTAAGATCCCACATAATAATAGCATTATGTGATGCGAAGGATTGAAAAAGAAAAAAAGAAAAAAAGAAAAAAAAAAGAAATTGGTGGGAATTGAATGGATAGCCGGGGTTGATATGGAAAGTGGTGGACATAACAACAAATTGGAAAAAAAACAAATTAAAATGGTCAGATCAGATCTCCCGCCCGAGAGATATGTATATATACATTTCCCAATGCATGTGTTCGTCTGGTCGTCATTAATTTCTTCTTCTCTCATGGTTTAGTGGTTTTTGTTTTGCCAGGCTTAAATGTCTCCATGTGCATTTCAATATTTCTGGGTCTGGACAAGTCAATTTCATACATTGAATTAATTAATTGTTACTTATTATTGATATTCAGCATTCAGATCTCACTATTTCAGAGGCACGAAATATATATAATGATGAAATACTTGGCCCAATGGAAACAATCTCTCACCAGTCAGCCATAATTTATGTAGGCCTCAACCTAAACAAGGACAATGACCTTGTCAGTTCACAATAAACATTTCTATTTCTTCCCCTTAGCTACTCAGCGTACGGTGTAACCTACATTTTTTAATGCCTGAATTGAATCACAATAAGGCTTTCTAAAAGCAAAATATTTATTATCAAATATTAACATTATTATTGTGATCATGGCAATAACTTGCATAAAAGCTTCATTATTTATTATCAAATGAAATTTCACAACTATAATTCAACAATTGGAATGGCCAAACCTCTTCATTCTAAGTTAAGGAGAGATTTGGTCATTCCAATTGTTGAATTATATTTGGGAAATCTCATTTACAGATATCAATTTTGTAGCACGAAAGCAATTAATATTGGCCATTCCAATTTATATATTGGGCTTCGAACCTCTTCATTCCTAAGCATATTTGCCTATTGATTGAACGTAAATTCAGGAGATTTCTGTGGTCTGGTCAAATTGAGGGATCTTACTTTGCAAAGGTGGCTTGGTCGACGGTTTGTAGGCCTAAGAACCAACGGGACCTAGGGATTAAGTGCATTCACACTTGGAATCTAGCCCTAATGGGTCGGCCCATCTGGTATTTATTTGTGAATGATGGTGCCAACCTTTGGACCCGATGGGTGAAGGCGTATCTGTTTAAGGACCAATGTTTTTGGTTGTTTAAGGCCTCTTTCGTGTGTTTCTGGAATTGGCGTAAGCTCTTGAAGCTTAGGCATGTTATCAGACCCTTAATTAGTGGAAATGTGGGTATGGTGCAGATATTTACCTATGACATGATTGTTGGCATCCAGTGGGTACTTTACTTGACAGTTGTGGGCTGATTGGTGTCGCTATGTCTGACCTGGATTTGGATTATAAGTTGAGTGATGTGATCACTAATGGAATTTGGGCTTGGCCTTTGTCTTTTCACCTCATTTTCCCTGACCTTTCTCCGGGGATTACTAATATTGTTCCTCATCGCTCCCGTACAGACACTTTTTCCTGGACTCTTAAGACGAGGGGTACGTTTTCTACTTCATCCTTTTCAAATTATCTTTTGGTTCCTGGGGTTAAGGTTTCTTGGGAAGGATTAGTTTGGCACAAGCATTATATCCCCCGTGCGAGCTTCATCTTATGACTTGCCATTAATTCTAAACTTGCCACGCTTGATCGAATTAGGAGGGTCTCGAATCAAGATTCTGGTTTATGTGTTTTATGTAACAGGGAGCTTGAGTCCTATAATCACCTGTTCTTTGACTGCCCGTTCAATGAAGGTGTCTGGAGACATGTTTTATCTAAATGTGGGGTCCCTTGGCTCTCCACTCCTCGGCCTTCTTTTGTTTCCTCGGCTTCCTTGGTGAGGTAATAAGCTGAGGAAGGTGGTCCTTATGTCAGGACCCGTCCTAATCTCCCCCCCCCCCCCCCCCCCCCCCCCCGGATTAACGAGGAACGCTCCTGATCCCGTCTGACACAGAGTGTCAGACCAGGGAAAATTAAAACCTTTAGCCCAAAAACTTCCAGAGTACGCTAGGATCCGGAGGAGGTATGTGATGTCTCGGTCTCTGCTACAGTCCGCACCGCATTCAACCTGAAGGGCATTGAAAACAGAAAGACTGTGAGTGGACAAAAAGTAATAAGTTTAGTAAAACACATTTCATAAAAGACTTTTATACCCTTCACTAAAAAGCATGCATGCATAGTAAAACCATTTATCCAATCACATATGTTTAAATAATCATAATCATACGGGCTCCTACCCAAAACCATTTACAAAAAACCATAACATAGTAATTATATGTGGGATCTCAGCCCAAATCCATTTATCATCCATAAAACACAATTTTGAAAACCAATTGAAATCATGTTTATCATATATTTCATATAACCAATCCTGTCACGGTATCTAGAGCTACGCGCGTGGTACCCGGGGTCTCAAACCCAAGTCTCTCCAAGGTCCACCCAAGTCAATGTTCATAGATCAATGACCCTCCTTGGAGGTTATAATCCATAGTCTTTCTGAGAGTAAGGAACCCAACAGGGGCGACTCCACTCAGTCAGTGCTCCGTGACTACTCCGGAGTCCACCCAGGCTAACGACCCTCCCTGGAGGAGACAATTCATATATATAAGGACGGTATACGAAAAACATTTTAAGGATTCATGTCCGGTCCCCATAAACCGTCATGAATCATGAAAACCTTTCAAGGGTTCATGCTGGTCCCCATAAACCGTCATGAACCATAAAAACCTTTCAAGGGTTCGTGTCGGTTCCCATAAACCGTCATGAGCTAGAAATCCATTTGTAGGTCCCTGACCTGAAATCACATTCGTAAAACGTAACTGGGCCCTAAGCCCGAATCCACATACAAACTGGACCTCAGGCCCGAATCGTAAACTAAATGGGCCTCGTGCCCGATACGTAAGTCAACTGGGCTCTTGAGCCCGATTCGTAAACCAACTGGGCCTCAGGCCCGATACCTTGTTAAATCAAATGGACATCAAGTTCGAGATTTCATAAATCAAATGGTTTTCGCGCCCGAGTCCATATTTCCAAATCCAAAATCGATTCAAGAACCAATTGGGCCTCTGGCCCGAGAACGTCACTAAAAGGACTTCGAGTCCGAGGGTTTCCAAAACAAATGGGTCTCGAACCCGAGTTTACCTTTTCAAATCCAAAACCATTTCATGAAATCATTTCCAAAATCATAAGTATGGAAAATCAGTGTAAAACTGAAAACCTTGATTTACGTGCAAGCACGTAAATTGCCTCGAAATGCGTGAAACCATGTAATTCACCTATATCCAATTCAACATCATAGAATCATATCCATAAACCATATAAAAAATTTATGCATGCATCACAGTTTAGAAATCAAGATCCACTCACAGACCGTCCTATGATGCCGCTTCGGTTTGCATGCCGTAAGCCTCACCGGGCTAATCGTCGTCATAGGGGCTCCCAAATCTGTCTAAATCAATCTAGAGGGTTACTAACTACCTTATTAACCTCTCATTGAAGCCACGCAATTTTTCCTAATTTTTAACTATTTTAAAACTCGAACCTAAACCTTCTGATGTGCTGAACATTATCGAAACGGTGTCCGATCGACACGAAATCAGTCCCAAAATGTTCGTTACATCGAATAGATTAAAAGTCATGTTGGAACCTTCCCCATCGGACGGCTCACGCGCCCTCATGCGCCGCCCAAAAGGGCTGTGCGTGAAAGCCACGCGCCTGCTACAATGTCACCCCTTACCTCGTGTGAACTCGGTCTGATTGGTTATTCCGGTTTTACCAAACTGGCGAACCGGTCCGGCCTGTTCTCTCTTGTTTCCCAGCCATTTTCCTTCCTATTTCATCCAATGTTATCCTCTACTCCCCAGCAACCATTTTATGAATTAAAAACCAAGAAAGCTAGGCCATAGACTCACCAGACAATGATGAACAGTGACCACGCCCTTCCTCCTCTGTTTCCAGCCGTCCCAGCCATCCTCCGTCCACGATTTTGATTCCAAAAGACACATATGACCATTGGAAACATTTACAAATCCTCAAAATCGATCTAAAACCTTTAAACCCAAAAATCCAAATTTGAACTTAAACTTACCTCACGAGTTCCCGGCCACCGTGCGTGTCAGCCCTCGCCGTCAACGCCACCATCACCTCTCACTCTCTCAGTCATGCTTAAGGTGTCTCACACAAACACAAAGATATGGTGGTGAGGTTGTGTGTTTTGTTTTTGGGAAAAAAATGGAGAGGGTGGTCGGGTTTGAAGAAGAAGAAAAATGATGGAATCTGATGAAGGTGAAAAGAAGAGAGGGATGAACGGTGGAGATGAGAGGGAAAGATATGATGAAGGGCCAGGATTAAAAGATGAGGTGGGTGGGAAATATAAAATAATATAATTAATATTATTTTAATCCAAATCTCACCAATGAAGGTGAGATCCACAATTTGGGGTTAATGACCAATCAGATGAGTGACACTTGTCGCTCATCCATGGGTCCCACTTAAAAGTCAACCAATCAGATTTTTCCACCTAATCATCTCCTCGTAATACATGCATAGTGAAACTGAACTTCTGTGACCCATAACTTTCCCGTTCGAAGTCCTATTTCAACGTGTCACTTGTCTATGGATTCGTATCGACCCAATCTACGTAACGGTCCTCGGCACTCGACCATCGGATCTCCAGGTCAAAAGTCAACCATTTGCCCCTTTTAACTAAATTACCAAAATACCAATGAACTTCCGAATGTCATAACTTCTTCCTCGAATGACGGAATCGAACATGACACCTGTCTATGAACTCGTGACGTCCTGAACTACGTCACAGTCATCAGCCAAAGTCCATTTGACCACCAGAACGAAAAGTCAACGTTTTACCCACGACCAAGGGCAAAACTGTCATTTTGCACCGTCCGTCCGAAAGTACCCCACTAATCACATATTAACCTCACTAATCCTTGATTAGTCACTAATCTAATCCCGAAATTCGGGACGGGCCGTTACACCTTAGGTTTGTTTTGGTGTAACGACCCGTCCCGGAATTCAGGATTAGAATACGGACTAATCGTGATTAGCAGGGGTAATCGGTGATTAGTTGGGCGAACTCGAACGAACGGTGCAAAATGACCGTTTTGCCCCTGGTCGTGGGCAAAACGTTGACTTTTAGTTCGGACGGTCAAATGGACTTTGACCAGTGACCGTGACGTAGTTTGGGACGTCACGAGTTCATAGACAGGCGGCACGTTCAATTCCGACGTTCGTGGTGAAAGTTAGACGTTCGGAAGTCCAGGGGCATTTCCGTAATTTTGGTGAAATAAGGGAAAATGTTGACTTTTTGATCGGGAGGTCCGATGGCCGAGGACCAAGGACCGTTAGGGAGGTCTCGATGCCCTGAGTCCGTGGACAGGCGGCACGCATCAATCGGAGTCCGGATGACCGAGTTACGGGCCTAGTTGCGTGAGGGGCATTTTGGTAATTTTATGCGCAGGGGCAGAAATGTAATTTCACAGGGTGTTTTTGGGCCGTGTATTGTTCACTCACGGTGGAACACGGTGGGAAGCAGGGGCAGAGCACGATGTCGTGAGTGGACTGAAATCCTGCATTGTTTAATCTGTAGTGGAAGGTTAGAACGGATTGTTAAATAGAATTGAGGAAGTGGAAACATGGCTGAGTGGTACTGGGAGGATCAGTCGTGCACAGTGCACGGGTGGTTTCAAATTTCGGTGGGGTTCAGTTTACGGGAAGCAAATTCCTAGTGGGTCTGAGAATGTTCCCACGAGTTGTCGTCCCCATTGTGTGTTTAGCTGAGTTGTGAGCTGAGGGGATTCATTTTGGGTAAGGACTGAGTGAGAGACTTAGAGCGTTGGCTGACTGCGTCTGAACTGAAAAACAGAGAGATGGGAACCGTGATCAATTAATCGTCCTTGTGTGTCTGTGTGAGTTCTGTGAGGTTCTGTGATCAAGGGTGAGCGATCAGACAGACTGGTGAGTAATGTTGGCTGAGAATCGTGTGAGGGCAAGCCTTTGTGTGTGAGTAAGCTCTCAGGAAAAACCGAGAGGTGTTGACAGGGTGGTGCAGCCAGGAGTAATCAAGTTGAACCAATTTGGTTCGAGGGGAGGCTAGGACGGCTCTGGGAACCCAGTAGGATGCGGCGGAGCACGGTGGCGGACGGCAGGCAGGTAATTCTCATTTCCCTCTAGGTGCTCTGTTTTACCGTTTTGGTTCAATCGTTAAGTCATGAGGTTTGGGAGTAAGTCGAAGGTTTCTGTCAGTTCGGTTGGACTCCTTGGGTCCCTAGGAACCTTGTGGTTGTGACGCCGTGGCGGGGGGAACCTCTGGTGGCTGGGAGTCGAAACAGGGCTTTGACGGGTTTTAAAATTCGAAGTTTGAAAAGGTAGAAACAAGCTCAATCTTCGTGATTCAATTAGCTAAATCAATAGATTATGATTGGACGAATCTAATGGACTAATTACGACTGAAAACCACCTAGAATAACCAGAAAACCGTGAACGCCGGTCTGAACCTGGTGAACCGGGTTCACCAGAGATAGACGATGACACTGTAGCGGCGCGTGGGCTTCACGCGCAGCCGCATGCGGCGGCGCGTGGGGGCGCGTGGGGAGTCCAATGGGGAAGTGTCCAACATGGGAAATAATCTACGCAATGTAACAGACATTTTAGCGTTGGTTTCGTGTCAATCGGACCCCGTTTCGACATTGTTCGGAATGTCCGAAGGTTTTAAGTCGGGTTTAAAAATACTTAAAAAGTTGGGAAAATTACGGGACTTGAATAGGATGTTAATGAAGAGATTTGTAACCCTCTATTGTGATATGAACAGGTTCGGGAGTCCCGGTGTTAGTAACGAGGCCCGGGAAGGCCGGTGGCACGCGTATCGAGGTGCTCGGTTAAACGGTCAGTGAGTGGACATTTGGTTTTATAAATTCTATGCATGCATAACTGTTTCATGATTTTTATAATTGTGATTATATGATTTATTTTGGATGTCGGTGAATTTATATGATTTCACGCATTTCGAGGCGATTTAAGGGTATGCGCGTAAATCGAGATTTTCTGGATTGTATTGATTTCCATAATTGTGGTTGGATATGATTTTATGAGACAGTTACGGAATTGATTACGTGAATTCAGGTCAGGGGCCCAGTTGTTCTATATATGTGATTTCGGGATGCTTTTCGGAAAATGGATCGTGAGGGATCCTGATTGATTGTGTCTTATAAAATAGTTCGGGTTTAAAGACCCGGGTGCCATTGCTAGAGCACATTTTGAGTTTAAAGACTCGGTTAACTGATGACGGGGGCGGGCCCGGAAAATTGGGTTTAAAGACCCGGATTGAGTTTAAAGACTCGTGAGTTTAAAGACTCGGTTATTGTGATACCCCCGAGGCCTATTGACTATGTTTTGAGTTTAAAGACTCGTTGATATCCCGGGAAGGCCTGTTTATGCGCATGGTTTTGAGTTTAAAGACTCGAGCGCACTTAATCCAGCAAATGTGTGTGATTACAGTTTTCACTGGTTTTGGGCAGTGACCCGGATGAACTGGCTTTGATGAGTTTTGGGATTGAGTTCCCGTGTTTAAGATTTGTTTATGAAGTATTGTTGATTTCTGATCGTTTGAAACGTGTTGGGGCAGTGGCCCGGTTTATGAGACTTGATGAACTGGAGTTATGATGGGTTTCCGGATTTGATTGATGATTTCCGGGCTAAGGCCCTAATGGTTGTTTCTAATAAATGTTGGATTTCCGGGTTTTGATGCATGCATACGTTTTACTGAGGGGCATAAATGTCTTATAAAATGTTTTTAATGAACTTGTTTATTTTCGTCCACTCACAGCTTTTGGTTTTTCATGCCCTTCAGGTTGATCTCGGATGCGACTGCAGCAGGGGACCGGGACATCGCATGCCTCCTCCATCGATCCTTGTGCACTCTGGATGCCCGTAGGGGCTGTAGCGTCGGGTTATCCCTTGTCTGACACCTCGTGTCAGACGGGAGCACGTCACATCCCGTGGTAATCCCGGGGGATTGGGATGGGTCGTGTCATTTGGCCTCCTCTGTTTATTGCATCTGGAGAGAAAGAAACTCCAGAATTTTTTGAGGATCCAGGCTTCCCTCTTCTTCGGTCTACCGTTTCATTGAGGACATGATACTCCTCCGCCTATGCTCCATCAAGTTTCCTTTTTTCTTCTTCCAATATTACAATTGCTACATTGTGGAATGTTAGCATTTAATGCCTTAGCTTTCTTCTTCCCCCCCTTGTGGTCTTTGAGTGTTCTCTAATTTAGTTTCATCTTTGTTCTTTTGACTTTTGGTAGAGCTACTTTGTTATTGTTGCCTTTGTGGCTTTGTCCCTTTGTGAGGTTAGGATTTCCAGCTTGTTGGCCTTCCTTTCATTCTTGTTTTCTCCTGGGCGTTACCCCTTTTAATTTATTGACTTATCCAAAAAAAAACAATTGGAATGGCCATACCTAGAGCATTTCCTAATAACGATGTATATAAGATTTCTTTTAAAAAACCTTAAATGTACTATTTTCTCGCATGAAAGTCACACTTTACATCATATTCTAATTATTTGTTCAAAATGCACCTTGGGTCACCGAAGTTCTAGGTTTTGCTATAAACGATTGCGTGTTTGTCTTAGGAAAGAAGAAGAATCGAGAGAGAACGTGAGTGAGAAGGAGAAAGTGAGGAAAATGGAAGACAAAATAGCCAATTTACTCTTTTTTGATGTACACTTAAGAGAACGGAAAACCACCTGAGTGAGACGACTCAGAGGTTGCAGAGTGTATTTTGAAAGAATAATGAAAATATGATGTAAAATGAGACTTTCATGGAAGAATGTGGTGCATTTAAGGTAAAAAGCTATATCTATATCTAGACCTTATCATTTGGCTCATAAGGCCATAGTCCATTGAAAAAAGCTTTGAGCTGGCTCAAAATTTTATGGGCTAGGCTTGGACCTGAGACATATCTCATAGACTCGTAAAAAACATATATGGTAAGCATATATATCAACAAAGATATATTCCTAAGTTACAATAATTATATAATCTCAGACTAACAATAATTTTTTATTTTTTTTAAACATTGAGTGGACCTTTTTTTATGTTCACAAAAAAAAACCATTCGAGCCCAACTCGAACGGTCAAACCTAACAAGGCTCGTAAAGCTAGGCTAATGTTATGTTCGGGCTTTCTATATTGTTTATCAAATCTGTCTGACTCGACCCCTATATGTAACGACCCGTCCCGGAAATTAGGGTTAAGACCGTCTTTAAAATGAGATTAGTGAGCTTAATTGGTGGTTAGTCAGTTACGATAGGGCCGGTAGCGTAGAATGACGATTTTGCCCTTAGTTTGGGCCTATAGTTGACTTTTAGTTTGAGCGGTCAATTGGGTATTGACCGGTGACCGTGACGTATTTCGGGATGTCACGAATCCATAGACAAGTGGCACGCTCGATTCCGACATCCGAGGAGGAAGTTATGATGTTCGGAAGGTTGAGGGCATTACCGTAATATGGTTAAAATAGGGGGAAACATTGACTTTTCGTACGATCGGGTTTTGACTCGTTGACCTAGGACCATTAGATAGATCTTGTTGTCCTGAGTTCAAGGACAGGCGGCACGTATTCATCGAAGTTAGGATGTGTACGTTACGGGTCTAGAAAGGTAGTGGCAAAATGGTAATTTTGACTTAAAAAGAAGGGCAGTTTGGTCTTTTGTACTTTGGGTTTGGTGTAGCCGGATTGGGACAAGTGTCCTGGGCAGAGAGGAGATTTTTTTGTGAGGCTTGAGGGGATGGTGACACGTGGGGTTTGGCTAAAGGGTTCTAGGTAGTCTACGGGTGTGTTCAAGTCGTGCAGGTGTGCCCGTGTGTGTTTGTGTGTTCGAACCAGAGAGAAACAGAGAGGGAGATTGAGGGAAAATTGGACGGTGGCCGTGGGTGTTTGTGTGTCCTAGTGAGGGAGTGAGTGACCAGAGATTGGGAGAGAGATAGTGAGTTAGGTGAGGAGGTTAGGAGGTGTTGTGTTTGTGTGTGAGGAGTGTGAGAGCTCATGGGGGAAACCAGAAAAACAGAGAAAAGGTGAGAGATCGTGGTGGTGGTGTGGCTGTGTGTTAGTTCAATTGGCCGTGAAAGGAAGCTGTGGAGGCTCTGTGGACTTCAGGGAGTGCGACGGTGAGACTTAGGAAGGTCCTAGGAAGCGTTTAAGATAGCCACCGTGACGGGGGAGGACTTGGGTGGCTGAAATGGAAAACAGAGGTTGTACGGGTTCTGTTTTCGAGTTTGGGGACGATGATCTAGGGGCTGTATCGAGGTGTTTGAGTGAGGGGAATGAATTGCTTAGAACTGGACGGTGAAGCTGGTGAAGAAAGGGAGGAAAACGGTGGAGGATTGGTGGAGAACCGGTCACGTCGGTTCGGGTTGGCTGGACCAGTCTGGACCGTTGAGACTGAGGTTGACGATGACACTGTAGCAGGCGCGTGAGGCCCACGCGCAGCCACTTTGGGCAGCACGTGGGGGCGCGTGCGGCGGTTTCCGGCGAAGAGTCCAACTAGGTTTTTGTTCTAAATGTTATAAAGAATCCATTGGAATTGGTTTCGGGTTAATCAGACGTCGTTTGAGATTAGTTCCGCGAGGGTAAAGAGTTAGGGTTCCTGTTCGATACGTTTAGGACCCGGGGATTTTTTGGGAAAAATTAGGTGGACCTTCGTAGATGTGTTAGTAACGTACTTTGGTGACTTGTGACAGGATCGGGATTTTCCGAGGAAGCTGAGGAACGTACGGGACGTACGGGGCGCGAGTGATGTGCTGGTGACTGTGAGTGGACCCTTTCTCTAAACTTGAGCATGCATAACTGCTTTTAATTACTTGTTTTATGGTTTTATATGTGATTTCATGGTTATTTGAATATGTTATAACTGTTTTTCTTAATTGCATGTTTTTCGAGAAAGTACGGTTTTCAACACGTTTTACGAGGCTGCGATGCTATGATTTCGGGATTTCAAATGATAAATGATTTCTAATGGTTCTAAAGGGGTTTTGGAACATGATTTCGATGATCAAGGTTTTTGGTTTTAAAATCGGCTTTCGAGATGCGAGATTTGATTTTAAAGTCGGAAAAGTGGATTTCCGGATTTGGGTTCGGAATGATGGTTCTGGACGCCGGGAAAGGCTTCGGACCGGTGATTTCGGATTCGAGTTTGGGTATGGATTTAGAAATGGTTTTCAAATGGTTTTGGATTGGATTTGCTGGATCTGGTTATTGGGTTTAAAGACCCGGATATTGATTTGACGGGGGACGGGCCCGGATTGGGTTTAAAGACCCGGATTGAGTTTAAAGACTCGGGAGTTTAAAGACTCGGATATATTGATATTTCCCCTGTAGGCCTGTTGAGTTTAAAGACTCGGGAGTTTAAAGACTCGGATATTATTGAGGCCTGGATTGAGTTTAAGGACTCGGGAGTATAAAGACTCGGATAGGTCCAGCAGGTTTGATCGGATTATGATGGCCTGGTATTTATGTTTTATGATGCTTATGATATGATTTCTATAGCTGTTCTTATGACGTTTTCTGCAATTGTTTTTATGACGATCTTTGTGTGATTTATAACTGTTCTCAATAACGGGGTTATGCATGTGATTTCAAAACGGAGGGCTAAAACCCTGGTTTTATTATGAAATGGTTTTCGGAAATTCTTTTCTTATTTATGGTCCACTCACACTTTCTGGTTTTTAAATTGCTCTCCAGGTCATGGAGCTAGTGCGGGGTTGTGACGTCGAGGCAGCGTCGGAGGCATATAGTACTCGAGAGTGACCCCGGAGTGCTTAAACTTTTCCGTTGTGCGTGTACTTGTGAATAAACTTGTTTAATTTGTTTAGTACTATGCTCTGTAAAACTTTGACTTCGGATGTTTAAAATTTCTCCTGCGTCTGACTGTGTAGTTTTGTGGTTTATCGTGAGTTACTTTGGTTTGTGTTCGGGGTGTCAGACGGGAGCAGGATTTACCTCGGTTTTCGGGGTGGAACCAGAGTGGGTCCTGACACTATATTTTTGGCACATTGACAAAAGTCAGGCCTAACCTGGCCAAAGCTCATAAATTTTTGGCCAAGCTAGCCTGTCCTAGACCATTGACGAGGGAACTTTTTTGTTATGTTTGTTTTTTTTCTTATTTAGGAAACAATATAAAGATATATATATCATAACTGATATTGTTTATACATTGAAATTAAACTAATTATATACATCCAGGTTCTGCCCAAACCTAAGGTGAACAAGGCCTGGATCTTGGGTCTCACCCTTAAAAAAAGCCTCAACTTAACATAAAAATTCACATCAGTCATCAAATAAAAAAGAAAAAAATAAATTAAAACAACACATTTAAAGCATCCCAGATTTTGTGCTAAAAAAAGAAGACTATATAGGAAGACAGCTAATAGCTATCATTGATAGCTATTAACCACAAAGTACAGTATGCCACACATTCTCACATACGCTATCTGAGATGGAGTAGACAAGGGAGAGGCCTGCGACTGTGCAAACTCTTAGCTATAGCTTGCAAACTCTATTACCGTTGCCTCACAAGTCGTATATCAAGTGTTAGAATAATAAGAGACCAAACTCCACAAATAAGGGATGGTTTGCATCAATTAATAGAAATAGATGACTTAGATCCTAAATCCAAAAGTGATGTTGAAAGTTTAGCAACATATGATTTGGAGAACTTTGAGTTTATATTGGGCATGTTTATTTGGTATGATATTCTACGTACGGTTAACAATGTTAGTAAGAGTTTACAGCATAAAGATATGGATATTGATGTTGGTATGTATGTGTTAAAATGTCTAATTTATTTGTTGAGAATTATAGAAAAACTGGCTTTGAATCTCTATGGTTTCTGCCAAAAAAATTGCACTTAAGGTGGAAATAGAACCAATATTTCGAGTAAAACGCAAGATACAAAGAAAAAGACATTTTGATGAGAATGTGAATCAAAATAATGAAACAATATTATCAACGGAAGAATCATTTAGAATTGATTACTTTATATGCATAATAGATCAAACTATTTCTTCTAGTGAAAACATGTTTGAACAATTTCAATTATTTGAGAATATTTATGGTTTTATGTATGATTTGAATAAATTAAAGACATTGGGAGATGATGATTTGAAAAGTAAATGTCTTAATCTTGAAGAGTTTTTAAAACATGATAATAATTCTGACATTGATGGATTAGATTTACTTTTAGAGTTGAAAATTTTAAGAGAAATATTGCCAATAGAAACTAAAAAACCAATTGAAATAATAAATTTCATAGCCAAATTTGATTCTTTTTCAAATGTTTGGGTTGCTTATAGAATCTTATTGACAACACCAGTATCTGTGGCTTCTGCTGAAAGAAGTTTTTCAAAATTGAAGCTTATAAAAAATTATTTACGTTCTAGTATGTTATAAGAAAGATTAAATGGATTAGCCATATTATCTATAGAGAAAAGTATGCCAGAAAATCTTGAATATGAAAACTTAATCAATAATTTTGCATATAAAAAGTAAGAAGATTGATTTTTTCAATAAATTTGATTTATCTGTAAGTTACTATTTTTTATCTCACTTCTGCATTTGGTTTGTTGTTGTGAAATTTGAGAATGTCTTATTGTATGATGTCTCTTGGAATTTGTAGGAAAAACCTCTAATGGAATTTCATATATGATGTCTACAGAAGTACTGATATTGTTGATTTGGTTACACAAGCGCTTGGAGGAAAGTTATTGTATTTCCTTTGTTTCAAGTTCAAAAAATAATAAATTTATATTTTTCTCTGAGAAATATACATTAGGCCTTGGATGTAAAAAAAAATTTATATTGAGATTAAATAAAAAAAATTATATCTAAAGATAAAATGAAGAAGGTCTTTGATGAAAAATAAGGCCTTAGACCTTGTATGGCCCTAATACATCGTAATAGAAAGTATTCATAATCTAGAATTGAACCGATCCGGTCGATTTAGGAGCATATCAATATTTTCCTTCCACAAAAAAAACTCTGCATTATCAAACATTTGAGTTGGTATATCCGCATTATCAATCAATATTATTCATTGCATTTATGATCTTATCTATGTTTTTTGGTCCAACAGAGCATAAATAGCTCAATTCCTATTGGGCTCGTAATCTTAAAGTATTAGGCTCAATATTCCCTAACCATTGCTAAAGAAGGGATCCCAATCACAGTTCTACTAGAAAGGTAAGAAATCATTATACCATGCATAAAAAATTATGGTGGGCTTCATGTAACAACCCAGATTTTCAAAAATTTGTAATTTCGGAAATTCAGTAGTAAAATGTCAATTATACCCTTAGAAAGGAAAAATGTTGACTTTTAACCCGAGAGGTTATTTGAAATTTGACTATGACCCATTACGTAGATCGGGAGCTTATGATTACGTAGACAAGCGACATGCCAAATTAGGATAACATACGATTATTTTACGGGCCTAGAACGCTTTAACAGTTTTACGGGTACATTTACGAGGGAATCGATTTAATTTTGGATTGTTTTAATTGGCCCTAAATATCTTAGGCTGAACCAATGAGTGAGTGACACTTGTCACTCATCTCATTGGCCTAGCTTCCCAAAACCCATGCATTGAGGTGCATTTCTCTTTCCTTTTCCTTCATTCGACCGAAACACCTCTCCCATCTCCCATTTCTTCTGCTTTTGTCTGAGTGAAAGAGAGAGTGAGATAGAGAGTACTAAGACGAAGAGGAAGATAGAGGCGGCAAGGACAGCCGCGTAGGACAACTGGAAAACACGAAAGAAGGTAAGCCGTGAACCTTGGTTTTGGTTTTTCAGTTTTGAGGTTTGGAAACATAGACTAAGGCTAGGGTTATGTACTTTGTACTCATTCGAGTCTATAGGGGAAAAACCGTGGGAAAAGGACAAGTAGATCGATTGGGCTCTGAGTTTGAAAATTGGCCGAAAAAGACCAAGCTTGGCTGGAGCTTTCGAGGTACGTTCTCTTGATTTTGAGTTCATAGGTTAGTTTTTGGGTTGATTACGAGTAGTTTGGAGAAAGAACGGACTGAAAAGGTTGAGTTTTAAGGAAGTTAGAACTGGGTCTGGGAACCGGGTCGGTTGATCCGATATAAGGTCTTGTTTTGACCCGTCGCGAGGAAGAAGACGATGATGTGGCAACCACGTCATCTGGTCAGGCCACATGGCCAGATGTTAGAGACTTGTCAGAGCTGATGTGGCAGTACATGTGGTAGCATGTGGCAGTACATGTGGCAACATGTGGCAGTACATGTGGCAACATGACGTGAGCATGTGATGACGTCAACACATGACATGTGACACGAGTCAGAGGTGACACATGGCACATATAGGGTGGTGCCACGTGGCGGCTTATCATATGTCAGGTGACGTCATCGTTGACTGAACTTTGATCGGTTTGTGTGGGCGCATGGGCACAAATTTCGAGGTCAAATTGGTTTTGTTCGAAAGGTTTCGACGATCTGAATCCAACGATGTTGATTTTAGGTTTATCAAAGGTTGTTTGGGTAGTGTTTGGACAATTTTTAGCCTTCGGTTGCGTTTACTGTTCCGGTGTTTAGGGTTTTCTATCCTAAGACTGGCATTGACCAACATTGACTGAACTTCGACTTGTGCGTGGGCGTGTGGGCACAAATTTTGAGGTCAAACTGGTCTTGTTCGAAAGGTTTCGACGATCTGAATCCAACAGTGGAGCTATCCTCGGGTCGAGTTTATCCTGGGCCTAATAGGCCCACCATATCATATCGTTATCGCAAACAACCATTTGGACTATTACAAGTTTGACACAACTAGAACACATGATACCACACCCGACCCCCAATCCAGGGCCTGAATCACGCCAGGGATTTTTGACACCCTCCTATCTCGTCTAATCACCAGGCCGCACACAGGGCTCGCATCTCGGAGGCATGGCAAATCAGTAACCAAATGCTCTGATACCAATTTGACAGGACCTGTCCCAACTGGACTTTGATAACCGTGCCCGGTCCTGCTCCCGTCTGACAAGTCAACTGAAGTCCCGAAAGTACCCTTCAGCACCTATCAGACAAGGGATAACTGTACTGATTTCCGCTCATGCCTCCGCCTCTCGATCAGCCCCGAACGTCGTACCACGGTCTGGAGGGTCATCAAAACAGAACATGTGTGAGTGGACTAAAATAATGTCATTTAAAATACGTTTGAAACACATCAGTTACCCTCCAATTTATCAAACCATGCATGCATAGGGAAAAATATATGAATCACAATCACCGGCTTTCCAGCCAAATCACATAACAAGTCAAATCCCGGCTCTCAGGCCAAAACATATGAACACATAATCACCTCCCGAAAGTACCCTTCAGCACCTATCAGACAAGGGATAACTGTACTGATTTCCGCTCATGCTTCCGCCTCTCGATCAGCCCCGAACGTCGTACCACGGTCTGGAGGGTCATCAAAACAGAACATGTGTGAGTGGACAAAAATAATGTCATTTAAAATACGTTTGAAACACATCAGTTACCCTCTAATTTATCAAACCATGCATGCATAGGGAAAAATATATGAATCACAATCACCGGCTTTCCAGCCAAATCACATAACAAGTCAAATCCCGGCTCTCAGGCCAAAACATATGAACACATAATCACCTGGCCACACAGACCAAAAACCCGTACTCAATACCAGTACGTAATCATAATCAACATTCACCAACACTATGCACAAGGTCACAATCAATACTAATGGTCACACAGTCACATCCGCACTACGCGTAGGCCAACCTCAGGAACTGCACTCAGGCACCATCCGAGTCACATCCATCATGTCTGGGAACTGCACACGCACCATCTAGACGTACCACATACTCGGGAACTGCACTCACGCAACATCCGAGTCACGTCTAGGAACTGCACTCGCACCATCCAGGACATGATCCCGTATCCAGTATCCACAATCACAAACAAAATCCATACCACAACATATATCAATCATATCCATGACTTCAAACCAAGTCATAAGTATGCCCGACAGGGTCAAGCCCAAATACCATTTATGCGTAAATCCGTACTATCACATTGAAAACATTAAGATAATCCAGAACTCATCCTTGACTCACCAACTAAAGCAAAACATCTTTTTTAAAACCTTTTTGACTCCGGGCCTAGCCCAAAACATCATTTGCACATTTCTCGTAAAACGTGCCCGAAAGATCGATTAAAATAATCATTAAATCACAAATAATCATGCCACATCATCAGGACATCATTGCAATTCAAATCATACAATAAATCATGTAAAACATTTAACTATGCATGCATCATGGTTTATAAAACAAACGTCCACTCACACACCGACCAAACTGCTCGCTTTCCGAGCTGCACGCATTTCCGTAATATCTGACGTTTTCCAGGAATCCCGAATCCTGTCCAAAATCATTACTCTGGGTCACTAAGGGTTCCATTAACAACATACTCATTCCCCAAAATTTTTCGGGAATTTAATATTAATTAAATACGTAACATAAACCTTCGGACCCTCGAAACATTATCGAAATGGTGTCCGATTGACTCGAAACCAAAGCCAAAATGTTCGTTACATTGCATAGAATAAAAGTCGTGTTAACCTCACCTCGAGATTCCCGCTCACGCGCCCCCACGAGCCGCCACAAGCGGCTGCGCGTGGAAGCCATGCGCCAGCTATAGTAACTAGCCACTGTTCATCGTCATCTTTACTCGATTCCTCTGCAAACGGTTCCTGTGATGCAACCCGGTTCAATTCCTGTCCATTCCCAGTTAAATTTCACAATTGATCAATCCAGTAACATCTTTTTATATCCAATTTAAGTTCTGACATCTTAATTTCACCATCACTTACCTCGAACCATTGAAATCCACTTCACAATTCCCTCTCTATTGCAGACACTATTCGCCCTTCAATTTCGATCAATTTCAATTGTTTCCTTGCAATTGATCCATCCTGAAGCATTGTGGGACACTGAGAAACATGCTTGTAATATCAATTTCATCGTTCTATACCTCCAATCCATTCGACTCAAGCTCGAATTTTCGAAATCTTCCCCTTCTCTGTTCTAGGCCAAAACAACCCCAATTCCTTTCATTTTTAATTTGTTCCTGGTCGAAATGATCCCAGAAGACATAATTGAACCACAATTTGAGTCATCTCGAGCTCAGAATTCAAATTCGAATTTTGGAAAAATATAAGTTTCACGGGTTTGGGTCTTCGGTTTCTTTGGGTTTTCTTCTCTCATTCCCACTTGAGTTTCTTTGTAAATTCACCCCAACATCTCAGGTTTCACAATTTTCTTCCTTGATCAATCAATTTGTAAGAATTTAAACACAAGGTGGGCGGTTTTGTTTGTTGTCCTGAAACATAAACGACAGCACAAACAAGCCACTAATCCATCTAATTAAAGTGACAGATGTCACATAATAACTAATCCTCATCCAAATAGGCTGAACCAGCCACTTAATTATCCAATTATCCCTGCTATAATTATCCCAGCTGTGGAAAATTACCATTTTCCCCTTGCCATAACAAATTACCAAAATACCCTTAGCCTTCGCAGACCCATAACTTTCACGTCCGAACTCCGATTGACTCATGCCGCCTGTCTATGGATTCAGCGTCCCGAGACCTATCCAACGGTACTTACGGAAAGTCCAAACACGGTCCTGATAAAACAGTCAACAAATGGCCCCTGATCCAAACGTCATAACTTTTTCCTCGAATGTCGAAATCGGACGTGCCACCTGTCTATGAACTCGTGACGTCCCGAACTACGTCACAGTCATCGGTCAAAGTTCGTTTGACCGTTCAAACCAAAAGTCAACCGTTCGCCCTATTCCAGGGGCAAAATCGTCATTTCCTTCAACTGTTTCCAAATTTTCCTTTTTCGAATTTTCGGGTCGTTACAACGAGAATTTCCAGATGTATTCCCAGAGGACTTATCAGGACTACCACCGCACAGAGAGATTAAGTTTACCATCGAGCTTCTTCTAGGTACGCGACCTATCTCTTAAACACTATATCGTATGGTACCAGCTGAGTTAAGGGAACTGAAAGTTCAGTTGCAAGATTTGGTGGATATGGGGTTCATTCAACCAAGTGTATCACCCTGGGGAGCTTCGATGTTGTTCGTGAGTAAAAAGGATGGTAGCCTGCAACTGTGCATAGATTATCAACTGATAAATAAGGTAACAGTACATAATAAGTACCCCTACCCGGGAATGATGATTTGTTCGACCAGTTGAGAGGCGCCAAGTACTTTTCAAAGATTGACCTTCGGTCTAGATACCATCAGTTAAGGATTGTTGAGGGAGATGTTCCGAAGACTGCTTTCCGAACAAGATATGGCCATTATGAGTTTCTGGTAATGCCATTCAGATTTACAAATGCACCAGATGCATTTATGGACTTAATGAATTGAGTATTTTGGTGATACTTGGATCGATTTGTGAACGTATGCATTGATGACATCTTGGTATACTCGAAGAGTGCCAAGGCGCACTAGAAGCACTTGAGGTTGGTGTTGAATAGGTTAAGGAATGATCAATTGTATGCCAAACTCAGTACGTGTCAATTTTGGTTGACCAGTATAGGCTTCTTGGGGCATGTGATTTTGGATGAGGAGATTAGTGTGGACCGCCAGAAGACAGAAGTCGTAACAAATTGGGTGAAACTAAAGACTGTTTCTGAGGTAGTGAGTTTCGTAGGGTTAGCTAGTTACTACAGACACTATGTAGCAGGTTTCTCTACTATAGCTGCTCCTTTGCCTCGTTTGATCAGGAAGGGAGTTGTGAATAAAGTTTTCAAGAATTGAAGAGATGGCTAACCTCTGCGCTAGTTTTAGCCCCTCCCGATGATAGTGGGGAGTATGAGGTGTATAATGATGCATCGTTACAAGTGTTGGGTTGCGTATTGATGCACCATGGAAAAGTCATTGCCTATGCCTCTTGACAGTTGAAGTCTCATGAGTTAAAGTACCCCACCCATGATTTGGAGCTGGCAGCGGTGGTACAAGCTCTAGAAATTTGAAGACATTACTTGTACGAGGAGACATGTAGGATTTTCATCGATCATCAAAGCTCGAAGCATCACTTTATTCAGAAGGATTTGAATATTACACAGATACGGTGGTTGGAGTTAATCAAGGACTATGATTGCAAGATTGAGTACCATCCCGAAAAGCTAAATGTAGTAACGGACGCCTTGTCTAGGAAGTCTGCAGGTTCCGTAGCCCATCTCAGATTAGTTTATCTTCTCTTATTAGTGGAACTCCGAAGAGCGGGAGTTATACTTAGATTCGATTGGTGAAGGAGCTCTGTTGGCCTGTTTCCATGTAAGACCTATCTTGATTGACCAGATTATTGAGGCTCAACTTCAAGATCCTACTTTGTGTGTTCATAAGATCGAAGTTGAAGTAGGTGACAGGTATGATTTCACTATTAGGAGTGATGGAGCTTTACTGAAACTAGGTCGAATGTGTGTGCTTGAGAATGCAGAGCTAAGGACAGAGATTCTTGAGGAGGCCCCTAGCTCAGCTTATGCGATGCATCTAGGAGGAACGAAGATGTATCGTACACGTAGGGATTATTACTTGTGGGCAGGAATGAAAAGAGAGATTATAGAGTATGTTGGTAAATGTTTGATTTTCCAACAGGTAAAGGCTGAATGACAGAGATCGTATGGAGCCTTACAGCCACTTTCGATCCCTGAGTGGAAATGGGATCACATAACTATGGACTTCGTGTTTAAATTGCCTTGGACACAGAGAGCTTTTGATGGAGCCTGGGTGATTATGGATAGACTTACGAGATCATCAGATTGTATGGGACACCAGAATCAATAGTTTCGGATCGAGATCCGCGATTTACGTCGAGGTTTTGGTGGAGTTTGTAGAAAGCCCTCGGTACAATGCTACATTTCAGTACTGCATTTCATCCTCAGACAGATGGACAGTTTGAGAGGACTATTCAGACTCTGGAGGATATGATGAGAGCATGTGTACTACAGTTTTGGGACACTTGGGATATGCTCCTACTATTGATGGAATTTTCCTATGACAATAGTTATCAGTCAAGTATTGGGATGGCTTCATTTGAAGCACTGTATGGACGACAGTACAGGACGCCGACATGTTGGACATGCGAAAGGGCTGTACTGACACCCGATTTCATGGATATGACCCAAGAAAAGGTCCAAATTATCAAAGAAAGGTTGAAGATGGTACAAGATCGTCAGAAAAGCTATGCTGATCGTTGGATCAGAGCCCTGGAGTTTACAGTAGGAGATTGGTCTTTTCTGTAGTTATCCCCTTGGAAGGGTATTGTACGTTTTGGCAGATGTGGGAAGTTGAGTCCTCATTATATTGGACCATATGAGATTACAGAGAGGATTGGCTTTGTTGCATACATATTAGCTTTGCCCCCAGAGATTTCGAGAGTACATGCTGTGTTCCATGTTTCGATGCTCTAGAAATACTTACGTGAGGAATCGCATGTTCTGTAAGATTAACTGTTGGAACTCAGAATAGATTTGAGCTTTAAGGAACAGCCAGCGCAGATTCTAGACTGGAAAGAGAAAATATTACGACGTAAGAAAATTCCCCTGGTGAAAGTGTTATGGACTAATTACAACGTGGAAGAGGCCACGTGGGAGTCCGAAGCACTGATGCCGGCAAAAAATCCACATTTGTTTGAATGAATTTCGGGGACAAAATTCTTAAAAGGGGGGTAGATTGTAACAACCCAGATTTTCAAGAATTTGTAATTTCAGAAATTCAGTAGTAAAATGACAATTATATCCTTGAGAAGGAAAAATGTTGACTTTTGACCCGAGTGGTTATTTGAAATTTGACTAAGACCCATTACGTAGATAGGGAGCTTACAATTACGTAGACAGGTGGCATGCCAAATTTGGATAACGTACAGTTATTTTACGGGTCTAGAACGCTTCAACAGTTTTACGGGTAAGTTTTAGGAGGGAATCGATTTAAGTTTGGATTTTTTTAATTGGCCCTAAATATCCAATCCTGAACTAATGAGTGAGTAACGCTTGTCACTCATCTCATTATCCCAGCTTCCCAAAACCTATGCATTGAGGTTCATCTCCCTTTCCCTTCCCTTCCCTTCATTCGACCGAAACACCTCTCCTTTCTCCCATTTCCCATTTCTTATGCTTCTGTATGAGTGAAAGAGAGAGTGAGAGAGAGAGAGTACTGAGACAAAGAGGAAGTCAGAGGCGGCAAGGACAACCATATAGGACGGCCAGAAAATAAGAAAGAAGGTAAGCCGTGAACCTTGGTTTCAGTTTCGAGGTTTGGAAACACAGACTAAGGCTAGGGTTATGTTCTTTGTAGTCATACAAGTCTACAGAGATAAAAACGGTGGGAAAAGACCGAGTAGATCAATTGGGCTCTGAGTTCGAAAATTGACCGAAAAGAAGCAAGCTTGGCTGGAGCTTTCGAGGTACGTTCTCTTAATTTTGAGCTCATAGGTTAGTTTCTGAGTTGATTACGAGTAGTTTGGTGAAAAATAGAGTGAAAAGTTTGAGTTATAAGAAACTTAGAACTGGGTCTGAGAACCGGGTCTGGGAACTAGGTCGGTTGACCTGATACAATGTCTCAAGTTAACCCGTCGCGAGGAAGAAGACTATGACATGGCAGCAACATCATATGGTTAGGCCACATGGAGCCACGCGGCGAGATGTCAGAGGCTTGTCAGAGCTGATGTGGCAGTACACGTGGTAGGATGACGTCAACATGTGATGACGTCAACATATGACACGTGGCATGTGTTAGAAGGTGACACGTGGCACCTATAAGGTGGTGCCACGTGGCACCTATAAGGTGGTGCCACATGGCGGTTTGTCAGATGTCAGGTGACGTCAGTGTTGATCGGCATTGACTGAGCATTGATCAGCGTGGGTGGGTGTTTTGACTGAACTTTTAACAATCCAATGATGGTGGTTTCAGGTCGATCGGAGGTCGTTTGGATAATGTTTAGACGATTTTTAGCCTCAGGTTGCGTTTACTATTCAGGTGTTTAGGGTTTTCTATCCTAAGACCGGCATTGACCAACATTGACTGAACTTTGATTTGTGCGTATGGACGTGTGGGCACAAATTTTGAGGTCAAACTGGTCATGTTCGAAAGGTTTCGACGATCTGAATCCAACAGTGGTGGTTTCAGGTCGATCGGAGGTCGTTTGTGTAGTGTTTGGACGATTTTTAGCCTTGGGCTGCGTTTACTGTTTTAGTGTTTAGGGTTTTCTATCCTAAGGTATCGTACAGGTCTAGTGACCATTAGTCAATGTGTTTGACAGGAAGAAATGATCCTGAGACTTCCGAGGGACGTCCATCTCAAGGGTGAGCTTGCAGCTTGACCGAGTGTGAGTGGACTTTGACTTATAAAATGATACATGTATAAATGTTTTTACGATCTTATGCGCATGGTTTGAAATGCAAAGTTTGCATATTATTTTGAATGATGAATTGCATAAAGGTTTATATAATGATTTGATCATAGTTGGTGAAAAGAATAATGGACACTATTTTTATGATATTTGTGGGTGACAGGACCTGTCCCAATCCCCCTGGATTATTGTGGGACGTGCCTGCTCCCGTTTGACACCGCATGTCAGACCAGGGATAAACTCGTCCCCCGCTCGGGGTCCATCAGAGTATGCCAGGATCGGTGGTGGCATATGATGTCTCGATTTCTGCTACAGCTCACATCCGCTATCAACCTGAAAGATATTAAAACCATAAAAGCTATGAGTGGACGAAAATAAACAGTTCAAAAACATCATTTATATCGAAAAGACATTTATACCCTTCATGTAAAAGTATGCATGCATGCATCGTAAAACAGTTATATCAATTATTTTCTCGGAAGCAAGACATATTGCTTCCCAAATCAAAACACAGTGAAAAATGATTCTCAATCGAAGCCATCATCTCAGTAGGGACTCAGCCCAAAACCAAATCATATAGAGCCGCAGCCCAAAACCAAATCAAAGAAAACCAGAACGAAGCCTCAGCCAAAATCATAGAACATGTGGGAACACATCCCATCCTCAATGTCAGTCACGATTCTAATCCTAGCACATGTGCATATAGCTCAGGACTTCTCACAATCTTAGCATGTCGTCGTGAACACATCACTCGCGGCGACCGTCTCTAGATCTGTCTCTAGATCATCACGAACACATCGCCGATCGATCTCAGAGGCTAACATCAGCACACCTAAGTCGAGCCTCCCTCGATCATTTCTTCCCATGGCTACTCGACAATAGGCAGTGCATCGTGACCTCTCCGGAAGGAACACATCCGCAGTCCGGAAGCGAGCATCATATCGTCCGGGACTCACCCAAATACCATTATCAATAGGGCCTCAAGTACAAAACATCACCAAATGGGTCACAGCCCGAAAATTCAGTGTCCAACGACACTTCATATCTCAGGATTCCTCGAATCCTATAAAATCCACAACTGGGTCTTATGCCTGAAACATCTTTTGGAAAATTCATAACTGGGTCACCGCCTGAATTATCTCACGTTTGACTATACTCTAAGTCAAACCTCATATCAACTGGGTCATATACCCGAAAGATATTTCCAAATCCGAAAACCCTTTCTCATTTCCAAAACACTTTCAAATCATTGTTCAACTAGGACTCGTGCCCGAATCTCGATTTCACGCATCTCCGTGAAATCCACAAAATTGTAAATCAGTTCCTTGGTTTCATGCCTCTCCGTGAAACCTTCGGAATCACATAAAACACAAGCACGTAGTAGACTCGGCCAAATCCCGATTATCACATAAAACAGAAATCTCGAACTACGTGCAATAATGCATTTTCCTCCAAAAATTCCAAAAAATTCATATTTAAAACAAGTGCACTCATGGCATCTAAAATCATGTTCATGAACACATATAAAAAATTTATGCATGCATCATAGTCATAAAACAAAATCCACTCATAAACCGTCCAGCTGCGCCTCGATATGCCTGCCATAACACTCTCTGGGCTAATTCGACCTGTCGGGGTCATCCGAACATGTCCAAAACATACTAAAAGGTTACTACCAACCTAGAAAAGTCTTAATTAAGAATCCCTAACATCCCCGAGAAATTCAACGTGTACCATGCATGCTTCTCTAGGATTTAAACCTCAATTTGACTAACCTAACGATCTCCGATCGACTATAAACCACCACCATTGAATTCGTATCGTCGAAACCCTTAAAATGGCCCTGTCTCACCTTGAAATAAATGCCCATGCGCCTCTATGTGTGGGTCAAAGTGGTTGGTCAACGTTGAGTCAATGCTGACGTCAACCGTCAACGGTCAACGGGCAAAGTCAACGCTAACGTCAGTAGTGACGTCATCACTGACATCTGACACGTTTCAGTATGACATGTCAGATTTGACATGATGACATCATTTAATGACATCATCGATGACATCCTCATCCATGTCTTCAATCTGGCTCGACCTGGATCTCTGCAACCGGGTCACGCAGACCCATGGTGACAAGACCCATCCCAAATCCCTCCGGGATTAACGTGGGACGTGCTTACTCCCAACTGACACAAAGTGTCAGACTAGGGATAATTCCAACTTTAGCCCCCAACAGGAGCTTCTAGAGTGCACCAGGATCGAAGGAGGAGTGTGATGTCTAGGTCCCTACTACAGCCCGTATCCGCGATCAACCTGAAGGGCATTAAAACCACAAAAAGCGGTGAGTGGACAAAACAACAGTTTATAAAAGTCATTTCATAAAAAGACATTTATACCCTTCACTAAAAAGTATACATGCATTCAAAAACCATTTATCAAACCATTTCTCAAATCATTAAACCATTAGGGCCTTGGCCCAAAACCGTAAATCAAGTACATGGGAACTCAAGGCAAAACCAATCATGTGGGAACTTAGCCTAAAACTAAATCCGTAGGAACTCAGCCCAAATCCATACAAATGGGTCTCAGCCCAAATCCAGTCGTCGACATCCCTGATGCCTGACATCCTAGATGTCACAATCAACTCCGCTGTCACGGTTCCAAGATATGCATTCTACTCGGGGTCTCAAATCCCAAGTCTCCCCAGGGTCCATCCAGGTCAATGACCCGCAAATCAGTAACCCTCCCTGGGGGGAGGTTTTAACCTATGGAAATCCTACTCCTGAGTCATTATACGGATAGGTCGCTCCGTGCAATGACCCCTCGCAGGCAATTCCCCATGACTACTCCAAGATACTACGAGACGTCTGGAGGAGACAACTCGCCACTCTAGGATACTGCGAGACATCTGGAGGGCAACCGTTCATGAGGATGGTATATGGAAAACCATTTTACAAATCATTCAAAGGGCTATGCCCGGGTTTTCCATAAAACCATCACAAATCCATTTCCATTCGGGTCCCCGACCCGAAATCATCTTTATAAACCATAACTGGGTCTCATCCCGATATCATAACAAACTGGGCCTCAAGCCCGATCATGTAAACCAACGGGGTCCCCCTGCCCCAATCATATAACTGAAATGGGCCTCCAGCCCGATTTCTCATCAAATCAAATGTACTCCAAATCCGATGATTTCCAATCAAATGGGTCTCATGCCCGATTCCATCTTTTCAAATCCATAAATTTTCCATCAAATCGCCACAGAAAACACAGCACGTATAGGCACAACATAAAACCGTAAATCTTGAAATGCGTGCAGATACGTAAATACTAATACACCACAAACAAATGCACTCATGGAATCACAAAATATGTTCATAAAATCATATAAAACATTTATGCCTGCATCAATTTAGAAAACAAGGTCTACTCACATACCGTTCATGTTGCGTCTCGATACGCGCGCCATAAGCTTCTCCCAGCCCAATCACCATCTCCGAGATTCCCAAACCTGTCTAAATCATACTAGAGGGTTATTAACTACTTAAATAACCCCTCAATGAAGACTCGTAATTTTTCGGGAATTTTAGTATATTTTAAACTCGATACTAAACCTTCGTACATCCCGAACAATATCGAAACGATGCTCGATCGACTCGAAACTTGTCCCAAAATGTTCATTACATCGAATAGATGATATTACATGTTGGAAACACCCCCAAAAATTATCCCACACGCCCTCACGCGCCTGCGACTGTGCTTCTTCAACCTTCGGCAGACTGGGTCCGAGCCGATTTGCTGGTTTTCGGTTCGATCGGACCGGCGGAATCGGTCCAGTCCTATAACTTCTTCACTTTTGGTCTGTTTCCTTCCCTTTAAATCCTAATCTCTTTTTCTTATCATTATCAACCTATTTACACGATTAAAATTAGGAATAACGGTCTAGAAATTGATTATTCAACCCCTCTCTCACGACCCTGTTTTTCCCTGACTTCCTTGGGCTGTTCAACGACCTTCCACCTTCCAAAACAATCTCTATACATTCCTAAAAACCCATTAAACACTCCCCAATCGACAAACACAGCCCATAACGTTTAATTCAAAATTTTGAATTTAAAAAATATGACTGTGTTGTCGGGTTTACCTAGTCGTGGTCCCTCTGACAGGACCCATCCCCGAAAGTCATAGATAACCGTGCCCGATCCTGCTCCCGTCTACAAGTCAACTAAAGTTCCGAAATTACCCTCAGCACTTGCCAAACAAGGGATAACCGCACCTGTGCCCACTCATGCCTCCACTTTCCGATTAGCCTCGATCATCGCGCCACGACATGGAGGGTCAATAAAACAGAAAATGTGTGAGTGGACAAAATAAAGTTTTAGAAATAGATTTATTAAAATACATTCCTACCCTCCAGTTTCACAAACATGCGTGCATATCGTAAATCATGAGTAAAATAAAACTGGGCACAAACTTTTATAAATCACAAATCATGAACAATAAAAACCACGGGACTCATTTCCATATCCAGTCTCGTATCCAATCTCATATAGTCATGTTATCCCTATAATGCGTGCAAATCAATAGGCTCAAGGACCACTCAAAATCCGAGCATCCGCCGCTGTGAACACAACACTAGCCGGCAATCTAGACCGTCGTGAACACATCACCGACCGATCTCCACATAATCCAGCACATCTAATCTGAGTCGAGCCTCCCTCGGCTGCACGACAACAGACCGTGCTACGTGACCTCTCCGGGATACACACATCCATCCCGGAGGCGAGCGTTATCTCTAGGGTTCATTCCAGGGAAACACATTCCCAACCGGAAGCCCTAATATCCACAATCCAGGGTGCACTCCAGGGGAAACATATTCCACCCTGAAAGCCCTAATATCCACAACATATCATCATCATGAAAGCAAGTGACAAACAGTTGCAATTGAAATCAAAACCATTTTCACCATAGGGTCTTAACCCAAAACATAGTTTCCTCAAAACCCGTAAAATCAGAGTCCCGATTATTTCATAAATCCGAAAACCATCAATATCATCATGTAATCACATGGAAATACCAATCCAATCAAAATCACATTTCCATTGGGTCTCACGCCCAAAATATCACTTTCACGTAAATCCGCGTAACCGTAATCTCGGTTGCCATTTTCACATAAATCCATACCATATAAGCATTATAAATTCATCAAATTAATCCCTGACTCAGAATCCGAGTCAAAACCAATCTCAAATCCCGAGCCTTCGCCCAAAATAACAGTTTCATGGTTTTCTCAGAAATCGTGCCCAAGGTCATATAAAATAATATAATATTCCCCAAATCCAGCAATCATCATATCTAAACATCAATCATGCCAAATCATTTCAATTCATATTATAAAGCATTTAAAACAAATATGCATGCATTAAGGGTAGAAAACAAAAGTCCACTCACACACCGTCCATATCGCTCGCTTTCCGAGCTGCACGTTTTCCCGTAAATTTTGGAAGTCATCATTCCTGTCCAAAATCATTATCGAGGTTTACTAACATCTCAATATACTTCCCATAATTTTCCCCAATTTTTTCGGGATTTAAATATGTATTTTAAACGTAACATAAACTTTCGGACCCTTGAAACAATATCGAAACGGTGTCCGATTTCCTCGAAACCAGTGCCAAAATATTCGTTACATTAAATAGGACAAAAGTCATGTTGACCTTACCTTGAAATTCGGTCTCACGTGCCCCCACGCGCCGCCGTGAGTGGCTGCGCGTGGAAGCCACGCGCCATAAACGGTGCAGCTACAGTGTTCTTCCTTGCCCGATTCCTGCAATTCGAACCCGTTTAGTCCGCGTGTTGACCCGGTTAAATCCCTACCAATTTCAACTTAAATTCCTCAATTGGTCAATCACATAGCATCGTAATAGATCCAATTTAGGTTCGGTAATTCCAATTACGTTCGAACCTACCTCAATCCCTTCGATTTGGACTTGAAGGCGAAGAACGTAATCGTGCTGTTCATCGTTTGATTCTGTCAATTCTCAGCGATTCCTTCAAATTGACTTATTCAGAAGCTTCACAGGGTTCCTTCAACTATGTTTTACATCTCAATTTCAAGCTCTAATCCCTCTAACCATTCCAACTCAATTGGGATGTCCATGACTGAACTCAAGTGTCGTCTGGGCTCATTTCTTCACTATTTTCTTCACTGTCAATCCCATTCGACTCTTCTAAGGTCCAATAAGCTCACCCAAACATTTATTTCGACCAATTTATCACATAAATCCAAATTCGAAATCAAACTTCGAATCAAAGATTCCGGGTGGGAATTTCGAGTTTGTGTCCACGGTTTCAAATTCTCATCCCTCTCTCTTTCTCTGTTCTTACTCTCATATTTTCCCTTTATTCATTCCTCTCACAGATCGATCAAACAGAGAGATGGAGGTATGTTATTTGAGAGTATCCTCTGTTTTTTTCTTCACAATTGCACACACACATTGTTCTCAGTTTTATACCTTCACAGCGCCAAAGTACACTTTCGATTTAATCCTTATCAGCTAATTGCCACCAATCCATAAGCTGCTAGTGACAGATGTCACTCAAGGGCAGGTGTGACTCACCAAAATAGCTGAGAAATCCATTACTACGAAAAATTTACCATTTTACCCTTCTTTTGTTAAATTACCAATTTGCCCTTAGCAGGCTGAGATTCATAACTTTTCCCTTCGAACCCCGATTGACGCATGCCGCCTGTCTACGGATTCAGCGTCTCCAGACCTACCCAACGGTACTTACGGAAAGTCCAAACACGGTCCCGATCAAAAAGTCAACAAATGGCACCTTTTTAACCAATTTACCAAATTACCCTTAAACTTCCGAACATCAAAACTTTCTCCTCGAATGTCGAAATCGGACGTGCCACCTATCTACGAACCCGTAACGTCCCGAAATACGTCACAGTCATCGGTTAAAGTCCGTTTGACCGCTCGAACCAAAAGTCAACCTTTCGCCCAATTCCAGGGGCAAAATCGTCATTTCCTTCAAATTTTCCTTTTTTGAATTTCCGGGGCGTTACAACCTACACCCCTTAAAGAATTTCGTCCTCGAAAGTTCAATCAGTAGGTACCACGACAGTCATATCCATAATCAATCACTTATGTATGTGAACCAGAAACATAATTAACTGCATACCCTTCTGGTTCAACCAAACCGAATATCAGTCTAAATCAAACTTATGTAACCTCAATAATCCAGTCCCCGTCACTGGGTCAACATCGGGACATATCTCGTTGTAAACCTCTGCCCCACGGGCAATCATATCCATGCCTACTCGAAATACGGAGCCTCGCTCAACGTCCGAGTATACTTAATCTAGAAATCACAAGTATCAGTATCATTAGCCCAATCACATGTCATCCACTCATGACATGGTCCAATGGCTTAAATCACCACGCATATGCCACCAGGCCAATAACCTTATAAGGTCCAATAAATCGGGAACTCATTCCCCTCATTTAGTCAGTCATTCCATACCCCTTTCCCAGGGTCACTAAGCATAATGAATTTAACTTTTCTTTCTGTTGTGTTTATCCTCATGGTCCTCACTGATGCCCACATCCGGCCAATAACTTGTACTCAGTAGCCAGTACAGTCATTCATATGATATCGCAAATCATACCCATTCTTTAACCTCAACTCCATCCAACATCATAACCAAGTATGATCCTGTAGTTGGACTTCCGTAGTCCAAATGATCGAGCATCATGTACCACTCCTATCCTATGGAGTTCCATCAATGATAGGATTCACCTATCCTTACGATATCAGACATGTCAATTCTTGACCGGCTATCTCGTTAGCCTCTTCATGAATGATACCTGACCTGACAACATGGTCGTAATCTCTATGTATCCTGACCATCGCCTCGTCTCACATTAAGCCTTTTTGTTTATCAATCACTTTTAATCCTGTTGGTCAATACAGTACTCATACATTCCTTCCCAGAGGTATGACCTCTGCATACTCTATCCATGGGTCACTATGGTCTATTTCAAATCATGCAGGGACAATAAAACTTTTGAGGGTTCAGCTAGCATCGGTAATCCCAGCCCTTTGCTACTGAAGCACACCTCACCAAATCCCAAATCTCATAGTGACATATGTCACTATGCACACAGAAAGGGTCACATCGAACAAAAATCACGGTTTCTCCACTTGTAATCATTCTATTTCAATGTTCATTTCCAATAAATCGGACCTCCTTCCGGGTCAATTATCATAACTGGCCATACTCTACAACCCTCTGTGGTATCCATCTAATCGCAAAACAACTCATGTTTTCCTGTGACAGTTTCCATTGGCCAATACATCTGTTTCTCCTGGGATTCACACTAATCCCGACTATTCTTAGTATATGTTCCACAACCTACTCTGGTTGACCAGTCCTAACACTTATTCAACCATACATTTTTCTTTCTGAGGGCATTCACTACATCCGTTCAGTACATCGCCTGCCCATCTGTACATGTGAGTACACCAATCAATCATCAATCATGGTACCATACACCATCCAAATATGGTCAGAATACCAGACTCATCATCTCACAAACACAACCGGTTCATTTGCCCGCCCAAGGCATTAACATTGGCTAACCTTAGTCGCATCAAATCCGGATATCATATTTTTCTCTTTTACTCATGTCTGTTAGTCATCACCAAGTTGGCCACTCTCATGAGGCCTCATAATCACCATGTTAGCCTACCTCAATAGGCTCAATAATCACATACGTCCAACAGAACCACAAATCATTAGCTTATGATGAATACTTATCCCATACGGTTACCTCATTAAGTTTTCCATAATCGACATGTAAGCTCAGACCATCATCCTTTTTTCCTTTTTAATACCACTGGGTTCCCCACGGCAACACTGAGCCGAATGAACCCGTGTCTATCAAGTCCTGTGCTTGTACCTCCAATCCTTATGACTCCATAGGTGCCACATACCAAAGTGTCCGAGAAACAACTCGTATACTCAACATGATCATCATCATAAACTTGATCTCTCATCTTGGAAAAAACCTCAGGAAATATATTCCAAAACCTATACATCATCAGCCATCACTAGGCATCTCATACTCTAATCACATATGCCACACATCTAACCAGCAAACTTTGATTACCTCACACTAACAATCCATCGATTGCGAGGTTCAATATCTATCCTCGAGTTCCCTTGAAATACTAGCTCTGGTAATCTTGGACTCCACATATCACTCTCTAATTGACATACACGATAGAGGTCTCATACGTCATCAACCAATCCATCCCAATAATTACATCCAAATCATCCAAGTCCAAGAATACCCTAGGCCAGCCACTAGGCGAATAACGCCTGCCATCCTGGGTAACCTCACATCGATAGGTCTACCCCCCTTAGGTCTCACCAATTTCACCATATAAGTACCAAGGTTACCACATAATTATCATCAGTTTTATCATATATATTTACCAAGATCACCATATAGTATCATCAATTCTATCACATCCGTAGCTCTTGTCGGCTTACCGACTTCCATAACTTAACCAATCACAGACATCTCCATATCCGCCCAATGTACAATATCAAAACATGGAAGAGTGGATAGCCCGGGACCTACCGCATACATATGTCATGACCACGAGTAATAGGTATCCAGGTCATCACTCCAGGGGCTACTCAGGCCTCCTGCCAAATAACTTTAATCCTCGAGCATGTGGTCCCAACTGACCACGCCCCTACGGTCCATCACGGGCCTACCAACTTTTCCCTCGCCTGTCACATCAACAATCACTGTAAAGGCCAATCCCTGCTCCATTGTACCCCGACTGGTGCCATATCACTTGATTAATCGATATACCCATTTCTTTATGATGTGACCAGACGACTCACAATTATGAACAACAATTATCCTTAACATTTTATCACCCAGTGGACCCAACTGGCGTCCCACTGCACTAGACCATCTCCTAAGTCCAATTCTCTGTGTACTATGGGTCTCTGCCCGAAATTTCAATCATTAAGTGAGATTGACACGACCCATCCAAATCCAGAGGTCCAATAAACAGGGTTAAACAATGCTAATCCTATACTAGTCCTTGGCATTCCAGGTGCCAAACATTCCTCAATCGAGGGTCAATCATGTCAGAAACCATAGTTATCTTTCAACTTTTACGGCTTATCCCGAGCCTTGATACATTACCATGACTCATCTCGAGTCCTAACCGATCTCCTAACTCACTTTGAGTCCGATTTTCCTGTCTTGACTCCTCTCGAGTCTAATCATGACTCATTTTGAGTCCAAGCTCATAACAATCATCCATGCCATCATTGGCATACTCGGTCACCGAGCAAATTCTGCTAGTGAATCACATCGGATACGACCTATAAGGCCGAAGGGATATCCCATTGTTTGATCCGGAAATGACCAACTCGATGAGACCCGCTGGGGGATCTAGGACCAGCCGTGTGGTGTCTTGGACCCGCTGGTGGCGTCGCTACTCGGCAGTGATACTGCTAAGTCTTGACACCGGTGTGGTGTCGGCCAAAGGGGGCTCCGATGCCTAAGTTAGTATCTGAGTTCCGAAAGGCAAATAAATACAGTGTTCTGGATCGGGTCTGAGAGCTTGATTTTGTGAAGGGTTTCGAGGTATTTATAGTAGCCATAAATGGGGTCGGTGGGCTACTGTTGCGGGAGCAGGTTGTTCTTTGTGGCTGAGAGTTGCCTGACGAGCCCTGGACATCCGGAGGAGGCGCCAGCTGGAGTCCCAACCTGCCTCCGTCAGGGAGTGGGTATGGCAGAGTTGGTTAGGTGACTGTCGCAGCCAGCTGGCGTTTGTACCCTGTCAGGTGCCGAACGACAGGCCTGCAGGTCAGTGCCGATCGGCGGGCCACGGTGTGGGGTGCTGATCGGATAATCGGTGGGTTTCCTTCCTATCCTGGCGGGCCCGGTGCTTAGGTGGTTGGTCGATATGGTATCAACATAAGTCCCCTAAGTCTTTGACTGAGGTGGTTTTCCTCGGTCGAGGACTTATGATGACGGCCAGTGCCTGTCGACCAACCAGGGCGGTGCGCCCTGTCTCCTAATAGCCCCCCAAGTCATGGATCGAGGAGGTGCACCGTATGCCCGAAGGGAAAGGAGTCCCCGGTGCTGAGTCTCGCAAGCTGCCCACAGTGATGACCGGAAGATCGTGGAGAGGCGGCCGAGGGGGATGGCGGGGACCCGTCGATCGCATTGCGCTTGTCGATGGACAGAGGAAGCATGCCTTCGAGGGAGACGCCTAGAGGCTCCGGTCGGCATGCTGTAGTGATGTATATTGGTAGAAATATATGTACGTACATACGTACGTAGGTGGGAATGTACAATACCGATGGGCATATAGTACAAGGTCGTATCCGTATCTGAAAGGTGGCCGTATCGGCCTGGTGGCCGTCAGATCGGAAGCGCGTATCTCGAGGTGTGCCAGGGGCGTATAAAAGAGGGTGGGAGCTTTTAACTTTTTCACTTTTTACTCAGTGCATCCGTGAGATAAATTCTAGTGCTGACTGAATTGGAGCCTGCCGAGAGGAAAGGAAATGCACGTAAAACCAATTCCGCCGAGCCAGTACGTAACATGTATAATTTCTGCCGAACGGCACCTCGTCTAAGTATGTGTTTCGTAGCGTAGGCAGTTAGTCGTAGCTTTTTTGTTTTGGTAATTTCTAGATGTCAGAGTCAGAGTCAAACAGTGGATCTAGGGTTAGGTCCCCTCAAGCTTTTGGCAGGGAAACACCGTCTTGTTCGTCAAGCGACGTGCGGAGCGGGCGCAGTGGTTCAACGTCCACTAGTGGGTCCACAACCGGTAGTTCATCGTCGTCCAGCAGTGGTGACAGCCTAGATGAGGCTATCAGGTTACCGAGGAAGGAGGTGCGGCAACAGGGGGATGCAGCACATCGGGTGCCGACCGGCCTGCTAAAAGAGCAACATCATCCCGAACCCCACCGGTCGTGGTGGTAGACTCGGATGTCGGGATAGTGGGATGGAGACTAGCTCGCCGATGAAGCTAGATGTTGATGGGGTGGTGAAGACGGAATATGCCGTAGATTTCGAGGCAAATACCATTCGGCAGTTCGACCTGGACAGGTTCCGGGAGCTGTACAATGTGCCGGCGGATATCAAGATGACGGTACCCCCTCATAGCAAGAGGTCGAGTGACCCTCCAGAAGGGTCGACGTTATTTTACGTCGACTGCTTTGAGTACGGAGTGAGGCTGCCACTGCACCCGTGGTTCCAGGAGATGAAGACGAGGGCGAACTTAGCCACGGGGCAGATGAACGCGAACGGCTGGATCATCTTGATCAACCTATACACGGCCTTCCGAATGGCGGGACTACTGGAGCCGTCCTGGGCGCAACTGTACGCCCTCTACCGCTTCAAGAGGTAGACCTACGGTTCGGGATGGTATCAGATGGAGTGCCTGCACAAGACGGCCCGGGGTGCCTACATCAACGATGTGCCGACGTCGCAGAAGAGATGGAGACACCGGTTCTGCTGGGTGTCGGGGCCGTGGGAGGGGGACGTGAGTAGGGTCCAATCGAGGATTCCTAGCCACTTCCAGTCTGGAGTTTATCCGTCTTCCGATCGGCTGGTGGCCATAGTTTCGTAATTGGGGCTGCTGAGACGGGGTCTAATTGTGTTTATGGTTTTGTTTCTGATGCAGGTCCGTCGAAGGCCACGGTAACATCAGAAGATTGGGAGGCTTGAAAACTGGTTCGGGAGAAGCTGTCCGACCTAGAACGTAGCCGTTGCGTCCTGAAGCTGCCGTCTAACCTTCTTGCCGTGGGACTAATCTCGCCTCCCGGTAAGTGCAGTATGTTATGCATTGTGGTGTAGGGGTGCCGAGAGACTAACACTTTTCTTTTCAGTGCATCCCCAAGTTGAGCAAGCCACCCAGAAGAAGATGAGCAAAGCGGTGGCGAAGCATGGCCCTGCCGCCGACGGCAAGGGCAAGGAGCCGGAGGTGACCCCCCAAACGCCGCGGAGGCAGAAGACCGTGGCGCAGAAGCCGAAGGGGTTGGTCGAGAGGAGCCACCCCAGGGGTCCAGTTCGGGTGGCCGACTAGAAGGGCTGCGCAAGCCGACCTGACCCGAAGCGAGGCAGGGTGCTGAGGTCAAGAGTCCGGTGCTCAGACTGAAGCGGCCCCTCATCGGCGGGCTAGATCAAGCCCGGGAATGCCGGAGGAAGCTGATGGAGGCGCGGTAGAGGTAGCCTCCCCCGGCAGTATGGGTGTCGGAGGGTGAAAGTTCCGATCGCCGGTGGAAGAGAGAGGCGGCCCTCAAGGCCCCCCGATGTGCCGAAGGAGCCGAAGGAGAAGGCGAAGGAAACCAGGGTGGAGATGTCTCCGCCCGTGAAGGAGAGGGTGCTGGTCAGCGCTCCGGGCATCGCCACTTTTTTTGTTGAGCCCTTGGAGATGGGGGAAGTGGTCCGGTCTGCCAAGGCCGGGGAGGGGTGGGCGCTAGTCACTCATCATATGCATCAGTCTTTGGCACCTGTGGCCAATGCCTTTGTGCTCGGCTCCCAGGTGACGCCTGCGGAAATTGAGCAGATCGGCACTATCTCCCATCCGGGCCGGTTTGCGGCCCTACTGGCCGAGCAAGCCCATGTAAGTGGTGATATTAAATGTTTTGAATACGTGTGATACTTGGGTTTTTGGCTGACTAGTGTGCGTGGTTCGGCAGTGCTTTGGGGAGACCTACGTTGCGCTGCAGAAGGCCTCGCGGCATATGCAGTGGCTGGAGGCAGAGCAGGGCGCTGCTCGGCAGCTGGAAGAGCGACTCCGAGCGCGGGAGCGATAGGACCATGCCGCGCCTAGGCGGGTGGCGGAGTTGGAGAAGGAACTCCAACGGGAAAAGACTCGGGCGGAGGCAGCCGAGAAGGGAATAGCGGACCGGGAAGAGACGGTGCACGCTTTCTCCCTGCAGCTGAACGAGCAAGAGAAAGTCATGGGTGAGTTGCAGGGGGAAGTGGATCGGCTTCGCGTCCTGCTGTCCGCCGACCAGCAGAAGACCCCGGAGGACTTCATGGCCGACCCGGTGTACGCGAATCACCTGGACCTGGCGCTTGCCGAGGTAGAGGATGATTGCGTACAACGCATGTTGTACTTCAATCCAGGGGTCACGCTCAACTTCCCGTGGCTGGACGAACCCCCAGCCCTGACCAAGACCTTCGCGTTGGATGGGCTGCCAACAAATGCCGAAGGCGAGCGGCCGACCAGTGTGGGGAAAGCTACGGAGGCGTCTGTTGCCGACCAGGCCGAAGCGGCAGTCGAGGAGGTGGTGGATGTTTGAGAGGGGTTGTACTTTGTTTTGTTTTGTTTTTTTGGTTTGTACTCCGGGGAATGCCCCGTGTAACTTGTAGCTCGTGATTGAAATGAAATGAAATACGGATTACAACATGTATCGATTGTCTGCCGTGCGAAGTCACTTCTTTTTTTGTTTTGTTTTTCTTTTTTGGTTTGTACTTCGGGGGATGCCCCGTGTAACTTGTAGCTCGTGATGGAAATGAAATGAAATACGGATTACACCATGTATCGATTGTCTTCCGTGCGAAGTCACTTTTTTTTTTGTTTTTTTTTTTTGCTGTTTGTGTATTTTGAACGAGAACTGCCGATAGGCGGATACTTGGTGGATTGTTGTTCATATGTGTAGGCATGCCGATCCACGGGGTTTTAGACTAGTACGGACTGAGCGGACTTAATCACAAACTCAAACCATAATGTACATGACTTAAAAGCAAAACGGAAGAGTGAGCTAACTTGACCAAGTGTATGCCTACCGGCAGGGCATGTAGATGCCTGTCGGTGGTCACCGTGAATACCGAGCGGCAAGGGTGACCAGGTTACCCAAGTTCTAAGGACAAAATTTAACTCTTAGATAAATGAAAGAACACTTGGCCGGAAAGGAAAGTTCGACTGGAGATAGCCAAATCGAATACAACAAAGCGTAAAGTAGTTTACATGGGAAAGTATTTTTAACTATAAAATAACTTGAGATGATCCGCATGCCACGGGTGTGTAAGCGAACGTCCATCCGTAGTCTAGAGAACATAAGTACCCGGACGACAAATTCGAGTAATCAGGTAGGGGCCCTCCCACGTGGGTCCGAGTTTCCCATCAGCACGTTCTTTAGTGGCCAGGCTAACCTTGCGGAGGACCCAGTCGCCGACCTGGAAACTGCGTGTGTGAACTCGAGAGTTGTAGTAGCGAGTGATTCGCTGTTTGTGGGCTCTGTTGCGGAGATTGGCCTGTTCGCGGCTTTCCTTGATGAAGTTAAGGTTTTGCGTCAGGAGCTTCGCATTTTCTTGGGGATCGTAGGAAAATACCCGATACGAGGTTTCCCCAATTTTGACCGGGACGACAGCATCTGTTCCGAAGGTCATGGTAAACGGTGTTTCCTTGGTTGAAGTCCGGTAGGATGTCCGATAGGACCATAGGACGTTGGACGACTGGCCTTTTGGGGTGGCATGTAGTCGAGCCTTGAGATTGTGCTTAATGAGCTTGTTTACGGCTTCGACCTGTCCGTTTTCCTGGGGATGTGCCACCGAGGCGAAGTAGAGCTAGATGCCATAAACTGGTGCGGAAATCAACAATCGGGGTGGAAACTGGTGTTCTTGAGTCCGAAGGGCATAACATTGTAGCAGTAGACCCCCAAATTGGTGCGGAAACTGGTGTGGATTTGGTCGTCGGGGTGCATCTTGATTTGGTTGTAGCCAGAATATGCATCCATGAAGCTGAGGAGTTCATAGCTAGCCGTGGCGTCGACCAGGAGATCGATCTTTAGAAGAGGGAAACTATCCTTCGGACAGGCCTTGTAGATGTCTGTGAAGTCGATGCACATCCGCAAGGATCCGGAAGGTTTTTTGACAAGTACGACGTTTGCGACCTAGGTGGCGTAAATGGCCTTGCGTACAAAGTGGATGGTGCTGAGCCGGACGATCTCCTCCTGCATGGCGAGCTGTCGCTCGGCATCGTATGTCCGCTGCTTCTGGGTGACCGGTTTGAAGGAGGGGTTGATGTTAAGCCTGTGGCAGATGACATCAGTTGATATGCCGGACATGTCGGCGTAGGACCAAGCGAAGACCTCGCTGTTGTCCTGGAGAAACTGAATGAGTCGTGCCCAGATTTCTGGGGTGAGTGTGCTTCCAATTTTCGCTTGCCGCTCGGGGTGTCGCGGGCAAAAGGTGACCAATTCCGTATCCTCCACGGGTTGCGGCTGTGAGACGGCGGAGAGGTCGCGCGGGTCCTCGAGGGGACCCGGCCGTATTTGCTTGAGGAGCTCGGAGTCGACGGTGTAGGCCTCGTAGACAGCTTCGGTGACGGCCATGATTTCTCGCTTGTCGCATGGGTTGAGCTTTGTCAAGGCGGTCTGATAGCAGGAGCGGGCGGATTGTTGATTACCTCGGACTTGACCAGTGCCCATGATGGTCGGAAACTTCATGAGAAGGGACCGAGTGGAGATAACGGCGCTAAGCTGGTTAAGAAGTCCTTTTCCCAAAATGACGTTATAGGCGGTGGGGCAATCGACCGAGAAGGAAAGTGGTGATGGCTGTTGCGATCTTGGGCGCACTTCACAGGGAGATAGGCAGGGAGATGGTGCCGAGGGGCATAACAGAATCGCCCGAGAAGCTGAGTAGCGGAGAACCAGCATGGGTGAGGCTTGTGGCATTGATGCCCAACTGGTTGAAAGTGTCCATGAAGAGTACGTTCACAGAGCTGCCAGTGTCCACCAAGATCCGTCCAACATCGAAATTGGCTATTTGAGCTCGAATGATCAATGGATCATCGTGGGGAAAAATGACCCCCCGTTCTTCTTCCTCAGAGAAGGTGATGGGCGTCCATCCCGCCCCTACGACCTTTGCAGCACGTCCATCATCGATGTTGAAGATTTGGTGGTTGGATGTCGTGGCTCGCAGGAAGTTTTTCTTTGCCCGGTTGGAGGTGTAAGAGGAAGAGATGGTAGGGCCCCCACTGATCGTGTTGATTTGTGGCAGACCCTGCGCGGGGCGCGTGTGCTGGAAGAACTGGTTGATTTTTCCGTCTCTGACGAACGCCTCCACGATGTCCCGGAAGGATTCGCATTCGTCGATGGTATGGCCGTTGAACTTGTGGTATTGGCAATACAGGTTGGATTGGATGCTCGGGCAGGGGCCAGGCGGTCGCGCCCGCGGCTTGGGGATTGTGCCTTCGATGCTCATCAAGACATTCTCGAGGGAGGTATTCAGGATGGAATAAGTTCCATACTTTAAGGTGGGTCCAGTGTGGGGTTTGCCTGACTGGTGGTGGCCCGATCCTTGCCCCTTTTTGTGGTGCTTGTCCCTCCCGTGATGATCATTGTTGTGCGTCCCCTTCCGCTTACCGGAGTGTGAGTCAGATCGGTGATCCGTATGCGCGTTATAATTGGGGGAGGTGACTGTGCCTGCCGGTTGCTGGGAGGTGGAGGGCGCGCGTTATTCACGTCAGGTCGGGGCGCCACCTGGGAAGAGTTGAAGTGCTCCGCCTTGGCGTGTATTTCCGCTTGCCGTATGAGTTCATTGTAATCGTCCCATCCCTGGGTGAAGGCGTGGTACTTGAAGGTGGACTCCAGCAGCCCATTGCGGAAAGCTCGGTAGGCGGCCTTGTCATCCGTCTCATGGCACTTGGAGTATTCCAAGCTGAATCGAGCGGCGTATTAGCGTAGGGGCTCGCTATCTCCCTATCGGAGGGTTCCCGAGTCCTCGGTTGTGAGAAATCGATCCGTCTCGATTATGAACTGGTTTAGGAGGACCGTATGTAGGTGGTCGAACGAGTGGATAGACTGTGGTTCCAGACAATAGAACCAGTTGAGCGCGGCCCCAGTGAGGGTGGAGCTGAAAATTAGGCACTGCGCTTCGTCGGAGAGATTTCTGAAGGAGAGCGCGGAGTTGTAATTGTTGATATGGGTGTCTGGGTCTCCCTGTCCATCATATAGGGCAATCTTCAGGGGTTTGACCTCCATTTCATGGCGGTACCGCATGATGCGGTCCGTAAAGGGACCGATGTGGGTCAGAGGTCTGGGCAGTGTCCCTGCTTTGGGTATGGCGGCCTCCAACTCCCGCACGCGTTGGAGGAGTTCCAGGACCACCTAGTCTGATTGGTCGGCCCGATCTGCCCCAATCGGCCGGTCGCCAATTGGATGATTTGTGCTGCCGCCCCTGGGCTTCCCGGGTTGTGCCGGTCGTCGCCCGGACGAGGCCGTGGTTGAGCTGGCATTGTCCTCCGACTGGTGCCTGCCGACCAGCGAGGAGGGACTGCCTGGAGGCTGGGCGGAGGGTCGCGGATGCTGCGCTGGTCGGAGTGCCGATCCAGACCGTGACCAGGCCCCCTTGGATAGTACTGGCAGGGGCGGTTGTGCCTGGATGCGGGGGTCATGTGTGGGGTAAGTCAGACGGTTGGCTGGGGGCTGCGTCTGTCTCCTGTCGAGTAGTTCGCGAGCGTCACGGCAGATCTGCATTCCCGAGGGGCCAGGAAGGTCGGTCTGGTGAAAGAGCAGGCGACCGGACGCTTCTGGTCGGCAAGTGTCACCAATCTCGACTCGGCAGGCGTCGAAATCCTGCCGATGAGATGCAGCGGCTAAGGCCCGTTTGGTTGCCTCCCGCTGCTCCTCCAGTTCCTCGCGTATGGATTGCAAGATGGTCAGGGTACTTCCATGCTGCGCCCCCACACGTGGTTCCTGCTCTCGATGGCAGCGTTGCTTTTACTTAGTTCGGCAACCTCTGACCTTAGGGTTCTCAGCATTTCGAGCATGTCCTCGGAAGGCAGACTGGCTCTGGCTCGGCTGCGGTCGACTTGAGGTGTGTTGTTGGGCTCACCGTCATCTCGTTCGGCAGACATGGTGCGTCGGCAAGGGGTTGAGCGAAGGTATGTGAGTGAGTGAGATGTATACTGTTTCCCACAGACGGCGCCAATTGTTTGATCTGGAAATGACCAACTCGTTGAGACCCGCTGGGGGATCTAGGACCAACCGTGTGGTGTCTTGGGCCCGCTGGTGGAGTCGCTGCTCGGCAGTGATCCTGCAAAGTCTTGACACCGGTGTGGTGTCAGCCAAAGGGGGCTCCGATGCCTAAGTTAGTATCTGAGTGCCGAAAGGCAAATAAATACAGTGTTCTGGATCGGGTCAAAGAGCTTACTTTTGTGAAGGGTTTTGAGGTATTTATAGTAGCCATAACTGCGGTAGGTGGGCTACTGTTGCGGGAGCAGGTTGTGCTTTGTGGCTGAGAGTTGCCTGACGAGCCCTGGACATCCGGAGGAGGCGCCAACTGGAGTCCCAACCTGCCTCCGTCAGGGAGTTGGTATGGCAGAGTAGGTTAGGTGACTGTCGCAGCCAGCTGGCGTCTGTACCCTATCAGGTGCCCAACGACAGGCCTGCAAGTCAGTGCCAATCGGCGGGCCACGGTGTGGGGTGCCGATCGGATAATCGGTGGGTGTCCTTCCTCTCCTGGCAGGCCCGATGCTTAGGTGGTCGGTCGATATGGTATCAACACCCATCATCTTCGAAACTCGTTAGACACACATTCCACATAAGGAATCCACTGAGAATTATCTCATCCCAGGTCCACTTTGCCCAATTGTGCTACCTTTCTAGCCTCTGGGTTCATTCATTCTTGGGACCCACACAAATCTGTTTTTAACAATTAGTAGTTCACAGTGTACACTGATTGACATCTGACCCCCAATCCAGGGTCAATCTCATTTCGAGATCAATCACGAGGTCTCATTTACCCTCGTATACCCGTCTCGCTACCAGGTCGCGCACAAGGCTTACATTTTGGAGGCATGACGTGGCAACAGAATCAGCAACCTAGTGCTCTGATACCAATTTGACAGGACCCGTCCCCGAAGGACATAGATAACCATGCCCAATACTACTCCCGTTTGACAAGTCAACTGAAGTTCTAAAATTACCCTCAGCACTTGCCAAACAAGGGATAACCGCACCTGTGCCTACTCATGCCTCCACCTTCCGATCAGCCTCGATCATCACGCCACGACCTGAAGGGTCAATAAAACAGAAAAGGTGTGAGTGGACAAAATAAAGTTTTAGAAATACATTTATCAAAATACTTTCATACCCTCCAGTTTCACAAACATGCGTGCATATCGTAAATCACGAATAAAATAAAACTGAGCACAAACATTTATAAATCACAAATCATGAACAATAAAAACTAGGGACTCATTTCCATATCCAGTCTTGTATCTAATCTCATATAGTCACGTTATCCCTACAATGCGTGCAAATCAATAGGCTCAAGGACCACTCAAAATCCGAGCATCCGCCGTTGTGAACACATCACTAGCCGGCAATCCAGACCGTCGTGAACACATCACCGACCAATCTCCACACAATCCAGCACATCTGATCTGAGTCGAGCCTCCCTCGGCTACATGAAAACAGACCGGCCTACGTGACCACTTCTGGGTACACACATCCATCCCGGAGGCGAGCGTTATCTCCAGGGTTCATTCTGGGGAAACACATTCCCAACCGGAAGCCCTAATATCCACAATCCAGGGTGCACTCCAGGGAAAACATATTCCACCTAGAAAGCCCTAATATCCACAACATATCATCATCATGAAAACCAGTGAAAACAGTTGCATTTGAAATCAAAACCATTTTCACCATAGGGTCTCAACCCAAAATATAGTTTCCTCAAAACCCGTAAAATCATAGTCCTGATTATTTCATAAATCCGAAAACCATCAATATCATCATGTAATCACATGGAAATACCAATCCAATCAAAATCACATTTCCATTGGATCTCACGTCCAAAATATCACTTTCACGCAAATCCGTGTAATCGCAATCTCGGTTGCCATTTTCACATAAATCCATACCATATAAGCATTATAAATTCATCAAATCAATCCCTGACTCAGAATCCGAGTCAAAACCAATCTCAAAAATCGTGCCCAAAGTGATATAAAACAACATAATATTCCCCAAATCCAGCAATCATCATATTGAAACATCAATCATGCCAAATCATTTCAATTCATATTATAAAGCATTTAAAACATATATGCATGCATTCAGGGTAGAAAACAAAAGTCCACTCACACACCGTCCATACCGCTCGCTTTCCGAGCTGCACATTTTCCCGTAAATTTCGGAAGTCACCCTTCTTGTCCAAAATCATTATCGAGGGTTACAAACATTTCAATATACTTCCCATAATTTTCCCCAATTTTTCTGGGATTTAAATATGTATTTTAAACGTAACATAAACCTTCGGACCCTCGAAACAATATCAAAACGGTGTCCAATTTCCTCAAAACCAGTGTCAAAATATTCGTTACATTAAATAGGACAAAAGTCATGTTGACCTTACCTCGAAATTCGGTCTCACTCGCCCCCACGCTCCGCCGTGAGTGGCTACGCGTGGAAGCCACGCGCCATGAACATTGCAGCTACAGTGTTCTTCCTTGTCCGATTCCTGCAATTCAAACCCGTATAGTCCGCGTGTTGACCCGGTGCAATCCCTACCAATTTCAACTTAAATTCCTCAATTGGTCAATCACATAGCATCGTAATAGATCCAATTTAGGTTCTGTAATTCCAATTACGTTCGAACCTACCTCAATCCCTTCGATTTGGACTCGAAGTCGAAGAACGTAATCGTGCTCTTCATCGTTTGATACTGTCAATTCTCAACGATTCCTTCAAATTGACTCATTCAAGGGTTCCTTCAACTATGTTTTAAATCTCAATTTCAAGCTCCAATCCCTCTAACCATTGCAACTCAACTGGGATTTCCATGACTGAACTCAAGTGTCGTCTGGGCTCATTTCTTCACTATTTTCTTCACTGTCAATCCCATTCGACTCGTCTAATGTCCAATAAGCTCACCCAAACATTTATTTCCACCAATTTATCACATAAATTCAAATTCGAAATCAAGCTTCGAATCAAAGATTTCGGGTGGGAGTTTCGGGTTTTTGTCCACGGTTTCAAATTCTCATCCCTCTCTCTTTCTCTGTTCTTACTCTCATATTTTCCCTTTATTCATTCCTCTCACAGATCGATCAAACAAAGAGATGGAGATATGTTATTTGTGAGTATCCTCTATTTTTTTCTTCACAATTGCACACACACACACACACACACACACACACACACACACACACACACACACACACACACACACACACACACACACACACACACACACACACACACACACACACACACACACACACACACACACACACACACACACACACATTGTTCTCAGTTTAAAACCTTCATAACGCCAAAGTACACTTTCGATTTAATCCTTATCAGCTAATTGCCACCAATCCATAAGCTGCTAGTGACAGATGTCACTCAAGGGCAGGTGTGACTCACCCAAATAGTTGAGAAATCCATTACTGCGAAATTTTACCATTTTACCCTTCTTTTGTTAAATTACCAAATTGCCCTTAGGAGTCCGAGGTTCATAACTTTTCCCTCCGAATCTCGATTGACGCATGCCATCTGTTTACGGATTCAGCGTCTTGAGACCTACCCAACGGTACTTACAGAAAGTCCAAACACGATCCCGATCAAAAAGTCAACAAATGGCCCTTTTTAACCAATTTATCAAATTACCCTTAAACTTCCGAACATCATAACTTTTTCGTCGAACGTCGGAATCGGACGTGCCACCTATCTATGAACTCTTGACGTCCCAAAATACATCACAGTCATCAGTCAAAGTCCGTTTGACTGCTTGAACCAAAAGTCAACCGTTCGCCCAATTCCAGGGGCAAAATCGTCATTTCCTTCAAATTTTCCTTTTTCGAATTTCCGGGGTGTTACATCCTCCGCCGTCCATGACGGCTCAGGCTGTACCCAGCCACCATCCCCATCACTCATAGCCTCAGTCTCAGTCTCTCAAGGCCCTTAGTCAATCAACAAGGGGAAATGGTGGTTTGTGGTGAGTGGTTCGAATGAGATCGGGTGAACCGTGGAAAATGGGAAAATGGGGATATGCATGTATCAATCAAGGTGAGCAATGGATGAATGACACTTTTCATTCATCCATTGGGCCAACCCTTAAATATCTGGGCCCACTGAATGATAAAAGTTCCCCGTCTCATAAAACGTGCAATAGTTCTTCGAAACTTTTGTGAACCGTAACTTTTCTGTTGAACGTTCGATGTTGACGTGCCGTCTGTCTATGGACTTGTATCGACCCGATCTGCGTAACTATCCTCGGCCCTCAAGCATCGGACTTCTCGTGTTAAAAGTCAACTTTTCACCCTCGTTTAGGGGCAAAATTGTAATTTCACCCTAAACGTCCAATAATCTTCGGCTAATCCCCGATTAGCCGAACTGATCCATAATTAGTCTTAATAAATCCCTAAAATTAGGGACGAGTCATTAAAAACTTCCCTTCTTAAAGAATTTTGTCCTCGAAATTCAAACCCATCCAACTCCACAACCAAACTGTGGAAATCCAATCATGTCCCCAACTTGGGCACTCTCATTTGAAAGTACACGTCATAGCCCGAAGGTCAATGCGGAGGCTCTGCTCCGCCTTCTGTGACTGTATCTAACCACCTCGTGACTAACCAACATCGGGGTTTCCCAAAGCTCCAGCCATCTCTCGAGAAGCCATACGTTGGCTCGTAAATCTCACTCAAGACGTCGACACTCGTTGATCTCGCCTGTCACTCACTCTTGACAGGTCAGCAATACTAGGTTGTTATCCAAATGACTTTTCAGTCAGATGGTTATTCTCAGTTAACAACCTAAGTTGACATCGTGTCGTCAGGCTGAAATACATATAGTCGTCAGGCTGAAATACGTACTCCCACTAAGGGTCATCGCATCCAAGCTGGCATCCATCTCAGCATCCAATCAGACAACATCCCCCAGATCCTGCCATCAGTATGGTAAGAATCCCGTCTCGGAGGTCATCCTCAAACTTGTGGCATTTACCGACCTCAGTACTCATGTCAGCCAACACTATCGTTTTCTCATATGCATACTGACTCCTTCAGCGATCCATGCTGACTCCAGTGAGAGTTACATCAATTCATACCAATCCGAACACATCGGATACCGATTCAATTCATCACCACCATAGGTCACAACCATCGTGACGAGTTGGCAGTTCTCGGCTCTGCTGCACTTTCGTTGCGCTACTTTGATCTCAACCCGCTTTCGAGTCCTTATATCGTATCTCGTGTCACTCTGTGACCTACGCTGGAATTGGCTCACTCGAGTCCCAAACCACCACATCACGTACTCTGTCGAAACACATTCGACCTCTCACCCATCCTGGGTGCATCTGGATCCCATCGAATACTTGTCTCAGACGAGATAACACATCTGCATTGTAGGATTCCCTTAGTCATCCACGACTTGAGCCCCATCTCACATCAATCACTGAACCCTGCTAATCCACTATGCTCGAGTACACAGTATTCAACGTACAGTTAACTCATCACCATGTAGGAACACATTCGAACATAATTCTCGTCGAACCTTCACTATCGGATCTAATTAGATCACCATCTCATGTCCAACTAGGACACTATCCTTTTGACAAATCATTCATACTCTCGGGGAACTCTCAACCTGAAATACCGATTGACCATGGTCAATCCCATCGTCCAACCACCTATAATTCCTCACTCCGACTATGGTTCGATACTCAACCATTTGTCACGAGCCAGCCTCAATCCATCACAATCTCTATCCTCATATCCAACTCGAGGCATCAACTATTCATCTCTTCTTGATCGATAGCTACGTATCGTTCTTGTCTCATAAGTATTCCTATATCCAATCTTTATCTTGTCATCTCACCAACTATGCTAAGGGATTCATCAACAGTCTTACAATTCAATTCATCTCTGCTCCTAGCTTAGCATAATCATCAAGGTAAATCACTTCAATGACAACAAGACTTTAGTATACTCGCCTTACGGTTGCCACCAACGCCTCAATCACTTCGATCCTCTCAATCGTCACCACACGGCTCGATCCAAACTCGCCTCGCTCCACAGTGGTTCCACTACCTTGGACACTCACTTGCCACATCTAGTGACACAAAACACCTTCTTTGAACTCCTTGTTTGTAATATCCTTCCTCATTGGCCCGCATAAGGAATGCCTAAGATGATGACATCAAGTTCATCCTATGTCATCTTGTGGCACCTAGTACCATCTGCTAAAGAGCAGAAAAGGAGAAGCCTCCTTCTCCGACGAAAGGTTTTAATTTTCCCTGGTTTGACACTCCGTGTCAAACGGGATCATGAGCGTTCCTCGTTCATCCCGTGGGGATTGGGACGGGTCCTGACATGATGGGTGACCCACTGGGAAGTTGCACCGTGAGCTCCTAAGAACAAAACCCTTCGGGCTGGGCTAGTTCAGCTAGTGCGTCTAGAGGGGACAATATCGTGTTAGATAGAATTGGTCGTTGTGCAACTCTGATCTAACCGAGGCCTCTCTTGATCGCGTTGGTAAAGGTGTGCCATGCCAAGCGTGAGGTCTTGGGGTCAAAATCATGCGGGTGTGATGGTACGCCCGACCTAGAGGGGACAATATCGTGTTAGATAGAGTGGGCCGTTACGCAACTCTGATCTAAGTGAGGCCTCTTGGGAGTTCACTGGCTTTGGATTCTGGGGGAACTCCGAAGTTAAGCAAGTGGAGGTTGGTGCAATCCCATGATGGGTGACCCACTAGGAAGTTGCACCGTGAGCTCCCGAGGACAAAACGCTGCTAGCTGGGCTGGTTCAGCCAGTGAGTCTGGAGGGGACAATATCGTGTTAGGTAGAGTGGGTCGTTGTGCAACTATGATCTAAGCGAGACCTTCTGGGAACTCACTGGCTTTGAATTCCTGGGGAACTCCAAAGTTAAGCGAGTGGAGGCAGGTGCAATCCCATCATGGGTGACACATTGGGAAGTTGCACCGTGAGCTCCCGGGAACAAAACCCTGCAGGCTGGGCTGGTTCGGCTAGTGAGCTTAGAGGGGACAATATCGTGTTAGAGAGAGTGGACTCATAACCCACAGGTCCTAGGATCGAAACCTGGCTCTAATTCCACTTGACAGGACCCGTCCCAAATCCCCCCAGGACTAACGCGAGACGTGCCTGCTCTCGTCTGACACGAGGTATTAGGCAAGGGAAAATTCCAACTTTTGCCCCCAACCAGGGCTTCCAGAGTGCGCCAGGATTGAAGGAGGAGTGTAATGTCTCGATCCCTGCTACAGCCCGCATCCGCGATCAACCTGAAGGGCATTAAAACTACGAAAATCTGTGAGTGGACAAAACAACAGTTTATAAAATTCATTTCATAAAAAGTCGTTTATGCCCTTCACTAAAAGTTATGCATGCATTCGAAAACCATTTATCAAAGCATTTCTCAAATCGTTAAACCATTAGGGCCTTGACCCAAAACCGTAAATCAAGTACATGGGAACTTAGGAGAAAACCAATCATGTGGGAACTCAACCCAAAACTAAATCCGTAGGGACTCAGCACAAATCCATACAAGTGGGTCTCAGCTCAAATCCAATCCTCAGCATCCCTGATGCTTGACATCCGAGATGTCACAATCAATTCCGCTGTCATGGTTCCAAGCTACGCGTACTACCCGGGGTCTCAAATCCCAAGTCTCCCCAGGGTCCACCCAGGTCAATGACCCGCAGATCAATGACCCTGAGGGGAGGTTTTAACCTCTGCAAATCCTGCTCATGAGTCACTATACGGACTGGTCGCTCCGTGCAATGACCCCTCGCAGGAAATGCCCCGTGACTACTCTAGGATACTATGAGACATTTGGAGGAGACAACCCGCCACTCCAAGGTACTACGAGATATCAGGAGGGCAACCGTTCATGATGATGGTATACGGAAAACCATTTTACAAATCATTTAAAGGGCTATGCCCTGGTTTTCCATAAAGCCATCACAAATCTATTTCCAATTGGGTCCCCGACCCAAAATCATCTTTATAAACCATAACCGAGTCTCATGCCCGATATCATAACCAACTGGGCCTCAAGCTCGATCATGTAAACCAATGGGGCCTCTAGCCAGATCACATAACTCAAATGGGCCTCCAGAATGATTTCTCATCAAATCAAATGGACTCCAAGTCCGATGGTTTCGAATCAAATGGGTATCATGCCCGATTCCATATTTTCAAATCCAAAAACTTTCCATCATATCGCCACAGAAAACACAGCACGTATATGCACGACATATAACTATAAATCTCGAAACGCGTGCAAATACGTAAATACTAACACACCACAAACAAATGCACTCATGGCATCACAAAACATGTTCATAAACTCATATAACACATTTATGCATGCATCAATTTAGAAAATAAGGTCCACTCACAGACCGTCCATGCTGCGTCTCGATACGCGCGCCATAACCCTCTCCCGGGCTAATCACCATCTTCGGGGTTCTCAAACCTATCCAAATCATACTAGAGGGTTACTAGCTACTTAAATAACCCCTCATTGAAGTCTCGTAATTTTTTGAGATTTTTATCATATTTTAAACTCGATCCTAAACCTTCGGACATCCCTAACTATATCGAAACGACATTCGATCGACTCGAAACTTGTCCCAAAATGTTTGTTACATCGAATAGATGAAATTACATGTTGAAAACTTCCCCAAACAGTGTCCCACACACCCTCACACGCCGCCCAAAGGGGCGTGGGCCTCACACGCCTGCCACTGTGCTTCTTCAACCTTCGGCAGTCCGGGTCCGAACCGGTCTGTTGGTTTTCGGCCTGTTTCCTTCCCTTTCAATCCTAATCTCTTTGTCTCATCATTATCAACCTATTTACATGATTAAAATCAAGAAAAACGGTCTAGAAATCGATTGTTCAACCCCCCTCTCACGACCCTGTTTTTCCCTGCCTTCCCTGGGCTGTTCAGCCACTTTCCACTATCCAAAACAATCTCTAAACCTTCATACAAACCCATTAAACACTCCCCAATCAATAAACACAACCCCTAACGTTCAATTCAAAAATTTGAATTTAAAAACAAAGACTAGGTTGTCGGGTTTACCTGGCCATGGTTCCTCCAGCGTCCACCACGGCTCAGGCCCCACCCAGCCACCATCCTCATCACTCATAGCCTTAGTCTCAGTCTCTTAAGGTCCCCAGTCAATCAAAAAGGGGAGGGGTGGTTTGTGGTGAGTGGTTCGAATGAGATCGAGTGAACCGTGGAAAATGGGAAAATGGGGATATGCATGTATCAATTAAGGTGAGCAATGGATGAATGACAGTTATCATTCCTCCATTGGGCCTGCCCTTAAATATCTGGGCCCACTGAATGACAAAAGTTCCACATCTCGTACAACGTACAATAGTTCTTCGGAATTTCCGTGAACCGTAACTTTTTCGTCAGACCTCCCGAGTCAAAAGTCAACTTTTCGCCCTCGTTCAGGGGCAAAATCGTAATTTTTCCCTGAATGTCTTATAATCTTTGGCTAATCCCAGATTAGCCTAACTAATCCATAATTAGTCTTAATTATTCCCTAAAATCAGGGACGGGTCGTTATACACGGACACGACCCAGTTTGTTTTTCCATCTCCCGCCACCAAAATTGAAGCCATTGGTCCCATTCTCTTCGTCTCTATCCGAGGAATTGATCCCCTAAATTGAAATCATGAAACACGGGCTGGGATTTACCTGTTCAACCAGATTCTCACGACCAAGTTTCCAGCCTCCGTCCAGGGCTGTTCCAACCTCCTTCATTGCCCCAAAACATTCCTACCAGCTCGTTTGAGCTCCACAAACCCCACCAGATCATCAAAATCGATCCTAAACGTCCCAAAATGAGATTCGAAAATTTGAATTTAAAAGAGGGTTTCGGGTTTACCTCTCCCATCGCTTCCTCCGCTGTCCACGATGGCCCTGCCGCTTCTTCGTCGTCCCCTAGTCTCCTAGCCTCTCAGTCTCACCCAAGTATCACGGGGAAGGGAGGAAGGGGGTTTGGCTTCGATTGGGTTTCAGGTTTAATTTGAATAAAGGAGATGAAGATGTAATTGGATGGTATGCATGTATGTAAAGGGTTGGGCAATGGATGAATGACACTTGTCACTCATCCATTGGGCCTGACTAAAATATCTGGGCCCCACATGGGACAAATGTCACTCGTCTCGTAATTACTGAGATTATTGAGATTGTGTGTATGGTATTGTTGCTCGCCTCCGGGATGCGATGTGTTCCCCCCCGGAGAGGTCAGGATGCACTGCCTGTTGAGGAGCAGCCGTGGAAGGTTCAGTCTCAGGAGTGCTTATGTATGATAACGGTCGGAGGGACGATCTCGACGATGTGCTCGGACGTGAGTAGTCTTGGAGCTTTGCACGCGTTGCATGAATATCGTGACAGGTTATGGTATGAGATTGAGGTTGGATACAAGAATGGGTCATGAATGTTTTTAAATATTACTTATGTCCATACGTTTTCATATGTACTATTTTTACTTGAAAGAAATGGCTTAACTGATTTTGCATGCATGCTTTGTAAAACGAAGGGTAAAATGATGATTTCGGAAATTGGTTTTACAAAATGTTTATTTTTGTCCACTCACACTTTTGATGTTTTACTAACCCTCCAGGCTAGTTGCGTAGGCGTTGGGGCTAGTCCAAGGAGAGTGGCATATCCTATCTGCTGCTGCTTACTCGTTGTCTTACTGAGTAGGTTTTTTTTGTAACTTATTGTACAGTCGTGACTGCTCTATAATTACTTTTGATTGGTTTAAATAACAATTATGTTAGTTCCTTTATCCCTTGCATGAAATTTTTTGGATTCTAGCGGGCCTATGTCACCATGTGTTTCCTAGCCACCCGGTTGTTTTTGGGCATAATTCCTCTGCATTCATTGTATAAGAGCATAATTCCTTTACAACCCAAATTTATGTAGCATAAGCCTCCAAACAGAAGAAGAGAAGGAACAATTAAAAAAAGATGAGAGTGGGACTCAGTGTAACACCCTGATATTCGAGGAAATGAAAAATGACCATTTTGCCTCTGAAATGACCGTCGTGAAGATCTCGACCTTCTGAGTGCAATGACAGATGATAGGCTGAAAATAGAGTTCGAATGAGTTCGTTATGAGCTTAGAAAGTATAAGGGGGCATTTTGATAGTTATGCCATGAATGGCATTTTAGTAATTTGACAAGAGGGGCCTAGATTTTTCTATATGTTTCCTTATTCTTCCCTCTTTTCCCTCCCCACCGACCTACCCAAATTATAAATATGGGTGTTGTGTTTGTAAAGAGGGGTTCGAGGGAGTTGCACTGAACAAGAGAAAAAAGAAGGGAGAAATAGGAAAACCCCAACAGTGAGAGGGAACTAGGAAGAGGAGATTCCAGAAAAAGAAAAAAAAAGGAGAAAAATAAAGGGAGGAAGAGGAAGAGGAAGTGGATTGATGAGGTCGTGAATGAACCCGTAAGGTTCAAAGTACAAGTCGTGTGTTGCCTAGGATTTCCAAAGCCATGTTAGGGATGTTTAAGGATGATGGGTGGCTGATTAGATTCTCAAGACCCTTTTAATACAAGGAAGAACAGTTTGGGATGTGAAAAGTTGCATATTTGCCTCTAAGCGCCATAGCCGAAAGCTTCCAGGTAAGCCTCCTTAATTTCTAGTGGAATTTATTAACCATGAGCATGGTTCAGTACGGTTCGGTATGGAGGTGATACTAGAACTATACCATGTAATTTTAACCATTTCGGTACGGTAAGGTATTCCAAAATTTGAAATTGATATCGTACCCAAACCGTACCAATTGTGTTTGGTACGTTTTCGGTTTTGAGCAAAAAATTATACAAAAAAATCTAAATAATCTATTCATATGAAACTATTTTGTACTAATGAATTTGTACCAAGACATGCTTATACATACGATTTGCATGACTAAAAACAATCACATGAGCACCTAGCCACATTCTACTTGTTTTGAATCCATTACCATTTGAAAATGTGCATACTTGTTCAGCGTTAAGATGAACGAAAACATGCAAAGATCTAGTTTTCCAATATTATTTAAACAGAAAACTAAAAACTTAAGAAATATTATATAGAGGGAGCTTCAACTGCGGGCCTGAAAACCTACAATGCACATTCAAACGCTCAATATACAAGGGAGTCACAACAACATAAATAAGATAGCTATAATGATCAACCAACCTAGAAGGCACTCCTCATTGCTTAGTGATGTGTCATGTTTTAAAATTGTAAAAACTTTCTCTGATAAAAACACAATAAATTCTAAAGACTAGCATTATTGCAAATAAACATATACAACCAAATAGCTCTGCTGAAGATAAACTTTCAAGTTAGACCAACACCTAATAAACAGAAAGATTGTATTATTACATTGCCCAATAGTCGTATTTGCTTACTTTGTAGAATAGCCCAAGCTCATGTCTTTCCTTATACCTTCAGGATCCATTCCACCGCCATCATCTACTGTAACGTCCCGTCCCATCCCGAATTTCGGGATTATATTAGTGATTAATGAGGATTAGTGGGATTAATTGGTAATTAGTCGAGAGCTTTCAAATGGTTGGTGTGAAATGACTGCTTTGCCCCTAGGAATGGGCGAAACGTTGACTTTTGGTTCGGCCAGTCAAACGGACTTTGATCGATGACCGTGACGTAGGTCGGGACGTCACGAGTCCGTAAATAGGTGGCACGTCATATTCTGACATCTGACAAAAAAGTTATTAGGCTCAGAAGTTGTAAGGGCATTTTGGTAATTTGGTGCAAAGGGCATTTTGGTCATTTTTCTTTGCATTGGGAATTGTGCCCAATTAGACAGGGACACTTGTCATTTATCTAGAATTGTGTGGAACCATGTATCACCGCCTCACAATTGTTTAAATGGGTGAAAAGTTGGTTAAAACGGTTTTGAGATGAAAAACAAAGGCAAAACCCGTGAAAAACAGAGTGACCGTGAAACCCAATCCCTACAACCCCTTTGATCTTCATCATCTGTTAGTGACTCGTGAAGGAAAAAGAAAGGGTAGAAGGTGAGGAACGTGGTGGTGCCACCGTGGTGAGCCGTCGTGGACGGTGGCCAGCAAACCCGACACGGTGAGTTTGAATTCAAATAAAAATGGAAATTGAATTTTAGAGATTAATGATCGATTCTAATGATTGGAAAACGTTTTTGGAGGTTGTACTAAGGTTTTGGGATCTATTTTGAGGCTGGAAGTGGACTGTGGAGGTCGGAAACAGAGGAGGAAAAATTGGACTTTGATCTTTCGATCGGGAAGGTAAGATATAGACCTGGTTTTCTAGTTTTGACCCCAAAATCAAACCTAGGAAATTAAACGAAGAGATAGGAATGAACGAGACTGGAAAAGATGGAGAAATGGTGGTGAACCGATCTCGCTGGTTCGGTCGAACCGAATAACCAGTGAACTGGTCTAAACTGGGTTCAACTGGAGGACAAGAACGATTGTGCCCTGGCCCGTGGGTTTCACGCGTAGTGGCTTTGGGTTGTGCGTGAGGGAGCATGGGCTCATATTTCGAGGCACTGTCAACACGTGTTTTCATCCTTTCGATGTAACGAACTATTTGGGACTAGTTTTGAGCCGATCGAACACCTTTTTGGCGTAGTTTTAAGTGTCTGAAGGTTTGGGGACTAGTTTAAATACGTTTAAACATCCCGGAAAATTGGGGGATTTATTGTTGGGTTATTTGAGGTAGTTAGTGACCTTCGGGTGTGATATGGACAGGTCTAGAAGTTCTGGTGATGGTGGGTCAGCTGGAAAGGAGTGTGGCATGCATATCGAGGCAGCAGCTAGGACGGTCTGTGAGTGGACTTTGCTTTCTAAATTCTAATGCATGCATAACTGTTTTATATGTTTTATATATATAATTTATATGCTTATGACTTCGATATTTATGATTTCCGTATTTACACGTATTTCGAGGTGATTTACCGTGTTTGCACGTACTTCGGGAATATGATTTTATGTTATGCTTTGTTAATGGTTTTGATGGATGATTTTATGTTGTTTATACGTACTATGTTTCGGTAATTGATGACATGATTTTGGATTCAAGTTTCGAAATGGTCATTTTGAATTCGGATTTGGAAATAGATTTGTGGATTTGGATTTGATAAAATGGTTTTGAATTGGATTTGTTGGATCCGGATTTGGGTTTAAAGACCCGATGATTGATTGACGGAGGCAGGCCCGAATGTGTTAGTTAAGTTTAAAGACTCGTGAGTTTAAAGACTCGGTTATTGATTTCCCCCGGAGGCCTATTATTGGGTTTAAAGACTCGTGAGTTTAAAGACTCAGAAAGACCTGTTGAGTTTAAAGACTCGTTGATATGTGATCCAGCATGTTCGATTGATTGATATATGTTTTGGATTTATGTGATATCATGATTGTTTCCAAATGGTTTTCGGATGTTTTGGGTAGTGGCTCATATGATTGGATTTACGGTTTTACACGTGGTTTTGATTTATGGTTTTTGGGAGTGGCCTATATAATTGGATTTACGGTTTTACACGTGTTTTTGATTTATGGTTTTGGGCTAAGACCCAGTGATTTGAGAAAAGAAATTCCCTTGGTTTTTGGTTTTGTAAACGTGTTTAATTACATTGGAAATGAAATGATTTTTGAATGCATGTATTGTTTTTACGTGAAGGGTGAAAATGTTTGTGTAAAATGTTTTATGAATTTATTTATTTTCGTCCACTCACAGTCTTTTCTGGTTTTAAATGCCTTTCAGGTTAATAGTGGATGCAGGCTGCTAATGAGACCGAGACATCACACATTCCACTACTGTTTCTATGCGCTCTGGAAGCCTGTTGGATGGTTAGCCTGGGTATCCCTGGTCTAGTTTATGTGTTACATGGAGGTTAGATGAGTGTCTGGCCTTCGGGTCATACGTGGGTTAGATGGGAGCATGTCTCATCCTTGTAATCCCGGGGGGATTGGGATGGGGCGTGTCATCTACATATAAATTACCACCACTAATAATCTGTAAACTAAAGCACATGTAACACGTTGATTGAAGCCATATCTTTGAAAAGTAGAGCTGAAGAATTATCTTTCACAACATGAATTTTATCAACTCTCACTGTAGTAGCACCATTTTGTACCTGAATTAAGGTAGAGAAACTAAAAAAATAAAAATTACTATCTTATTTTTTAGATTTAATTTAAATTTTTTAATTAATTAACAAAAAATCAAACCGATTCGATTTTGGTACGAGATGGTATTCCCCAACACCAAAATTGATCCCGTACCGGTTCCAACCGAACTAAGCACAATAAAGTTTCAAGCATAAGGAACTTCTTAAGTCATTCTCCCTCAAAGATTAAGACCTCACAAATTTAAGAATACTCAAGTCCTTAAGCAACCCATCTTTATAAAACTATCCTCATTATCATAATCACCTTCTAATTCTATATCCAAGGCACATTCATTTGTTTTTTCAATATTTCAACCCTTATTCCATTCCTTTTATCATAATCCATCCTTACCCCTTTTCCCTAAGTTTACCATTTAGTACTCAAATTAATTATAGGTAATGCAATAAATACTTCAATATATACCAAAATATCCATATTTTAACCACATTCTTCACTATCAGTAGTTATCTTCAAATTACCTCATACTCAAAATAACATATTTCCCATTTATCAGAATTTTCCTAAAAAGTTAAATAACCCTTAAAACTTTGGATATTCATAACTGCCTCAATTGATGTCCAATTCACTCAAACAATATACCAATAAATCCATAATTTAATAAGGAACAACTTTCGTGATGGACGGACGACAAACCGCCATCACACGTGCCCGCACACGCCATTATCAGTCTCTACGCATAGTGGTCACGCGCCTGCACAGTCACCATCAGTCTTATCTACACTAACCCAGAAGAAAATCTAAGACACGAAAACGTTGAAAACGTACAATGATCGCAAGATTCGAATCTCCAAGCTTTCAGCCATGAAGTCTAGGGCTAGCTGTATAGTTTTTCCACGTTCAGAATCACACCTTTTTTACTCAGAAGGGTCACACAGCCTTCAAAAGCACACTGACGTGCCCATTGGCTAGTTTGATAGCCCTAAACTAAAAACTCGACTTAGGGACATACGGGCCCCTTCGTTTTCATCACATTTTCCTACTCTTCGTACCCTATTTTCCTCATTTTCCTTCTCAAAACTTCATCCCTTTTTCTTCCTTTCCTTTTTCTTTTCCCTTCATGGCTTCTCTCTCACGGTAGTGGTTGGTTTCCATTTTCTTCTCTTTCGGCCACCACCCACCGACGCCACCCTCACACACAATTCACTAATATATGGAAGAGGTAAGTCTGTGGATAGAATGAAGGGGAAATAGAGAGAATTCTAGAGTATTCTATGCCTATTGTTGTAAAATTACCAAAATAATCTTCCAAGGTAAAATTACTAAAACACCTTGCATATTTTTGACCTAAAACGAATGTATCTGAACTCCGTTTTTGGAATGCCACCTGCTTATGGATTCAGGAGTTCGAGAACTTTGTAATGGTTCTCATGATACGTCCATAAGGTTCCTCAATCAAAGGGTCAACATTTTGAATTATAGGGGTAAAATCGTCATTTTTCTAATTCCTCAAATTTTCGGGGTGTTACATCTGCTGCCATCTGCCATTGTTGAAAATGACAGGACTCTCCCCGTAATCCCCCTCGATTAGTGTGGGAGGACCTGCTCCCATCTAATGAGTAATACAAAGTCACTAAAGTACCCTTGGGATACTTATGTATACTTACCACGTGTCAGATAAGGGATAAGATATCTAGAGTATGCAAAATTACGTGATGCCTCATCTTTAGATAGCCCACGTCCGCAATCAACTTGGAGGGTGTCAAAACCAATAAAAAATGTGATTGGACAATAACAAAGGTTGTAAAAATATAGTTTCAAAATATACCAATTCCCTTCGTTTAATAAAACTATGCATCCAGCAAATTTTTCAATAAAACGACAATTTTGGAATACGTGCAATATAAGAAAATCCAACAGTTGCAAATAAACCTGTCAAATATAAACTCACATCAAAATCAATGCACATACGTATAAGCTGAGCATAAGCATAACAACCACTGTGAATCAACCCATGCCCAATTATACCAGTCACACAAAGGCCATCATACTGTACCAGCTGATCATATTAAGCCAACCATCATATCGACTATCCATCCTCGATATCTACTGATAGAATCATTAAATCACAAAGCCACTCAGGGATATAACATCTGAGGGCCCACCCAGGGATACAACATCCGGGTGTCTAACTACACATCAAATCCCACAAGCACTCATGACTACGGAGCCCAGCCCGACGCCCCAGTGGCCATCCAGAGATACAGCATTCAGGTATGAACTGTGCATCTCAACAACTCAAAGATACAGCATCTGAGTGGCCGTCTAGGGATACAAATTCTGGACGTCAACCACATACCACAACCATTCGGGGATACAACATCCGAATGGCCGCTTAGGGATACAACATCTAGGCGTAATCCAGAAATCCGGTCATTCCACATGTATCCAGAATACGATAACCCTATTCCGCATCAACTCCATTCTCATAATCCCAACCAGATTCAAATTGTCACGACCCGACCTTCTCCAACAGGATATTTTCCGCTTTGGGCAGCCCTCACGGTTTTGTTCTCGGGAGTTCACGTGTAACTTCCTAGTGGGTCACCCATCCTAGGATTGCACTAGCCCCTACTTCACTTAACTTTGGAGTTCCTTAGGAATTCAAAGTCAGTGAGATCCCAAAAGGCCTCCTATTAGATAGATACATGCCTACATATATAAGGTGCTTCACCTTTCCCTCCTAGGTGATGTGGGATTTTTCATCTTTCTTCTCAAAATACGGGTCGTATAATCCACCCCCTTGGGGCCTAACGTCCTCTCGGGCACACTTCCAGTCGGGGTTTAGCTCTGATGACATTTTGTCACGACCTGACCTATCTAGCACGATATTGTCCGCTTTGGGCCCAAACCTCACGGTTTTGTTTCTGGAAACTCACGTGTAACTTCCTAGTAGGTAACCCATTCTGAAATTGCACCAGCCCAATCTTGCTTAACTTTGGAGTTCCAACCAAACTCAAAGACAGTGAGCTCCCATAAGGCCTCATGTTGGATAGATGTGCATCCACACATATAAGGCGCATCCCTTAGATCCCCCAGACGATGTGGGATTGCTATTATTGTATGCGAATTCTATCAATGTCAAGTGCAAATCCCAATCGGCCCAAAATTGTAGCACACAAGATCTCACTAGGTCATCCTGAATTTAAATGGTCATTTCTGGCTATCTGTTCTTCTAAGGAAAAAAAGTTGTGCTGAAATTTAGACACGTGCCAGAAGATTTTAGTAAACTTTTCCAAAACCTTGAATTACTATTTGATACTATAGAGTCTGAAGTCTCACACAAACAGATAATCTCAAATATAACTGGTATACTAGTCCAATCTGAAATCCTCTTGTACTGGAAAAAATGTACTGAATCTATGTGTCCATCCATAATAACCCAGACTCTATCTAGACCTCTCTAGGTCATAGAAAACTTAATCACAAGGTCCTACCAAGATGCATGACATAAGCATAACTATACTTCACCTTAAGAATTTCTTTTCCTATTTTGTATCATCTAGCACACAAAACCGGCCTTCTTAACCAAAGCTACATCAAGTTTGATCGTAAAATTATGCCTATCCTCGGACTCTAGCTCTATCCTAATAATGTACAATGTAGGATCCTATAGTTGAGCCACCATAACCTAATCACAACAAACATGCCTCACTAGAAAAACTGGCTAATAAGGCTCCCTGGTTATCTTTCCAAGTACAACTTCGGCACCCCCAAAGTTCTACTATTAATGGTAAATGGATAATGTGAAGATGACCTACATAACCTAAAGACTTCTTCTCTCAATGCACCCGTAACTACCTTAGTTTTATCCGTGGTACTCAAAAGTGCAGTCATAATCCTTAACCAACTCTAACAACCATACAACTTCATATTCAAAATCCTTATGAGTAAATAAATACTTCAGAATTTTGTGGTCGATGAAAATACTACACATCTCCACAAAGGGCTAGCATCTCTAAATCTCCAAGGTATAACCATCTGCTGCTAACTCCTAGTCATGGGTGAGACAGTTCAATTCCAGGGTTTCCAAAAGCATGGATGTGTAAGCTATGGTCTAGCCATGCAGCACCAAAACATACCCCAAAATGTAACGACCCGTTAGGAATATCGGGATTAAATATTAATTAATTATGGTTTAGAATGACTAATCGGGGATTAGTTGAGCGAAATCAGACGGACGGGGTAAAATGACCGTTTTACCTCTAGACTTGGGTAAAATGTTGAGTTTTGACTCGAAGAGTCAAACGCACGAGGATCGATGACCGTGATGTAGATCGGGACGTCACGAGTCCGTAGACAGGCAGCACGTCAAAATCGAACGTCGAACGGAGAAGTTATGGTCACAGAATCAAATTTGAGAATTTAACATCTTGGGATTTGCTTTTATAATTAATTAATCGTGATTGGCTAATTAATTAATGTGGGACCCATTAGTCATCAACCCTAAATTGTGGATCTTATTTCCCATTGGCCCATTATTAAATATTTTAAACAAACACCCATCTCACATCTCACACATTCCCCACCGTTCAGATCTCTCTCACTCTCTCATCCTCACCCTTCATTATCATCATCAGATTATCTTCATTATCTCTTATTCTCCTTCGAACCTGTGCGCTATGCCATTAGCCAACTGAGGGAGCCGTGAGTGTGGGACTGCAAGGTTGAGACTGTGAGGCTGAGGGACGGCCTAAGCCACGGCGGTGGCCACGGAAGAGGAGAACCGAAAAGCTTGTTTTACGTTCGAAAATGGAAAATCGAGTTTGGTTAGTTGTTGATCGTGTTGGAGGGGTGGATGAGGTTCCTGAGGTCGAGACGCCGTGATGGTGGCCACGGCTGAGCTCGCAACGGGGTGAGTGAGAAACCTGAGAATGCTATGTTACTGTTCAAAAATGGAAACTTGTAAATTGTTGGTTGATGATCGATCTGATTGATCAGTTAATCTTTTGGAGACTGAGACTAGTCTAGAGGACCTGGAACGGAGGCCAACGGTGGCCTGAGTCTCACGGTTGTTTTTCATGTTTTAAGTGGCTAGATCGATTGTATAAGGTATGATGAAGCTAATAGGATTAAAAAGAATAAAAAAAGATAAAGAAATGGACGTTGAAACGGTCTTGTCGGTTCGGGTTGGATCGGGCTGAACCGGACCAGTCCGAACTGGGTTTCCCGAGGTAGATGAATAGTGTCAGCGCGTGGCTCCCAAGCGCAGCCCCTTTGGGCGGCGTTTGAGGGCGCGTGGGACCACTTCTGTGGAACTGTTCAACATGACTTTTAATCTATTCGATGTAACGAACATTTTGGGACTGGTTTCTTGTCGATTGGAAATCGTTTCAATATAGTCTGGGGTGTCCGAAGGTTTAGGATCGAGTTTAAATACGTTTAAAACTTCGTGAAAATTACGGGGCTTTAATGGGAGATTAATGAAGAGGTTAGTAACCCTCTAGTGTGGTTTGGATAGGCTTGGAAGTGACAGGACCCACCCTTAATCCCCCGGGATTAAGGGTTAAGTCCTGCTCCCGTCTAACATACGTATGACACGAAAGCTAAACCGACGTCCAACCTCTATGTGACACGTAAATCGGACAAGGGATTCTCTATCCGACTGTCCAAAAAGCTTCCGGACTTCCCAGAGTGCGCAGAATCGACTGTGGATTGCACGTGTGATGTCTCCGTTTCTCTCGATCAATAGCCCGCACCGCGACAACCTGGAGGGTATCAAAAACACAAAAGACTGTGAGTGGACAAAAATAAAGGATAAGTTCAAAAACAGTTATCAGAAAACACAATTACATTTATACCCTCCATTTAAAAACCAATGCATGCATATCATACCATTCCATAAAACCATTCTATATTCAGGTGATTCAAGCCTTCTAAGAAAAACCGAAGTCATTTTCCTTTTCTCAAATCTCGGGCCTCAGCCCAAAACCATCCAAATCCGTTTCATCTGGGCATAGCCCAAAACATCGGAAAACCATTATTGAAAACCATCATCATCAAGTCTCAGTGAAAACCAAAACACATTTAAAACCACATTTCCATCCATCGAACCTGCTGGATCTATCCGAGTCTTTAAACTCAATAGGCATACGGGGCAAATATCAATATCCAATTCTTTAAACTCCCGAGTCTTTAAACTCAATCCGGGTCTTTAAACCTAATCTGGGCCCACCCCATCATAATCATATCCGGGTCATTAAACCCAATAACCAGATCTAGCAAATCCAATCCAAAACCATTTTCCATTTCTGAATCTGCAATCTCATCAGGATCCCGAATCCAAACCTAGTATCATATTCATCATCCATTTCCAAATCCGATTTCGAAACCATCATTCCGTAAGCCAGCATCCGGAATTACCATTACGAACCCAAATCTGAAAATCCACTTTCAAGTTTCAAAACCGAATCCAGAATCGTCATTCCGAAATTCGATTCAAAAACCCAAAATCACGTTCTTTAAAACCACTTTTCTGAACTGGGCTTCAAGCCCAAAATCACTTTCCAAAATCCATTTTAAATCTTTGAAATCAAATCGTATTTCAAATCCCGAAGTCAAATCATCGAAACCATAGTCAAATCACAACATCGATCGAAATCTCGTAAAACATGCAATTCTATAAATATCTCGAAAACCGTGCAAAATCGTAAACCATCAAGATAATAAATCAAATCATAGAATCACGTATAGAAAACATATAAAAACAAATATGCATGCATCATAAGTTCGAAACCAAAGTCCACTCACAGACCATTTCGCCGCTGCCTCGATACACGTGCACCTACACCGTTCCCGGCCAATCCACTATCACCGACTTTTCCGAACCTGTCCAAATCCCATATACTAAAGCCCTGTAATTTTCTCAAATTTTTAACTATTTTTAATTGAGCCCTAAAACCGTCGGACATCCAGAAACATACCGAGATGATGTCTGATTGACTCGAAACTAGTGCCAAAATGTTCGTTACATCGAATACTTTAAAAGTCGTGTTGGAAATTTTCGCAAAAGGGGCCCCACGAGCCCTCATGCGCCTCCCAAAGGGGCTGCCCATGGGAGCCACGCGCCCACTGTTCATCATCTTCAACCGATGTCGTCCCGGTTCAGACCGGCCTCTGCAACTCGAACCGGCGTGGCCGGTTTTCGTCCAATCCTCAACCATTTTTACTCCTTTAAATCCCATTAGCTTCGTTCTACACTAAGCACTCGATCTAACTAGTTAAATTGAGAAATTAAGTACAGGATCTTACCTCCCAAGCAACCTGCAAAACTCGAAAGGTTCCCCCTATCTATTGCTCTGATTTCAACCCTTCCAGACCCTGGTTTCGATTCCATTCATCTCCTGGTAGTCTGAGAGTAAGTTACCAATCATCAAACCCGAGTAACTGTCACGAAATCATAAAACACCATTTTTGAAGGAAAACATACCCATCATCGGTTTCCCAGCCACCATCCACGGCAAGCCACCCGTTCAAGTTCATTCAATTCCCAGGCACCTCAGAATCATGATTTATTAATCAATTAGGCTCAATAACCCTTCAATTCGACTTCCATATTTGAAACTCAAACAGGGGATTCACGGGTTTTTACCTCTGTTCATCCACCACCGTGAACAAAGGTGCTTGGTAGCAGCACCACCATAGTCCCCACCATTTGCTCACATTTCACTCTCTCATCGTCTATTTTTCACAGTTGCTCTCTAAACCGTGTTCAATTTTTAAAATCAGTGAGGCGGTTTCAAAGGTTCTACAGCCATCCAGAGGGGAACACTTGTCAACAATCTGGTGGTCACCTTCACCAAAGCAACCAAGTGTCCTACTCACATTGGGCATAGATCCCTAGGCCACCATAATGACCAAAATGCCCTTTATTACACAATTTACCATTTTGCCCCTCCGGTTCCTAGACCCATAACTCAGTCGTCCGAACTCCAATGATAGTGTGCCGCTTGTCGTTGTACTCAGGGAATCGAGACCTATCTAACAGTCCTCGAAGTTCGTGAAAATTCCATGTCGTATGAAAAGTCAACAATTTGCCCTTTTAAACCAAATTACCGAATTGCCCTTGAATTTCCGAACATCATAACTTCCTCCCTGGATGTCGGAATCGGACATGCCACCTGTCTATGAACTTGTGACGTCCCGAACTACGTCACGGTCATCGGTCAAAGTCCGTTTGACCGCCCAAACAAAAAGTCAACATTTTTGCCCATTCCAAGGGTAAAACCGTCATTTCGAACCGTCCGTCCGAAACCACCCAACTAATCACCAATTAACTACACTAATCCATCATTAAGTACTAATCTAATCCTGATTTCCAAGATGGGCTGTTACAGGAAGTCCCGGTGATAGTGGTGTGACTCGGGAAGGCTTACGGCAAGCGTATCAAGGCGGCATCGTAGCACGGTCTGTGAGTGGACGACATTTTCTAAAATTTGATGCATGTATAACTGTTTTATATATGTGATTTCTTGACGGGACCGACCCCGATTATTGCCTCGATAACCAGGAAGAACCCTGATCCCGTCTGACAACCTAACACAAACAACCAAAATAACCAGAAATAATTACATCACACACATTGTCAGACCAGGGAGAACGTACGATACAACCAGCCAACAGTATCACAGAGCATAGTTACAAAACAAGATAAGTATAAAACCCAACTCTGTGAGCTAACTACACCCGCAACGGGAAAACTTTATGCCTCTACCTCTGCCTCGGTGTTAGCCCCCAAAACTCGTACCACGACATGGAGGGTATTAAAACAGAAATGTGTGAGTGGAATAAAACAAATGGTTATGCAAAACAGTTTTAATGAAATCAGGGTTCACCCTCCATTTTCAAAACATGCATGCATAACTAAGTATCCGAAAACACTTATATGAATCGTATGGAAACCGTTACAGAAGATAACTGTAAAATCATGTAAAACCGAATGTAACATCAACGAATAAAATCTGTTGGATCTATCCGAGTCGTTAAACTCATATATCAGGACTTCCCGGGATATCAACGAGTCTTTAAACTCAAAACACAATCAATAGGCCTCGGGGGACATCACCATAACCGAGTTTTTAAACTCAACATATCTCAATCAAGGGCCCTCCCCCGTCATCAATTAACCGGGTCTTTAAACCCAAAATCAGATCCAGCAACAGTACCAGGTCCTTAAACCCAAAACCATGTGTAATTCATAGAAAATCCAAAATTCCAAAACCAAATCTGACATCACATTTCATCGAAATGGAACTCATGTCCGAATTTCACGTTCAAATCCCAAATCATACTCACAATTCATAATTAAAACATCATTAAAATGTGATACGCACAAATCATATGAAATCACTTATCAAACCATCACCAAAGCATCGGAGAAACCATAGTCTTGAAATACGTAAAATACGATCAATCACATCGAAAAACGTGCAATCACGTAAAGCAAGAATATCATAATTATAAACATAAAATCATATATAGAAACATAAAACGAGTAAGTAAAAAATAGTTATGCATGCTCGGTTAGAAATCAAAAGTCCACTCACGAAGTTCGAACGCGTCAATCGCGTCCCGTACGCTCCTTGACTGCCTCAGGAATGTTCTGACCTGTCAAAAATCACAATTTGGGTCACAAATACTTCCATTAAGCTTACATTAATTTCCCCAATTTTTTGGGATTTTTCAACGTAATTAATTTAAAATCCTAAACCTTTGAACACTCAAAACTATCCCGAAACGACGTCCGATCGACTTGAAACTTGTCTCAAAATGTTTGTTACGACGATTAGAGTGAAAACCATGATGAGCACTTCCCCAAAATAGGCCCCACGTACCCTCATGCGCCGCCCAAAAGGGTTGCACGTGGGAGCCACGCGCGGCACTGTTCATCATCGTCTTCCTCTCGCCAGCCCAGTTCAGACCCGTCCGGACCCGTCCGGTCCAACCAAGCCATCGAGGCCAGTTTTCACTCATTTTTCTACCATTTTCAAACCTCTCTTCACCAGTAGTTTTGTCCTTAAGTTTGGGATTAATTCAACTAACTAAAACACGAAATGAAGCCTCGTACCATACCTCCCAAGTTTAAACAGAAAACCAGAGTTGTCGACCTTCTGATTCCGGCCACCTCGAGCCTCTCCAGTCACGGTTTCACGTTCCTAGGTTCCTTAGTAGCTTCCTACGACGTTACACGTTAACACAGTTGTTCAACAACAAGCCAAAACCAACGATTTTCATTCAGTCCCTTCTCCTGAAAAACATGGCAGTCGAGAGTTCATACCTGCTCTCTGTTCCTCCACCGTGACCTCCCCCGCAGCCAGCTTCAAGTCCTGCCTATTGAACACCACCACAGACACGGTTTTAACTGGGTTGATCGATTAGGTTCACGACAGCTTACGATTCCTTCTCTGTTTCTCAGTGTTCGCTCTCTGTCCTCTGTGTTTAGTCACTCCTCACACACTCTGCACTTGATTCTTTACCCAACATTTCTCACAAAATCACAAGCACGATTTCAGATCACTACTCACTATTACCACTTGATCTCCCACGACTCACTCTCTGAAAAAAAATCGATGAGTTCTCTGTCTCTGTTCTCTCAGTCAAGACACTCAGTTGATTAAATAATTGAACCGCACAGTGCTCTCTTTTCCACACAACATCCACAACACACCTGTACACCCACTCAGCCAAACCAGCCACTAATCCATTCCCTCTTAGTGACAATTGTCACTTAATTAGTTAAATAACTAAGTTAAACATTCCACTACGGCTGATTCAATTTTAAACATACAAATTACCATTGTACCCTTCCAGCACACAATTACCAAAATGCCCTTCCTCGTTCTAGAATCATAACTTGTTCATCCGAAGTCCGATTTCAGCGTGCCGCCTGTCTACGGACTCAAGGAATCGAGACCTACCTAATGGTCCTTGAAGTTCGTGAAAAACACGTGTTACGTAAAAAGTCAACTTTGACCTTACTATTTCCAAGGGTAAAAACGTCATTTCATACATTATTTTACAAATTTACATTCTTTGATTTTTCGGGGCGTTACAACCTCCCCCCCTTGAGAAATTTCTTCCCGAAATTTTAGTGAAACTAATACGGATACTGCTCTCGCATCTGTGTCTCGAGTTCCCACGTGGCCTCCTCCACGTTTTGATTTCTCCAAAGAACCTTTACTAGGGGAATAGTCTTCCGACGAAGCACCTTATCTTTCCGATCCAAAATCTATACGGGCTGTTTTTCAAAGCTTAAGTATTCTCTGAGTTCAATAGGTTGCTCTTCTAGTACATGAGATGCAACATACACATACTTCCGCATCATCGACACGTGGAATACATCATGGACCTTAGAATGTTCTGGAGGTAGTGCTAATCTGTATGAAACCTGGCCAATTCTCTCAACAATCTCGTATGGCCCGATAAAACGGGGGCTCAATTTTCCTCGCCTGCCAAACCGCACTATACCTTTCCAAGGAGATAACTTTAGAAATACCCAATCTCCGATTGCAAACTCGAGATCTCTAATCCAACGGTCCACATAGCTCTTTTGTCTATCCTGGGCCGCCTTGAGTCTATCTCTGATGAGTTTAACTTTCTCCGTCGTCAATTCCACCAATTCAGATCTAGTCAATTGCCTTTCGGCTACGTCAGTCCAACACAAAGGGGTTCTGCACTGCCGTCCATACAAGGCTTCGTAAGGCGTCATCCCAATACTCTCTTGGTAACTATTGTTATAAGTGAATTCCATCAATGGTAAGTGTGACTCCCAAGTTTCGGCTACGTCAGTCCAACACAAAGGGGTTCTGCACTGCCGTCCATACAAGGCTTCGTAAGGCGTCATCCCAATACTCTCTTGGTAACTATTGTTATAAGTGAATTCCGTCAATGGTAAGTGTGACTCCCAAGTACCTTGGAATTGAAAAACACAGGATCTCATCATATCTTCCAAGGTCTGGATGGTTCGCTCCGACTGTCTGTCTCTCTGAGGATGGAATGCAGTACTAAAATGCAATCTTGTCCCAAAAGCTTCCTGTAAACTCTGCCAGAATCTGGATGTAAATCGTGGATCTCGATCCGATACGATAGAGGCAGGAGTGCCATGTAATCGTATAATCTCACTAATAAATAATCTGGCATACTGTGTCATCTGAAAGTCTTCATTTACAGGTAAGAAATGTGCTGACTTGGTGAGTCTATCCACAATCACCCAAACTCTATCGTGGCCTCTGGGTGTCCTAGGAGGTCTAAACACAAAATCCATCATCATATGATCCCATTTCCATTATGGGATAGGAAGTGGTTGCAATGCTCCATAGGGTCTTTGTCTCTCAGCCTTAACCTGCTGGAAAATCAAACACTTACTGACATACTCAGCGATTTCTCGTTTCATACCCGGCCACCAATAGTGTTCTCGAAGCGTACGGTACATTTTAGTTCCACCTGGATGCATAGCGTACGCCGAACTATGGGCTTCATCCAGAATCTCCTTCTTTAATGTTACGTCTCCAAGCACATACAATCGTCCTTCCTTTAGTAAGGCTCCATCATCTCTGACTGTATAATCTTGTCGTTCTCCTGCTTCCACTTCCATCATCTCTGACTGTATAATCTTGGAATTGAGCATCAATGATCTGGTCAATTAGGATTGGTCGCACCTGGAAACTAGCTAGAAAAACACCTTGGCTATCAAGTCTCAAATTAAATCTAGTTCTACGGAGTTCAACCAATAAGGGCAAATGGGTCATCCGTAGGTGTGCCACAGAATGTGTTGATTTTCGACTCAAAGCATCAACTACCACATTAGCTTTTCCAGGATGGTACTCAATCGTGCAGTCATAATCCTTAATCAGCTCCAACCATCGTCTTTGCCTCACATTTAATTCCTTCTGTGTGATCAATTACTTCAGACTCTTATGATCGGTAAAAAGCCCACAGGTCGCACCATATAAATGATGTCTCCAAATCTTTAGGGCATGTACCACTACAGCTAGTTCTAAATCATGGGCAGGATAGTTGCGTTCATGAGATTTCAACTGGCGGGAGGCATAGGCAATTACCTTCCCATGTTGCATTAACACGCATCCCAATCCTTGTAAGGATGCATCATTGTACACTTCAAATTCCCCACTATCGTCTGGAAGGGTCAATATAGGAGCGGATGTCAACCTTTTCTTCAACTCCTGAAAACTTTGTTCACAATCCTCATTACAAACAAATCTGACTCCCTTCCTCGTCAGCCGTGTCAATGGGGCAGCAATGGTAGAAAATCCCTCTACAAACCGCCTTTAATAACCAGCTAACCCCAAGAAACTTCTGACCTCAGTGATTGTCTTTGGTTGTTCCCACTTTGCTACTGCTTCAATCTTTTGGGGATCTACCTTGATTCCTTCAGCCGAAATCACATGCCCCAAGAAACTAACACTAGTCAACCAAAATTGACACTTACTAAGCTTTGCATACAACTGACTCTTCCTTAGGGTACCAAGCGACATCCTTAAGTAATTTTCGTGCGCCTTCACACTCTTTAAGTAGACTAAAATGTCATCAATGAATACAATAACAAAGTGATCCAAGTATGGCTGAAACACTCGGTTCATTAAATCCATAAATGTCGCTGGTGCGTTCGTTAAACCGAATGGCATCACTAGGAACTCATAATGACCATATTGGGTTCTAAAGTCTGTTTTGGGTACATCCTTTTCTTTAACCCGCAATTGATGGTACCCAAAACGAAGATCGATCTTGGAAAAGTATTGAGCTCCTCTCAGCTGATCAAACAGGTCATCAATCAGAGGCAGGGGGTATTTATTCCTGATTGTTACCTTGTTTATTTGCCTATAATCAATGCAGAGCCTCAAGCTTCCATCCTTTTTTCGAACAAACAAAACTGGAGCTCCCCAAGGAGACACACTCGGCCGAATAAACCCCATATCGACCAACTCTTGCAACTGCGCCTTCAATTCCTTCAACTCAGCTAGCGCCATACGGTAAAGAGTCTTAGAAATAGGTTGCGTACCTGGGACAAGATCAATGGTAAACTCAATGTCTCGGTGGGGTGTCAATCCCGGAAAATCTTCCGGAAAAACATCTGGGAACTCCCGCACTATCGGAATATCCTCTACCTTCAATGGTGCAGTACGTGTGTCCACCACGTGAGCTAAGTATCCCTGACACCCTTTCCTCAACAACTTACTTGCTTTCAAAACTGAGATCACCCCAATAGGAATTGCTTGATGTACTCCCTGAAAGGTAGTTTTAGGTAACCCTGGACTCCGAAAAGTTACCTTCTTATCGAAACAGTCAATAGAAACACGATGTAATGTCAACCAAACCATCCCCAGAATAACATCAAAATCATGCAAGTCCAGGAGTATCAAATCAGCTACTAACCCAATGTCACCTACCATCACGGGACACTCTCTCAACACCTGATTTACCACAAACACCTCCCCTGTGGGCGTGCTTACACCCATATCACAACCCAGTGCGGACACCTTTCTATCTACTAACAAACCACAACTTCGTGATATAAAAGAATGGGTAGCTCCCGGATCTACCAAAGCACATACATCGTGTCCAAGTATTGTTAGCGTACCTATCACAACACCAGGTGCTGCCCGGGCCTTCTACAGGGTAACCGCAAAAACTCAGGCCTGTGGACCTGATGATCGCCCACGACCTCTCTGTCCACTTGTAGCTCCAGCACCTCCTCTAGTACTCGATGTCCCAGAAACTGAAACAGCACTCCAACCTTGCTCTACTGCACCCCGACCTGCGCCACCATCCTGTAGTAATAATGGACACTCTCTCCGGTAGTGGCCCCGCTCTCCACAGAAGAAACATATAGCATTAGAAACATCTCGACTCAATCCACCACTCTATCTTCCTGTGGAAGCAACTGAGGTCACACTCGCCTGCGGAGTCGGCTGTACTCTAGGTCCTCTGAATCGGAAATCTGAAAACTGCCAGGCCTACCAAACCGATCACTGCCCGCGGATGAAGCTCCACTGTAACTGCCTCTTTTCGGGGCTCTCTAACTCGACGATCTAGGAAATGAACGCTCTCGACGTTGTCCACCACCTGAGAACTGTGGACGTGCCGAAAAACTAGCCTTCACCCGTACTACAACATCAGATAACTCTCTGAGGGTAGTAAAAGATCCAGCCGTCACAATGGCACGTATTTCAACTCGCAGGCCAAGCTCAAACCTACGGCATTTCTCGGCCTCGGTAGATACAAAGGTAGGAGCAAAAAGTGCTAACATCTGAAACTTCTGCTCGTACTCTGTTACTGACATACTCCCATGTCGAAGCTGCAGAAATTCTGTCTCCTTCGCATCGCAGAATGAACGGGGATAGTATTGATCAAGGAACCGCTCACGAAAAGTCTCCCAAGTCACTGTGTGAGCATCCCAACCTGATAACTCCAGGGTATACCACCACTCATAAGCGGCGCGATCCAGCAAAAATGTGGCCAACACAACTCGCTCCTCAGGAGGACATCGAATCACAGCAAAAATCCGCTCAAACCGAGTAATCCATCGGCGGGCTTCCTCAGGATCTGCCCCACCGCTAAATACCGTAGCCCCAAGACACTGGGCTCACTCAATCGTGGCATTCTCGACATCACTAACAACGCCTTATGGAGGTCGTGGAGGGGGTTCACTCGGCGGAGGCATGGCCGATCGTTCTTTGAAAGAGGTATAAGTTAGTACAACAACCTAGGCACATCAAAGTGCCAAACATAACTGTAAACGTATGCTCTGATATCAATTGACAGGACCCACCCCGATTATCGCCTCGATAACCGGGAAGAACCCTGCTCCCGTCTGACAACCGAACACAAACAACCAAAATAACCAGAAATAATTACATCACACACTTTGTCAGACCAGGGAGAACGTACGATACAACCAGCCAACAGTATCATAGAGCATAGTTACAAAATAAGATAAGGATAAAACCCTACCATGTAAGCTAACTACACCCGCAACGGGAAAACTTTATGCCTCTGCCTCTGCCTCTGCCTCTGCCTCAGCGTTACCCCCAAAACTCGTACCACGACTTGGAGGGTATTAAAATAGAAATTTGTGAGTGGACTAAAACAAATGGTTATGGAAAACAGTTTTAATGAAATCAGGGCTCACCCTCCATTTTCAAAACACGCATGCATAACTAAGTATTCGAAAACACTTATATGAACCGTATGGAAACCATTACAGAAGATAACTGTAAAATCATGTAAAACCGAATGTAACATCAACGAATAAAATCTGTTGGATCTATCCGAGTCGTTAAACTCATATATTAGGCCTTTCCGGGATATCAACGAGTCTTTAAACTCAAAACACAATCAATAGGCCTCGGGGGACATCACAGTAACCGAGTCTTTAAACTCAACATATCTCAATCAAGGGCCCTCCCCCGTCATCATTTAACCGGGTCTTTAAACCCAAAATCAGATCCAGCAACAGTACCGGGTCTTTAAACCCAAAACCATGTGTAATTCACAGAAAATCCAAATTCCAAAACCAAATCTGAGATCACATTTCATCGAAATGGAACTCATGTCCGAATTTCACGTTCAAGTCCCAAATCATACTCACAATTCATAATCAAAACATCATTAAAACGTGATACGCACAAATCATATGAAATCACTTATCAAACCATCATCAAAGCATCGGAGAAACCATAGTCTCGAAATACGTAAAATACGATCAATCACATCGAAAAACGTGCAATCACGTAAAGTATGAATATAATAATTATAAACATAAAATAATATATAGAAACATAAAACGAGTAAGTAAAAAATAGTTATGCATGCTCGGTTAGAAATCAAAAGTCCACTCACGAAGTTCGAACTCCTCAGCTGCCTCGCGTCCCGTACACTCCTCGGCTGCCTCAGGAATGTTCTGGCCTGTCAAAAATAACAATTTGGGTCACAAATACTTCCATTAAGCTTACATTAATTTTCCCAATTTTTTTCGGGATTTTTCAACGTAATTAATTTAAAATCCTAAACCTTCGAACACTCAAAACTATCCCAAAACGACGTCCGATCGACTCGAAACTTGTCTCAAAATGTTCGTTACGACAATTAGAGTGAAAACCATGTTGAACACTTCCCCAAAACAGGCCACACGCGCCCTCACGAGCCGCCCAAAGGGGCTGCGCGTGGGAGCCACGCACGACACTGTTCATCATCGTCTTCCTCTCGCCAGCCCGGTTCAGACCTGTCCGGTCCAACCGAGCCGTCGAGGCCGATTTTCACTCATTTTTCTACCATTTTCAAACCTCTCTTCACCAGTAGTTTCATCCTTAAGTTTGGGATTGATTCAACTAACTAAAACACGAAATGAAGCCCCGTACCATACCTCCTAAGTTTAAACAGAAAACCAGAGTTGTCGACTTTCTGATTTTGGCCACCTCGAGCCTCTCCAGTCACGGTTTCACGTTCCTGGGTTCCTTAGTAGCTTAATAAGACGTTACACATTAACACAGTCGTTCAATAACAAGCAAAAACCAACGATTTTCATTCAGTCCCTTTTTCTGAAAAACAGGGCAGTCGAGAGTTCATACTTGCTCTCTGTTCCTCCACCGTGACCTCCCCCGTAGCCAAGTTCAAGTCCTACCTATTGAACACCACCACAGACACGGTTTTAACTGGGTTGATCGATTAGGTTCACGACAGCTTACGATTCCTTCTCTGTTTCTCAGTGTTTGCTCTCTGTCCTCTGTGTTAGTCACTCCTCACACACTCTGCACTTGATTCTTTACCCAGCCTCTCTCACAAAATCACAAGCACCATTTCAGATCACTACTCACTATTACCACTTGATCTCCCACGACTCACACTCTAAAAAAAATCGATGTGTTCTCTGTCTCTGTTCTCTCACTCAAGACACTCAGTTGATTAATCAATTGAACCGCACAGTGCTCTTTTCTCCACACAACATCCACAACACACATGTACACCCACTCAGCCAAACCAGCCACTAATCCATCCCCTCTTAGTGACAATTATCACTTAATTAGTTAAATAACTACGTTAAACATTCCACTACGGCTGATTCAATTTTAAACATACAAATTACTATTTTACCCTTCCTTCACACAATTACCAAAATGCCCTTCCTCGTTCTAGAATCATAACTTATTCATCAGAAGTCCGATTTCAGCGTACCTCCTGTCTACGGACTCAGGAAATCGAGACCTACCTAATGGTTCTTGAAGTTCGTGAAAAACACGTGTCACGTAAAAATTCAACTTTGACCTTACTATTTATAAGGGTAAAAACGTCATTTCATACATTATTTTACAAATTTACATTTTTTTTATTGTCCGGGGTGTTACATTTCTCTATTGATGATTGTGGCATTGGTGATTTACATGGTTGCATGTATTTCGAGGTAATCTCGTATTTGCACGTATATCGAGATTTATGGTTTTACTGTAGTTTTACGTGCATGTGGTTTCATTGATGGTTTGTTGAACTAGTTTTGGTTTTGGAAAGATGAAATCGGGCATGAGACCCATTTGGATTATGTGATTGGGCCAAGGGCCCAATTGGTTTACGAAATCGGGCTGAGACCCATTTGAGTAATGTGATCGGACTGGGGCCCAGTTGGTTTATGAAATTGGACATGAGGCCCATTTGTGACTTATAAATGTGATTTCGGGTTTGGGACCCTATGTTTCATAAACGTGATTTCGGATCGGGGACCCTAAATGGATTTGTGATGTTTTATGGAAATTCCAGGCAGGGCCCTTTGAGATGTTTGGAAGTGACTTTATAAAACTGTTTTCCATATACCATCTTGATACGAGGATCTGTGGATCGTCTCCTCCAGGTGTCTGGGACACTGGGGAAGTCACGGTGCATAGCCTGCGATGGGTCATTATACGGAGCGACCGGACTGTGTAATGACTCAGGAGCAGTATTGCTATGATTAGACGTCTGGGATGTCAGAGATATGGACTCGGAGAGACCCCGGGCAGCACGCATTGCTTATACCGTGAGATATGACGTCTGGGACGCTAGGCATCTGGAATGCCGAGGATGGTTATGTGGTAAATATGGATTATTGGATTCATGAAATGGTATTTCGGTGTTTATGGATTTGTGTTACGTATTTAGGCAGTGGCCCACTTGGATATGGATTTACGGATTTTGGTATTCTACGGTTTTGAGCTGAGTTCCCACACATGTTTGGTTTACGGTTTTTGGGCTAAGGCCCTAATGGTTTATTGTAAGTAAATGATTTGATTACTGGTTTTTGATGCATGCATACTCTTAGTGAAGGGCATAAATATATCTTTATCAAATGTGTTTTATGAACTTATTGATTTTCGTTCATTCACAGTTTTTAATGGTTTTAATGCCCTTCAGGTTGATAACGGATGTAGGCTGAAGCAGGGACCAAGACATCGCACTCCTCCACCGATCCTGACGTGCTCTGAGAGCCCATATGGGCTGAGGTATGTATTATACCTTGTCTGACACTTCGTGTCAGACGGGAGCACGGCACATCCCACGTTAATCTCGGAGGGATTGAGATGGGTCGTGTCACAAAACCTGTAAGGATGTACATCGAAAAACCTCACACTCCCCACCAGAATCAGGAAGGCTCAAAGCTGGAGCAGAAATCAACTTCCAATTAAGTTCCTAAGAGTTATGCTCACAACTATCATCCTAGTCAAACTTGACTGCCTTCCCGATCAATCGATTCAAAGGAATAACCATTGTAGAAAAATCATCCACAAACTGTCTGTAGTACTCTGCTATACCCAAGAAACTCTGTATCCCGATTATTGTTCCAATACTATAGTAGACATGGGCAGTCCCTTCAAAATTCCCTAAGGAAAACGAGTGGCCAAAAAAAAACACGCAGATCGCTAACCTTGTACACTAGTTGAGTGAACAAAAATCCCCTAACCTCGCTGATGTCTGTGGCTAGAAACCACCTTGACTAATTCCATTATTACCTCGTTTACCTTCTGAAGATCTGGAGCTAAAGTTATCATTCTTTGGGGTTCCCCGACATGTCCAAAAGATACCCCCAATGTTGACCAAAATTTCGAAATTGCTGTCTAACTGGCGACCTCAGCTCAACCCAAGTGGCAGTGCTCGACAAGTCTATGAGAGAGACATGACCACACTATCCCTGAAACTCTGACCTTAGCTCTCAGACCCTGCTCAAAGCGTCAATACTTGTCAACCTCGTTTGTTAACCATATTATTAAAAACCAAAAAAAAAATCTGAAATCTCTGCTCCTCCAAAGCAACGGCAAAGTCCCCTTGCTAAAACTTCAAAAACTACACCTCCCTAGTGATACGATAGAAACGAGGATAAAACAGCCCCATGAAACATTCCTAGAAAACCTCCAAGGTAACAACACGAACATCCTAGCTCGTCATCCTCAATTAGTGTCATCACTAGTGACAAAATTCCTTGATAAGAACGTGGCTACCCACATAGTAACCTCGTGAAGGGCTACATTTCACCACATCGAATACTCGTTCTAGCCGAGAAATCCACTAATCCATCTCGTCCGGATTCTCTTCTCGAGTAAAAACCATGGATTTAAGTCTCTAAATTTACTCAAAATTTGAATCCTTGGAAGTCTTCCTCCTTTGGAGTACAATATCCAGTGCTCGATCCAAAATACTCCAAAGTCCCTCATGTTTGAATCCAATCCAGTTTCACGCGTATCACTAGTAGTTATCTCTCCCTCATTCCCTGGCTGTCGAAGGGGCTTACGTCGGGAAGGCATTCGTCTTGCGCAGTACCAATTTAAATGGCATTCGTTGAAAGTTTGGGTTGTTACAATAAGGCTAGAATTTTCCCTATTGCAACTCATATATATTTTTTATTAACACGCAATATCCCAAAACTTTAACCAAGAACTAATTTACGCCGGGAATCGCGAAGACTCACTTTCAACTAAGGAGTAATATATGTCGGGAGACGGGAAGACTCACAGAGGAATTTCAACCCCTTCATGATCAGAAGTCAAATGTCAATTTCGTGTTTCGAAACCAAAATTAGGGAGCAAATCTAATTTGAAACCCGAGTTTCCACTGGACTTCTTACTCGTGGTTTGCCTTATTATATATTGAGTCACTAAAAAGTCATGTTTGAATATAATTGTTTGCTGGTGATAGGATATTTTGATACTTTTATTACGTCAAACACACTTACAACTAAATTACATCATTATAATAGAGCTATGCATAATTGATATCAAGCTCTTATATACATGTAGGTCGAATATCAAATCTCATTCTTGAACTAGTAAAGTGTCAACTATCACTAAATCAAAGACTAATCCCATTAATGAACTCAATTGAATTCTAATGTTATAAAATCATATTGCCTTTTGGACATAGGAAATGGAAGGAAGTTGAAATATCATCTTAAAATCGATTGGTAATAAGATAATATGTCAAGAGGCCAAATTTCTTATTAGTTCTTATAAGGTTATATAACTTTGTAATGTGATATTTTTATACATTCACATTCTTGAAGGTTCTCTCACTTGTGGTGAATTTTTAAATCTACTACTTATATTGAGTCACGTAGAGTACATATAATTATTAAAAATTATATGTGAAATAATCATTGTAATACCATAAAAGAAGTTGAAATTTCACCCTAACCAATTGGCGAGGTAGAAAAAGATCAAACTCCTTATATGAAGTACTATACTCACTTTTATAGCTTTGCATTCTCAACAAAAAAATTACATATTTTATGTAAAAATAATGATTGTCACAAATCACTAAATTAGCACAGCTAATTACCACCTGCTGACAAGGCATTTGCGAACAACTTCTGTGTCCTCTTTTTTTTTTTTTTTTTTTGGTTTTGGGGTCAAACTGTTCGGGGGGCAGTCAGTACAAAATCGGAAAATTTCCACCTCACCGAAAATTTCATCATCATAGAAAATGAATTATGACTGTAATAAACATAAGAGCACTGTTCTAACTTCACCTCTCATCTCTTTCCCTTTGTAAAACCCTAAATCTCCATAGCATCAACATTTCTGGCTGGCAGGCATCTGCAGGTTTTTATTCCTAGCAAGGTCAGTTTTCTTTCCATCTTTCTGTTGCTGTGATTGTTTTGAGCATCGGGACATTTTCATTTTCTTCAACCATTTTTGTATACGTGCAATACATAAAATAAAGGAAACAAATTGGTCCAGGTTTGCCCACTTTTTGAATTGTATTACTTCATAGGTTCTGTAATTGAAGCTAATTTTAGATTGAAAATTGTTGTGAGAGGGCTCTACTGGGTTTCTTCTGTATGATTTGTTTGTTGAAGAAGTTGAGGGAAAATGAGCTCTGAACAAACCCAACATTTCAGCACTGAGATAAAGCTTAATGGAGAGGGTCGTTGTTGCACAAGTGTTTTTCTAAAAAAATATCACCTTTATGTATTATAAAAGACTACCTTTTGGACAAGCTGCTTTAAAGAAATGTGGTTGTTCTAGGGGTTGGAAGGCTGTTTCCAGGTCGATTCTGTATCGTGTAGTCTTTTGTTTTTCAGCACTTGACCATTTCTTTTCCTTTTCGAATCAAACAGTCACTTACCTTTGACCATATTGTTATGTTTGTGTTAAGTTTAGATGAAGTGGGGCTGATATTGAATATCACTTCAATGTTTTCTAATTAGTGGGCTTTTATCATCCTGGTATATATGTAGATCTTTGGATAGTTAAAAGTAGAAGATGAAAAAAAAAAGGTAATATTTTTATACTTTGCTCATACTACTAATTGAAAATAGTTTTATTTCTATAATTGAGATTTAACATATGTTTTCATCTTTCTAGTCAACAATATCCCCTCGGAAAGAACATTATGTAGATCTTGCATTTCATGTTTACATATGATCTATGGTTGAGAAGCATGGCTTTTTTTGAAGGACCGTAGGAGCAATAGTTATGTGTTACTGTTATGTATGTATTTATGCACTATGTATCTACGCCTTATCTGTTTCCCTCATGTGCATTCTTACAATAAGTTAATATCTCAGTTCTTGTGGTCTCTAGTTAAGGGTCAAGGAATTCTTAAATTCTCATCAAGGAAATAAATGACATTGAGTAATAGATTTTTATGTTTTTTTCATTTTGTTAATTCGTGTGGTTTTTTAATCTTAATCTATGCAGTTGATTGGTGCGAGCTTCCCTTGTACATAAGATAGCGAGTATACCTTAAGGTTTCATGGCAGGTAATGGCCTTCCATCTCTGGGTCGTGTGGAGCTAGCTGATCTTGCACCTGCTGAAGGCATTCCGTCGGATTCTTACAAACGATCTGTTTCAACTTTGTCACAATCACTAGCTCAATATTCTGCTGCCATCATTCAATTTCCAGTTAGTGATGGGGCTCTTTTGAGGTCTGGTTTAGATTCTGCTCGCCTCTACTTCCACCAAAAAGCATCATACCCAGCAGCAGAAATGGTCCATACCAATGACCCACGTGAGTGGTGCAAGACTTCCGGTTATTATGCAGATCCTCAGTTGTGGCTAGAGACCTATGATTACAGACCTGGACTCACTCCTTTGGAACCCAACAACACAATGGAATTTCCTCCAGCAGGTTTGCCAGATATATTTTCACTTCTTGCAAAGGCAGCTCGGGATATATTGGATGCCATCAGCTTCTTTTTGAACTTGCGGAGCTCACCATTTACCGAAGTACTTGATAATGTTCCTCTTAGAAATCGAGAAATATGTTCTTCAGTACTGTCCGTCTGCTGTCATACAAGGCCATCATTTCAGGGAGCACAACACCATAATTTTACAACCCAAGAGGATGACCAGTTGGTTATGTTTTCTGACCATGAGCAGCAAGTTGACAAAAGCTTGATATCTCTGGTGAAGTCAGACAAGGCAGGTCTACATATAAAGGATTTTCAAGGTCGCTGGGTGCTTGTGGATGAAGATCTTGGTCCGCAAGAAGCTATTGTTTACCCTGGGCTTGCGCTCTATCAGGCAACTGCAGGATATGTCAACCCTGCCTTGCAGAGAACAGAGGCTACTAATATACAGAGCAACTTGTTTGGGCGGTGTTCTTTGACTTTTAAACTCATGCCTAAATCCATGACCAGTCTAAGTTGTTCAGAAATGAGAGCTGCTGGTCATGGGGTTGAAGCTCAGTTCCAGCTGCCAGTCCCAGTGGATGACTTTATGCAGAGAGCTCACCCAACTGATCAACTATTTAACAGACACAATTTTCAAAGTTTCAATTTCCATGCAACACAAGAAGGTATGCTGGTTTTGTGGTCACTATTTTTTCTCACAGAAGCTACTTTCATTTTCTGTTTTTGCTTTTGTTCTGGCCTGTCATATATGTGCAAAAGATTTTTTCTTTCATACAGGGCTAGTTTTACTCACCAAACCATACAGTCACCAAAAAATAAGACTGATTTTGGTTTCAAGTTTATCTTGGTAGGGTGTTGATTAAGTACAACTCTCTTGGTAGGCTTTTTATTCATTTGAATGAGAACATAGATTCTGCTATCGCTAACATTTGAAGCTACTTTATTTTCCTTAAAAGGGAGAAGATGGGGGTAATATAATAATAGTTTTTGCAATCCTGTTTTCAGAAAAAAAGGATTTTCAATCTAGTATTATCTGTTGCCAATTCTCTCCATCTTATGAATACTCTTGATATTTGATTACACGTGTGTTTTGTATGAGTAGCTCTTAGTGAGAAACTGTTAACAGCAGGTCCTTGGATCGATGAAATGGTGGTACAGGATCTATGAAGCCTATGCTGAGGAGAAGGAAGAGTGATTCGAGATCCAAACCTCTGCCACCATCCAAGAGATTACGGCTTGAGGCCCAGAGGGTTCTGAAGGAAAGGGTTCAGGACATTGCCGACAATAAAGGAATCAAGCTCAGGTTCTGCAACCTGAAGGATTGTGAGAGTCATGTTCATACCCTTGATAGCCCATGTGCCAATATAAGATTGGAGATAGGGTGGCCACACGGAGTGCCATTCGTTCATCCCCATGATCTACCGAACAAGGCAAAGATTGGTTTCCTTGAAGCATATGAACCTGGTTGGACAGCTACTCAAGATGTGGAGTTAAGTCTAACTGAACCTGGACAAGCCAGTCAACACTCGGGTAATTGTAATTGTAAGTCCCATTCGAGTGATCAAGTAAACTAGTTCGTCTTTCAATTACCAAGCATACTTTCGCATTTATTACTCTGATTTAATTCTTTGCAGACAAGCATAACTATGGCTGCTATGTGACCTGATAATCTTTTTCTGCAGGAATTGTTCAGCTTAGATTTCCATGGCCGACCTTTAGTGCCTGTAATTTCCAGTCCACGGCTAACCTAGGAGTGTATGGTCTTCCTCATGTGATTCCCGTAGTATAACAATGGTAACTCATACGCCAGTTTTCGGGTTTGTAAATAGACATATTTGAGGGAAGATTTTGTTCCTTCATTTCAGTAGTTGCAAAGTGCAGGCGATGGAGACCGTCATCTGCTATTATATATTCTGGAGGACGTTAGAGGCCAATAGGCACTGGAAAAGAGCTGAGAAAAACATGCAACTGAACGGAGGTGGAATTTTTGAATTGTATTTGAACCGCCTGTATGATGTGGGTTTTGTTACTCGAAATCGAACCCTTTCCACAAAGTAAAGTGCAGTCCTATTATCAATAAAGAGAGCACTATAATACTATTGTATATGATTTTTAATTCGTCTTAATACTGTCTTTGTTACTCTGTAGGGCTGTTCTTTTCCAAGTTTGTGGTATTCATTCTTCCTAATTTGCCCACAAAAATGAAGATATGCAAGACCAAATAAATAAATATGTAAAGGGACACATACTAGTAGTATTTCAAGATTCTTAAGATAACTAGTTGTGTACGTTACATATACATTTTGGGGTCGGGTCCTTTTGATGCCACGAGGCCTAACAATAAATGTAAAGTTTAAATAAAGCTGACCAAGTTACCTCTCCCAATTGGCATCCGAGACAACCAGAGGGGCCAGAAACCCTGTACTGTAACATCTTGCGGCTCTGCAAGTGAGACGATAGATCGAGTCCAAAAGTGAACCAGGTTTAAAGAGCAAGAGCTGCGCCCGATGCATCCATCAGCACTCAGTTTGATTTTCCAGGGAAACCAATGGCCCTTAGCCTTGAAATGGTGACTGGCTTTTAAAGGGTAATTCAATTTGGGTAGCATTACCATAGAACTCTTCCAAGTTGTAGAAAGCTCGCTGTGGAGGAAGAAATATATGAACTACTACATCACCTGGAGTTGAGAACAAGTCGAGCATTCTCTGTTATATCAAGAATTCTTAAAAATCAGGGATGAACAATTTCCACAAAACCGAACTCATGTATAGTCTATATATACCAAAATCAACAAATCCGTAATGATTGGTTCCATAGTTGTGCAAACAAAAATCGTTAGGGTCTGTTTGAAGACACCAAAATCATGACCAGAAAAGAACCTTTGGGTGTTCTATGATTACCAAACTCAAGCTCCCAACAGACTGATACTATAAAGGATGCGCATACAGTAGTAGGTTTGTGCACCTATGGGTGTGGTAGAGTAACATGGAAGACTAACTGGGGAAATTGATTATGCTGCTGCTGTGGGCACCAAAAAGTCTTGGCAATATTTCTCAAAGAGTCAGAACTTTGATTTTAGAATACCACGTTCTAAGATACAGAATTAAAATCCTGGTATGTGCAACATTATAATGCTCATGGTCAAAAACTCAATAGGCTGGTTTATTTCATTATAACAACCAACTAAAGTGTGCCAAAGAGTTTAAAGAGCATCAAAATAATCCACCAGTAGCATCCTGATTGACTACCAAAATTACGAGAACATCTTGTTTGCAAAGTCTTGTACTCCTCAATGTTGTCCACTTGCAGCAAGAAACTTGGAGAATAGTTTTCATAAACCCACCAAAAATTCATTTAAATTTATAAACTTTGACTAGCTAGGAAACTCCATTATTTTCTACAAGTTTATCTAAGTAAAAAGGATCATCTAGGAAAGCTACAGCCAGCTTGGATATGAGCATACGGAAACAATGACTCACATATCAAACGTACAATATGAAATGATTCATAGTAGCATAGGGGCCATATCCTAGTTTCCATAAGCAACATAACAAATAATGTAAAGAAATCATCCCTTGAATCTTCATTAACACAAATCTAAATTGATCGCCAGTTACATCCCTTATTTCCCAATAACACACGCATTACTGTGAAAATAAGTTTTTTCAATTAACAACTTTCATTATGTTGTAAAGGTAGGATATTTACCAAAGTCCAACAGGGTCCACGAGTTGGGTTTTGTGTCTCCGGATGGAACTTTTCCATACTTTTTCTCTGCAAGATCTCTTATCCTGAACCTATTGCAGAATAAAAGGTAGATCAAATATTGCTTCCAATTCTGCCTCATAACTTAACATGTGAATCACATACAAACAGCATAAAGTTAAATGAGAAGCACATACCCAATTGCATCAATTTGCGGACGAGAAAAAGCAGTGGCAATAATAAAAAAGCGAGTCCAATATACAAGAGGCTTCACAAATAGGACCTTTATATCTCCTGCTTTTACGTCATTTGCAACATTCGCTAATTCTACAGAAACTGAAGTGATTGCAAGAGTTCATCATAGCTTGCAAAGTAAGTATATCAAGCATTTTGAAGGCTTATGTTCGTACGGCCAGAAGTTATAGTAGACAAAGCTAGAAATACTCAGCCACTGCCCAACATTAACCCCGAAATTGAAATGGAAAAGAAAATCTGAATCTATCGGAATGCAAAGAATCTTTCTTGACTCACATGATAAGCTTTCAGCATCATCATCAAGCTCTGTGGTAGGAGATTTCCTGTTACTACTCTGATATACCACTTTACCATATCTATCAAACAGGTCATCAAACATATCATCCGTATCTTCACTTACATTCTGCAGTATGCCATCGATTCAGCAATAAGCATCCAGGGTTCAAAATTACACAACAAGAATTAGAAGATTTTATACGCATTCAGCTAGACCACAAGTCAAAATCATAAGTCTCCATACGACAAATTAAAATACAACTAACAGGATACAAAACCAAAAGCATCTACAAGATAAGCTTCAAAAAATCATTTTTCTTTTGCACGTTACTAGTCCCCAACCAAAAATTAAGTAACACCCAAAAAACTTGTTTCACAATTTCGCTCCTTTGTTTAACCGAAGTTATACATCATTCAAAGCCACACTAGAGCTATCATGGTTTTGAAAACACAAAAAATATCATACCGGAAAGAAGCTATCTTCAGCTTCTTTCCCACGAGCCAACCGCAATGTTCGAAATCCCCTCGACTTCAAAGTTAGGCTCTTCCTTCCGAGTACTTGCCAAAAGCACTTGCAGTTGAACCCATTACGAGAAAAACCTCTGGTGGGACTTTGATATAGCTTTGGTCGAAGATGACCCAGTTTCCGGAATTCGCCGGGGAAGTGGGCTCCGGCAGACAGAGTAAGGAGCACAGCCATTTTTGCTTTATAGGTACGGTGCCAGAGATTTTTGAGGATGAGAGAATGCACTCACTACATAGAAATAAAAAAACTCAAGAAATGAAGTGCCAGACACTTGTGGGCTTTCTCGCCTTTGGGCTCGGGTTGGGCAACCTCCGCTTTGGCCCAGTCTTTAGTACCTTTTTCTACCTTTTTTTATAGCCTTTTTCCACGTTTATACTTTATGGTATTGTGTTTTTGGTCAGGAATGCAACAATTACATTCCTAATAAACAATTTGTTTCTAACCAAATTTTCTTTTTAATATTTAAACTAATTAAAACCACGAAAAAAATATAATCAAACTCAAACGCATAAAAATAACACATCAGATTTATCCAAAGTTTGAAATATCGATATTGATGGATATATCGCTAGTCAAATTTACAGATATTTTGTTCCAAATATCGATATTGTTGACACCATATCTGACCAGACTCACTGGACCGTATACCTAAAACCCAAACACTGAACAAGGCCCAAGCCCATAGTACTTACATAGCCCCAACACTGGGCCTGATACGGGATGCCACGTGGAAACCATCCACCCTCGATCTGCGTGACACATGTCAGCACGTAGATCGAAGAGAATTTATCCCACATCGAAACTATGAAAATCGGACATCCCACTTATCCATACATAAGGATACACATTTCCCAATAAAGGTAACTACTATTTACTATTCACTATTACTCTGTCAAACTTACCATTTACTGTTTCCTCTTACGAACAAAGTTACTGACATGACCGTCAGAAAACCTTAGGCTGGCACCACACCGGTGCCTGTACTAACGGAGGACCCACTACTCTTTTAATTGACAAGTTACAAAGAAGGACACGCGTCATTTGGTGATTGGACGACGAGTAATCGACAGTTTGAACATTTAACGCTTCAACAGATATCGATATCGTTTACGGTCAACAAAAATAACGAAAATTTGGTCTAAAAGTTGGAAATTTGGAATGAAACTATGAGAAAAACTTAAGTACCCAATAATGGTTATATAGGACTAATAAAAATTATAAAATGACTTTTATATAATAAATATATGATGAATAATATGATACAATAGGGTTCTATTGATAACTAATAATATAAAATTTTAAACATAAATATAAATTGAAGTGAATTACTATAACTAAATGATAAAATTCAAAACACAAAAACTGAATTCTTGAGAATTTTTATTTTGTAAATAAATTATTGAAATTATAAACTATTTATCTATATTATTATTATTATTATTACATCCATGAATATAGATAAATAATATATAATAATAATATAGATGGTGGAGAATTTTTGGTGGAAACTACAAAGATTGACACGCCTTCATGCCATATATGCTTTTATTATTAATTATATTTTTATTATTATTATTAATTATTGTTATTATCTATTATAATAAAAAAATATTATAATGATGGACAATATTGAATACGACAGTCAACCCACCACAAAGATTGACAATCAATTAAAATATGTTTGGGTTATTATCTTTTTTTTTTTCTATCAATTAGAACACACCTTTATTCATGTTATTATCTATTATAATAACCCTGAATTCTTATCGCATTATTAATTACATTTTTTCCCTTCCATTTTACCCCCTCTCACTCTCTCTCCCAATTTCTCTCGGCCCCGAGTCTTCTTCTTCCTCTCTCCTTCTCTGCAACTGCAACACCAATATGCACTATTGACTTCAAATCCGACCAACAACGAGCTCACCAACAACACCAAACGAAGCCCCTCCTCAATTCCGACCCTCCATGCCTTCACACCCAGTTGACCCTCACTTTAGAAGATGAATCGCCGATCTTCGTCGACATTCCCAGCTGACTCAGGGGGTGAGAATGTCTCTGTTCTCTTCATCTAGACAAGGTGAATCTTTCACCATCTTTGTTCTCTTTGTTCTTACCACCGACATTCCGGTGGATATTGTCAAATATCGGCTGATTTCGTCGATATCCATCTATACTTGGCGAAATTGTGGAAATTGGGGAATTTCTTCCCCCCCTGTTTAGAAGTCGACTCCTCCATTTTCCGATATGTCGACCGAAATATCGGCAATATCACCGATATTTACATCCATGCTAAAAATATAAAATTTTAACATAAATATAAATTGAAGTAAATTACTATACCTAAATGATAAAATTCAAAACACAAAAACTGAATTCTTGAGAATTTTTATTTTGTAAATAAATTATTGAAATTATAAACTATTTATCTATATTATTATTATTACAGAATATAGATAAATAATATATAGTAATAATATAGATGGTGGAGAATTTTTAGGGGAAACTACAAAGATTGACACACCTTCATGCCATAAATGCTTTTATTATTAATATCTTTTTATTATTATTAGTTAGTGTTATTATCTATTATAATAAAAAAAATTATAATGATGGACAATATTGAATACGTCAATCAACCCACCATAAAAATTGACAATCAATTAAAATATGTTTGGGTTATTATCTTTTTTTTTTTCCTATCAATTAACACACCTTTATTCATGTTATTATCTATTATAATAAGTCATTTACCTAATACAAGCAGTTCCATTTCTTGTAATTTTCTCTTATAATTAATTGCATTTTCTGATTTATTTTCTTCACATAACAATATTGAAAAGGCAATATATTGTTGGGACAGCAACAAAACAATTTATGCCTCGATAAAAAAAAAAACAATTTCTACTTTGGCCACGCGCTTTTTAATCTAAAAATTATGCCACATTCAATTTTCATAACCAAAATAGTATAAGGAAAAATGTTCAGATTCGTAACTCTGAACTTTCGCAATGACAAGCTTAAGCCCAAAAAGTACTATGGAGAAAATATACCAAAAAATTTCCCAGGAGAAAATTGATGGTTATACAAGATGAAAAGGATGTATAACCAAATGCAAGATTGGAGTAATACCAATCTCGCAAGAAATGAAAACTCGAAATCTTCACGTAACAGCAAAGAGAAAACATGCATAAAATCAGTTTTCAAGTTTCAAGTCACTATAAAGAAACTAGGTATTTCAATTGCGATATCAATCATTCATTCTCCTCCTTCCACACAATTACTTCGCTTCAATTTGAATAATCCAACCAAGCAAGTCATTACCAACACGTCGCTTAAAAAATATGCTTATCATACAATCTGTTTTTACAATAGATTGACCCATGTTTGATTCAGCAACATACTACGTCTCACATTGAGTGGATAGTCATGGAGCAACTTAAGAATTAGCTGCAATTAACACAACTTGACTGTTGATTCACAAGCAACCCGAACAGAAATATCGGGGCGTAGCATTTTGATACTACTGAGTGCAAGGGGAAGAGAGAAGAGACAGAAAGGGACGGCGATGCAGGTAGTACTTATGGCTTATGAGGAGGTGGAACTATTACGGCTTCTTCCTCTTTAAAACCTACATAAACACCCTACCATCAGAACGGGCTAAAGCAAACCAAAAAGCATCCCGATTAGATATGGGCTTATCACAGAGAGAGAGATTCAAGTATTACCTATGGCTTACGAGGAGGTGAACTGCTGCTGCTGCTATTGCTATCACTTCTTCCCCTCAAAGGCCTACATAAAACACCGTCCCCATCAGAACAAACTATAGTGAAGCAACAAATCTTTTAAAAACCAAATAACCCTTCAATCCCACAGAAACTTGATAAGTCTTTTTAGTTGCTGCACAAGTACTAATAGCATGGTTATGCTGATTCAACAAAGATGTTGACAACGAAACTATAGGAAATTCTCAGACAGAGATAGATAATGAAGAAAAGATTTATAGGTATTAGTGAGAATAAAATACAATAAAGATGAAAGGGCAGATACAAATTCAAACCAATATATATACAATGGCGCGATCTAAAATAGATAAAAACATGCATGAAATCAAACTCATTCAATATCAAAACTTTAAGAAGCTTGGAGAAAAAAAAAACCTTCTTGGACTACGAGATATCCTTCGGATAACCTGTCAAAGTACCAAGAAATAAGTTATGTAAGACATCGGGTATCCTAGAAGCCAAACTCTTTTATCTAAACTTTAAACAAGCTAATAAACACAAACCTTTCGTGAAGTAGGTGGTGACCCAGAGTATGAGGGTGACCTCCCACGTCTAGCAGCTGGTCCTCGACCTCTGTTGAAAACAAGCAACAATAAGATGCAGGCATGCTAGACTACAGAGTAATACAAAAGACTTATGACAGAAAATTGAGGGACAGACTTCAGTATTTACATGACAAAATAAGAGCTTCAAAAGGAAAATTGGCAATAAGCAACCTATGGACCTAGTCGAAATGAAAAATTCAACTAAAAAGAGACAAAAGCACATTGTGAACAACACAGCCTCAGGATAAGAGGAGTTCAAAAATGGGGATCTCAATATGTACTGGCATATCACTTAATACAAACCAACAAAAGTGCTTTGGTGGGTTCAGAAATGAAATGGCACGCGAACAATTATCCCACCACATATATTGGAACCAATACTAATGCAGGAAAGCACATATAGAGGAAAGTGAGATTCCAACTACCAAAAACCTAAAATTGGTTAAAAGAAAAGTTGGGCACCATCAACTGAATGTCTCAACCACAAAACGCTGCTACCTCAAGATCAACAACACAAGAACTCAAGCCTTATTTCATAAATGATTTATTTAATAACAGCAACCTCCATCCAACTTCAACGAATAAGGGAAATGAAAAACGGTAAAGCAAGAAACAAGGATAAAAAAGAAAAGACGGTCCAGTTCAACCAAAAAGATAAGACATCATTAGACAAGGATATTTAAATCTTACCTCCGTGGCGAGATTGACCTTGAGCGTGATCGAGCAAGCCTACGAATAGGAGAGCGGCTACGCCTACGATTGATTGGAGATCTTCTGGGAGGGCTACGTGGGCGTCTAGGAGGGGAACTGAAGAATCAAATTTGGTTATAGGATTAAACATAAAGTATAGACTCAACAAAGTTATTTCCAAAGGAAAAATAAAAATAGCTCAACAAACTCATATTTGTAAGCACTTGATATAATGACATCTCTTTTGCTGTGATTCGTTATAACCACCTAGTAACTATTAAAAAACAGTGCACAGGTGTGTGTTCCATGCTTTCATTGGTTTATAGGAGTCGTCTTAATTATAAAAAAAAACCTAAGCTTGTCATCTTTTTCTATTCATTTGGTACATTTTGGGCTTCAACAAAAACTTTGGTTTTCATAAATTACTCGAGAACTTTTATGTTTCCAAAACACAAAGTTCCATAAATGAAACTTCATAAATAATAACATAACTTGTTTTCTTAGCACCAATTTACATACACAGTAGTCATCTAGAGCAGGTCCACAATAATAGCTACATATATAACAAAGAAAAATTATGCACGCTTCACCATACTGTTAAAAGAAATATTTTGCACGAAGGTATCCATATGCATTCAATAGCATTGTCCACAGGACAAACATGCAGAATCAGTAATATGAGACCAGAAGTAGTATGACATCTCTTTTGATCCACATAAATTCAACATCTGTGAAAAGCCGTGTGTTTATTTTTAAAGCACCCAATGTGAAGAATTAAGGACCAATATAGAAAAGTTACCGGCGCCTTGGAAGAAGAGGAGAGCGTCTACGCATTGGACTGCCACGTATCCTTCTTGGAGGGGACCTTTAAAGAAGATAATTAGTGGCCAAAAAAAAAGCTCAAAAAATTTAACATCTCTAAGATGCAAAATTTAGTCATTACACATACCTGATAGGGGAACGCCTCCTTGGTGGGGGACTTCCAGAGTGACCTCTGGGTGGAGATACAAGCCTCCTTCCTGGAGGTGTATCACCATGACGACGAGCGCGGGACCCAGCACGACGACGTGGAGAGTCGAGCGGTCGTCTAGGAGATCCACCCCTGCGAGCTATAGGGGATCTCCTTCGTGGTGACAGAGGTGGTCTCCGACGAGGAGAAGCTGATATCAATAAGATAAAGATAGATTACTAGCATAGTAGACAAAGAAAATACAGTGTCATAGAATGGTATATACGGAGAACTTACCTTCCCTTGGACGCTTTGGTCCATCCTTCTCAGCAGTGACACCATCAGTTTTCACAGCCTCTCTCTTTGGAGTAGTGGAAACAGGTTTGGGGGGCGGTGACACCTTCTTACTCTGAGCCAAAGTAAACTTTGCTCGGATTACATTACCATCAATTTGAGCCTGAAACAAGGTACTTCACCACATCAAATCCATTGCACGGTCATATTATAGTAAATATTTCTAACCCCAAACTGAGAAAGCTTACACCATCCATGTATAATTGTGCTTTTTCAGCATCTGCTCTTGTCTTGAACTCAACATATCCGTATCCTTTTGGAATATTAACCTGCACATGAAGCCCGTATAACATATTTGTACCAAACAAGATTCCAAAATCAAGAATTAAATCTAGCATAGACTTACAGAACGATCAATTGCCAGCTCCACATTGACAACTTCACCAAAGTTACCTATAAAACCATATAAAGTGGGATAAGAGACTACACAAAAAATTGCAATAAGAAGATGATAGTTATCGGGCTAAAGTTAGGTTATGCAACCCTGTTTATCTCAACATTTTTTACAGAAAAAATATGAGCTAATCATGTATGCACTTTTCATGCATAGGTCTATGAAATCTGAGCTAAGGAAAGGAATAGTGCCGCAGAGCACAAGAAACTTGTAAGACAGATGTTACCTAAATTTGAAGTTACAGTAGCTAATTTTGCATATGTGGCAAAAATTATAGGTTGCTATGTCCAAAAAAAATTGTAAATGGAAATAGCTTAGAATTGACTCCTCCAGAATTAGGTATATTAAACCACTAACATAATTCTCATGATACAAAAAGAAGTCACATAGTAAATAACACAAAATGAAAACATACAGAATATTTCTCGTAAATGGCCTTCGTACACATTCCTCGTAAGCTCGTCAATGTGAAGAACAAGTGACTCATGAATTGGAGAAGCTTTCCTGAAATGTGACATGCTAGCATATGCAGGTCTGTACTGACATACAATAAACTTATGGGCTTTGAGGAAAAAAAATATAGTAGATCTACCAGACAAATCTATGATCAGACATAATGAAGCCCAGCCAGAACTCAATACCAATGAGAGCCCAAGTAGCAAGTTGATAAAGGTTGTAAAACTCATATCCAAATAAACAATGCAGTGAAAAATAAAAGAGACTATGTGGATAACATGAGAATTGATTGTTATAGTTATCAATGGGCCCCCCAAAAAATAAAAATATACACTAATGAACCCACAAATGCGAAGGAAAAACTTCTAAAAAAATGCAAAAACTTATATACCTTGGGGATGGAGATGCCCTTTTAGATTGTGGCAGTGGAGAACGGCCTCGCCTAGCAACTTCAGGACTGAGAACAAATCAGTTTACTTAGCATAAAACACAAAACTTATTTTGGGGGAACATCAGGAAGAAATTACATTAAAACATGGAGAGAAAAAAAAAATTAAATGCCCGTGGTTTACCAAATAAACTGCATGCTTGACTACTTTTCAATTATTCAACTCAAAATTGTAGTTTTTGGGCTTCAACTCTCGATATACACAATTTTGACCTATATATTCATACTTTGTGATGGAGTTGCTGAATGTTTAGTGTCAATTGGTGTTTCACACAAAAAGCGGATTAAAGAAAAATTGCCTATTGACTACAAACATTCCAAAAAGAAAAACTATTTGAGAAATAAAAAACAGAACTTCAATGCTATATATGAGCAGAAAAGTTAATTGAAACAAATTTAAACTTAAATAAAAAAATCTTTGATTCCAGGCTCGCATAAATTTTTTTATGTTCCTTATGAGCTTTGTCCACATTTTCTAGCCAACCAAATAGCACAAAACAAACCCTAAGGGTGTAAAATTAAAGCGCAAAAGTTATGACCGAACCTTTTTCTGGAGGGAGGGGGGCTTCGGCTAAAAGAGCTACCACTCCGCGATGGAGATGAGGAAGTGGAGAAGGACCTGGAGCGAGAAAGCGAGCTGGAGCGAGAGTCGGAGCCAGAGTAGGAGCGCGAACGCGAGAAAGAGCGTGAGGATGAGCCAGACGCGGACCCTGACGGTGAGCGACGGCCTCGGATTGGCTTCGCCATGGCTTACAAAGAGACGAAACCCTAGATAAACCCCTGAGAGAGGTGACTGGTGAGTGGCCCGGAGAGAGAAGAACTCGTTTTATGTTATCGAGTATCGACTGTGAACTTTAGAAGAGTATACTTTCAGAAATAAAAACGAGTTAACTCGTATTAATCTCACATGTTGACATGGCATGCCAACCGGGAAAGTTATTGGGCACCCAGGCATTTTTGTATTTACAAGAAATGACAACTGTATTAAGTATTTTTTTTTAAATGACAATAGTGGGGTAAGTATTTGTGTATCAAGCATGTATTTTATGCGGGCACCTACGCCGTATTTTATGGGGTCACTCAATTACTAACTTATCTAACGAGGCAAGTTTGCTCCTTTAATTTAAGGGAGAGTTATGAAAATAGATTGTTAAGAGACACCTTAGGACGTGTTCAGAAAGCATCATAGATTAAAATCATATTCAATGGCATTTTCATAGATTAAAATCATATTCAATGGCATTTTGAAACTAAACTCAATATTATCTTGAATAAAAAAAAACCAAAGAACAAAGTCGATACCATTTACTTCTTTTTTTTACACCCAGAGATGTAGCCTTGTAACGAGGGCACTTAAAAATTATTAAATCACCTGGCATTAATGTTTAGGATTAATTTTTCAGTGTAGCTAATCCATAAAGTTTTACCAAAATTCACTCAAAATGAAAAGACACCCTTAGCGCTGGTGCATTGAATTCATTTGAACCCAATATTGTGCACACCCATTACATATAGCCTTATAATCAAAAGCTCAACATGGCAACTACATTACGATTGCTCTAACAAAATTACATGCAGCTTGAGCATCATCTTTGAGCTGAAATTTGTACTTGCAACATAATATCATCTCACCAAGAGTTCGAGTCTCCAACGTAGCCTTCGTAATCTTAAATGGGTTAGGTTGGGTTGGGTTGGTTCCCCAAGCTTAACCCAGAAATCTAGTTCATTTGTACTTCAGCACTGGTTGAAGCATCGAGCGTCTTCTCTTGGCTTCATTGTCACCCAACTGCAGCGAAAAGCATATATCTTCGTCGCAGCCATTCCTTAACGATGAGAGATTCTCTGAAGTTGTCCTATCCATGGGATTCTTTTTATGTAGTGGGGATCCACGGATGAAGCTTGGTATAAATTGGTGTTCCACACTGGGAACTGCTTGATCCCATCTTCCAGATGAAACTCGGTTTCCACCAAGGAAAGTGGGCTGCTGGGTTCAACTTCTAAAGGAATATGCTGAATTTGGAGACCAAGTGATTCAAACTTCTCATCGGCTCTTTCCTTTGGAAGCATCCCATCAGGAGGTGAAGAGTCACCAACTGTGGATCCAATTGCCCGTTGCTGAAGCCGTCCTTTGTTCTTGTACTGCCACTAAAGGTAACATACATAAAGAGATTTGTAACTAATCATATTCTATGTATTTATATGTTTGTATCACAAAGGTGACCATGAAACTCAGTTGTAACTATAGGTAACAAAAATGAGTGAAGAAAATCAGAAATTTGCAGTACTAGCAAGAAAGCAAATTCCAAAGCACCAACCTTTAAGTCCTTCATCAGTTGTAATGAGGTCGAGCTCAAGAAGGTTGAGAAGACGTCCGAGATCAACTCCACTTGTCCAATTCTCAGGAGGTTGACCAACTTTCAACTTAAGTCGACCTCGGTTAGCAGTACCACCCCATATGATCCCAATTGGCTGTGGCTTCTCACCATTATCGCCTTTTAGTACTATTAGGCTCCCGCTATCTCCCTCAAGGTCAAATGTCTGTTGGTTCTCACCGACAACAAGAAAATCAGTTAGAAGCATATGCCTTTCTCATCATTGTACTCAAGGGCATATGCCAATACAGTTCCATTGGTCAAGCCAGAACTTCTTCCGACCTTCATCACCTGCTTTCCAATAAGAGTACTGATTGGAGACTGCAAGTCAATTATTTTAACATCACCAATCTCTCCTACTCCTTTGACGGATGTAATAACGGTACACATTTCAAAATCATCAGCAAAAGGAATGAATGCACCATCTGCTCTCACAAATGTCTCTGCAATAACACAAAATCAAATATAATTCGCGGTTTCTTGTTATAAGCGTATCGGTCTTTAATATTAGCAAGCCTAGGAAAAGATGGCCTTACTACCTGAATGATCATAACACATGTTTTTATGCTAATGGTGGAAATAATATGCCAGACTATGAAAAAGGAAACAGGAAAAGGCTAAAATGGAATATTAGACAGTTAAGTAGGTGATTTAAAGCATCAGGATGTCTTAATGCCATCAAAAAGAGGAAACTACTGAACATTAGAGTATGTAAACACTATGCAGACTTATTAAACTTTGACTTTCTTTACCTGGGTTAATTCCGGCAAAGATTCCATACCAAAGCTCATCTGTGATAAATGAGGTAGCTCTCTCCACTGCACCAAGATATACCCCCGGCCCAAGTGATGGAGGTAGGGGATGAAACATCTTCTGATTTGGGTAATCTAAATCAACAGCAACGTGCCGATTTGTGAGAAAACCAACCTGGCGGTTGCCCGTTTGACTCCTCACTATAGCACCCAGTGTTCCATATGTCTCCTGGCTTGCCACCTGAATACATGCAAAAGAAACAGTGTACTTTCCGGTAAGATATAAAAGATTTACTAGACTAAGATCAATGCAGTGATGCAGTGACAGTGAATAGAATAAGATATGGATTTACTAAGTACCTAACTCCGGTGTAACATATCTTAGAAGTGTGACCCTTCAATAAATCTCTAACTTAGAAGGAAAAGGCTAAATTGAGTTCGGCCAATACGCCATTGACTTTGATTTACCAGATTCAAGACTATGACAGTTGATTGGTACATGATATAGAGAAATATGATACATCACCGGAGGCTGGAAGTAACTAATAGTTACCAAATTTTGAATAATTATCATCTCATATTAGCAAATCCACAATAACTGATGGCCATGCTTCGGAAAAATTAAAAGTAGTGTGTTTCCAATTTCCCATCCACATTAATAGTTCATCGAAAAAGGTAAACTCTCAGAAGGTAACATAATCATACTTGAGAACCTGAGCCAATGCATGGATCACCTCCACGCAAATCATCTACAATTTCGGTGTACAATTGCTCTTTGGGACCTGGCTCAGGTGCACCAAAATATGAGAATTCTACAACGTCCACATCACACCATACGCCTCCAGGCCCCTGATTAAGTTTAAAAGAAGCATTTTTCACTAAACTTTAAACACAAATAAAATCAGATGGAATAGGTATTGATAACCTCAAAACAAAAATTGTTGAAAAAAAACGAAAAATCAAATCATTCTTAGCATTTTTATTCACCTCTAAGGCAGTGGGTAAACACTGTATTGGGCTGAGCCATTGCTTGTGAACTTTTCTTGCAACAAAGACAAGAATAGCTGGTATGTCAGTTAACACACCACGTCGAATCCGAAAGCCAATTGCTGTTCCAAGACTGTAACACCGCAAAATCTTGCTATGAAATGCCCTTATAGTCATCAGTTCAAGCAATGTAGTCGCTTGCTGCCCTTTTGGCAACTGACCAAGAGTTTCAGCAGGACCCCTTTCTGTAGATTAGTGAAATAGTTTGCCCTCTCTTCAGCAGCATCATTCAATCGGCTTGAGGTAGGCCAAGAGAAGTAAGCAGCACTAGTCTCACAATGCTGTCCAGCTGATGCAAAGGGTTGAAGTGTTGGTGGACTTAATGAAGGCAAATTAGAATGACTGCAATAGTTTCTCTCAAGATCTAAAGCTGACTCCTCGGATAGTGTTGAACCTGAGCAACGCATCCTCATATCATGTCTGCTCCGCTCCATCTTTTTAGTTTTTCTAACACAATAATATAATGAAAAGACTAAGGAAAATACTAAGGTAATAACATTCTAACTTATAAGAAAGAAACAAAAGTGGAGTTAGGTAACACATTTGCAACATAAGGAAGTAGAACTAACACTGTGCTTGATTTATACATAAAAGAAGGGGAAAAATGACCAAATAATACGAGTTAATCACAATTTAAGCTAGTGGTGTAAGTGGACACACTACGTTATAATTTTAGTCAGAAATGCAAGTCAGGCAATATAATATCGGGTATTAGGCAATGATCAGGCATGGCTGGACCATGCATTCCTCAATTCTAAGTACACACACAGGGTGAAGCATGCCTCAAAATAAGACATGAATGAATGCTGTGACTTGCTTAAAGGTGAAGGCATGCTCAAAATGGACTACGAAACATCTGCCTACAGTAACAGCAGGGTTAATACACTTAAAATTACACATAATTATGATGTTTTCCACTGAAGATACAAGAAATGCATGCTCTAAGCCCTGAAACAACTTTAGGAGCACATCCAACTTTTTATCACCACCCACAGTGAAAATTATAACAACAAATTCCTAAAATTAAGCAATGGGATTTGACGACAGAATAATAGTCTTTTTCCAATTAGGTCTACTTGGCTAGAAAATAATGTAAAATCTTCTGCTTTTTAGTTCTAAAACTAAAGCCAAACCAACAGTCACCTCGAAATCACCGTTGAAATCTAAAGCCAAAATAGAAACTACCTCCCACATCCCATTTTCCTCGTAGGCCTCACCAACCAAACATAGCATAAAATGTGGAAGGCAGCAGAGTAGCTTTGCTGAAAAAGCAAGTGCTATGAATACTCATCCTTTGTAGCTTTTGACCAAAATGTTTAAGTAATTGCACTACCAGTACAAAAAACTTATTTCAGTCGCTGTTCAAAACCGATGCTAAAAATCACAAAGGCAACATACAAGAAGGCAACATGAGGTAACAAACCCAGCAGAAACAAAAAAACACAAACCTTTTCAGACATGAAGATAACCTGAACATAAATCAAACGACTTAAACTGAGTTAAAAGAAGAAAGCTCACTAATCTAGCAATGGCAGAGTCAGGGCAGAAGAGAAAAGAATTATATGGGTTCTTCTGCAGGAGCCTCACAGAGACAAAACGCCTCAAAGCAAACCAACCCAAGTGAAAATTCAACCAAACTGGGGCAAGAATCGGCTCAAGAGCCTCTGGGATTGCCTCTTTGGTTGTTTGCAGCAGAAGAGACTCAAGAGAGGTTGCTGCTGCTATAAAAACCCATAAAATTAAAGCTGGTAAAGTCGAGCTTGTGCGCTTATTTTAATGAGCTTATTTCTTTTTCTTTTTTTAAATGGGGAAGAGAGCTTGGTGGGAAATAGAGTAAAGTGGAGGGGGCTGTATGCTAATCTTTGGGTCTTGAAGCTGTCTGATTTGTGTTGGCTACTTGAACTGATTCTGTAGCTGCGACTGCGAGGGAGCTTCGTATCCGTACGAATGGAATACTTGTCACTGTCACGGTTTTTAGGATCAAAATATTTCATAATTCGATGGCAACATTTTTTTGGAAAATATTTTGGATCTGATCGTAATGTTTAAGGAGAATCTAGGTTTTCAACTGCTTGTTGATTTTTTGTTGTTCATCTTTAGTAGGCCGAAGTTTGTTCTAATTGGTGTTTTGATTTCTTTTATGCTATATATTGATGCTTCGAATGAGTTGAATTTAATGGAAAATTTTAAATAATTCAATGGTGATAAACTTATGACCAGAATTAGTACATTAGAGCGCATTTTCAAGAAATTCTTGATCGGGAGGATTAGAGCACATTTTCAAGAAATTCTTGATTATTCTAAAATGCAAGGAGAGATATTAAGTTGAGAGTTCTTAAGTTATTTATGTACAACAACAACAACAACAAAAAAGTATGTCTACTTTTGAATTTAAGGATATAATCAAGTTATTTGTAGAATCAGAAGCCTTTGCACGATTCTCTTCTAGTCAAATAGACCGAACAAATTGAATTGATCAGATAAGAACCATACAAACTTTCACAATGTCCCGATCTAAATTATTCAAACTTAAGTATACATGGAGTAACATAGTTGCTCTAACCAAAGGTTGTTGCACCTACATGAAAAGAAGCAAAGTAATTAAGGACTATCATTCACTAGTGGTATCTAAAACTATACTGAAATTTTGTTTCCATGAGACCCTAAACCTCGGCGACCAAACAAAAACAACAGTTATATCAAATTCCTATTTATACAAACAGATTGCAAAATCAATATAGGCTGCTGTCAATATGAAGATATTTTAGCAGCAAATTGCATAGGCAATAAATCTGAAGCCATTTAGAACTTCGTAGTTCCTTGTGCACCATCATCATCATCCCTCAAATTGGGCCTCAACGAGTGCAACAGCTAAGCAATATGTAAGTTTTCCTTGCATTAACAGTTGATGCAATGTGCAAACTCCAGAGCTATGCAATTGCACCCTAGTTTCCATCAAATATGTCAGTTTCCATTCCTTGACAACCAAAGTAAGTTAAGATTCAGAGTCATTGTAATTCTCAGAACCTCAGCAACTATTAACTAACAAATTTGTGTGTACAAAGTTAACTAATAACACAGCAACGAATAACAAATCCTATTGATTCAAACGCTATACCCAGGGGATAGGGATAGAGAAAGAGGAAAAAACCCTTGTTTCAAACCATCAGATCAGAAGATGATTTCACCAAAAACAAGTGAAGTCTTTTGCAAAGGAACAACTTCATTAACCACATCATAAACACTTGCAAAGTTCAATACAAGAATTAGGTACAAGTGCATATGCATATACTAGTAGACGTAGAAACTTACACACTGGATTACACACAATCCATTAGTTCTGATGAAAGTCATCCATTAGCTCTGCTGAAAGTTCGGCGAGATGAGGCTCTCGACATACAAATCAGCAGTGAATCTAGACGGAAGGCTATTTCCCACAAAATTGTTACAAGTTCCATCCTGTTCCATCCTTAATGTTGCACAGAAGTAATTGCTTTTGATTTCTCACCAGTAATATCTTGGTAGTACCCTTCCAGTAACACAATGGTTTCAAAGACTTATAAAAGTCCATTATAAAAAACCTAGTCCAAGATTCCTTCACATTATACTCTTTCATAACCCAAAAGTAGTGCTGTCTATGACTCTGCTGGTGTAGCAAACAAAGACACCCTCCCAAAACTCCGGTCGTGAACCTCTTATAATCTGTGACTGAATCAGGAGGGGCCAAGTCCAAGAACTTCTCCTGTGTTAAATCATAAGCAGCAATGACACATGGATTTCCAACTCCAAGTGGACCACATAACCAGTGGACAGCTCCATTGAGAAATGTCCCAACCCCATCGAAAACATGTTTGTAAGGAAAGTCTTGAACCCTTTTCCATGAATTCTTTCTCAAAGAAAATACAAGCACCATGCATCCATAAGCAACTTTGACAAACTTGTAATCATCAATAGAACGATCATAACCGAAGCTGTTTACATGATAAAAATCCGTCACTTCTCGTGGGCAAACATGAATAAGCAGGGGGCAATCCGGTACCTTGAAGGACAGTCTAATGGAAGGATTAAATATAAAGAAACCTTCTGGCTGAGTCAGAGTCATAATGCAGACCAACCCATTACAGGACCAAAGATTAGAACCCGATGCTTCTCCAGGTGATCTTTGAGGGGAAAATCAAGCTCCAAGGGCAACATATCATCATCTATAGGGGCTAAATGGTCCAGAATGAAGAGAGACCTAGACCCGAGAATGAGTTTCTGACAGTGGGTTCTGGTGAGGGGGGGTTTGGATGAAGTGGGTTGAGTGGTGAGATGGAGCCATGACCTGGCCACACACCTAAATCTACACAGACTTCACAGGAAGTCTAGACAGTATTTCTGCAATGATATCTTGTGAAAGGCTTGGCATTGATTCATAAAGTTCAGACCTTTACACAGATTATACGAGATGGGTAAATTTCCTAATCAAAGACCAAAGATGGGTAAATTTCCTAATCAAAAACCAATATGGGTCTGCAAAATTACAAGTTTCTAATAAGATGAATTATGTGGTAAATTTCCTAATCAAAAACCAAAGATGGGTATGCAAAATTACAAGTTTCTAATAAGATGAATTATGTGGTAAATTTCCTAATCAAAAACCAAAGATGGGTATGCAAAATTACAAGTTTCTAATAAGATGAATTAAACATAATTTTGAGATAACCCATTTTCATATAGAGGAAAACAAGATAAAACGAACAAGTCGGAAGAAAAAGAGAGTCAGAGGAGGAATGCGATGATACCCAGAAAACAAGAGCTGACAGTTGAAGCTGTCGAGCCTTAGGTTGCCCTTCTATATTAGAAATGACCGGAAATTGTTGATTCTATTTGAAATTTTGGAGACTGGCAAGATATTCATTCTGGCTTTGAAAGGGGCATAAATGGAATGGAAGTAAGAATGAAATGAAGAATAAACGAGAAGACTTGCACTTGACGAAAGAAATTTGAGTGGATTCTTCCTGTAGGTTTGTTAATTTTTTATGTGCTACAAAGTAAGGTGTGAATGGGTCGGTTCCGGATCGAGGTTGCTACTTGGTAAAAGTTAAAACCACGAAACGTCGCATCGGTTATGTAGGGCGAGGATTGCCGCCAAGTGTTCAGAAAATTTATCTGTGGGAAGGTATGAATGGTGTGGGATAATATATATATATATATATATATATAAAGATCACGATTAAAAATATATCGCTAGTTAAATTTGTGGATATCTCGTCTCAAATATTGATATCGATATCGATATCGTTTACGGTCAACAAAAATGATGGAAATTCGATCTAAAAGTTGAAAAATTTGGAATTAAACTTTGGAAAAAACTTAAGTATCCAATGATGGTTATATAGGATTAATAAAAACTATAAAATGACTATTATATAATAAATATATAATGAATAATATGATACAATACGGTTCTGCCGATAACTAAGAATATAAAAAATTTACATAAACATAAATTGAAGTAAATTACTATAATTGAATGTTAATATAATTAAAACCATAACAATAAGCATGAAAAAATTTAAATGGAAGAAAAATTATAAAATGAATAAAAAAATTGCAGCTTTGCATGCACCTGGGGTCAAACCAAGTTGGTAGCTAATTAATAAAGGGCAAGAATAGCCCACAACCAACTAGCTAACATGCTCAATTTGAAAATATAGCAACCCACTAATATATAAAATATTAATTAACTTAAAACCAGTCATCTCCTACCTCGCGCGGGTCTGAGATTCGGGTTTTTTAACCCGCGCGGCATGACCCGACTGAAACTCCATGGTTTTACGTCCGATTTTCATGAAATTTAACCATATCTCGATCGTTTTAATGAAATAAGGAGATCGATGATCTTAAAATAAGGGAAAATGTCGATATTTCGCTCAATTTCTTTCCCCTCTCCCTTTTACATGCCGACGACCAATATTTCCGATATATCGGCGATATTGTCGATATTTTCATCAATGTTTATATGTCGAAAATGTACAAGAGCATAACACTAGTGTGGGGTAAAGTATTATCACATCTTGTGGTATCCTTTGAATTTAAGTTACTATATAATCATCGAAGAGGTTTAACTTTTAAATTATTATTTTAAGATTATTTGTACAAAAAAATTAACTAAATTGAAGATTGTATAGCATTTTATATATGTAAATTAGATATAAGGTTTGATGTAAGGATCATTCTTATTATTAGTACATTTGAATTCTTTGGTACATATGAATGCCTAAACTATCTCTCACTATTTGGCCCAGAAGCCCATGGGTTTGTGGGGACCTGCTTGTTAGGACCCGTCCCAATCCCCCCAGGATTAACGCGGGGTGTCCCTGATCTCGTTTGACACGGAGTGTCAGACAAGGGAAATTCCGACTTTAGCCCGCTCGGGCCTTCAGAGTACGCCAGGATCCGGAGGAGGTATGTGATGTCTCGGTCTCTACTGCAGCCCGCATCCGCTGTCAACCTGAAGGGCAATCAAAACATTTAAAAGTTGTGAGTGGACAAAACAAATCATTTAATAAAAACATTTTATCGAAAGACATTTGTACCCTTCACTAAAAAGTATGCATGTATTCGAAAACCATTTACCAAACCTTACATGAAATCAATACACGGGCCACTGCCCAAATCCATGTGGGACTCAGCCCAAAACATGTACACATCACATATCATATAGTATATATACATAAATCACACAACCATTCTGTCACAGTATCTAAAGCTACGCGCGTGCTACCCGGGATCTCAAAGCCCAAGTCTCTTAGGGTCCACCCAGGTCAATGTCCGTAGATCAATGACCCTCCCCGAGGTTATAATCCAAGCCCTCCTGAGAGTAAGGTACCCAACGGGGGCGACTCCACTCAATTAGTGCTCCGTGACTACTCCGGAATCCACCCAGGCCAACGACCCTCCCCAGAGGAGACATTCCAAATAAGGAAGGTATATGAATATATATATATATATATAACAAAAACATTCAAGCCCGGTCCTCATAAACCGTCATGAAACTAGAAATCCATTTAGGGTCCTCGACCCGAAATCATAAACGTAAAATAACTGGGCCTCGTACCTGAACTCATGACTCAACTGGGCATCGTGCCCGATATCTTAGGGTCAATCACGATTTCGATTGTAGTGATGCGTGCAACCATCCGTCCAGGACTGCTCTCAATCTCGGTATGTCGCCGTGAACGTATCAACCGACGCGACCACTACAAGATCATGGTGCACTCATCACCGATCGATATCTTGAACCATCAGCACTCCGAAGTCGAGCCTCCCATGGCTGCCTGACAACAGATCGTGCATCGTGACCTCTCCGGAAGGAACAAATCCCAGTCCGGAGGCGAAGGTCGTATCGTCCGTCGCCGTGTACATAGCACCCGCCGCGACCACGACTCAGACCCGTAGGTCATTAATAGGGATTCATGCCCGAGACAAAACCAAATGGGTCTCATGCCCGAGTTTATCCTTTTTAAATCCAAAACCTTTTCATTTAAACCATCATAGAAATACAAACCCGTATAGGCACCGTATAAGGCCGAAACCTCGAAATACGTGCCAATACGTAACCACACACAAATGAACTCATGGAATCAAAAAACAAGTATTAAAACATATGATAAACGTTTATGCATGCATCAATTTAGAAAACAAGGTCCACTCACAGACCGTCCGAGCTGCCGCCTCGATACGCGTGCTATTTGGCTCTCCCGGGCCAATCACTGTCACCAGGACTCCCAAACCTGTCCAAATCATAATAGAGGGTTGCTAACTACCTTATTAACCTCTTACTAAAGCCCCATAATTTTCCCGAATTTTTAAGTATTTTTAAACTTGATCCTAAACCTTCGAACACCCCGAAACCTATCGAAACGATGTCCAATCGACACGAAACCAGTCCCAAAATGTTCCTTACATCGAATAGATGATTCCACATGTTGGAAAGATCCCCAAAAGGTGGCCCACGTGCCCCCACGCACGGCCTGAAGCCCCTGTGCATGAAGCCCACGCGTTGGGCACTATTTATCATCATCAAGCTCCAGCGAACCGGTTCGCCTAGTTTGAACGGGATCGGACCGGTCTGAACCGGTGCGACCGGTTCACTGCCCAATCTCTCCTATTTTCGATCCAATTCAATCCATTTTCATTCTAATCTCTCCCTAATCTCATTTCCTATCTTTCTACTATTTAAAATCATGAAAAATGCTCAAGAATCTCACCTTCCATGATTTAACCAAAAGCTTGATCTTCAAGCTCGATTTCTTGACTTCCTAGCCACCCCTTTCCTTCCAAATTGATCTTCCTCAAGTCTCCTTGGTCCCTAGGTCTCATTAGAATTGAATAGGACTCAAAACACCAATCAAAACCAAACTTTCAATTTTTGAATATTAAAAAGGGTTCTCGGGTTTGTTCGACTTACACCCCCCCCCCCCCCCCCCGGGCGCGCCATGAGCCGTCGTGGACCGCCGTCCTCGCCACTCTCAGCCTCTCATCATTCCTCACACGACAATATTGATGCAATGTGATGGTGGTGGTGTGATATGGTGTATGGGTGTGTTTGCTAAAAATGGAAATGTAGAAATGGAGGTGTTCGGGTTGTGAGAAAACAGAGAGGGAGGATGATAGTGATCAGGTGAGAGGGAGATGAGATGGACGGACAGGATGAAGGGGAAGGGTGAGATGAAGGGCTAGGATGGAAAGTGGTTAGGGATTAAAATATAAAATAATTAAATTAATATTATTTAATTAGTTAGATCCACTTTTTAGGGAAGCCACCAATAGGATGAGTGACACTTGTCACTTATCCATGGGTCCCACTTTAAATAGCTGCCCAATCAGATCTCGCCACCTTATCCCCGTCTCGTAATACGTGCATAGTGAAATCAAACTTCCGTGACCCATAACTTTCCCGTTCGAAGTCCGATTTCGGTGTGCTGCCTGTCTATGGATTCATATCGACTCGATCTACGTAACGGCCCTCGGTCCCCAGACCTCCCAGGTCAAAAGTCAACTATTTGCCCTTTTTACCCAAATTACCAAATTACTCCCGAACTTCCGAATGTCACAGCTTCTTCCTCGAACGTAGAAATCGAACGTGCCACCTGTCTATGAACTCGTGACGTCCCGAACTACGTTACAATCATCGGCTAAAGTCCATTTGATAGCCTGAACGAAAAGTCAACGTTTTACCCACGACCAGGGGCAAAACAATCATTTTGCATCGTTCATCCGATTTCGCCCAACTAATCATGGATTAACCTCACTAATCATGATTAGTCACTAATCTAATCCCTAAATTCGCGACGGGTCGTCACACTGCTTGACTCGGTGGACAAAAGCTCAACATGATTAACTATGGACTGTCAATCGGCCTGCCACGAAAGTTAGCAGGCAGAATTTGGACTTAGGGTGTTCAAACTTGATAGGCATGCACTCGGTGTAACGACCCATCCCGAATTCCGGGATTCGATTAGTGACTAATCTTGATTAGGGAGGTTGATCGGTGGTTAGTTGGGCGAAATCGGACAAAATGTGCAAAATGACCGTTTTGCCCCTGGTTGTGGGCAAAATGTTGACTTTTTTATCGGGCGGTCAAACGGACTTTAACCAATGACCGTGACGTAGTTCGGGACGTCACGAGTTCATAGACAGGTGGCACGTTCGATTCCGACATTCGAGGAGAAAGTTGTGATGTTCGGAAGTCGAGGGGCATTTTGGTAATTTGGCATATTAGGGCCAAATGTTGACTTTTGACCGGGAGGTCCGATGGACGAGGGCCAAGGACCGTTACGTAGGTCTCGTCGATATGAATCCAATGACAGGCGGCATGCCGAAATCGGAGTTTCGACGATGAAGTTATGGTCACGGGAACGAATTAACGAACCGAGGCTTCGATTAAAATAATAATAAAATAATGAATAGTAACTGATGACTGTACACACCTGGATGAGTGACAAGTGTCATCCATCCCTTAATCTAAGCCCTAAAACCTTATCCATGTTTCCTTCCCAACATAATCATTCCTACATCATCATCACCATTAATCAACCATTAACCTTAATCAATCCCCACCATCATTCCTTCTCTGTATTTCAAACCGTGAACAACTGTGTGTGAGGGCTAGGAGAATTGGCTCCCTTCCTTTGCCGTTCTTGAGAGAAAAATGAGAGATTAGAGGGCTGGGATATCAGGGGAAACACGAGGGATTGAGAGAGTGTTGAATTCTGGGTTTCAGATTTTAGAAATTTTGGGGGGAAAAATTCAATTGTTGAGATTTGAGCCTTGTGGCTCGAAATTGAGCTTGATTCTAACTTCCTGGGATTGAGACGAGTGAAACCCAACGAAAATTGAGGAGAATTGGGGTCGAATTAAGGAAGAACAGAATGAAGGAGGTCTCTGAAATTTCGACCTTGAGTCGAGGAATTTGAGGCTTTGATTGATGAAATTGAACTGGGGATTTTGTTCCTGAGGATCCCACGATGCTTCTGGAAGGATCAATTGAAGAAAATCAATGGCTTTTGGCTCTAAACAGACCTGGTAACAGTAAGGAAAATTCGAGGTTGAGTCGTGATCATTGAGTGATCAAACGATGTAATTGATGTGGGAAACAGTTTCTCATGGTCCAGTGATGCTTCTGGGTGCATCAATTGGAAGAAATCAGCAGCCATTTACGGAATTCGATGAAGGAACAGTGACGGGTGTTCTTCATTGTTCATCGTGAAATTGTTGGCATTTAGGTAAGTGATCGTGTAATTGAGTTTACAGATCTTAAATTGAACTTAAAAAGAAGCTAACTAAATGATCAATTGAAGTAATTAAGGCTGAATTGATAGGAAACCAACCGGGTCATCTCGCGGGCAAAAGGACCCGTTTATCAGTTAAACGGGTGAGGACGATGACACTGTAGCAAGCGCGTGGGTTTCACGCGCAGCCACTCACGGCGGCGCGTGACGGCGTATGGACACGAATCTCGAGGTGAGGTCAACATGACTTCTGTCCTATTTAATGTAACGAACATTTTGGGATTAGTTTCGTGTCGATCGGACACCGTCTCGATATTGTTCGGGACGTCCGAAGGTTTTAAATCAAGTTTAAAAATAGTTAAAAATTCGGGAAAATTACGGGACTTTAATAGGATGTTAATGAAGAGGTTAGTGACCCTCTAATGTGATTTGGACAGGATTGGGAGTCCCGGTGATAGTGGTGTGGCCCGGGAAGGCCTATGGCACGCGTATCGAGGCGTATCGTTAAACGGTCTGTGAGTGGACTTTGGTTTTATAAATTCTATGCATGCTTAACTGTTTTATATGGATTATGATTGTGATTGTATGATGTTGATTTAGATATTGGTAAATTATACGGTTTCAAGTATTTCGAGGCGATTTACGTGCTTGCACGTAAATCGAGGTTTTTCCTGTTTTGCACGGATTTTCCATGTTTATGGTCTTGGATAAAATTTGAGGAAATGATATTAAAATTGGAAAGATAAACTCGGGTTTAGGCCCACTTGTTTGGAAACCTCGGACTTCGAGTCCAATTGAGTATGTAATCGGGCCAGGGGCCCAATTGCTTTATGAAATCGGGCCAAGGGCCCAGTTGTTACGAAATCGGGCTGAGACCCATTTGAGTGATATTATCGGACCAGGGGCCCAGTTGATTTACGAATTCGGGTCGTGGGCCCAGTGGTTTATAAAATCGGGTCGTGGGTCCAGTGGTTTACAAAATCGGGCATGGGGCCCAGTTGGGTTATAAATATTATTTCGGGTCTAGGACCCTATGTTAATAAATGTGATTTCGGGTCTAGGACCCTATGTTAATAAATGTGATTTCGGGTCTAGGACCCTATGTTAATAAATGTGATTTCGGGTCAGGGACCCTAAATGGAATTGTGATGTTTTATGGCGATTTCGGGCAGGGCCTATTGTAATGTTGTGAAATGATTTAATAAAACTGTTTCCATATACCATCTGGATACAAGGATATATGATGGTCTCCTCCAGATGTCTGGGACACTAGGGAAGTCACGGTGCATTGCCTGCGAGGGGTTATTGTACGGAGTTACCGGACCGTATAGTGATTCAGGAGAAGGATTGCTATGATGACGTCTAGGACGTCAGACATCGGTGATGTCAAAGATATGGACTCGAAGAGACCCCGGGCAGCACGCGTCGTTTATTATACCGTGAGATATGACGTCTGGGACGTCAAGCATTTGGGACGCTAAGCATCTAGGATGTTGGTGATGGTAATGTGGTAAATATGGATTAATGAATCTATGAAATGGATTTTCGGTTGGATTTGTGTTTATGTGGTAAAAATGGATTATTGGTTGATGAAATGGTATTTCGGGTCGAGGACCCTAAACGGTTTTGGAATTATGAATTTATGATTATGGCTTTGGGCGGTGGCCCACATGGTTTTGTTTGTATGGTTGTGGTATTCCACAGTTTTGGGACTGAGTTCCCACACTTGGTTTTGAGTTACGGTTTTTGGGCTAAGGCCCTAATGGCTTGGTTGAACAAACGTTTTGGTTACTGCTTTTCGTGGCATGCATACGTTTTTATTGGAGGGCATAAATGTTTTATAACTGTGTTTACTAAACTTAATGATTTTCGTCCACTCACAGCTTTTATTGGTTTTAATGCCCTTCAGATTGATTACGGAAGCAACTGCAGCAGAGACTGGGACATTGCACGCCTCCTCCATCGATCCTTGCGCACTCTGGAAGCCCCGTTTTGGTAGTGACTCTTGGTTATCCCTTTTCTGACACTCCTTGTTGGACGGGAGCAGGGTACATTCCACGGTAATCCCGGGGGGATTGGGATGGGTCCTGTCACTCGGTAAGTCCAGTCCGACTCGCCCATATAAACCCAATCCATAAGCCTGAGTATATAAATTCATTATAGATTAGGCTTTCAGTTTCCTTGTTTGTTTCCTTCGAAAATTATAAATAGATTTAAGCAAGTTATGACCAATAGAATCACTACATTGCCTAGCTTCTAATGCTGGAGGAAGAGAATACCATACCTCTGGATAAAGATGGAATGGATTGGGCCTTGTGTTTCTTAGAATTGGGTTTTGGTGGGGCTTTGAGCTCATATACAACTGCAAACGAAACAAATGATATACATAAGAAACTTTACAAATAGTTTTCTTATTATGCCATTATTGCAGTAGGACTAGGATCAACCACTCCAGTTTCATTTCACTACCCTATTGAATAGATCTACGATGGAAGAAGAAAGTGGTGGTGGTGGTGGAATCTTTTCGTTTGTTGTAAAATGGAACTCTTGAGGTTTAGTCATCTATTTGTTTACACCCGAAATAATCCCTTCTGGGTCGAAGAAAATGGCTCACGAAAATTAAAGGCCCAAAATAGAGAAATAAGCTCAGCCCGAGCAACTTCGAACGCGGAGAAAAAGAAAGCATGTGCAATGTTGATAGATGGGAAGAAAACATCTCAGCTTCTCAAAGGACTGATAATCAACCAATCAAACTCAGCAAATTGATCTCTATCAATTTTTGAAACTATAAACACCTTTCACCAAGGTTTCATGGTTTAAAAGGCTAGCCCTTGTGGCGAAAATTACTTCTTTTGACCTAGAAAATCAAGATGTAGTTTATCTTCTCACCCTATCATGGATTTTATTCAACTGCCTAACCGTCTTTCGAACCACTCCCGAAGCAATGTCATAATGGTTGACTTCACCTCCTTGTACTAACCTTCTTTTTGACTGCTTAGTATCATAAGGGTTGCCTTCTTTCCGGCTGCTAGTTCTTGGATTGTCGATCGAGTTTCGCAGAAGATTAACCTTCTTTTTGACCATTCAGTGGTTCGATACGGATATTGGCAATATCCAAATCCAAACAGTTAAAATCTTAACGGTTCGATACGCTTTGGATTTTCTAAAATTAAAAATAAAACTGTTTCAATCCAAACTATTACTAACGGTTCGGTTTGGATCGAAACGGTTTAAAACCGTTAAGGAATAAAAAAATTAAGGATATAGAAAAAACAACAATACAAAAAAAAATCAATACTCAATATTCAAAATTTTACATATTAAGCTTGCTAAGTATTGAATTGCAAACATTATCATTATACTAAGATTTATCAAACACACAAACTATTTATAATATTTTATTATACTCTTAGATAAGTATATATATACTTATATAGGTATATCTAGGTATTCTTTTATTTTTATTATTTTTACTTTGTATTAATAATAGATTTACACATTAATAAAAATTAATATATTCCTTAACGGTTCGGTTTCGATTTAACGGATTTTCAAAATGAAAATCCAAATCCAAACCGTTAATAACGGAACGGTTTGGATTCTCAAACCGTTTGACTTTTATCCGGTGAAACCTAAACCGTTGGATAAATACGGTTTGAATCGAATCGGTTAGCGGTTTTAACGGATTAGTGCCCACCCCTAATCATAAGAGTTGATTATATTGAATACCGGCTCACGAAAAATCATCGGCTACCGTGAAACGACCCATCCCGAATTCCGGAATTAGATTAGTGATTCATGAAGGATTGGTGAGGTTAATCATGATAAGTTGGGTAATTTCGGACGGACGGTGCGAAATGACCGTTTTGCCTATGGAATGGACGAAACGTTGACTTTTGACTCGGGCGGTCAAACGGACTTCGGATGATGACTAGGACATAGTTTGGGACGTCACGAGTCCGTAGACAGACGACACGTTCGATTCTGACATTCGAGGAAGAAGTTATGTGTCTCGGAAGTTGAGGGACATTTTGGTAATTTGCCATGTAAGGGCAATTTGGTCATTTGTCGCATTGGGATCTGTGCCCAGAGGAATGGTGACACTTGACTGTCTTGGGAAGTGTGCCCAATGGTTTTGGGACACTTTTCCCTCTCTGGAAGGCATTGGAACCTTGCACAACCGCCTCTCATTGTTTTTAAAGGGAGAAATCGTGAAAAATGGTTAAACGGCTAAACAGAAAACAGAGAGACCGTGAGAATCCTTCCACCCAATTTACTCAATCTTCATCATTTGGCCATATGATGTGTGAATGAAAAAGTGAGTGTGGGCGATGAGGAACGAGATGGTACCACCGTGGAAGGTTGTCGTGCACGGTGGTATAAGTTCAGATGTAAGCCGTGTGCCCTGTTTTTGGAATTCGAAAGTGGGTTTTAGTTTAGGCACCTATTAACCATTCTAATCAATTGGACAATGATCTTGAAGGTGAGACGAATCGGAGGAGCTGGGAATGGAGGCCTGCCGTGGACGGTGACATGTAAACAGTGTAGGTGAGTTTTGGATTTCAAAAATGGCAGATTTCGTTTTAGCGCTTGTTGATCGAATTGCTTAATTGGAGAATGATTCTGAGGTTTCTAGGAGTTGATAAAGCTTGGATTTGAGGCCGGAGGTCGTCTGGATTGGCCGAAAACAGAGAAGAAAATTGAAGGGTTTATGTGATGATCGGGAAGGTATGAGTTAGACTCAAATTCTATGTTTTGACACTGTAGATTAATAAGAAAAAATGGGACGAAGCTAAGGGTAAAAGTAGGATCGAAAATGGACTAGAAATGGGCACAAAACCAGGAACGCTGGTTCGGCTGGACCACGAACCAGCGGACCAAACTGGACCTGTCTGAACCGAGTGGACCTGAGGTAGGGAATGATGAATAGTGCGGCGGATGGGGCGCGTGGGGAACTCTTTTGGGGAAATGTTCAACACGTGTTTTAATGTATTCGATGTAACGAACATTTTGGAACTAGTTTCGAGTCGATCGGACATTGTTTCGATATGATTCAGGATGTCAGAAGATTTTGGATCGAGTTTAAAAATAGTTACAAATTTGGGAAAAATACGGGGATTTAGTGAAAGCACATTGGAGTGGTTAGTGACCCTAGAATGTGATTTGGGTAGGTTCGGGAAGTCTAGTGATAGTGGATTAGCTCGGAAAGCGTAATTGCAAGCTTGTCGAGGCAGTAACAGGAATGGTCTGTGAGTGGACTTTGCTTTCTAAATTATGATGCATGCATAAATGTTTTACATGTTTTCTATATGTGATTTCTATGATTATGATTGCGATCTCTATGATTTATGATTTGTATGTATTTCGAAATATTTTACGTATTTACACGTTTTACGAGATTATGGTTTTATGCTATGATTTGATAATGGTTTCGATACTATGATTTTGAGATTTGAATTATGATTTGATTTCAATGGTTTATAAATGGATTTGGAAAAGTTAATTCGATAAACATGATTTCTAGATTTGGATTTGATAAAATGGTTTTGAATTGGATTTGCTGGATTTGGTTTTAGGTATAAAAACCCGGATATGATATGTGACCGCCGGGGGGGGGGGGGGGGGGGGGGGTGGCGGATATATCATTTAGGTTTAAAGACCCGATGAGTTTAAAGACTCGAATATTATGATTCCCCCCATAGGCCTATTGAGTTTAAAGACTCAGATTGATATTGAGACTTGTTGAGTTTAAAGACTCAGATATATATATATATATATATATATATATATTGAGTTTAAAGACTCAGATAGATCCAGCAGGTTCAATGGATTGAAATGTGTTTTAAATGGTTTTCGGATTTATGTGAAACAATAATGGTTTTCAAATGGTTTCACAATAATGGGTTTCAACTGGTTTCGAGATGATTTGGGCTGAGGCCCGGTATTTGAGAAAAGAAGTGTTTTCGGTTTTATAAACGGTTTTATTATCTTGGAATTGAAATGGTTTTCGAATGCATGCTGATAACGCCCAAACTACGCATTAAATTAAATACGTAATTCGAGTGTTATGCAATTTAAACTCTTTTTGTGTAGATGTAGTATTAATAAATAGGGATCGTTCTTAACCGGGGAAATTAGGGAACATTAATAATATGTTACTTAAAAAGAATAATGAATTAAATAATTAAATAATTAAGTAATTAATAATTAAACAATAAATAATTAAAGAATAAATGAATTAAAGAACAAAAAAATTAATGAATTAATGAAATAAAGAATAAAATAATAAAGAGTTAAATAATAAAAGAATAAAGAATTAAATTGGGGGTTTGAGAAGATTGTAATCATAGGATAAAGAAAACAAATAAAAATAATTAAGAACTTAATTCTACTTCTACTTTAACTTTTGTGCAAGTGAACTTTCTTCAAACACATATTTTTACCAACACTCTAACATGATGCTCATATTGAATTAATAACGAAATCCTACTTTAATCATCTCAAATACATGCATACATTTTTCAATATTATAAATGCACCGAACAACGATCATAAATACTTATAATACGATTCATCTTACGTTATTGATTTCAATGTGTGTCAAACATTTAAATCTCTTCAATTTTCTACTAAGTGCACCGAACAGCGGTCATAAACACTTAGCATAGAATTGAAGTTTAAGCACGAAAACATATGAAGTAAAATAAATTCAAAAAGTAAAACACATGGAGATTGCATTCTTACTTACAAATGTTAGAAAGAAAATACTAACATGTAACAACCCGTACCGGAAGCCGGGATTAAGGAAGTGATTAGGAACGGATTAGTGAGCCTAATTGGTGTTTAGTTGGGTACTTTTGGACTTTAGCGTAGAATGACGATTGTGCCCCTAGAATGGGCAAAAGGTTGACTTTTAGCTCGGGCGGTCAATTGGGCATTGACCGATGACCGTGACGTAGTTCGGGACGTCACGAGTTCATACACAGGTGGCCTGCCCAATTCCGACATCCGAGGAGGAAGTTATGATGTTCGGAAGGTTGAGGGCATTACCGTAATTTGGTTAAAATAGGGGGAAACGTTGACTTTTTGCTAGACTTGTCATGTTCACGTAAACCGAGGACTGTTAGATAGGTCTCGACGTCCTGAATACAACGACATGCGGCACGTTGTCATCGGACGTCGGACGGATTAGTTATGAGTCTAGGAACTCGAGGGGTAAAATGGTAATTTTTCAAGGCAAGGGCATTCTGGTCATTGTGCTGCCTTGGGATTTGTACCTAGTGTGTACTGGACACTTGGCTGCTTTGGGGTGTTGTGTCCATCCGATTAGGGACAAGTGTCCCACACTGGAAGGCTGTGGAAGGTTGGACAACCGCCTCGATCGTTTTAAACGGGGATTGGTGTTGTGTCTGCACGGTGTAGAGCAGAAAACAGAGAGTGAGATGGTGAGGTCTTGATCGATTCTCTGTGTGTGTGTGTGAGACCCTGTGAACTGGTGAGAGTGACAGAGAGAAATGAGAAGCTGGTGAGTGGATTAGGAGTGGAAATCGTGCAACGAACAACGAGGGTGTGAGGTTTGAGTTTAAGGGAAAACAGAGAGGATCGAGGTTGTGGTGCCATCACATACAACCATTTTGATCTAATAAAGGTCAAGGGGAAGATAAGACGGTTGAGGACAACACCGTGGACTTAGAGGAGCACAGCGGTGCGAACGGCGGAGGTAGCAACGACGGTAAGCCCTGTTTCCCCTGTTTTTTCCGTTTTGTTCAAATCGATAGTCGTGACTTTTGGGGATGAGTCGACGTGTTCTATAAGTTCTAAGACGTTGACTAGGTCCCTAGGAAGCTGTGGGTGGTGCATCCGTGATGGGGGGGATGCACGGCTGGCTGGATTGAGAAACAGAGTTTTTGAATGGTTTCTGTTTCGAGTTGGGAAGGTGAGTTGTAGGCCGTGTTGTCATGCTTTGATGAGGGGAATGGAATACTGGGTTGGGGACGAAGAGAATGGTGGAAATAGGAAAGAAAATGGTGGACGGATGACAGAGAACCGGTCATGCCGGTTCGGTTCGGTTAGACCGGTCTGAACCGGGTGAACTGAGGTTGAAGACGATGAACAGTGCAGGCGCGTGACGCCCACGCACAGCCACTTTGGGCAGTGCATGAGGGCGCGTGGGGAGGAATTTGAGGAACTTTCCAACATGGTTTTGAGTCTAAACGTTATAACGAATCTATTGGGATAGGTTTCGGGTTAATCGGATGTTGTTTCGGGTTCGTTCGAGGATTCGAAAGGTTTTAGGGCTCGATTAAAAAATAGTTAAAATTACGAGAAAATTACGAGGCTTTAGTAGAAGCTTAATTAAGTAGTTAGTGACCTCGTTATGGGATTTGAACAGGTTCAGGAAAGCCGAGGATAGCGGAATGGCCAGGAACGGCGTAAGTGCGCGCGTATCGAGGCGACGTCGGAATGGTCTGTGAGTGGACTTTGCTTTCTAACTCTTGATGCATGCATATATGCTTTAATATGTTTTCATACGTGACTCTATGACTTGATTTATGATTGTGATGATTTATAGTTGTTGCACATTTTTCGAGGAAATTACAGAAATTCACATTTTACGAGATTTGATGGATCTTGTGATTTAAACCTGGTTTTAATGATTGGATTTTGGGATTTGAAATACGATTGAATTTCAAAGAAAGTAAAAGGATTTCTGAAAAGAGTTTTCGGGCTTGAAGCCCAGTTCAAAAGTGGTTTTCGGAAATGTGATTTCGGGTTTTGGAATCGAAATTCCGGATGACGATTCGGGACTTGAAAGTGGATTCCGGATTTGGGTTCGGAATGGTTATTCCGAATGCCGGCTTACGGAATGATGGTTGCGGACTCGGATCTGTAAAAGAAATGGAGATGAGTTCTGGATTTGGATTCGGAATGACGGTTCTGGATGCCGGAAGGGCTTCGGGCTAGTGGTTTCGAATTCGGGTTTGGATATGGATTTAGAAATGGTTTTCTAATGGTTTGGATTGGATTTGCTAGATCTGGTTATTGGATTTAAAGACCCGGATATTGTGATTGATGGGGGACGGGCCCGGATTGGGTTTAAAGACCTGGATTGAGTTTAAAGACTCGGGAGTTTAAAGACTCGGATATATTGATATTTCCCCCGTAGGCCTGTTGAGTTTAAAGACTCGGATTATTGAGGCCTGATTATTGAGTTTAAAGACTCGGATAGATCCAGCAGGTTCGGTGAATGGAAATATGAGATGGTTTTCAATAATGGTTTTCGGTGGTTTTGGGCTGAGGCCCGGGATTTAAGAAAAGGAAAATGTGTTTGGTTTTTCTTATATGGTTTTATGACATGAAATTTATATGCATGCATTGGTTTTTAAAACGGAGGGTATAAATGTATGTGTTTTATGATAACTATTTTGAACTTAAACTTTATTTTTGTCCACTCACAGTCTTTTCGTGTTTTCGATACCCTCCAGGTTGTTGCGGCGCGGGATGTTGATCGAGAGAGACGAAGACATCACACGCATGTTCCACAGTAGACTCTGCGCACTCTGGGAAGTTCGGAAGACTTTGGACGGTCGGATCGAGAATCCCTTGTCAAACTTACGTGTCACATGAAGGTTGGACGTCAGTTTGGCCTTTGTGTCATGCGTAAGTCAGACGAGAGCAGGGTTTAGTCTCTAATCTTGGGGGATTAGGGGTGGTCCCTGACATAACACATATATTGAATTATAAGTAAAACCAAAATAATAACAAGAATTTAAGTAAAGGGAATAGAGTTACACTTTCGGAACCCAATAACAGCTTGTGATTCCGAAAGTGGATGGAAACAATGGAATGTTATTCATAAGGTGACAAGACCCATCCCGATTATCACTCGATAGTCGTGATGAATCCTTCTCCCGTCTGACAATAACTAAAAATTACCGAAAGTAACCAAACTTATATACATGCACCACACAACAAATCCCGAAGACATTGTCAGACAAGGGATAGTTAAGTTTTACAGACCAATGACGTCACAAGTTTGACTAGTCAAAGACAATACAGAGCATAGGTACTATTACAGATAGGGATCAAATTCCTACTCTGTAGAGTGTCTGAGTGCGCAACGGTCTACTTATTCTTTTGCCTCGCTTGCCTCGTTTCTAGCCCTCGTACCATTGCACTGGCCTGGAGGGTGCATAAAACAGAAGGTGTGAGTGGACAAAAATAAAGTTTGATAAGTACATTTACCAAAACACATTTCTTACCCTCCAGTTTTCACAAACGTGCATGCATAATAGAAACACATGTGTAATAATATGAAATCAATTTATGACAGAAAGCATCATTTTCTAAAGTCTCTGGACACAAATCTCAATAAATCATAATACCACCAATCCCCAATATCTAATCACATTATCCATATAACCCGTCACGATATCAGTGCAACGCGTGCAACTCGGTGTCTCACGTCCGAGTACATCCCCCAGGATCTACGACGTCTAGGGGGATATCAACTCAAGGATCAACGACGTCTAGAGGATATCATCATAATCCCACACTCCTGCGAGTGAGCCTCCCTAGGAGCTACTCATCTCCAGGCAATGGATCGTGACTACTCCAGGATCTACGACGTCCGGAGGAGACTATCAAATCACAGAGGATGGTATATGTGGAACAGGTTACCCAAAACCAGTAATCTCATTTTAAAATTATTTATGTCTCAAATCAAGTCAAAACATTTCAATAGGGCATATGCCCGAGACATAGCTTTCACAAATTAAGTTCCACAAAACTATCATAAAACAGTGTCCAGAATCCACTTTAAAAAGCATAATCATCAATTTAATCATATTCACATGTGACTCCAAATCCGAGTCAAAATCACTATTCACTTGGGTCTCAAGCCCAAAATACCATTTTCACACAAATCCGTGCAACCGTAAACCCGAGTTGCCACGATCACGTAAATCCATAAAATCAATTCCTGACTCATAACCCGAGTCAAAATAGCATTATAATCATTTTCAGTCCCGGGCCCACGCCCAAAACATCAATTTCGTCATTTCTCGAAACTCGTGCCAAAATATAATATAATAATCATAAAACTGAGAAAATCGAGAAATCACCGAATCAAAACATCAATCATGTCAAATCATAGAAAATCATATAATAAAGCATTTTAAACCATATATGCATGCATCACGGTTAGAAAACCAAAAGTCCACTCACACACACCGTCCCGATTGTTCAGCCTCGAGCTGTTCGTTTTCCTCCGACGTCCCGGGAATATTCCAGCCCGTCAAACAAAGTGATTTAAGGTTACTAGACTATCATATAATCCTTAAATAAGAATCCCCTAATTTTCGGAATTTTATAATATTATTTTAATATAATTTAAACGTGTCGGGTACTCGGAACTACGCTGAAACCATATCTGATTGACCCGAAACCAACGCGGATAGGTTCGTATCATCGAGAACATCAAGTTTCATGTTGATCACTTTGCTGGAATCCTCACCACGCGTGAAAGCCACGCGCGTAGCACAGTACCTGCTACAGTGCGTCGTTCTCACCCGTACGTCTGATAAACGGGTTGAAATACCCGCAATAGGATCCGATTCAAACTCCATCAATTCGACCTCAAATCGATCCGTTCTTTCAACTGATCCCATCTAATCCAACTTCATTTCAGTTCTGTATATTCAATTACCTCAATTAAGGTCCAAAACTTCACGACTCACGATCGAACTTCGACGGGTCTCCTAGTCAGGTTTCACGATTTCGTCCCTGGTTTTCAAATTAATTCATTTAGTTAGTCTCGTGAGAGTGTAAGGATTGTTTCTACGAGTTCAATTTGAGAATTACTTACCTCTAACTGATAGAACCCAAGCTCGATTATCAACGGCCATGGAAGCTTCTGTTCTTCCCTAATTCGACAGCAATTCTCTGCGTTTTTGTTGTAGGGAGCTTCGTTTTGATCCCAGAAGCTCAATGTAATCCTCAATTCCCCTTCTCCTGGCTCACAAATCCGAATTCGAATTTCCCCCTAATTTCACATTCAAAATTCTCCCAGGAGCCTCTTTGTCTCTCCAGTTTTTCTCTCAATCCACCTTCCTTAAGTTCTTAATTGCACAATGAAGACGAGCTAGTGGTTTATCACGGATCAATTGAACAAAATGATGAGTTTAGTCATGATTTAGGGATAAATGTCAAAAGTGTTCATTATTGTGTTTCCCATGAAATCCGGTCTCCGTGTAATCTAGGGCAAGAATAAGACAAAGGACAGGTGTCATTGTCTGATCAAGGTGAAAAGACCATTTTTCCCCTGGTTGGACAAATTATCATTTTGCCCCTAGGCTTCCGTGACCTATAACGTTCGTATCCGAACTCCGTTTTCGACGTGCCTCCTGTCGTTGTACTCCGGGCATCGAGACCTACCTAACGGTCCTCGAATCGTGTGAAAATTGGTTGTCAAACAAAAAGTCAACATTCTCCCCCTTTTCGTCCAAATTACGAAAATGCCCTTGGGCTTCCGAACGTCATAACTTTTTCCCTGATCGTCGGAATTGGACTTGCCACCTGTCTATGGACTCGTAATGTCCCGAACTACGTCACGGTCATCGGTCAACGTCCGTTTGATTCACCAATCAAAAAGTCAACAAATTGACCATACTATTCACAAGGGTAAAAACGTCATTTATTCATTATGTTACAAAATTACATTTTCCGAATTTCTGGGGCGTTACATAAGGAACACCGAACAGCGGCTAGAACCTTATGAAGATGGAAGATAAAACATAAGAATTCGGACTTAAATTTTAGAATTATTTCGGAAATACTTAGCCTAGGTATTTCTTAAGGAAAACATAAAAATCTGTTTACGAGATCTCATAGAAAAATCACAAGAACAAAGTAAAGAAGAAATGAAATTAAGAAATAACACAAATTAAGAACAAAAATTAAAAGAAAGCTAATTAAATAAAAAAAATCCACAAAAAGTTAAAATGGTCCCCAAAAATAAAGAACAAAAAGAAAGAAGATGAACTAAAAGAAGAGAAGAATTAGAGAGAAATAATAGAACCTAGCTACTAAAAAGAGAAATAAAATGGGATAAAATGGGGACCCTCTTTACAAGTGAAATGGCCTCCTTATTTATAGAGGGAGGCCTAAAATATTCAAAATAAAAATACAAAATAAAATAAAATAAATGAAATGATGATCAATGATGGAAAATGATGATTTTGGGCTGGTTTGGTGTTGGAAAATCAGAAAAATCAGGGAAGGTGGGAGCAAGTTTGATGCAGGAACTGACTTGGCAGGGAGCAGCTGAAAAGAGCCATCAGAATTCGGTAGGTAGCTGCAGGGCTGCCGTATAGTGGCTCAGTGCACGCGGGCTGATAGGAGGGAAGCAGTTCGCCGCACGCGCGCTAAGGGAGACAGGCGCCATTCGAGAAGCGTGCGCCGAAAACAGAAGGCGGTTTTCGATAGGCGCTGATCGACGGCCTGATGGGCTGGGGGGAAGGGAGACTGACGCGGGCCTGGGCTTTCGCGCATGGGCTTCGGCTGTTTCCTACAATGGGCTGAAAATAAAAGAATTGGGCTGGGTTTTTATATTAATTTGGGCTTTTACATTGCTGAATTAATTTAAATTGCAAATTAATTAATATTTTCACCGAATTTCGTCCATAATTTATTCATTATAATTCCGATTGAGACGATTCTTTCGCCAAAATGCTCCAAATTACATGTTTTATTTATTTAAATAAAAATATCACAAAATAAATTATTTTATCTAATTATTTATTATTTTAATATTAAAAGTCAAGTATAAAGGGTATAAAATAATAAAAAATAATACTCAATTAACGACCTATCATATGCATTGGTTTTACGTGTAGGGTATAAACGTCTTTTCTTATAAAATTTTTTCTAAACTTATTCTTTATTTTTGTCCACTCACAGTCTTTTCTGTTTTCAATACGTTCCAGGTTGATGCGGTGCGAGCTGTTGTTAGAGAGACTGAGACATTACATACGCGATCCACAGTGGTTCTACGCACTTTGGGAAGCCGAAAGGTAGTTTTGGACCGTTGACCTGGGATCCCTTGTATGGCTTGCGTGTTGCATGAAGGTTAAACGGGTGTTTAGCCTTCGTGTCACACTTAAGTTAGACGGGAGCATGATTGATCCCTTAATAGAGGGGGATTGGGGTTGGGTCGTGTCATTCCGATTCACAGAAAGTCATTATGACTACTGATTCACGGGTGGTCATCTCGACTGCTAGCTCATGAGTGCTTTTCCATCTTTTGGGATGATTTCCGACTAACATTCATTTTAGTTGCTAGTTTCTGGAATTTCTTACTTGATACGAACTTGAATGCAAATGAAATAATTTACTTTTTTGTACTTATAATTTCTGTTGTTATTCAATTCCAGTACTTTTACATTCTTATACTTGTATTTCAATTTCCATTTCAATGCAAACCAAATTCTCTTAAGTAGTAATTGATACTCGGTATATATACCATCCAAGTGTGGTTCCCGACTTACCAAGTCGAGATACCATAGTTGTACATTGGTGTAAATACTTTGATTTCGACTCGAGAAAACCTGTGACCACTAACCATTTGACTACTAAAATAACGACGTCGCCAACTTGGATATCGTGGAAAAATAACTTCTGAACTTGGACTACGTGATACACAAAAACTAAGTATCAAATTAACACTTATTGAAAACGCATGCAAGTTGGCTATAAACTCTTTTATTGAATCAATGGAAGTTGGTTATAAACTCTTTTATTGAATAAATGGAAGTTGGCTAGGTTTAATATCATAGGAAAAAGAATAGTATTTAAATGATGGGTGTCACTTATATTTGGCCAAAGCCTCCCTATTTATAGGAGAACAGTAATCTTCACATAGGTAGGAGTTTACAATTTAAATCCTAAATGAAAAAATATTTAGATTAATTAATTTGAAGTTCTAATGTAATAAGGTTTACTTGAGGAAAAGGAAAAGTAAGACCAATCTTGATTTGGACAAGTTTTCCACATAGCTGAAAGGCAGCTCTTGGTTTGGGACGCACGCACCGAAATCAGGGGTAAAGGTTTAGTAGGCGCCTGCCGAAATGGACGTTGGGCTGAAATAATAGATTCGGTGGGCTCCTACCGAAATCTATTCTACTTTTTGGTGGCCTCTTTTGTTTCGATCATAATTTCTTCAATACAACTCCGATTGAGATGATTATTTCGCTCAAATTCTCATAATTTTGAACTCTATTTAATTCTGCATATTTCTCACAAAATAGATTATTTTCTCCTATTGATGGAACACATTTCCTTAAAAGACAAGCATATAAGGTATAAAATGATATAAAATAATGCTCAAATAAAGTCTTATCAAATACCCCCACACTTAGACTTTTCCAGTCCCTAATAAATATCAAAACAAACCAAGAATTTTTTTTAAAAAAAAACTAAGCTCTTTAACCATTTGTCTCAAAATTTCATGTTTATGATTATGGCATCAAAGACTTACATTGAAAAATCAGTTTAGCTTATGGAATTCAAGAGTTAATAAGAAGTGACAAAAATGTTTCGACACGTAAGACAATAAGTAAACTATGGCTCATGGATTTCAACATGAATAAAATAAGTATGAATTAACTCTCAAGGATATGTACTCATAATTTTCACTCAATATGTGAAGGGTTGTGTTTACACTCAAAGTATATGAGAAAAATACTCACATAATAGAAATAAAATACTTCGTGAAATCTCAAACATAAACCTTAAGAAATTTGAACATACTTGCACGAATGAACCAAAACCATAAGCTTACTTAAGTGATTGACCCAACCAATCAAAATTTACTCATATCAATGATCATAAGGTCTTTCGTGAAGGTTGTAATGGGGCTAGGTGTAGAGGCATGGAATTTTTAGGATAAGTGATGTTCAAATTCGTTCAAGGACTCAACCAACGTGATAAGATCCGTCCCAAAATTTCATGAAAATTGGACCGGTCTTCAGTCTGACAACTCCTGCCAGACAAGGGATACTACCAATTTTTACCAAAATAAATTTTTTCTTGTGGGGTTACCGCCCACGTCCAATCCACTCAAACTGGTCAACAGAGTTATTCAAGTTTCACCAACCTTCCAATTTCAACACAATTTTCGAGATCCTATGTAACCTTAATTCACTCACATAAATAACTTTTCACTTAGGCACTTTCTGAATCATATCCAAGTATCAAACAGAACTCATATCCCAAATATTAACCTTGCCACACAATAGCACTATGCGTAGACCATCACCACATTCTAAATCAAATCAAAAACCAATTCTGAAATTACCCTCAGGGGTATCTGTACTACCGGTAGATAAACCACTATTCACGTGGAAGCTGACTCAAGATACAGAGCCCAGATCGACGTCTAATTCATCACCATAATGCTACTCTCAAGATATAGAGCCCAACTCGACGTCTGAGACTAACCAATATCCACATATACACCACTCAGGATACAGATTCCAGCTCGACGTCCAAGTGTATACTGACTCAGGATACGGAGCCTTGCTTGACGTCTGAGTTAGTGCTAGTCTCAGGATATAGGGCCATGATTAGCGTCTAAGATTGACTATCAGAACACTAGTCTCGAGATTTTGAGCACCGCTCGATGTCCAAGAACAACCAACCATCACCAACTTAGGAACCAGAGCCTAACTCGATGTCTGAGTGTTCATCCCACAATACCAGTCTTAGGAAAAGGGCCCAGCCCCACGTATGAGACTGCCCACAATACGCTCAGGCATACAACATTTGAGTATTAACCACCCATTTAAGGAGACCTGTCAAAAAATACAACCAAGAATGCATATCGAGAAAACATATCTTGATAAAAAATAGTAATTCCTCAAATAAAATTTTCAACATTCAGCCCTTACCCAAACAACCTTATATTAAAACTTTGTAAAGCGTGCAAAACAAACAATCAACCATAAAATTCCTTATATTATATTATCACAACATCATATTGTCATCATGTCGCAACACTATCATCATCATCTCATATGAGCATCACACATTCATCATCACACACTATCTCATCATTCTAATCTTAAACATATCATATCCTTATCATATATTATCATTATTTCAATATATGTTTCATCATGTCATATCATCACATTAACTCCATCATATCATATCATGTCATTGTTAGCATATATAGCATAATCATACTCTCATAATTTCATGATTATCATACATCATATATGACAGGACCCACCCCGATTATGGCCTCGACAATCGAGAAGCATCCTGCTCCCATCTGACAATCGAATCCCAAAAGACCGGAAAACTAATTAATATTACAACACGCCCATTGTCAGACCAGGGAGATTAAACAAAATACATCCGACTGGACGTCAAGTCCACAGTTTCACAGAGCAATATTACAAAACAAGTTAAAGAAACAAGTCCTACTCTGTGAACTAACTACTCTGCAACAGAAAACTTTATGCCTCCGCCTCTGCCTCGGCGCTTGCCCCCGCACTTGTACCACGACCTGGAGGGAATTTAAAACAACAAAGTGTGAGTGGACCGAAACATAAGTTTTAAAGGAAAAACAGTTTTTCCGAAATCGGGTTCGCCCTCCAGTTTTGTAACACGCATGCATAACCAAATATTCAAAATTTGCATATTAACTTTTGAAAACTCTTTTTCCGAAACACATGAAAAACGTTACAAAGGATCGCCATAATTCCTGTAAAAACCATTTAATAATGCCAGGTTTCAGAAACCGTCATTTTGAAACGTTAATTGCACAAATCAAGTAAACCGTAAATCAATAACCACAAGTATGCCGTTGGATCCATCCGAGTCTTTAAACTCAATTTTAGGCCTTCCCGGGATATCAACGAGTCTTTAAACTCAAAACATGATTAATAGGCCTCGGGGGTCTCATAATAATCGAGTCTTTAAACTCACGAGTCTTTAAACTCAATTCGGGTCTTTAAACCCAATTTTCGGGCCCGCCCCCGTCATTAAATAACCGGGTCTTTAAACCCAAAATCAGATCCAACCATTAACCGGGTCTTTAAACCCAAAACCGTTTTTAAACATAATAAATCAGGATTCTTCACAACCGTTTTCCCAACATTATTCCGAAAACATTTCTCATCGTAATAGGACTCATGTCCGAATTCACATGCAAATCCCAACACATGCAATTTCCAAAAATTACTTCACAATGTGATCAAACATCATAAATCCGAAACATGCATATTCATATCCAGGTACTTCATCAAAATCATCACGCACGCAATAGCAAAAACCGTAATCTCGAAATGCGTGAAATACGATAAATATCTCGAAAACATGGAAACATGTAAAACCGATATATCCTATCACCATCATAAAATCATAGGTAAAACCATGAGATAAATAAGCAGAATAGTCATGCATGCCCAATTTAGAAATCAAAAGGTCCACTCACGGTTTTAGGACGCGTCAATCGCGTCCCGCGTGCCTCCGTAGCTTCGGAAGTGTCCGAGCCTGTAAAAATGTACAAGAAGGGTTAGAAACATCCTCAAATAGCTCGTATGATTTTTCCCTAATTTCCCGGATTTTTCGGCAAAATAAACCTTAAGGACCTAAACTTCCGGGCTCCCGAGATTATCCCGAACGACTCCCGAACAACTCGAATCCTAAAGGGAAAATGTTAATTAGACTGAAAGGAGCAATTCCCATGTTGACCGTGATTGGAGATGACATTGCATGCGCCGTCACGCGCCGCCCAAAGTGGCTGCGCGTGAAGGCCACGCGCCAAGCTACAGTGTCATCGTTCTTACCCGGATAGACTGATAAACGGGTCTGTTACCCGCGACTCAACCCGACCAGTTCAAGCTCAATTCTCAATCAATTCCTCTCGTTTTTTATCCTATTATCTTCTCTAACTCATTAATTTCAGGTCTGTGTTGATGGCTAACCTCGACTGACACCAAATCGACTCAACTCAAGCTCGAACAGTCGAACAAGTCGACTTCTGGAACTCACCCCACACGGTTCCATTCCCAAATTAACTTCACCAGTAGCATAAAGGGACCCATACGAACACAATGGCACAAACAATTTAACTCGCCGTTACCTGGAAGTCGTCGTCCTCAGCACTGGTTTTCCCCTGAAACTGAGACTCAGGTTCCCGGCCAACCTCTCCTCCTCCTCCTTCAATTCTTGCACGGTTGTGCTCGTAGTGGCCCCAGAAGACTAAGTGCACCCTCAGTTTGGTTCAACTCACCTCAAAACCCAACCTTTGAATTTCCCTCCAATTCTGCGTTTTTCTCTTCCCCGTCTCAGAACCTCGCTCAACTCTCTCTCAGACTGCCCAAATGATCGAAATGAGTTCCCCGACTCAGTGACACTCAGCTAAACCCCTCAGAATGGAAGACAGCCCGTGGGAATCCACTGAACCTCTTTGGAGACTGTTTCCCGCACACAAAGCCCACGACCATTTTTAAAACTCCCCGTGCACTGAAGCTCTGCACAGCCACGATGGGGTGCTTCCAATGCCTCAAACAACATAAACAATGTGTCTGATCTCTCCACCAAACCTTAAACAATTGCACGCTCAGCCCACGGCCGCACACCCTGTTTTTCCACGGTGGTGAACAGTACCCCGTGTGAAAAGACCAAAATGCCCTCAGGGCAAAAATTACCAAATGGCCCTCCAGCTTCCGTGACCCATAACTCGGTCATCCGACTTCCGTTTCAAGCGTGCCGCCTGTCGTTGTACTCGGGGCGTCGAGACGAACATAACGGTCTTCGAGTCAAATGCATATCAATTGTCAAACAAAAAGTCAACTTTTCCCCTTAATAACGCCCAATTACGGTAATGCCCCTGAACTTCCGAACATCATAACTTCCACCCTGTTCGTCCGAATCTAACGTGCCACCTGTCTATGAACTCGTGACGTCCTGAACTACGTCAGGGTCATCGCTCAACGTCCGTTCGACCCCCCAATCAAAAAGTCAACAAATTGACCACACAAATCACAGGAGTAAAAACGTCATTTTATTCAATATTTTATAACATTACATTTCCAGAACGTCCGGGGCGTTACAATCTCCCCCCCTTAAGAAATTTCGTCCCGAAATTTCAAGGAAACAAGTAGGGGAACTGTTCTCGCATCTGCGCCTCGGGTTCCCATGTGGCTTCCTCCACATTCTGGTTCCTCCAGAGAACCTTTACCAGAGGAACGGTCTTCCGACGTAGTACTTTATCCTTTCGATCCAAAATCTGCACCGGCTGTTCCTCAAAGTTCAAGTCATCTCGAAGTTCAATGGGTTGTTCCTCCAGTACATGAGATGCGTCAAACACATATTTCCGCAACATCGACACATGAAAAACATCGTGGACCTTCGACAGCTCTGGCGGTAGTGCCAACCGGTAGGCCACCGGGCCAATCCTCTCGGTAATCTCATATGGTCCAATATAACGAGGGCTCAACTTCCCTCGCCTGCCGAATCTCACCACACCCTTCCAAGGGGACAATTTCAGAAATACCCGATCTCCGACCGCAAACTCAAGATCTCGAATCTGATGGTCCACATAGCTCTTTCGTCTGTCTTGAGCTGCCTTGAGCCGATCCCTGATGAGTTTGACCTTCTCGGTCGTCAGTTCCACCAATTCGGATTTAGTCAGCTTCCTTTCACCCACGTCCGTCCAACACAACGGAGTTCTGCACTGCCGTCCGTACAAGGCTTCGTACGGAGCCATCCCAATGCTCGCCTGATAGCTGTTGTTGTAGGCAAATTCCATCAAGGCTAGATGTGACTCCCAAGTGTCCTGAAATTGCAAAACACAAGCTCGCATCATATCCTCCAAAGTCTGGATGGTCCGCTCAGACTGGCCGTCAGTCTGAGGATGGAATGCAGTACTGAAACGAAGTTTCGTCCCAAATGCTTCATGCAGACTCTACCAAAATCGAGAAGTAAACCTCGGGTCTCGGTCAGAAACTATTGATTCCGGAGTACCGTGCAAACGGATGATCTCGTCAATAAACAACTGGGCCATCTGTGTCATCCTGAAGTTCTCTCGCACTGGCAAGAAATGAGCTGATTTCGTAAGCCTGTCCACAATCACCCAAACTCCATCGTGACCCCTGGGTGTCCTAGGAAGTCCAAACACAAAATCCATTGTCAAGTGATCCCATTTCCATTCCGGAATAGGTAGTGGTTGCAAGGCTCCATAAGGTCGTTGTCTCTCAGCCTTCACTTGCTGGCAAATCAGACACCTGCTGACAAACTCGGCAATCTCCCGTTTCATCCCCGGCCACCAGTAGTGCTCTCGCAAGGTACGATACATCTTGGTCCCACCAGGATGCATCGCGTAGGCCGAACTATGAGCTTCGTCCAAGATCTCCTTCTTCAGTGCCTCAACGTCGGGCACGCACAACCGCCCTTCTTTTAGCAAAGCTCCATCCTCCCTGACTGTGAAATCTAGCCGCTCGCCGGCTTCCACTTCAATCCGAAGTACACATGAGACAGGATCTTGAGATTGAGCCTCAACGATCTGATCGATCAGAAGTGGTCTCACATGAAAGCTAGCCAGTAAAACACCTTGGCCATCCAAGCCCAGATCAATGCTAGTCTTACGGAGTTCAACCAAAAGTGGTAAATGAACCGTCCGTAGATGTGCTACAGAATGCGTTGACTTCCGGCTTAGAGCATCAGCCACCACATTGGCTTTTCCCGGGTGGTACTCAATCGTGCAATCATAGTCCTTAATTAGCTCTAGCCACCGTCGCTGCCTCACATTTAACTCCTTCTGAGTGAACAAGTACTTCAGGCTTTTGTGATCCGTGAACATTCTGCAAGTCGCACCATACAGGTGATGTCTCCAAATTTTTAACGCATGCACGACAGCAGCTAACTCCAAGTCATGCGTCGGATAATCGCGCTCATGGGGTTTCAACTGGCGCGAAGCATAGGCGATCACTTTCCCATGCTGCATTAGTACACATCCCAAACCCTGTAAGGATGCATCACTGTACACCTCAAATTCCCCACTGTCGTCTGGAAGGGTCAGTATAGGAGCAGATGTCAACCTTTCCTTTAGCTCCCGAAAACTACGCTCACAATCGTCATCCCACTCAAACTTGACTCCTTTCCGCGTCAGTCGTGTCAACGGGGCAGCAATGGTAGAGAAACCCTCTACGAACCTCCTGTAATAGCCAGCCAAACCCAAGAAACTTCTGACTTCAGTGACGGTCCTCGGTTGTTCCCACTTCGCCACTGCCTCAATTTTCTGAGAATCCACACTGATCCCGTCCGTTGAGATCACATGCCCCAAGAAACTCACGCTCGTCAACCAAAACTGACATTTACTGAGCTTCGCATACAACTGGTTTTCCCTCAAGGTACCCAGCACCATCCTTAAGTTCTCCTCGTGCGCTTCCGCACTCCTCGAGTAGACCAGGATATCGTCAATGAACACGATGACAAAGTGATCCAAGTAAGGCTGCAACACTCGGTTCATCAAATCCATAAACGCTGCGGGTGCGTTGGTCAAACCAAACGGCATCACAAGGAACTCATAATGACCATAACGGGTCCTAAAGGCTGTCTTGGGTACATCCTCATCCTTAACCCGCAACTGATGATACCTAGAACGTAGATCAATTTTGGAGAAGTACTGCGCTCCTCGCAGTTGATCGAACAAATCATCGATCCGAGGCAACGGGTATTTGTTCCTGACTGTTACTTTATTTAGTTTCCTGTAATCGATGCAGAGTCTCAAACTCCCATCCTTTTTCCTCACAAACAACACCGGGGCTCCCCAGGGGGATACACTCGGTCCAATAAATCCCATCTCAAGTAATTCTTGTAACTGCGCCTTCAGTTCTTTCAACTCAGCTGGCGCCATACGATACGGAGTCTGAGAGATAGGTTGCGTACCTGGAACCAGATCAATAGTGAACTCAACATCTCGATGCGGTGGCAATCCCGGTAGGTCCTCCGGAAAGACATCCGGGAACTCCCGTACAATCGGTATATCCTCCACCCTCAATGGTGCAGCTCGTGAGCCAATACTTGGGCTAAGTATCCCTGGCACCCCTTCCTCAACAACTTACTTGCCTTCAGGGCAGAAATCACTCCTACAGGAGTGGCTCGCTGAATTCCCTGAAAAGTGGTTTCCGGTAACCCCGGGCTCCGAAAAGTAACCTTCTTATCGACACATTCGATAGAAGCATGATGAAGCGTCAGCCAGTCCATTCCCAAAATGACATCAAAGTCGTGCAAGTCCAAGAGTATCAAGTCTGTCATCAGACCAACATCACCTACCATTACGGGACACTTCCGCAACACTTGATTTACCACAAAAACATCTCCCGTGGGTGTACTCACACCCAAGTCACAGTCCAAGGCGGACACCTCTCTACCCTCCAACAACTCACAGTCCCGTGATATAAATGAATGAGTAGCTCCGGGATCAATTAAAGCACAAACATCATGCCCAAAGATCGTGAGTGTACCTGTCACAACACCAGGTGCTGCCCTGGCCTCCTACTGCGTAACAGCAAAAACTCGGGCCTGTGGTCCAGCTGCTCGCCCACGTCCCCGGCCCCTCTGTCCATTAGCCGCTCCAGTACCACCACCTCGAGTGTTCCCAGTCCCAGAAACTGCAGCTGTGCTCCGTCCTTGCTCTGCTCCACCCCGACCTGCGCCACCACCCTGTGGTAAAGATGGACACTCCCTCCGATAGTGGCCCCGCTCGCCACAGAAGAAACAGATAACACTGGAAGCATCTCGAACAAAACCACCACCCTGCCGTCCCGTGGAAGCAACAGAAGTCGCGCTCGCCTGCGGAGCAGTCTGGCCCTAGGCGTTCGGAATCCGGAACCCTGATAGTTACCAGGCCTGCCATAACGATCATTGTCTGCAGATGAGGCTCCATTATAACGTCCCTTCTTCGGGGCCCTCTGACCATATGATCCAGGATATGAACGCTCGCGACGTTGTCCACCACCAGAATACTGTGGACGTGTCGGGAGACTAGCCTCAACCCGCACCGCGGCATCAGACAACTCCCTGAGAGTAGCAAAAGCTCCGGCCGTCACAATGGCCCGTATCTCACCCCGTAGGCCAAGCTCAAACCTACGACATTTCTCAGCCTCAGTAGATACAAAGGTTGGAGCAAAACGAGCTAGCATCTGAAATTTCTGTTCATACTCAGCTACGGACATGCTCCCCTGCTGGAGCTGCAGAAACTCGGTCTCCCTAGCATCACGGAATGAACGGGGATAATGCTGGTCCAGAAACCGTTCACGAAAGGTCTCCCAAGCCACTGTACGGGCATCCCAGCCCGACAACTCCAGAGTATACCACCACTCATAAGCAGATCCATCAAGTAGAAATGTGGCCAACACCACACGCTCCTCAGGAGGACAGTGCATCACAGTAAAAATCCGCTCAATCCGAGAAATCCAACGGTGAGCATCCTCGGGATCCGCTCCACCACTAAACACCGTAGCCCCAAGACGCTGGGCTCGCTCGATCGAAGCACTCTCGGCATCGCCATCATGTCGTGGAGGGGGTTCGCGTCGCGGAGGCATGGCCGGTCGTCCTTCTCTCTGAAAGAGGCATAAGTTAGTACAATAATCAAGGCACACCCGAGTGCCGGACACGAATCGTAAACCTACGCTCTGATACCAATTGACAGGACCCACCCCGATTATCGCCTCGACAATCGAGAAGCATCCTGCTCCCGTCTGACAATCGAACCCCAAAAGACCGGAAAACTAATTAATATTACAACACGCCCATTGTCAGACCAGGGAGATTAAACAAAATACATCCGACTGGACGTCAAGTCCACAGTTTCACAGAGCAATATTACAAAACAAGTTAAAGAAACAAGTCCTACTCTGTGAACTAACTACTCTGCAACGGAAAACTTTATGCCTCCGCCTCTGCCTCGGCGCTTGCCCCCGCACTTGTACCACGACCTGGAGGGAATTTAAAACAACAAAGTGTGAGTGGACCGAAACATAAGTTTTAAAGGAAAAACAGTTTTTCCGAAATCGGGTTCGCCCTCCAGTTTTGTAACACGCATGCATAACCAAATATTCAAAATTTGCATATTAACTTTTGAAAACTCTTTTTCCGAAACACATGAAAAACGTTACAAAGGATCGCCATAATTCCTGTAAATACCATTTAATAATGCCAAGTTTCAGAAACTGTCATTTTGAAATGTTAATTGCACAAATCAAGTAAACCGTAAATCAATAACCACAAGTATGCCGTTGGATCCATCCGAGTCTTTAAACTCAATTTTAGGCCTTCCCGGGATATCAACGAGTCTTTAAACTCAAAACATGATTAATAGGCCTCGGGGGTCTCATAATAATCGAGTCTTTAAACTCACGAGTCTTTAAACTCAATTCGGGTCTTTAAACCCAATTTTCGGGCCCGCCCCCGTCATTAAATAACCGGGTCTTTAAACCCAAAATCAGATCCAACCATTAACCGGGTCTTTAAACCCAAAACCGTTTTTAAACATAATAAATCAGAATTCTTCACAACCGTTTTCCCAACATTATTCCGAAAACATTTCTCATCGTAATAGGACTCATGTCCGAATTCACATGCAAATCCCAACACATGCAATTTCCAAAAATTACTTCACAATGTGATCAAACATCATAAATCCGAAACATGCATATTCATATCCAGGTACTTCATCAAAATCATCACGCATGCAATAGCAAAAACCGTAATCTCGAAATGCGTGAAATACGATAAATATCTCGAAAACATGGAAACATGTAAAACCGATATATCATATCACCATCATAAAATCATAGGTAAAACCATGAGATAAATAAGCAGAATAGTCATGCATGCCCAATTTAGAAATCAAAAGGTCCACTCACGGTTTTAGGACGCGTCAATCGCGTCCCGCGTGCTCCTCCGTAGCTTCGGAAGTGTCCGGGCCTGTTAAAATGTACAAGAAGGGTTACAAACATCCTCAAATATCTCGTATGATTTTTCCCTAATTTCCCGGATTTTTCGGCAAAATAAACCTTAAGGGCCTAAACTTCCGGGCTCCCGAGATTCTCCCGAACGACTCCCGAACAACTCGAATCCTAAAGGGAAAATGTTAATTAGACTGAAAGGAGCAATTCCCATGTTGACCGTGATCGGAAATGACATTGCACGCGCCGTCACGCGCCGCCCAAAGTGGCTGCGCGTGAAGGCCACGCGCCAAGCTACAGTGTCATCGTTCTTACTTGGATAGACTGATAAACGGGTCTGTTACCCGCGACTCAACCCGACCAGTTCAAGCTCAATTCTCAATCAATTCCTCTCATTTTTTATCCTATTATCTTCTCTAACTCATTAATTTCAGGTCTGTGTTGATGGCTAACCTCGACTGACACCAAATCGACTCAACTCAAGCTCGAACAGTCGAACAAGTCGACTTCTGGAACTCACCCCACACGGTTCCATTCCCAAATTAACTTCACCAGTAGCATAAAGGGACCCATACGAACACAATGGCACAAACAATTTAACTCGCCGTTACCTGGAAGTCGTCGTCCTCAGCACTGGTTTTCCCCTGAAACTGAGACTCAGGTTCCCGGCCAACCTCTCCTCCTCCTCCTTCAATTCTTGCACGGTTGTGCTCGTAGTGGCCCCAGAAGACTAAGTCCACCCTCAGTTTGGTTCAACTCACCTCAAAACCCAACCTTTGAATTTCCCTCCAATTCTGCGTTTTTCTCTTCCCCGTCTCAGAACCTCGCTCAACTCTCTCTCAGACTGCCCAAATGATCGAAATGAGTTCCCCGACTCAATGACACTCAGCTAAACCCCTCAGAATGGAAGACAGCCCGTGGGAATCCACTGAACCTCTCTGGAGACTTTTTCCCGCACACAGAGCCCACGGCCATTTTTAAAACTCCACGTGCACTGAAGCTCTGCACAGCCACGATAGGGTGCTTCCAATGCCTCAAACAACATAAACAATGTGTCTGATCTCTCCACCAAACCTTAAACAATTGCACGCTCAGCCCACGGCCGCACACCCTGTTTTTCCACGGTAGTAAACAGTACCCCGTGTGAAAAGACCAAAATGCCCTCAGGGCAAAAATTACCAAATTGCCCTCCAGCTTCCGTGACCCATAACTCGGTCATCCGACGTCCGTTTCAAGCGTGCCGCCTGTCGTTGTACTCGGGGCGTCGAGACGAACATAACGGTCTTCGAGTCAAATGCATATCAATTGTCAAACAAAAAGTCAACTTTTCCCCTTAATAACGCCCAATTACGGTAATGCCCCTGAACTTCCGAACATCATAACTTCCACCCTGTTCGTCCGAATCTAACGTGCCACCTCTCTATGAACTCGTGACGTCCCAAACTACGTCAGGGTCATCGCTCAACGTCCGTTCGACCCCCCAATCAAAAAGTCAACAAATTGACCACACAAATCACAGGAGTAAAAACGTCATTTTATTCAATATTTTATAACATTACATTTCTAGAACGTCCGGGGCGTTACAATATATCATTGTACTATTTTCATTATTATACATAACACTTTATACAAAAATAAAGGCCATGACATACCAAGCATGACAGAACCCATCCCAGAAACCGTTAAAAAAAGAGGACCGGTCCTGCTCCCATCCGACGATTCTTGTCAAACAAGAGATTACCTATCACACTTACTTGCATTAGACATTGGGAACAAAATCCATCTCTTATAGGGTACCACCCGCATCCAACCCACTCCCCGACAAGTGGTGGTGTTTACTAGTTAACCTCATTTGAACATATTCCTTTTCCTTCCATAAAACCCTTTATTCATTCTAACCATCAACTTTGACCTTATACATACTAGCATTTCGTAAGATAACCAAAGATATTGTACAACATGACTTATACATAACTTGTGTAACGACTTTTGTAACAACAACAATAACAATAATCTAAGTATTTGGCTAATGATCTTATTACCTAACTACAATTATGCCTTATTTCCTCACCGATTATTTATAAGTACATCCTTAATCTCATTCACAACCTACTATGGCTATCATATGGTCATATGTAGCACCATATGTATCACATTTCGTTATTGCTATCACTTCATTCACCCAAAGCTATTTACACAATTTCCTCGTATTCAATTACTATTATAAACCTCAAAATTCCCTTTATAAACTTTTTCTTATATTTACCATTCATACTAATACTTATATTTTACTTAAAGACAATGTATTACGTCTCACCACTATGCACCATAACATTGATTGGTTTCCATGTACTTATCAAATGTTCAATGGGTAATATAACTATCTAGAGACATATGTTTACGTAATTAGAATTAAAACCGCTGCCTAATTACCCAAACACAATTTCATGTAAACTACCTAAAACATTCAACTTATAATCCTTTATAAACTCTTTTCATGAACATAGTTCACTTCCACAAACCTTTTGGATGGCCAATTCTAATTAGTATAACCTTATACCACATAATCACATTAAGTACAACTTATTAAACATATCAAACATGTTAAACATATCAAACAAATTAAACTAAAATTCGACAATAAATGCAAATGAGGTCCAATTGATTCAAACTTAATATCATTAAATTTAGAATAAAATTATAAACATTTTTCGTGTTGAAACGATTTCGAGGAGACGCTAGACGTTCCCCTACACGCCACCACAAGCCTCTGCCTGTGGTGGCCACGCACTGGTAACAGGGTCATCTTCCAGACCCGCTTTCATGGTTCCCAAGTTGCCCGACCGTGACGTCGACTCGACCGTTTCTTTGCCATTTCACGTCTGTTTCCATCATTCCAAGCATCAAACTTCATCTAAACTAAGGAGAACATCTATTAGGTTAAGGAGGAGAAATACTTACAGAATCTCGTCGTCTGACCTTCACAGCCTTTCGGCCATGGCTTCCCAGTCATATCATCGACGTTTCCAGCGTTCATGCTCTCCCCTTTCTGTTCTAGAATGATCATAGGACCTTTAGGAAGAGGCTAACATGTCCATCTTCGAGTTTTCTAGCATGGAACTAGAAACCCGAAGTAGGTTCCTCACGGGTTCCTCCTTGTCCTCGTCGTTTCCCCAGTTCTCCCTTCAAATTTTCCCAATTTTATTTTCCTTTCACTCTCTTCTTCCCTCTTCTTTCTCTGCTTTTCCTTTCTTCTTTGGCTGGTTCCATCTCCCTTGATTTTTCACTCCTTCCTTTCTTTTTCTTAGTTTCGGTTGTCTAGCACCGAACTTTCTCCCTTGGACCAGCTACATACACCCACATATATATATATATATATATATATATATACAGGTACGTCAATAGTAAGGAAGTAAAAAGTAAAGTAAAGGCCCTTCTAGAACTCTCTAGTTCCTTTGTTTAAAAATTACTAAAATACCCTTTTTGGTCAAAATGACCAAAATACCCCTATTCCAATTGGACCAATATCAAGGATTTACAATCTCCGATTCCAATATACTAACTGTCTATAAACTCGAGGCTTCGAGACCTTCATAATAGTCTTCATGAAATGTTTAACAAATCCTCAAGTCAAAAAGTCGACTTTTTGACTATAAAGGGAAAAATAGTCATTTTGTGATTCTTCAAACTTCCGGGGCATTACAATCTACCACCCTAAAAAAAATTTGTCTTTGAAATTTTCGGGAACGAGTAATTACACTCATCAAATCTTCAGAATACCACATACATTATAAATCTCAATAGATAAATTTAAACAATAGCAAAAGCATATGAACATGAGGGAATACCAACTCATAACCAGAAGCACACTAAATAGCCTTTTCTCAAGTTCAACCAATTCATACTAGTCAGATCATGCAACATTTATGGACCAAGTAAAAAGAAAATTCATAGATTTTAGAGTATAACATATCTCAAAATCCAAGCAATGATCGTAATCAAATCAATATAATGGGACATCAAAGTAGAACCCCAAAACACACTTATGTGGCGGTTTATCGCATTCACGTCATGATCAACCAAATGGTATTAAAAAATCATTTGTCACAATCAATTGACTTTAGGAATTGCGCGTAGCATCATCCGAGTCATGCCCAAATCATTTAACATATCAACAAGAAATATTAGCCATTAATGTGTACAAGCCCCTTTAACCAGGCTTAACCAATTTTTATCACAAATTCCCGGAAGCTGCCTATAACAACATTTGTATAATCACTACAACCAAAACCCAGTCTCAGAAAACGGGACCCTACTCGATGTCTGAGACCAACCATTACTGTTACAACACACTACTACTCAGAGATATCACATTTGAGTACTAACTAATAGTGCATAGGTCTTAAGAAACAAACACAACACATATCAATCCCTTGATCCGAAAGTACATTTCAAATTGTGGGATTAAACCTACTACACAATTTTTGTGAGATTCCAAAAGTTCTCATAAGTAACACCAAGTAACCATTTGAAGATCACATTCGAATTATACTAATGTATACTCAATTCTTAAAATCCAAAACCAATTTTGAGTCTAAGCACCATTTTTTCATAAGTCTTGTAAACGTGTACTTCAAAATACTTCCATAAAAATTTTAAAAATCCTTTTATACCATCATTTCATTTTGCTATGTTAAGTTCATCAACAAAAATCACATACCTCAAAGAAATTCTCGAGTTAGTTAGTGTAACGACCCAGGCGGTTAAGGAAGGTAAGATCGAAAAGTCGGATGAAATTGATCATTTTGCCCCTGACGTCAAAGGGTTGACTTTTTCACCAAAATTCAAAGTGTTGAATTTTTGAACGGGATCTCGTTTAGGTAATTCCAATTTACCGTTATGAAGGTCTCGACCTCTTGAGTACGTCAACAGGTGGCATGCTAGAAACAAAATTCAGATGGTTTCATTTTGGGTCTAAGATGTGTAGGGGCATTTTGGGAATTTGTTTAATATACAACATTTTTGTAAGTTTATGACAGAACCCATCTTGTAAAAACGTTTCAATAACAACATTTGGGCCCTGCTCTCGTCTGAAAAGCAATGTAAAATACCAAAAATACCCTCAACTTGTCAGACAAAGGATATACACCTTTTTAATCATGTCTCCGCCTCTCGTTCAGCCCAGAACTTCGTGCCACGACCTTGGAGAGTTTCAAAAACACGAAAACGTGGACAAAAATAAATATGTTAAAATCGTAGTTCAAAAACATAATTTTTTACCCTCCGTTTTTTAAAACTATGCATGCATAGAAAACCATTTGAATCCCAAGTGAAACAAAATACAGTCAATGACCTTGATAAACATGTAAATGACCATAACACATAACACCAATAATCATGACAAATAACATGTAAATCATCACAATATCCAACACCAGAACCATATAGTAACCACCATAATAGTCAACACTTAACCATCAAAACGTCACCAAACCAATCCATATATAACCCATCCTCGATACACAACATTAGCCACCATGTCCACTGCACTACCGGTAGGCACACCACCTAGGATCTGGAGCCCAGCTCGATGTCCGAGTGCGGAGCTCATACACTCACTCAGGATATGGAGCCAGCTCGACATCTGAGTGAGAACTTACTCACGATCTAGAGCCTGGCTCAACGTTTGAGTCAGCAAAAAACTAGTCTCAGGATCTAGAGCGCTTGGCTAGACGTCTAAGACTACTAACCAACACAAACCTCGATAAGGGTTATCCAAAATCATCACAATAATGACAACATATCACATACCACATATTCATATCACAACTCAAAACCATAATAAGAACCTCATGCCTAAGCCCAAAACCACAATTCTATCATAACCTCGTAATGCGTGCCATCAAAAGAATATCCGAAAAACCATCCAAAATCATATGAAAATCACCAAATTCCAAATATCACAATATGTCATGTCATAAGTCACATTCAATTCAAATTCACATTCAAAACGGAATCTGAAAATGTAATTTACGAAAACCTTGTAAAACATGCAATAAAATAATAATTAAATATAAAAATATCGAAAAACATTTAAAGATTACAATCACCCAAATGTCATAAAAAAATCATAGAAACACATTTAAAACAATTAAATATGCATGCATAATATTTTAATAAAATAAAAGTCCACTCACACATACCGTTCACGCAACCGAACCAAATTGCACGTTTTTCCGTAAAATCTGAGAACATCAATTCTTGCCATAAATCATGTCTTAAAGTCACTTATCATCTCAAATTTCCCTTTAATTAATCCCACAATTTTTTGGGATTTTTAAACGGATTAAAATAATCCCTAGACTTTTAGATAGTCAAAACTTGCTCAAGACGATACTCGATCGCCTCGAAAATTGTACCGTTGAACTCGTAACATCAAATACTATAACTTTTGTGTTGGTCGAATTTCCAAACTATGTTCCATGTGCCCTCACGCGCTTAAAAAAGTCCGTGTGTGTGGGCCTTATGTGCATGACACTATTCAACTTCAACCTGCGTCCTAGACACATTTTACAAAAATCCGGGTCACCCTACCTAGCGACCCTGACCCGACTCAAACTCCCATTTTGATCATTGTTTTACAAGTTTCAAACGTCCAAAATCATCTCAAGGTTGTTAGAAAGGGATCTTTGGACTCATAACAAGTAAAACTTACCTCTAGGGTGAGTTCTGAATCCATAGCTCTTGGCCAGATTTTTGTAGCGCCTACCAACTGTACCATAACCCTTGAAACTTCGTTCTCTATGTATCTAGAGGATCTTAGAGACTTCATAATCACTCTTTCAGCCCTGCTTACATGCCATAAAGTCCCAAATCCATGACTTGATCCATGGCCAAAAGCTTGGCTCATGGGTTATGTTCAAAATTCAGCTCAGCCACCACTCTTCACGTCCATCTTCTTCTTAAACATGTTTTCAGTTCCTCCTCACTCCCTTCTTTTTGTTTTCTCGGACCAGTCTTCCCCCTCTCTTTCTCGACCTTACTTTCACCATTTTATTCGCTTTCTGGTGTTTTCGCTTTGGGGGGAAACACCAGAAAATTTTGGACACATGTCAACATCCAAGGCTTATCTCTCAAGCAAAATGACCAAAATTTCATTCGTGGCAAAATTACCATTTTGACTTTCAATACTTTGACCCGTAATGACAGGACCCGTCCCAAATCCCCCGAGATTAACGTGGGACGTGCCTGCTCCCGTCTGACACGAACCAGGGATAATTTCCTCCTTTGCCCAACCGAGATTACCAGAAAGCGCCAGGATCCAGCGGAGGAATGTGATGTCTCGTCTATGCTACAGCCCGCATCCGGGATCAACCTGAAGGGCATTTAAAACACGAAAGCTGTGAGTGGGCAAAATAAAGATTTTATAAAAATATTTTCATAAGAAGACCTTTATGCCCTTCACTAAAAATTACGCATGCATTCAAAAATCATTTCTCAAATATTGAACACGGGGCCTTGGCTCAAAATCCAATCAAAGTACCTAGGACCTCAGCCCAACTCAAATCAAATGGGAACTCAGCCCAAATCCATTACACGTGGGTCTCAGCCCAAAACCATCTCCGTGAAATCTCATACACATATACATACATACATACATATATAACCCATCCTAAACATCCTCTGATGTCAACTCGGGGCACACAGCCCCTAGGGAACTCATCGCCGATATATGTCACGGTTTCTATATATATAAGTATGCATACTATTCGGGATCTCACTCCGAGTCTACCCCCGGGAATTCTCCATCTGGGAGGCTCTGTCTCCGGATCTAGTCCAAGCATCTCTCCAGAATCTGGTCTGGGACCACATCATAACTCCCACTCCTGAAATGGGCTCCCTATGGGGAACACACATTCTGGGTAGTGGATCGTGACTCTCCAGGTTGACGTCTGGAGGAGACCAATCAACTCATAAAGGAGGGTATATACATACTAGTATAGAAAACCTCACTCGAGACTCATGCCCAATAACACAAGTCAACTGGGCTTCCAGCCCAAACTTATGACTCAACTGGGCCTCTAGCCTGATTTCACCGTTTAACTAGGACACAAGCCCGAACTCGTAAATCAACGGGGCATCGAGCCCAATACCTCAGGGTCAGTCACGATTCCGATCATAGCGATGTGTGCAACCATCAATCTAGGACCGCTCTAAATTTTGGTATGTCGCAGCGAACCTATCACTGCCGCGACCATCTCTAGAACATGGTGCACACGTCGCCGACCGATCTCTGATACCGTCAGCACTCTGAAGCCTAGCCTCCAGTGGCTGCTCAACCACGAGACGTGCATCGTGACCTCTCCGGAGAGAACACATCTCCAATCCGAAGACGAGCGTCACGTCATCCATCGCCGTACACACAGCACCCGTCGCGACCACGACTCAGACCCGTAGGTCATCAATAGAGCCACATTCCCGAGTCAAAACCAAAACCAAATGGGTCTCATGCCCAGTTTTACCTTTTCAAAACCATTTCATTAAAACCGAAAGCACAAGTGCATGTAAAACCGAAAACCACGAAATACGTACCAATACGTGAACACACACACAAATGCACTCATGGCATCACAAAACATGTTCTAAAACACTTATAAAACATTTATGCATGCATCAAGTTAAAAATAAAGGTCCACTCACATACCGTCTAAGTTGTCGCCTCGATACGTGCGTCGTATGCCTACCCGAGTTAATCACAATCTCTGCGGTTCCCAAACTTGTCCAAATCACTTTAGAGGGTTACTAACTACTTAATTAACCCTTCACTAAAGCCCTCTAATTTTCTGGGATTTTTAACTATTTTTAAACGCGATCCTAAACCATCGGACAACCCGAACTATATCGAGACAATGTCTGATCGACTCGAAACCAGTCCCAAAATGTTCGTTACATCGAATAGATGAAATTACATGTTAGAACTTTCCCCAAATTCTCCCCTACGTGCCCTCACGCGCCGCCTGAAGTGGCTGCGCATGGGAGCCAAGCGCCACTGCACATTGTCGTCTTCAACCTCCAGCCGACCGGTCCAACCAGCCGGTTCGATTTTCTTCTGTAATCCGGTCCAACTAGACTGCCGTGACCGATCCAGGCTCCTAAACCGTCCATTTTTCGTCCTTTTCCTTCCTAATCGATTCCAATCTTCATATTTTGATCCTAGGAATCTATTTATGCAATCAAAACCATCCAAAACCTACAAAATCCTAACGGTCCAACATTTTCCTCACGGTTCAGTTTTTCCCAGCTTCTCCCCAGGGCTTCTACGCCGTCAACCACCATCCAATCCTTCCTAAAAATTTAATAGAAATTTATTAAACTCATCCTAATCGACTAAAACCGTCCATAACATAGAAAATTGAAAATGGGGAAAATCAGGCAAAACCGAGCTTACCTTGCTCGAGGTCCTCCGCCGACCACGGCGGCGCTACTCCTGGCCAGCCACCACCATCCTGCCCTCACTTCCTTCTCTTGGTCTCAATCATGGTCAGATGGGGGAGGGTTTGGATTGGGTTGGATGGGTTGATCGGGTTTGGTGGATGGGGAAATGATCGAACACAAAAGGAAGGGATATGCTTGAATGTGTTTGGGCTGGGCAATGGATGGGTGACACTTGTCACTCATCCATTGGGAATTTCCTAAAAATATGGGCTCCACTTGCTACCAAAAGTCCCTCGCCTAGTAAAACGTGCAATAGTTCTTCTGAACTTCCATGAACTGTAATTTTTTCAACGAACGTCCGAATTCGACGTGTCGCTTGTCTAGGGATTCGTATCGCCTCGATTTATGTAACGGTCCTCGACCCTTGGCCATCGGATCTCTTGGGTCAAAAGTCAACTTGTTGCCCTTGTCTAGGGGCAAAATCGTAATTTCGCCCTAAACGTCCGTTAATCCTCGGCTAATTCCCGATTAGCCTCGCTAATCCGTCATTAATCCCTAATTAATCCTTGAAATCAGGGACGGGTCATTACATGTAACTCTCTTATCTGATATTCGATTTTGGCGTGCCGCCTGTCTACGGACTCAGGATCTTGAGAACATTGTAACGGTGGTCTCGGAATTCCCAAAAGAGGTCCATAGTAAAAAGTCAACATTTTGACTTTCCAAGGGAAAAATTATCTTTTTACCTTTCTATTTTCTATATTTTCCTTTCCTTGAGATCTGGGTCATTGGTATAACTTTTACAAATCTTTCCATTTTCTAATTCGATCTGATTCATTCGTTTGTACCGACCCTCCGTAAAAAAAAGAAAATTTGCCCTCAAAATTTCAGAATCAAACCAAGCTTCATGTCCATATTCAAATTGGATAATTGAGTTGCTTGAAACTGAATCAAATATTAGTATATGAGACTCCGATCAATCTAACATATCCTAACTCACCCTTCAAGTCATACCAACAGTACCAAATGTAACTAATATATGACCAGCCCAAAACCAAGCCCAACCAACTAACCCAAATAGTAAGCATGTCACACTTATGGCGCTACGCGTAGGCCATCACCTCAATTCGCTTCCGAATCAAATCCAACACCAATCAAAACTCTGATACTAACTAGTGAATTTCAATATCCCACGGGGTATATACATTACCAAATTTCCATATGACTTTCATCTCATTAATATAATCTTTGAGCTCATAATACATTAAACCTTTTTCGAGCTCTCATTCCGTATTTAGGACTAAAACCAATAGCCTCACGTTTCGGCTCCTTCCCGAGCCCTAGTCCTTACTTACGCCCTTTCTGAATCCTATTTCCATTCTTGAGTCCAAATCCACTATTAATAACATTTATTATTACTAACACGCATCAAATTCAATTAAAGAACGTTTTCGTCATTTCAACATCTCAATTAGTTACTCAATAAGAAAACTTATTCTTCCGTCTTACTCATATGTACCATACATTCACAATTTGATCCAATAATCCAAGACCATTAACAGCCCTACAACTATCATGGGCTCGTCTACTCGTCTCATCACCAAGATGTTGCACGGGGCTCGCATCTCGGAGGGATGATATTAATAAGCACAACTCAAAATCCTAGATCTGATACCAAGTTGACAGGACCCATCTCGAAAAAACATCTCGTAAACAACGTTCGGGCCCTACTCCCGTCTAACAAGTAATGCAAAATACCAAACTACCCTCATATTGTCAAACAAGGGATATTCACCTTATTAATCATGCATCCGCCTCTCGTTTAGCCTCGAACTTCGTGGCACGACCTTGGAGGGTCTCAAAAAAATGAAAACCGTGTGAGTGGACAAAAATAAATATTTTAAAATCATAGTCCAAAAACATAAGATTTTATCCTCTGTTTTGTAAAACTATGCATGCATATCAAACCCTTTGAATCCCAAATGAAACAAAACACAGTCAATGACCTCGATAAGCATGTAAAACAACCATAACACATAACACTTATAATCATGACAACCAGCATGTAAATCATCACAATATCCAACACCGGAACCTTACAGTAACCACCATAATAGTCATCACGAAACGATCACAACGTCATACAAACAATCCACATACAACCCATCCTTGACACACAATATCAGTCACCATGTCCAATGCACTACCGGTAGACACACCACCCGGGATCTGAAGCCCAGCTCGACATTCGAGTGCGAGCTCACACACTCACGTAGGATCTAGAACCCAGCTCGACATCTGAGTGAGAAATTGACAGGACCCGCCCCGATCCCACAGGGACCACCAGGGGACGTGCCCTGCTCCCGTCTGACACCCAATAATTCATACCAATTTTAACCTCAAAACATCAAATGCATAAATAACCAAATTAAAGTCATACATCAAATCCGATTAAACAGATGTCAGACAAGGGATGAAATCCAAAATTACAAGTTGCGAGCACGACTCTAAAATAAAACCTGCGGGCAAACCACCCAACAGGGGTTCAGGTACGCAGAAGTAGATCTATGCCTCAGCCTCAGTTTCCTCCTCTTCCTCAGTATCACGACCTGGAGGGGTTACCAAAAACAATAAGGGTGAGTGGACCGAAACTCAAGTTTATAAAACCATTTGATAAGTAAAACATATAATTTACCCCTCCGTTTTCCAAACATGCATGCATCATTATTTAAAATCATAAACCATATAATATGAACCATAAGGCATGTAATAAAACCATAAGTATAATTTTAGTTGCTGCACTATACACTCCAATCCCGACATCACCTGATGTTTGACGTTCTTGACGCCTAATAAGGTCACAATAATAAGGCTACGCGTGCCACTCGGGTCTCAATTTCCGTGTTAAATCCCCGAATCCCGTTCGGGTACAGCATCACCTGATGCAGCATCACCTGATGCTTAGCGTCATAGACGCTGGACGTACTAGACGTCCGTGACCTCTCCGGGGTACCTCGCCGGAGGAGACAATATAATATGAAAGGATCTATACAGTGCAGTACCAAATACATTTTATTGATATCCTCATGCAAAGCATATATATACATAGATAAAATCCGAACCAATCATTAAGTTTCATCAGACGGGTCTCAAGCCCAAATACCGTGAAACGTGCCATAACCATATTTTCCATATCATCAAAACCATTATTGTTTTAGCATGTGAATAAGTATAATAAACCAGAAAACATTTATGCACGCAAGGGTTTAAGAAAATGGCCCACTCACTGTACGATCCCGCGGTGAACCTGCGTGTACGAACTTGTACCGGGAGTATCTTACAATTCCTGTCAGTCCAAATCACATGTAAGGGTCACTACAAGTCTAAAATGTTTAACCACAAAGTCCGAAATAGAAACCGGCTCGGGGAATCCGTCGACGCGTTCCCCGAGGCAACCGGCCCTAAACTGACCCATCAAAAACTATCTCAGATCAACATGGTTACTTCACCAAAAATGTTCAGAATGATGAGAGGGATAAAAGTCATGTTGATCGTGATCGGAGATAAGCCCCAACGCGCCCTCACGCGCCGCCCAAAGTGGCTGCGCGTGAAAGTCACGCGCCTGACACTGTAGCTACAGTGTCAGCACCTTCACCCGTTTGTCTGTAATTCGGGCCTGCCACCCGCGGCTTGACCCGGTTAATTACCCATCAATTCCTACTCGATTTCAATCCAATTTGATCCTAACATGTTAATTAAACATTCAATTTAAGTTCTGGGTTATTAATTTTCCAAATCGAATCCTCAAACGGCCCTTCGACCCGTGATCATCCAAACGGGTTGATCACCCCAACTCACTGGTTTCTAAACCGAAATCAAATTAACCTTACATGAAGCATCATAGTATCACAACGAACTGGAAAACACACTCAATTGAATCAACACTCACCTGGAAGTAGTCTTCCAAACCTCTGAAATTCCTCTGAACACGGCATTCACCGTCCCAGCTCACCCGTGGCTGGTTGCCTTCGATTTTGATATGGTTGTGTTCCAAATGCTCCCAGAAAGCTTACTCTATGATTAGATTGGCCCAACACACCGTAGAAATCAAAAACCCGATTTCCCTCCAAAAATTTCCGAAATGGTTTCTCTCTGGTTCCACTCTTATTTTCAGTCCTTTCAATACCAGAGTGAAGCTCACACACCATACGAAGTCCGATTTTGGCGTGCCGCCTGTCTACGGACTCAGGACGTCGAGACCTACCTATCGGTCCTTGAGTCGCGTGAAAATTAATTGTCAAACGAAAAGTCAACATTTTCGCCCGTGAAGTCCATCTTACGGTAATGCCCCTGAACTTCCGATAGTCATAACTTTTTCCTTGATCGTCCGAAATGGACGTGCCACCTGTCTATGAACTCGTGACGTCCCGAACTACGTCATGGTCATAGGTCAAAGTCCATTTAATTCACCAATCAAAAGTCAATAATTTGGCCATACCAATCACAAGGGTAAAAGCGTCAATTCACCCATTAAATTGAAATATTAAAATCCTCGAATGTCCAGGGTGTTACAACCTTCCCCCATTAAGAAATTTCGTCCCGAAATTTCAAAGAAACAAATGAGGAAATTGATCTCGCATCTGAGTCTCAGGCTCCCATGTGGCTTCTTCCACATTCTGGTTTCTCCAGAGAATCTTCACGAGAGGGATCGTCTTCCGACGTAGTACCTTGTCCTTCCGATCCAAGATCTGTACTGGTTGTTCCTCAAAGCTCAAATCCTCCCGTAGTTCGACAGGTTGTTCCCTAAGTACATGAGAAGCATCACGTACGTACTTCCGTAGCATCGATACGTGGAAAACATCTTGAACTCTAGATAGTTCTGGAGGTAGCGCCAATCTGTATGCAACTCTGCCAATTCTCTCAACGATCTCATAAGGTCCGATAAAACGCGGACTCAGTTTCCCCCGTCGACCAAATCGGATAATCCCTTTCCACGGAGATAACTTCAGGAAGACAAAATCTCCCACTTCAAATTCCAAGTCTCGAATTCGTTGATCGGCATAACTCTTCTGGCGATCCTGTGCCGCCTTCAGTCTCTCCTTGATAACACGAACAGTTTCCATGGTTAAGTCCATCAATTCCGGCCCTACAGCCGCTCGCTCTCCTACCTCCGTCCAGCAGATAGGTGTCCTGCACTGTCGACCATACAGTGCCTCATAAGGTGCCATCCCGATGCTTGCCTGATAGCTGTTGTTGTAAGCGAATTCCATCAATGGCAAATGAGTATCCCAAGAGTCCTGAAACTGTAGTACACATGACCTCATCATGTCCTCCAGGGTCTGAATGGTTCTTTCAGACTGTCCATCGGTCTGTGGATGGAAAGCAGTACTGAAACGTAGGGTTGTTCCCAGAGTAGCTTGCAAACTTCGCCAGAACCTGGAAGTGAAACGTGGATCGCGATCGGACACGATCGATTCCGGCGTACCATGCAATCGTATGATTTCCTTCACAAACAACTGAGCCAGTCGGTTAGGTTTATAGGTCTCCTGAACTGGCAGAAAATGGGCTGATTTGGTTAACCGATCCACGATCACCCATACTCCGTCCACTCCACTCTGAGTCCTTGGTAACTTAAAGACGAAGTCCATGGTGATGTGATCCCACTTCCACTCGGGAATCGGAAGTGGCTGCATAGCCCCATACGGTCTCTGCCGTTCCGCCTTAACCTGCTGACAGGTTAAGCATTTGCTCACGAACTCAGAAATATCCTTCTTCATTCCTGGCCACCAATAATGGTTCCGGAGGGTACGGTACATCTTTGTACCTCCCGGATGCATAGCATAGGCCGAACTATGGGCCTCCTCAAGAATCTCGGCTCGTAACTCTGCCACTGCAGGTACGCACAAACGGCCTAATTTCACAAGTGCTCCGTCGTCCCGGATGGTAAAATCCTGTCTCCCATCCGCATCGACCTCAATTCTGTAAATACAGAGTATCGGATCCTGAAGTTGTGCTTCGATGATCCGATCAATCAGTACTGGTCGTACATGGAAGCTAGCCAACAAAGCTCCATGCTCATCAGTACCCAAAATAACTCCCGCCTTCCGGAGTTCCACCAGTAAGGGAAGATACACCATTCCCAGGTGTGCAACTGATCCCGCTGATTTTCTGCTGAGTGCATCCGCCACCACATTGGCCTTACCCGGATGGTACTCGATCGTACAGTCATAGTCCTTCAGCAGTTCCAACCATCTCCGTTGTCTCATGTTAAGCTCCTTCTGAGTGAATAGGTATTTAAGACTCTGGGGGTCGGTGTATATCCGACACGTTGCGCCGAATAGATAATGCCTCCAGATTTTGAGAGCATGAACCACCTCCGCCAACTCCATATCATGGGGAGGGTAGTTCAACTCGTGGGTCTTCAGCTGCCGGGATGCATAGGCGATAACCTTGCCAGTTTGCATCAACACGCAGCCCAGACCTTGCAGCGATGCATCACTGAAGACCACAAACTCTCCACTGTCATCCGGCAATGCAAGGACAGGTGCAGTGGTCAATCGATCCTTCAACTCTTGAAAGCTCCGATCGCACTGCTCGTCCCAGATAAACTTCACTCCCTTCTGAGTCAAACGAGTCAATGGTGCAGCAATTTTGGAGAAACCCTCCACGAATCTCCGGTAGTAACCTGCTAATCCGACGAAACTCCGCACCTCGGTCACTATTGTCGGTCTAGCCCAGTTGGTTACCGCTTCTGTTTTCTGGGGATCCACGCAAATCCCATCCGTTGATATCACGTGTCCCAGAAAACCAATACTGCTCAGCCAAAACTGACACTTGCTCAGCTTGGCGTACAATTGCTCTTGTCTCAGCCTCTCCAAGACCAACCGTAGATGTTCCTCATGTGCACGGGCGCTCCGCGAGTACACCAAAATATCATCGATGAACACAATCACGAACTTATCCAGGTAGGGTCGGAAGACCCGGTTCATCATATCCATGAATGCTGCTGGAGCATTCGTCAAGCCAAAAGGCATAACCAGGAACTCGTAGTGTCCATAACGGGTTCGAAAAGCAGTTTTCGGAATATCCTCCTCCGAAATCCTCAGTTGGTGATACCCAGACCGCAAATCAATTTTCGAGAAGCACTGGGCTCCCCGCAATTGGTCAAAAAGGTCATCGATCCTAGGTAGAGGATACTGGTTCCTCAGTGTCACCTTGTTGAGTTGTCGATAGTCAATACACAAACGGAGACTTCCCTCCTTCTTCTTCACGAACAACACCAGTGCTCCCCACCGTGAAGTACTAGGTCGGACATATCCCAAATCCACTAACTCCTGCAATTGAGTCTTGAGTTCTCGTAACTCGGCCGGCGCCATCCGGTATGGTGCTTGGGATATAGGTCGGGTACCCGGGAGTAGTTCAATAGTAAACTCGATCTCCCGCGATGGCGGTAATCCAAGTAAGTCTTCCGGGAACACGTCCGGAAACTCACATACCACCGGTATCACGTCGATACCCGGAGTATCAACCTGTTCCGACACAACATGCGCCAGATAACCCTGGCATCCCTTCCGTAGAAGTTTCGTAGCAGTAAATGACGAAATCACTTCAGGAGGCGAACCATCTCGTTCCCCCTGAAAGATAACCTCCGGCAAACCCGGGCTCCGCAGAATCACTTGCTTGCTACAGCAGTCGATGAGCGATCCGTGCTCCGACAGCCAATCCATCCCTAGGATTATATCGAAGTCGTGGATGTCCAGAATAATTAAGTCTGCTGGTAACTCCCCATCCTCAATTCTTACCGGGCACCTCCGAATCACCTGATTCACAAGGTACACGATGCCCATCGGGGTGCCAACACCCATTTCACAATCTAAAGCTGATACCACACAATCAAGCATACCAGCACAACTCTTCGAAATAAAAGAATGTGTAGCCCCCGCATCCATCAATACACGTACAAGAAGGTTTAAGATATGTAGTGTACCTGTGACCACGCCTGGGGCAGTCCTCGCCTGTTGCTGGGTCATTGCAAACACTTGGGCCCTCGGCCCTCCGTTCCGTCCGCGCCCGCGCGCGCCACGCCTAGCACCACGGTCACCTCCCTGACCGCGACCTCCATTAGTGTGGGAAGCCGTGCTCTGCACCACACTAGAGCCCCCAGCGTCGTCGTTCATGGACAACTGCGGGCAATCATTGGCATAGTGGCCCTCCTCTCCGCAAGCAAAATAAGTTACTGGCCTTGGCCTGTCCGAATGCCCGCCAGAAGCACCGCTCCAAGATGAGCGTTGCCCAGAGTTGTATCCAGATCCTCTGCCCTGAGAGCCTCCACATCGACCTGACCAGCCACGACCCTTGAAGGATGAGGGTGCTCCCATGTAGCCCCCTCCCTTATTGTTCTTATGGACCGATGGCCCACGATGTGGGCGATCCTGACGTCTCCCCTCGCCCGAAGGTTGTCATGTCTGGTGTGCCGCCAGACTGGCCTCGACACGCACCGCAACGTCGACCATATCTCTCAGAGAAGCATGAGTAGTAGCAGTCACATTTGCCCGGATCTCCCCTCGGAGTCCAAGCTCGAACCTTTGGCATTTGTCCTTCTCCGTGCTCACGAATGATGCAGCGAACCGGGAAAGTTTCCCGAAAGTTTGCTCGTAGTCCGCAACGGACATATCACCCTGCTCCAGTCGCAGGAACTCAGCATCCCGTGCCGCGCGGAACGATCGCGGGTAGTACTGGTCCAGAAATCTGGAACGGAAAGCTTCCCAAGTAGTGGTATGGACAGACCACCCAGACATTTCGAGTCCGTGCCACCATTGGTAGGCTCCTCCTTCCAGTAAGAAGGCCGCCAAGGTCACTCGTTCACCCGGAGGGGAGTGCATCACCGAGAAGATCCTCTCCCACTTGGTGATCCAATCATGAGCATCCTCGGGGTTTGATCCCCCGCAGAAATGAGTGGCTCCCAAACGTTGAGCCCTTTCAATGCTCGCGCATTCCATCTCCCTTTTCCAGATCCTCGTCCGTTCGAATATGAGGAATTCTCCTAGGAGGCATAACCAACTGTAAAGAGGCATAGATCAGAAAACAATATTCTTAAAAGTCAAAAAGTAACTAGTACTAATCGCTAGTCTAGCATGCTGACCATACCCTAGTACTGACCACAACCTAGTGCTCTGATACCAAGCTGACAGGACCCGCCCCGATCCCACAGGGACCACCAGGGGACGTGCCCTGCTCCCGTCTGACACCCAATAATTCATACCAATTTTAACCTCAAAACATCAAATGCATAAATAACCAAATTAAAGTCATACATCAAATCCGAATTAAACAGATGTCAGACAAGGGATGAAATCCAAAATTACAAGTTGCGAGCACGACTCTAAAATAAAACCTGCGGGCAAACCACCCAACAGGGGTTCAGGTACGCAGAAGTAGATCTATGCCTCAGCCTCAGTTTCCACCTCTACCTCAGTATCACGACCTGGAGGGGTTACCAAAAACAATAAGGGTGAGTGGACCGAAACTCAAGTTTATAAAACCATTTGATAAGTAAAACATATAATTTACCCCTCCGTTTTCCAAACATGCATGCATCATTATTTAAAATCATAAACCATATAATATGAACCATAAGGCATGTAATAAAACCATAAGTATAATTTTAGTTGCTGCACTATACACTCCAATCCCGACATCACCTGATGTTTGACGTTCTTGACGCCTAATAAGGTCACAATAATAAGGCTACGCGTGCCACTCGGGTCTCAATTTCCGAGTTAAATCCTCGAATCCCGTTCGGGTACAGCATCACCTGATGCAGCATCACCTGATGCTTAGCGTCATAGACGCTGGACGTACTAGACGTCCGTGACCTCTCCGGGGTACCTCGCCGGAGGAGACAATATAATATGAAAGGATCTATACAGTGCAGTACCAAATACATTTTATTGATATCCACATGCAAAGCATATATATACATAGATAAAATCTGAACCAATCATTAAGTTTCATCAGACGGGTCTCAAGCCCAAATACCGTGAAACGTGCCATAACCATATTTTCCATATCATCAAAACCATTATTGTTTTAGCATGAGAATAAGTATAATAAACCAGAAAACATTTATGCACGCAAGGGTTTAAGAAAATGGCCCACTCACTGTACGATCCCGCGGTGAACCTGCGCGTACAAACTTGTACCAGGAGTATCGTACAATTCCTGTCAGTCCAAATCACATGTAAGGGTCACTACAAGTCTAAAATGTTTAACCACAAAGTCCGAAATAGAAACCGGCTCGGGGAATCCGTCGACGCGTTCCCCGAGGCAACCGGCCCTAAACTGACCCATCAAAAACTATCTCAGATCAACATGGTTACTTCACCAAAAATGTTCAGAATGATGAGAGGGATAAAAGTCATGTTGATCGTGATCGGAGATAAGCCCCAACGCGCCCTCACGCGCCGCCCAAAGTGGCTGCGCGTGAAAGTCACGCGCCTGACACTGTAGCTACAGTGTCAGCACCTTCACCCGTTTGTCTGTAATTCGGGTCTGCCACCCGCGGCTTGACCCGGTTAATTACCCATCAATTCCTACTCGATTTCAATCCAATTTGATCCTAACATGTTAATTAAACATTCAATTTAAGTTCTGGGTTATTAATTTGCCAAATCGAATCCTCAAACGGCCCTTCGACCCGTGATCATCCAAACGGGTTGATCACCCCAACTCACTGGTTTCTAAACCGAAATCAAATTAACCTTGCATGAAGCATCATAGTATCACAACGAACTGGAAAACACACTCAATTGAATCAACACTCACCTGGAAGTAGTCGTCCAAACCTCTGAAATTCCTCTGAACACGGCAGTCACCGTCCCAGCTCACCTGTGGCTGGTTGCCTTCGATTTTGATATGGTTGTGTTCCAAATGCTCCCAGAAAGCTTACTCTACGATTAGATTGGCCCAACACACCGTAGAAATCAAAAACCCGATTTCCCTCCAAAAATTCCCGAAATGGTTTCTCTCTGGTTCCACTCTTATTTTCAGTCCTTTCAATACCAGAGTGAAGCTCACACACTATACAATCAGTTTTAATTAATTTCAAGCCGTCCCAGAGGCTCGTGGGTGTCCAATTGTCCACTGAAAAATGTCCCCCGAAAAGCTTCGAACTTGAATTAATAATAGGGTCGTGCACGGTGGATGCAACAAACCACGATCTAAAGCATCAGACACTCCCAACTTTCCAGCACACAATTGCACAACCAATTGCACGATTGAACCACCGCACATGGTGGTGTCGCCCATGTCCCCCGCGGTCTGCTATAGTAACCAGGGCAAAAAGACCAAAATGCCCCTGGTTCAATAATTACCAAAATACCCCTCACTTCCTAGACCCGTAACTCAGCCATACGAAGTCCGATTTTGGCGTGCCACCTGTCTACGGACTCAGGACGTCGAGACCTACCTATCGGTCCTTGAGTCGCGTGAAAATTAATTGTCAAACGAAAAGTCAACATTTTCGCCCGTGAAGTCCAACTTACGGTAATGCCCCTGAACTTCCGATAGTCATAACTTTTTCCCTGATCTTCCGAAATGGACGTGCCACCTGTCTATGAACTCGTGACGTTCCGAACTACGTCACGGTCATAGGTCAAAGTCCATTTAATTCACCAATCAAAAGTCAATAATTTGGCCATACTAATCACAAGGGTAAAAGCGTCAATTCACCCATTAAATTGAAATATTAAAATCCTCGAATGTCCGGGGTGTTACAGAAATGACTCAGGATCTGGAGCCCCGCTCGACGTCTGAGTCAGTACCAAACTAGTCATAGGATTTGCAGCGCTCGGATCGACGTCTAAGACTACTAACCAACACATACCTAGATGAGGGTTATCCACAATCATCACAACATATCACAAACCACATATTATATCACAACTCAAAACTATAATCAGAAACTCGAGCCTAATCCCAAAACCACAATTCAATCACAACCTCGTAATGCGTGCCATCAAAGTAATATCCAAAAAACCATCCAAATATCATACGAAAATCATCGAAGTCTATATATCACAGTAATTCATGTCATAAATCACATTCAATTCAAATCCACAATCAAAACGTAATTTAAAAAAATCTCGTAAAACGTGTAATAAAATAATAATTAAATAAAAATTACCAAAAATCATATAAAAATTCCAATCACCCAAATATCATAAAAACACATAGAAACACATTTGAAACAATTAAATATGCATGCATAATATTTTAATAAAATAAAAGTACACTCACATGTATCGTTAATGCAACCAACCCGAACTGCATGTTTTTCCTTAAAATCTGAGAACATTAATTCTTGTAGTAAATCATGTCTTAAGGTCACTAATCATCTCAAATATCCCTATAATTAATCCCAAAAATTTTAGGGATTTTTAAACGGATTAAAATCAACCCTAAATTTGACAGGACCCAACCCGACGAACCCTACATACAATGTACTCGGGTCCTGCTCTCGTCTGACAGGTAACCTAACATACCAAAAGTATCCTCGAAATCCTGTCAAACAAGGGATACTTGCAACCTCGTAAGCTTATGCCTCCTCTTTGGAAACTACCTCAGTCCTCGTGCCACGACCGTTGAGGGCTTCAAAACCAAACAAAATGTGTGAGTGGCAAAAACAAAGGTTTTCAAAAACGTAGTTCGAAAATCTACTAATTTTTCTCCGTTTTAATAAACTATGCACGCATCAAGTTTACAAATAAAACATCAATCTTGAAATAGGTATAGTAATTAGAAAATCAGTAACTTTAGAAACCTGTCTGATATGAAGCCATGTCAAGATATCATTGCAATATGACTAGACCAAAGCACAGACTCAACAATCATAGAAAACCAGCAACGTCAATATACCAACATAGACATGACCACATCGACGCATAAGCATACCAAACACACGAAACAAGCCATACTTAATTCATCAATATACCGAATCAACCAATCATATCCACTGACGCAACCTCGTTGTCTGCAAGCTAAATCGTCATATCAAATGTGCACTACCAGTAGACTAATAGCACTTGGAACTAAAGGAGTCCCAGACTCGACGTCCGAGTGTGGATTAGCTCAAGAACTAACGGAGTCCCTAACTCGACGGCTGACTCACCGTCCTAGTCTCAGGAACTAACGAAGTCGCAAGCTCGACGTCTGAGATGAGTCTCGGGAAAGACGGAGCCCAGCTCGACGTCTGAGACTATCAATCACAATCAGTATCTCGAGAAGGGTCAACAAACACATCTCACATCACCATTTTTTTATCCATATTTTTCTTACCTTTCTTACCTTTCTACTTTCAAATTTTTCGTTTCCTCCAAGTCTGGATCGTTACAACCTACCCTCCGTAAAAAAAAATTCACCCTCAAAATTTCAAAATCAAAGTAAGCTTCATGTCGATATTCAAATTGGACAATTGAGTTGCTCGAAATTGAATCAAATATTAGTATATGAGACTCCGAAAAATCTAACATATCCTAACTCACCCTTCAAGTCATATCAACAGTACCAAATGTAAGTAATATATCACCAACCCAAAACCAGGCCCAAACAACTAGCCTAAATAGTAATCATGTCATACTTACGACACTACGTGTGTAACAGCCCGTCCCAGGAATCGGGATTAGATTAGTTGTTAACGACGGATTAGTGAAGTTGATTGGTGATTAGTTGGAGGTGTTCAGACAGACGGTGCGAAATGACGATTTTGACCCTAAAATTGGGCAAAATGTTGACTTTTTGATCGGGTGGTCATATGGACTTTGACCGATGACTGTGACGTAGTTTGGGACGTCGCGAGTTCATAGACAGGTGGTACGTCCGATTCCGACATTCGAGGAAAAATTTATGACGTTCGGAAGTCCAAGGGCAATTCGGTAATTTCATTAAAAAAAGGGCAATTTGTTGACTTTTCATACGATATGAAATTTTCACGAACTTCGAGGACTGTTAGGAATGTCTAGGTGCCTTGATTCCAACGACAGGCGGCACGCCGTTATCGGACATCAGACGGTTGAGTTACGAGTCTAAGTATGTGAATGGCAAAATGGTAATTTAAGCACTAGGGGCAAAATGGTCTTTTGGGCAACCTTTGGAATGTGTGAGCAACCAAAGAGGGACATCTGTCCCTAACGAATTGGATATTTCACCAGACATTTTGGGAGATGAAGACATGTGGACTGTTTCTGGTTGGTTCCAGCAATCTCTCAAATTTCTGAGCGATTAACTGATTAAAACAGGGAAAACGTTGTGCTTTGGTTTAAAATGAGAGGGTGAGTGAGCTGGGTGTGTGTGACTGGGTGCAAATCAGAGTGAATTGAGGTTTGATCGTAGAGTGAGGGACTTGGGGAAACAAAGAAAGTAGAGATAGGGAAACAGAGACAGAGGTTTGCACGGGCTGGGAACACAGAGTGGAAACTAGAGAAAAAGGAGTGAAATGAATGTGTAATCGTGAACCCATGCCCATTTGATCTCCCTATGTTAGTAAGTTTGATGAGGGAAGGAGAAGAACGTGGTGGAGTGGTCACGAGAGCCGTCGTGGACGGTGGGTGGTTTTTGAATCATGAGAAACAGAGAGGGACGTGTAGCCTCGAATCCAATCTCCTCAAATCCTCATTCATAGCCCACGTTCTGTAAACAAAAAATGGAAAGAAATATGAGACAAATTCCTTGGATTTGAATTCAAGGCTTAATAAGGACAATAAGTGAAGAACCTGAAAAAGTTTCTTTTAAATTAAAAAATGGTAACTTATGTCTCGGTGGTTGTTAACCAAAATAATAGATCAGGTGAGGTTTTGGAGGTCAAGACATAGTTATTGGGCTTGAAAGGAAAAGGAATGGTGGCCAGGAAGCACGGGTACAAAGAAGAGGAACAACGACGATTTTATTTCGACCAGGAGGTATATATACCTAACCCTAAGTTTTTGGTTTGATCATAGGAATCAATTAGGATTGCAAAGAAGAAATTAGTGGAGGAAAAAGGATTGAAATCTGACTAGAATTGGACCCTGAACTGTGACAGACGGTTCGGTAGAACCGGGCCGATTCAGTTCGGTCCAGACCGGGTCTGTCTCAAGGAAGAAGACAGTGAACAGTAGGCGCGTGGCTCCCACGCGCAGCCCCTTTGGGAGGCGCGTGAGGGCGCGTGGGGCCCCTTTTATGGAAGGTTACAACACGACTTTTAAAGATGTAACGAACATTTTGGCACTGGTTTCGAGTCGATCGGACATCGTCTGGATATGTTTCGGGATGTCCGAAGGTTTTAAGGCTCGATTAAAAATAGTTAAAAATTCGAAAAAATTACGGGGCTTTAGTAGTAGCTAAATGAAGTAGTTAGTAACTTTCTTATGGGATTTGGACAAGTTCGGGAAAACCGGTGATAGCAGATTAGCCGGGAACGGCATAAGTGCGCGCGTATCAGGGCAACGACGCTATGGTCTGTGAGTGGACTTTGCTTTCGAACTTATGATGCATGCATATATATATTTATATGTTTTCATACGTGATTCTATGATTTGATTTATGATCTTGATGGTTTACGATTTTGCACGGTTTTTGAGATATTTACGAAAATTCACGTTTTACGATATTTCGATCGAGGTTGTGATTTGACTATGGTTTTAATGATTTGATTTCGGGATTTGAAATACAATTTGATTTCAAAGACTTAAAATGGATTTTGAAAAAAGACTTCGGGCTTAGAGGCCCAGTTCATAAAAGTGGTTTTAAAGAACGAGATTTCGGGTTTTTGAATCGGATTTCAGAATGACGATTTTGGATTCGATTTTGAAAACTTGGAAATGGATTTCCGGGTTTGGGTTCGGAATGGTTATTCCGGATGTCGGCTTACGGAATGATGGTTTCAGATTCGGATTCGATAATGGATGATGGATATGATACTGGGTTTGGATTCGGGATCCTGATGAGATTGCGGATTCGGATTCGGAAATGGAAAATGATTTTCAAACGGTTTTGGATTGGATTTGCTAGATCTGGTTATTGGGTTTAAAGACCCAGATATGATTATGACGGGGGCGGGCCCGGATTGGGTTTAAAGACCCGGATTGAGTTTAAAGACTCTGGAGTTTAAAGACTCGGATATTGATATTTCCCCCGTAGGCCTATTGAGTTTAAAGACTTACGGATTCGGGATGTCGGCTTACGGAATGATGGTTTCAGATTCGGATTCGATAATGGATGATGGATATGATACTGGGTTTGGATTCGGGATCCTGATGAGATTGTGGATTGGATTTGGAAATGGAAAATGATTTTCAAACGGTTTTGGATTGGATTTGCTAGATCCGGATGTCGGCTTACGGAATGATGGTTTCAGATTCGGATTCGATAATGGATGATGGATATGATACTGGGTTTGGATTCGGGATCCTGATGAGATTGCGGATTCGGATTCGGAAATGGAAAATGATTTTCAAACGGTTTTGGATTGGATTTGCTAGATCTGGTTATTGGGTTTAAAGACCCAGATATGATTATGACGGGGGCGGGCCCGGATTGGGTTTAAAGACCCGGATTGAGTTTAAAGACTCTGGAGTTTAAAGACTCGGATATTGATATTTCCCCCGTAGGCCTATTGAGTTTAAAGACTCGGGAGTTTAAAGACTCGGGAGTTTAAATACTCGGATTATATTGAGACCTGGATTGAGTTTAAAGACTCCGTAGTTTTAAAGACTCGGATAGATCCAGCAGGTTCGATGGATGGAAACTTGGTTTCAAATGTGTTTTGGTTTTCATTGAGACTTGATGATGATGGTTTTTAATAATGGTCTTTCGATGTTTTGGGCTATGCCCGGATGATACAGTTTCGATGGTTTTGGGCTAAGGCCCGGGATTTGAGAAAAGGAAATGAATTCGGTTTTCTTAATGGTTTGAATGACTTGAGTATAAAATGGTTTTATGGAATGGTTTGATATGCATGCATTGGTTTTTAAATAGAGGGTATAAATGTAATTGTGTTTTCTGATAACTGCTTTTGAACTTATACTTTATTTTTGTCCACTCACAGTCTTTTCATATTTTTTATACCCTCCAGGTTGTTGCGGTGCGGGCTGTTGGTAGAGAGAGACGGAGACATCACACACGCGATCCACGGTAGAGTCTACACACTCTGGAAGTCCGAAAGCTTTTGGACGGTCAGATCGAGAATCCTTTGTCCGACTTACGTATCACATGGGGGTTGGACGTCGGTTTAGCCTTCGTGTCATGCGTAAGTTAGACGGGAGCAGGACTTAGCCCTTAATCTCAGGGGATTGGGGGTGGGTCCTGTCAAATTGGTATCAGAGCAGGTTTCGTGTGCTCTGCGCGAGGTTTAGTTCCCAGAGTCATTGGTTCGTTGACTTGGGTGGTGTGATGCTACTGTGGATGTCACGTCTCGACGCGGAACAGCCCTTCAGCAACCTAGACGCGATAGTGATAGTACGTTTGTTTGTGGTTAGTTAGCGGCGATTGTTAGTGCTAGGGTGATGCGTTGCCCGATACGCGATTGGGTGTGTTGCTTGCCGGCTTTGGATCGGAAAGGATAGCGTGTTAGACCATAGGGTCGAATGTTTGCTAGTATGGTTAACATGGATGGTAGCCAGTGAGCTACGTTTGAGTAGGCGGGTCGGCCTATGGGGCCCAAAAGTATCTTGTTGAGCTAGTGGTATACGTGGGCCGAGGAGGCCGGTTGACAGTGGCATGTTGGGCCGGATGGTGATTAGATGAAGACAGTATGGACTTGTGACCATTTGGTCAAATTGTTCAAACTTGGACTTGTACAGTTACGAGTAGCCGGGATGCCTTGAGTGGCAGGGTTTAGGAACTATTTTGAGATTCAAGGGATTTCCCCCTAGCGATGGATACTTGTTGATGTTGGTGTGTAGAGTTACGATAAGGAATGGTTTTAGTCGGGTGTGACGACCCGAGTGGTAAGGTTATAGTGAACTAGTGGCAATTGCGGGTTTGGATAACTCGGACGACGGGGATGATTTGAGGAACCCCGTAGGACGACTGGTTTGGATTGTGAGTACCTGAGTGAGGAACCCCAGAGTAAGTGTTTAGCCTAGAAACTGTGAGTTGGGGTTTGTGATTAGATAATTGTTGTGATTGGGGGTGGGTCCTGTCAACGCGTAGGTCATCACTTCAATTCTCCTCCGAATCAAATCCAACACCAATAATAACTCCGATACTAACTAAAAAATTTCAAAATCCCCCAAGGTATATGCATTACCAAGTTTCCATATGACTTCCATCTCACTAATATACTTTTTGACCTCATAATACCTTAAACCTTTTTCGAGCTCTCATTCTATATCCAGGACTAAAACCAATAACCTCACATTTTGGCTCCTTCTCGAGCCCTAGTCCTTACTTACGCTCTTTCCGAATGCTATTCCCATGCACGAGTCCGCATGCACTATTGATAACATCTATTCTTACTTACACACATCAAATTCAATTAAAGAATGTTTCGGTCATTTCAACATCTCAATTAGTTACTCAATCAAAAAACTTATTCTTCGATCTTACTCATACATACCATACATTCACAATTCGACCTAATAATCTAGAATCATTAACTGCCCTACAAGTATCATGAGCTCGTCTACTCGTCTCATCACCAGGTCGTTCACGGTGCTCGCATCTCGGAGACATGATATTAACAAGCACAACTCAAAATCCTAGCTCTGATACCAAGTTGATAGGACACAACCCTGAAAAACATCTCGTAAACAATGTCCGGACCCTGCTCCTATTTGACAAGAAGTGCAAAATACCAAAACTAGCCTCAGCTTTTAGACAAGGGATATTCACCTTATTAATCATGCCTCCACCTCTCGTATAGCCCCGAACTTCGTGCCCTAGCCCTAGTGGATTTCAAAAACACGAAAATCAAGTGAGTGGACACAAATAAATAATTTAAAATCATAGTTCGAAAACATAACATTTTACCCTCTGTTTTCTAAAACTATGCATGCATATCAAACCGTTTGAATCCCAAATGAAACATTGCTCAAGTATGTTTAATCTATCTTGAGGTTTATGGTTGAGATTTCACGAAGTAATTTCTTTCTATTATATGAGATATTTGATTGCCTTACTACCATTTCTCTCATATATATTTTGAATGCAAACACAACCCTTTACATTTTGAATTGAAATGATAAGTGCATATTCTTGTGAGTTGATTTTTACTTATTTTATTCATACTGAGATCCATTCACAATAATTTACTCATTGTCTTACTTGTTGAAGCATTTTGACACTTTTTATTAACTCCTGAATTCTATAATGCTAAACTGCTTTCTAAGTGTAAATCTTTGTTGCCATAAGTATATTGATGAAAATTTTGTGACAAATGATTAAAGGGCATAGTTGTTTTTATATATATAAAAAAGGAATGAATTGAGAAAAAAAAAACGTTTGTAGTCAACTCTTAGTTTGTTTTTATATTAGTTTAAGTGTGGGGGAATTGGATAAGCACCTAATTGATCATCTTTTTATATCGATTCTCTTTATGTTTAACTTTTTTTTATAACCTTAATTATATCAATTCTAACTCATTTTGTGATTTTCAGGTACTAATTCAAGAATTCAAAGTTAAAATCTGGTGAAAATGAAGAACCGTGTCATTGGACCTCAAACCATGCCATTGGACTTCATACCGTGTCATTAGAACCCAACTAATGTCACTGGACCTAAGCATGTCACTAGTCGTGTGCCAGTGACATGCCACTAGCATGTCACCAGCCGTATTCCAGGTCATGTTCCGGTATTGCGCCTTCACCGTGTCACTGGTGATATGTCACCAATCTTGTGTTCCAACTTTGTTCCAGTCCCATATGTCAGTGACATGTCACTTGTATCTCCCCAGCTTCTCGGGCTAGGCCCAGTGTAGTCTCAAATCCTGTTGCGTTAAGGAAAGCTCCTTACTCCTTCTGACTTTAAGGTTTCCACCTAAGACTAAGAATTGATGCCATGCTTGGAACAAACAAGGGATTCCTTATGATAGAAGGAAAAAAGTTTGATTTGTGGTTATCTCTTAGAATCTTATTAGGACTTTTAAGTCCGTAGGTTTTTAGGAAATTGTAATCTTGTATAAAGGGATGTTTTCCTCACTTTTATGGTCGTTACCCATTATTTATAAACTATTGTTCACCTAAGATTTAATCCTAGCCACCCTTCCAGTGACTTAATAAAAGAACTTAAAGCCACATTCTTCCTTTGTTCCATCTACAATTCAAAGTACTTAGTGAATAACAATCCACCTATTCCACCCACCTTGGCATCCATCTGCGATTTAGAGATTCTAAAAGTGTATCTATTTCTTTTTCACCTAAGTTCTTGAATTTAATCTTGGATGTGTTTATAATTCGATATATGTGATGGTTTATTTCTTCTAATATTTGTAACGTTTAATTCAATCTTCATATGTTTTACTTTCGGAAATTTAATTACGTCGTAAGTTTTTATGTTTCATACTTCAAATTAATGTCGTGTTTATGTCCGCGATTCGAAGAATTTAGATTTAATTTAAAGAGCTTTAATGTTTATGTCCGTGATTTGGAGCATTCAATCAACAACTTAAAGTAAATCATATTATAAGTGTTTATGTCAGTGATTCGGAGCATTGACAATAAGAAAAATTTAGGATGGTAATCGAGATAAAATTTCGTGATTGGTTAAATATGTGCAAGTATTGGCGTGTGGACATGGTGAGTAGATGATGGTGTCACTTGTATATATGTTAGTTTGAAGTAGATTAAATAATGTGATTTTAGATTGGATTTACTTACATAAAAGTATCAGTTTTTTCTATGAAAGTTTTTTCTATGAAAGTAATCTATGGTTTGTAAGTTCAAGTCATGAGCATGAGCATTTCAATTCTTAGTTTGTAAATCGTAGATTCGTCTACAACACTTTTAAAATCCCAATTTCCTTTTTTTTTTTTTACTACCGTTTTAAAATGTTCCTTAATTCCTTGGCCCAAAACGATCTCTATTTACCAATGCTACATTTACACAAAAAAGAATTTAAATTGAGCAATACATGAATTGAGTGTTAATAAGAATACCCCATCCAAATGCCCATGTTTGACAAACATAATACCTTTGCCCAGGGAGGACTTAAGATAGGTTTAAGAATACAATCCATTGTATCCATGTGTCGATCACTTGGATTGTACATGAACGAACTTACAACACTAACTGCATAAGATAAGTTCAGTCTAGTGTGAGTTAGATAAATCAATTTTCCCACTAGCCTTTGACATCTCTCTTTGTTTGCTGGAATCTGGTCAAAGTCAAATTCATCTCAATAGGTGTATCGGCAGGTTAACAAGCCGAGTTCCCAATTTTGGACGAGATCTAACACATACTTTTTGTTGAGAAAGGAAGAAGCCATGCTTAGATCGTGATATTCCAATGCCCAAGAAGTATTTTAGAGCTCCCATGTCGTTCATTTTGAACTCCTTAGACAAGTAGCTCCAAAGCTGCTCTATTTTACTGGAATTACTACATGTGACTATCATGTCATCAACATAAATAATAAGCAAGGTAATACCCTCCCCATGTCTCTTATAAAATATAATAAGCAAGGTAATACCCTCCCCATGTCTCTTATAAAATAGAGTGTGATCTCCCACAGCTTGCTTAAAGCCATACTCTTTCATAGACTAGCTCAATTTGCCAAACCATGCCATTGGCAATTGTTTCAATCCATACAAAGCCTTCTTCAACTTGCACACTTCACCTCATTTTGACGTAAATCCAGGAGGGGGATCCATATACCTCTCTCCCAACATACCACCGTGCAAAAATGCATTCTTTACATCAAACTGCCTTAACGACCAATCTAGACTAACTGCAAGAGACATGATAACTGTAACTGTATTCATTTTAGCCACGGGAGCAACGGTCTCAGAATAGTCGATTCCATCAGTCTGTGTACCCCTTGACGACCAATCTACCTTTGTACATGTCACTTGTCCCATCTGACTTATACTTCATAATAAAAATACCCACTCACACCCTACAGTCTTCTTATCCCTAGGAAGCTAGACCATCTCCCAAGTAAAATTGTTTGGAGAGCCATCATTTCTTCTATCTTAGCTGATTTCCACTCGGGATGTTCAAGGGCATTTAAAAATGACTAGGAATGGTACAGAGGATAACTAAAAAGTCAAGGAAAGATTAGTCTTAGATAGATGATGATATGACAAAATCAAGTACATGATCGAAAATGTTAGGAGGATGATTTTAAGAAATCAAACCTTTCTGGTGCTTGTCTGTCATGAAGAGGGTATCTCCTACCTTGATTGTCAACTTGAGAATTCAAGATACGAATTTCGGGAATCAAAGAGGGTGAAGAGGAATTTACCTCAAGGTTTGTCTCAGAAGAGTCATCTGATGGCACAGTAGTATCATTAAGAGGACCTTTCGAGCTTTGAAGAGATATAACATATCCTTGTTCCTTTGTGCATAAACCTTGAAACAATCTAATCTCTCAATTCTCTCTCTAGGGTCAGATTCAACTAAAGATTTTGGTGTATTAAGAGACTCAACGTGAACCTTAGCTGATTCCTCACCTTGACTTCCTAAAATCCACTTTCTTTTTTTTTCGCCATAACTCTTCCTCTTCCTTACAAATAATCTCCCCCTGAAAAAAGATCTAGGTACACATCCTCAAAAAAAAAAAAGCCTCACATTCACAGAATTAGACATCCATGGAAACAAAGTATTTCCATGTAGGAGGGTTGTAGCATTTATAGCCCTTTTAAGAGGTAGAGTAGCCGAAAAAGACACCTAAGAGCACGAGGACCAAATATGTCCCATAGGTGTGAGTGAATATGAATAAAACAGGCACAACCAAAAACTTTAGGACAAAAACTTAAGGCAAAAGAAATATAATGAAACTAAGATAACACACGAAAAAGACTTTGATAATTAACGACATGAGCAAGTATACAGTTGATAAGAAAAACAACTGTCATGACAGTATTAGCCTAGAAAAGTTTTGAAATGTGCATAGTAAAGCATAAAGCTAATGCCACCTCAAGAATGTGAGAAATTTTACGCCCTGCTATACTATTCTGTTGGGGGCATAGGTACAAGTTGCCTAGCGTAGAATGCCATTTTCTTTGGAAAACGCAGCAAGATAGTGATTTTCAAAGATTTGAGGTATAACTCTCAGGACTTCATTAATAAAAGACAAAATATATATGACCCAAAGTAGGAGTGGAGTAAGTACCCCGCATATCTGTAAAAATTCGAGTAAAATGAAGCTGACTTTCATTGAAATTCATTTTAAAGGGTGCACAATGATTCATAGCATAAATGCATTGTTAACACTGTGAACAATAAACTTTAATATTCTAAAATAACTTAGAGAATCAACGTTCTAGATAAGGAAGAGACGAATGACCTAATCTACAATGCCATAAAATAATCTCATATGCACTAAGAGCATCTCTCTTGTCACTTGGAAAACACAGTCCAATGGTAACTCCCTTGTCCCTTCCAAGTAGTAGAGACCCCTTTCTCCTTATTAGTGCCAATCGTCATCTTCGTAAGATTGTCCTAAAATACACAGTGAGTAGAATGGAAGGTTGCATAACAAATTAGGTGTTTAGTAATCTTGCTTATGGAAAGAAGATTATTAGAGAGATTAGGGGAAAGTAAGAAAAAGGACATTGAGAGGGAAGGGGAAAAATGTTAAATAACCAATAGCCGGATCTGGTTCTTTAATGTAACCAACGACAATAGACTAAACTAGCAAATTTTAGGAAACTTAGAAACAAACATGTATTATACTGGTTTTGCAGAGCTTTTGCCTATATCCAGTTGTTCTCTAGGTAGAGAAATCACGGCTCTTTTTATTAATAATAGAGGTTACAGAACTTTTGTAACCATAGAACTAATCTCAAAACTCTTGGATGTTTCTAACTGTTTTTCCACTCTTTAAAATAAGCCTCGCCGCACCCTATTTATAGATATAGTGTTGGCATACATATCCCAAGGCTGATTGAATTCCTCTTCCTAAGAGGAATAGGAATTTACACTCATACAAAACCTAATTGAATAAGGAAACCACAAATTCCTTCCTAATCCCTTTAGGACAAGAATTGGTACACCTCTAATTTTCCTAAAACAATCCTAAACCAACTAGGACATAATTGACGAGCCAAAATCCTAACAATCTCCACCTTGGTGGGTGAGTCAAACCAAGTCTTGATCATTGCACCACAAAGTATCTTTGTACCTCCTTGAAGCAGCTCTGGAAATCTTCAAGAGTCTTTATCTTGGAAAACTTCATCTTGCCTCATTGCACCTGAAGTGATGAGGTGCTCCACTTTAATCAATCAACGAGATTGATCAAGTTCAAGCAATATTTGAACTTCTTCGCCGACACTATCTTTGTAAGGAAATTTGCGACATTGTCATCCGTATGAATCTTTTCAATCCAAATCTCTTTAGACTCCACCCAATTTCTGATTCTGTGATATCTTACTTCAATGTGCTTTGATCTTCCAGAAAAAACTTCATTCTATGCCAAGTGAATGGCACTTTGACTATCACACTTCAGCTTCACACAATCTTGGGTAATTCCCATTTGACTTACCAAACCACTAAGCCAAATTGATTCCTTTCCAATTTCGGCCAATGCAATATATTCTGCCTCTATGGTTAACAAAGGTGTAATTGGTTGCAGTAGTACCCTACAACTTATCGGTCCTTATGCGCATGTAAACACATAACTAGAAGTTGACCTTCTCATGTCCAAGTCCCCTGCATGATCAACATCCACATATCCCAACACCCCTGCATGTTCCTTTTGATTTTCAAACATAATCTTTTATCTTCAAGAACCCTTCAAATAACGCAAAATCCACTTGACTGCACCACAATGTTGCTTTCATGGATTTGTCAGGTATCTGGAAACGACATTGATTGTCTGAGCTATGTCGGGATGTGTGCATATCATTGCATACATAAGGCAACCCACACCATTAGCATAAGGCACCTTCTCCATTACCTACTACTCTTCCTCAGACTTAGGACACTATTGCCCACTTAACTTCAAGTGAGTGGCCAAAGAAGTCGAAATTTCCTTTACTTCTTGTATGCTGAACTTCTCAAGAAGTTTCTGAATATAAGTGGCTTGTGATATCCAGATCCTTCCTGAGGTCCTGTCTCTCTAAATTTCCATGTCAAGGATCGTCCGAGGCTCCGAGCTGCATCTAGGTCCTTCAAGTCGAACTCCTCGCCCAACATCTTCTTCAAGTCTCGAATTATAGACTTGTCTTAACACGCGATTAGCATGTCATCCACATATAGCAATAGCAATATGATCATCCCATCTGAGAATACATGATAGTGCACGCAACAGTCATATAAACATCTTCTAAAATTAATTTTCAGCATGAAGTAATCGAACCTCTTGTACCACTGTCTTGGAGACTGTTTCAGACGATACAGAGACTTCCTTAACTAACATACTAGGTTTTCTTTCCCATTTTCAACAAACCCTTCTAGTTGAGCCATGAAAATTGTCTCCTCTAGAAGTCCATGAAGAAATGATGTCTTCACATCCATTTGCTCAATCTCCATGTCATGCTGAGTTTCCATTGCTAAAAGCAATATGATAAAAGTATGCTTGACTACGGGTGAAAAGATCTCATCATAATCCACCCCTTCCTTTTATTAGTACCTTTTAGCCACGATCCTTGCTTTGAATCTCAGGGCTTCTTGTTCATGTAGTCCTTCCTTTTTCCTAAATACTCATTTGCATCCAACTAGCTTTATGTCTTTGGGCTTAGAAACCAATTCCCAAATAGAGTTCTTGTAAAAAGACTCCATTTCTTCTATCATAGCACTTATCCAACTAACTCGCTCATCACTTGCTATAGTTTCTTGATAAGTAGTTGGATCTCCTTGACTAATGTTGAGAGCATAATTAACTCCGTCTTGGTCAAACCCAAATTTGTCAGGTTTCTTCTTGTTTCGATTAGGTTTATCCAATGCTATGCATCTCTGGAATGCAAGTGGATTGTTGTTTGAACCCTTTGGGATGTCTAGCGGATTGAAATGCCTTTAATCTGCCCTATTTCTTGCTCCACCTAATTCCTAACTGGTGAACAATGCTGATGCTCATTTTCTTCCTCAAAAACACCAGATTCGGTATCTTGCTCAATTTGCTCCACCTGAGTCTTCTTTGTCTGAATTTATTAACGGATCCTTGTTGCTTCAGTTTCAACATCGTCTTTCTTCTCCCTACTGCTCTCGACTTTATTCAGAGACATGGTTGTCTCATCAAAGACATGGTTGTCTCATCAAAGACAACATCTCGACTGACAACCTTTTCATGTTGTTGATATCCCAAAGCTTGAAACCCTACACTATTTTCTCAAAACCTAAGAATATACAATGTGTAGACTTTGGTTTGAGTATGGACCTTTCATCACTTGGAAAATGTGCATAAGCACTATAGCCGAATACCCTAAGCTTGGAATAGTCCACTAGCTTCTCAAACCATACATCTTCTGCTCTTAAAACCAAGAATTGTAGATGGTGATCTGTTAATCAAATAACCTGCATTATTAACAGCCTCTGCCCATAAACTATCAGGCAATCATGCATAAAATTGCATGCTCTTCTCTCTCTCCATGAAAGTTCGATTAATCCTCTCAACAACTCCATTTTTTTGGGATTTTTCTTTACTGTGAAGTGCCTTATTATGCCTTCTTGCTTGCAGTAATCAGTAAAGACTTTGGTTTGAGCTTGAACCTTTCATCACTTGGAATATATGCGTAAGCACTACAGCCGAATACCCTGAGCTTGGAATAGTCCACTAGCTTCTCAAACCATACTATGCATTCTTAAAATCAAGAACTGCAGATGGTGATCTGTTAATCAAATAACCTGCATGATTAACAGCCTCTGCCCAGAAACTATCGGGCAATCGTGCATGAAATCGCATGCTCCTCTCTCTCTATGAGAGTTCGGTTAATCCTCTCAGCAACTCCATTTTTTTGGGGATTTTTCTTTACTGTGAAGTGCCTTATTATGTCTTCTTGCTTACAATAATCAGTAAAGACTTTGGTTTGAGTTTGGACCTTTCATCACTTGGAATATGTGCGTAAGCACTACAGCCGAATACCCTGAGCTTGGAATAGTCCACTGGTTTCTCAAACCATACCTCTTCTGCACTCTTAAAATCGAGAACTATAAATGGTGATCTATTAATCAAATAACATGCATGATTAATTGCCTCTGCCCAGAAACTATCGGGCAATCATGCATGAAATCGCATGCTCCTCTCTCTCCATGAGAGTTCAGTTCATCCTCTCAGCAACTCCATTTTATTGGGGATTTTTCTTTACTATGAAGTGTCTTATTATGCCTTCTTGCTTGCAGTAATCAGTAAACTTATTACTTGTATATTCACCTCCATTGTCACTTCTCAGGTACTTGATCTTTCTTCCCGTTTGATTCTCGATTTCTGTTTTCCATTCTTTGAACTTTGCAAAAAACTCGGATTTCTACTTCTTGAAATAAACCCAAATCTTCCTAGAAAAATCATCCATGAAAGTAACAAAGTACCTAACTCCACCATTTGATTTGGTTGGTGCAGGGCCCCAAACATCTGAGTGGATATAGCTGAGTTGCTCCTTGCTTCGGTTATCTACACTACTACTCGTGAATGGTACCTTCTTTTGCTTTCCAAGAACACAATATTCACAAAAGTCCAGTTTGTAGAATGACATGCCTTCTAACAGGCCTAACCTATAATGTCATAGTTCAGTCTTATCTTATATACCTTGAGAAACAGTTGCTCCCCCGATTACAGTGGTCCCAATTAACTTATATAGCTTATTGGGTTGTAGGTCACCCCGCATTACCACCAGTGATCTTTTGGCTACTAAGAGTCTTCCCTTTTTAGACTCGTACCCGTAGCTGGCCTCATCTAAGGTACCCAAGGAAATCAAGTTTTTCCTTAGTCTAGGGACATATCTAACGTTCCCCAAAACTCGTATCATCCCATCAAACATTTTGATTCGAACAATGCCGATTCCTTTTACAGGACATGAAGAATTGCCCCCCATTAAAACTTCTCCACTGCTGACTTCTTTGTAAGTATCGAAACATTCTCTTACTACACACATATGAAAAGTGCATCCGGTAAAATCCAATTTGTGAAAGCCTTAGAGCCTAATGTTACTAAAAGAAGCTCATTGTCACTCTCATGCTCGATGACTGAACTAGTTGAACCTGAGCTTCCTTCCATCTTGGCTTTCTTCTCTTTCCAAATCTTGCAGTTCCTCTTCCAATGATCGATTGAATCACATTCGAAGCAGCCTTTCTTCTTTTCCTTTTACTTCTTGGATTTCGACCTACCTCTATTGCATGTTTTCTCTTCCTTTGTCTTTTCCCGTTTCCTCTCCTTGCCTTTGGCATAAAGTCCCTGAGAGCTTTCAGTTATATCATCTAGTTTAGCATATGGCTGAAAAGCTTGAATTACGTCTTCAATCTTCAGTCTCTTTTCCAAACATTAGAGTTGTTCGAAAATGCTTGAAAGACGAAAGTAGAGACCTCAGTAAGATGATAGCCAAATCATCACCTTGGTAAGTTTCTTCGACATTTTGAAGATTAGTTATGCAATTCTGGAACCTGTATACGTGATCTTCAATATCACCTCCTTCTTCCGGTTGAAGTCTGAATAGTTCATCCTTTAGAAAAAGTTTATTGGACACAGTTTCCCATATAAACATTTTCCAACTTTTCCCATGCTTCATGGGCAATCATCTTTTCGGTGATGTGTGACCAAACTAATCTTGTGAGATGGATCTCGATGGAACTCTTGGTCTTCTTGAAAACCTTAGTCCATGTTGCGTCTGTCATGTTTGTCGGCTTCTCTTCGTTAAGTGTATCATCTAAGTCTTGTTGTATCAGTACGTTCTTCATCATCCTTTGCCAGTCCGTGAAGTCATCCTTGTCGTCAAAAAGTTTTAATGCAGGTCCTAGATCGACATTCATCTTTCCTCTGGACATCGCAGAACCCCTTGAGCCAAGCTCTTATACCAATTGTTAAATAACCCATAGTTGGATCTAGTTCTTTAAAGTAACCAACGACAATAGACTAAACTAGCAAATTTTAGGAAACTTAGAAACACACAAGTATTATACTGGAACTTTTGCCTAAGTCTAGTTGTGATTTCTCTAGGTAGAGAAATCACGGCTCTTTTTATTAATAATAAAGATTACAAAACTTTTGTAACCCTAGAACTAATCTCAAAACTCTTGGTTGTTTCTAACTGTTTTTCCTCTCTTTAAAATAAGTCTTGCCACACCCTATTTATAGATACAGAGTTGGCATACATGTCCCAATGCTGATTGAATTCCTCTTCCTAAGAGGAATAGGAATTTACACTTATCCAAAACCTAATCGAATAAGAAAACCAAAAATTATTTCCTAATCCCTTTAGGACAAGAATTGGAACACCTCTAATTTTTCTAAAACAATCCTAAACCAAGGACATAATTGACAAGCCAAAATCCTAACAAAAAGGAGATGTTCCCAGCCCCAGAAATAGGCATAGGAGCTCCATTAACAGCCTGAACAATCTTGACACTAGAAGGCATTAGAGTACTAAGGAGAGAAGGATTCCTAGTCATATGATTAGTAGCCTCTGAATCAATAATCCAAAGATTAAAAATAGGAAAAACAAAAGTTGAGCCAGAATTACCCTCTTGAGGAGATACACGAGAAACTTGAGATGCAGAACCAATAGGAGTGTCACAAGGAGCAACCTGGGATGATTTCGTGTTCTTCTTTTCAGCTTGTTTCAGCTTGAACCACTCTGAATAGCCATGCTTCTTCCAACAAACATTCACCATATGTTTGTTACTGTTGCAGTAAGTGCAAAACATGGTTGGTTGTGTGCTATTCTTCTAGGCAGCCATTGCCAAGGCCTTGGTGTTATCATCTAGCCCCATATTGGCATGTCGTTGTGCCTCACGACGGGCCTACGAATGTGCTTGCTCTAGACTTGGTATAAGTGATCTAGCCAAGATTCGAGCACTCACTTGATCCATGTTGTGATCAAGGCTTTTGAGAAACATATAAAGACGATCCTCACCAATACGTTTTCTCAATTTCTCAGAATCACCTGAGCATCCCATATCATTGGCCTTCAATAGTCCAGCGCCAAGAATATGGAGTTTAGCTTGCTGTAATAATCTGCAAGAGGACGACCTCATTGTCGTGAGCAAAATGATTTTTTCATGAGCTCGTATACTTAAGAGGAATCTGAGACATCAAGCCAGCTTCTTCTGACTGCATCACAAACCTCAGTCGTTCCATACTGCACAAAATGCGCCATCAACTTCTCAGTCATGGCTTTGATGAGTCAGGACTTGACTAGCATGCCTTCAGCCTCCCATTCATCGTAGCTTGGGTTGGTTTTTGTAGGTGCAGCCTTCCTTCTTTGTGATATATCCCTTCTTCCTTTTCCTAGCAATATGCACCTCCAAAAGTTGAGACCAAATACGATAATTAGTACCATCCTGCTTAACCGAAATTGCTGGAAAGGAAGTCTCGTGAACAGTCACTGTGGAGAGCTTCTTGTTTCAGAAATAAGCACATCTGCTTTTTCAACCATGGTGTGGGAAGAGGAAGGAGGTGGCTAGGATTTTAGAAAAGATGAAAGAGAAAAAGGTGGCTAGTGTTTTAGCCGAGGAAAAAGGAGAGGCAGCGAAATTCTCTGTGCTCTAATACCAAATTGATATCTGACTGAATTACTTATTCATTTATCTCAAAGGTAATATTTATACATAGTAAACCATCTATTCTAGGCAAGTATCTAGTTTAAGAAAGTCAAACTATATAACTGTTCTGATTGGGACGTAATAAAGTAATATTATTATCTACTTTAGGCAAGTATTCTAGGACAGGTGGCAAGTCAAGTATCTATTCTAGGGAAGTATTCTAAGACAGGTGGCAAGTATAAAACGTTACAAATTGAGTATTTTAGGCCTATAACTTCAATAGAATCTCATAATCAAGTTTCTAATGATAATTGAGCTATTTACTCTCGGGCAAAATTTATAGTATTCTTGACGTATAACAAATTCAGGACTTGCATGTAAATCAAAGTCTTATCTTGTGAAGTATAGCTACATCTGCTTAGGTCTGAGCTGTTATACGTTGAAGCGGAACAGCATCACATCTCCTTCTTGTACAATGTATTCTTTACCCTCAGATCTCAACTGCAAACATCAAAGTAGCTTGGGTGAATCAGTTTGAACTAGAATGATGTTAACTTACACTTTTCGATCTGTTTGATCAGAAAAAAGTTGACTCTGCGCATTGTTTAATTGTAATACCTGAAAACTTTCAAAACCAACATTGTTTACTACGTAATACCTTAAAATTTTCAAACCAACAGCAACTTTTAAAAAAAAAAAAAAAATGTTTCACATCTCTTACAAAGGCACTCGGTCAACTTCATTCTAAGGAGGGACCAGAGGGTAAGAGGGAGTCGACTTATTAACACATTGTTAGATGTTTACACTAGTAATGTTAGTTTCTTGAAAACAATCTCAAATAAAATGTTATATAACCACGGGATAGGGCACTAGAAATAAATCCCCGATCCGATAATCTTGACAAAAGTTGGACGACACTTATATCTGCTGCTGCTACTAATTAACAAGGCAATTGAAGCTGATAACAAGGCAGTCGACTTACAACTCCTCTTTCCCTTGCTGCAGAAAGTGAACCAGCAGCAACAAAATCATCATAGGACACCTAACACGGAAAGGACAAACTTCTTATTAGATTCATATTTAGTTCAGGCAACATCATTAAATAATTTTAAAAATGGCTACAATGTTAGAATAGTTCTTTACATCTTGTAAAGAAACTATAAAATTAGCACATCATCATTTTATTTTATATGAACGAGTTTAGTGTTTACAGCATTAACTGAAATATGCTGTCCTGAATATTGAACAAAACTTGCAAATATTTTCCTAATTAGAACAAACTGTTTAATCAAATTAAAAAAATGAAAAAAAAAGAAACATTAACTAGAAAGTTGTTCATTGCATTTATACAAAAAGTTTTAAGGTGGAAACAAATTAAGAACCAAGACAAAAACTCCATGATTATCAGAGATGCATTGCTCAAAGTTTCCAGAATATCAGCTTATCTTATCTTCTCATCAAAATTATAAATCTATCCCATCTCATACAAAAATAACATAATCAGTAGTATTTCAAAGCAGATATTAGGATGCTTACTGTCTCAGCTCGAATGAAACCTTTCTCAAAGTCAGAGTGGATGACCCCAGCAGCTTGAGGTGCAGTCATTCCTGAATCAACAGAGAAGAAGAATCAGGCAACTCCATTATATGCTGAACAATTCTTAATCATTTCCACACCTATCTGAATCTTCTTCATGACAGCGAGGGACCTTAATCCATCTAAAAGAAGAAAGTGGCAAAGAAAGCAGAAAATGGAAATTCTTCTAGCCTATGACCACCAGTAAAACAAATTCCGTGCAAACAAGTTTCCAGTTGTGATACAAAGAACAGCATAGTCTATAATAGCACCTTTGTGAAGTTTTGCAAGGTCTAGTCAGAGATATTTTACCATATTTGTACAATACACAATTTACGTTTAGGATACCAATCTCACCTGCGAGTATGGTCCATGCTTTTGTTTCCTGTGAACAGCAAGGGAACAATCTTTTAAAACAACCGAATATATATACCACATTAAAAAAAAAATTCACAAACTCCTCCTTTTTACCTTCTCTCCAGAAGTAAAGTAAGTACGGAGCCCCAAGACACTATATGTTGCTCTGATTAGGTTTCCAAGACCACTTTCACTAACGCCAAGAGATTCCAAAAATTCTTTTCTTTCTTCATATGATAGCTCAGTAAGCTCGGACTCGACCTGCAATTGCAATTTCCTCGTTCACATGTACAGTGTAATTATTAGGTAAACAAAAACAGTAGGAACACAATCTTCTTGGCTCAAGCAGCAAAATTTTCTCAATTTCAAACTATAGTGTATCACCAAACCTGTGCTGAAACTGTCACTAGTCCGGATTGCAATTCAGGAGCAAGATTCATCACTTCTTTGACATGAGGATTACGTCCAGGTTCAGCCAGATCAGATTCTGCAACATTAGCAACATATATAACAGGTTTCATTGTAAGCAAGCAAAGATGCTTCACAACATCCTTTTCTAAATCTGGTAAAGCAACTGATCGTGCTGGTTTCCCATCCAAGAGTGCCTGCTGAATCTTTTCTAAGGCAGATCTTTCAGCTTCCTCCTGAAATGAAAAGATTTTGTGTTTGTGATTGTTACCTTAACAGTTTGTGTAAATATATTTTAAATTAAGGAGAAAAAAAATGAGGGAACAGAGTGAGAAGATACCACATACTTATGCACTACACAGTATCCCACATGCTTATGCACTACACAGTAAGTTAGCATTGGATATACCATACCTTAACTTTGGTTTGTGAGTCTTTTGATTTTCCTTTTTTGAGCTTCTCCACTCTTTTCTCAATCTGCATTTCTTGTGAATAATACAATTTAGTTCAATCGGCTCATTCCATCCTACCACACTGCTATATTATCCATTAACATTACAGACAAATAACAGATAGTACAGGCATCCTTCTTTGGATCCTTCCAACGAAAAGATTAGAGGTTAGGACAGAGTTCTCAGACAGTGTAGCTACAAAAGAGGCTCATCAAACAAATTAAGTATACTTTCACTTCTGACCAGAAAATGGCTAAATGTTTGAACAGTATAGTTTGAATTAAAAGATATATATTTTTAGAGGGCCATCTAGGGCCTGTTAAAACACCGTGATAGCTCATCACCTAAGAGCCTGTTAAAACCCAAATTATAGAGGGCCGTCTTATATATATATATATATATATACATATATATATAGGATAAAACACTGTGATAGCTCACCACCTAAGGGCCTGTTGAAAACCATTTGGACTTTTTTTTCTCTCTCATTTTTTGAGCTTGAGACAAAGGGAGAAAAGAGGGATGAAGAAAAGTAAGGGAAAAATAAAATAAATAAATAAATAAGCTATTCTAAGTTGTGTTCACTTTCTAGGTTTATTTTTCATTCTTTTTTCTTTATTTCTTCCCCATCCTTACTACCATTCTTCCTCATCCCTCCTTTCTCTCATCTCCTTTTTCCATACGTCAAGCACAAAAAAGTCAAAACTAGAAATTAAAAACCAAATGGTTATCAAATGGGTCCTAAATAACTTCTAATAAATCAGCAATAGAGAAGCTCATGGAACGATTATAAGTCTGGTGCCCCTCATGTATGCCAAATTGTACATTCGATTGTATTCTAATAGCTATTTCAAAGCAAAGCAAAGCTAAAAGACCAATTGATTTAGTATACAAGAATGAATCCAGAAAGTTCTCATTTACGAGGTAAGATCAATCCACACATCAAAAGCAAAAAAGGAACCAGGTAAATCAGCTTCAGAACTTGCTCTAGAAAGATGGTAGGTGAGTAGAGAAAATTAATTAGCAAACCTGGTCAAGATCAGAGAAAATAAGCTCCAGGTTGATAACATCAATATCAGATTTAGGATCAACTTTCCCATTCACATGAACAACATCATCATCTTCAAAACAGCGAACAACCTAAAACAACAATCAACAAGCCAATGATAATATGGAGCAAAGAAATACAGCAATACTTTTTCTTAATATCAAGATATGAAAGATTACATAACTTGCTCCATTTAGATTCAGATGCAAAAAAGAATTACATTGAAATGGTCCTTAACAGGGAAACCAATATTCATAATAAGGTTTTCTTTTATTAAAGCAACATCCATAAAACAGACAGAGGAGAATCTCAAACACCTAACAAGTGAACTGGTAATGCATACAGTGATTAATATAATCTAAAACATAGAGAAGAAGATGTGCTCTAAACTCCAATATGCATGATGTAACGACATAAAAAAAAAATTATTAAAATAGTTTAAACAGGTTTATTTGGAATTCAAACTGGGAGGGCTTCAAAACCTCTAACACAAAACTCCCTGTCCCTCTCTTCTCATATAAAAAGTAAGGGGCCCTGGATCACGATCTTGATGATCACAGAACTTTTTCTCTCTCTTCCCTCTCTCTCTCAGAGAGAGAGAGAGAGAGAGAGAGAGAGAGAGAGAGAGACAAAAGCAACATAACCAAAAAAAAATACAAAGTTCCATTAGGAAAGTTTGGATTTTGACCTGTGGGAATCACTAATGAACATGACAGGTAACGGATAAAAACCTGAAGAATGGAGTCCACCTCACGAATATTTGATAAAAACTTATTCCCTAACCCCTGAAAGTGATGAAAAATAAGAAAATGAACTCAGCAATGCATTCCAAAATATTTGCAAAGGTACTTCTAAGAAGAAACATAAAGAAGGAAATCAATAAAAATAAAAATAAAAATTAAGCAATGTCACCTCTCCTTGACTGGCACCCTTGACAAGACCAGCAATATCTACGAGTTCGATAGACGCTGGGACTGCACGCTGAGATTTGCTGAGATCAGAAAGTACATTGAGACGCAAATCTGGAACTGCAACAATTCCTACATTTGGCTCTATCGTACAAAAAGGAAAATTGGCAGCTTGAGCCTTACCATTCTCAACCTACATACATTCACAATAAAACCAATCCAACATTATGCTCAATAATATCTATGAAAGTGAACACTGGTCTACAGTATTCACTGAAAAAATAAAATGGGTAAATTACTACAGATGCAAAATATGCTGTCACAGTTAAAAAAAAACAAAAATTATCTTTTAGTCTTAATTTCAGAATGTGCACCAGGATTTTGAAAATATTAACATGTCCAGTTCCTGAATTAGAAAGTAATTCATGCAGTTCACTATAATTCTACATGATGCATTAGTCCAGTTCCTGATGAATCCTTAAAGTGAAATCCCCTATTTGAGTTCCAATTGGAAAATAGAGACAAGCAGGCACAAAAAAAACAAACAAATTCAAAAGGAAATATCGGTTATCCTTGCTCGCATTATCTCCGCAACCAAGCAGAGAGAAAGGGTTTTGTATGACATACAACGGCATTGAAAAGAGTGGACTTGCCGACATTGGGGAGGCCAACGATGCCGGCTTTAAGGCTCATGCTTATCTTGGATGAGGATGCAGCAGAGAAGCGCCGCCCTCGGCTTAAACCAATCCCTGTGACTCCCATCAGCTGAAAATGGGTTCTTTGCTTCAGTGGAGCAATCAGAGGCGGAAGTAGCTGACTGCATAATGCTATTCGAGCCATTGGAGTTTCGAAAGAACCACAGAACCAGAGAGCGGGAGAGAGAGAGAGAGAGAGAGAGAGAGAGAGGAAAAGCTCGGTCACTTTCTCCGCTTGCGGGGAAAATGTACGTCTATATATTCAGAGGGGGAATTGGGATTTTGTTTGTCTTTTTGCTATCTTTGTATTAGTTTTGTATTCCTCTTTTTTTTTTTTTTCTCGTTAGGTTATTTTTACTAATTTTCTTTATGCCCAAAGTGGAAGCATCTAGTTTATAATAAAAATATATATATTTTTTCTATATTCAACAATATTCTAGATTTATTTCTTACGAAAAAAATCTGGCTAGGGGTGTAACGATTCGTCCCGAAAATTTAAAACATTTTTTAAATAAAATATGGTCATTGAGGGATCTGCCCATGTCTTTGTTAATGGTCCAAAAGTCAATTTTAATTTGGGAAACTTCTCGGAAATTCCGATTGGACCAATGTGTGTGTCTCGAATGCACGAGTTCATAGTTAGGCCGCACATGAAAAATGGAGATCGTATGGAAAAGTTACATGTCTAAAGGTCCAAGGACATTTTGATAATTTAGGCAAAATATGGGCATTTGAGACATTTTACTTGAAGGTGACTCAACACATATTAGTGACTTAGCTATTTAAGTGTCTAACAAGTGTCACCCAACGGTTGTTTGGGTGATGATTAGGCAAATCCCTCTCTAGTTTTAAACGGAAAATGGAACTGTGAAACATGATGTTCCTACACGGTTTCTCTCTAAGTTGTCTCTCCTAGACCTTCTTGAGGAAGGGAAAAAATAGGGAGGATTTGAGAAAGAGGAAAACTGGAACAAAGGAAGGTAGGAGAGAAAGAAAGAATCAAATCTGAGGGATTCTTTTCTAGTCTCTATGGGCCTGTGTGCGATAGTTTGGAGGAACAAGAAGCCTTGATGTGCTTCTAGGGAGAAGAAAGGAAAGAAAAACAAAGAAAAAGGAAAGATGGGAGAATCTGTGAACTTAGAGCTAGGAATGGTTGACTTGGGATGTTATTACGTGAAATGAAGGTCACTTGTAACGATCTGAACCAATTTATTTAAATAAATAATTTTGACAGAAATTTTTTGGGTGTTTTTTTGAAGAATTAGACCATTTTGTCCCTAGGGTCTTGTCTAACTTACTAAATTGGGAAGGGACATTATAGGAAGGAGTGAAAATGTGATATTTTGGGAGAGTGATACCATGTGTCAATTATTGGGGGGATGGGGGGGCGCATTTTTCTTATCATCTCATTGGTTGGGAAGATCTGTAAAACACACACAAACAACCCATTTCACATACACTCTTTTTCACCGTGCTACCACAATACCCACATTGAACAAATTTTAGAACTACCACTTCTAGGCTTTTTGAACTTAAACCAAGGAGTGGATCGTGATCCTCATACCCTCACGATCAAGAAGGACTCAAGTTTGAAGAAAGAGAGACGTGGAATCACAGGGAACTCGGCCAAGAAAGAAACCCGAAACTTTCGAGCTTCATATCTCAATTTCCAGGTACTTTTTCTAGATTCTAGGCTTGGATTTGAGTTCCTAGGATCGAGTAGATGATTTTTGACTATTAGAACATTGAATTTGATTAAGTTTTGAAGAAGTTATGGAGTTTTGAAGTTTGAAGCTTTAATGGCAGTTTCCAGCTGGCCGACTGCGGCGGTCCGGTCATCTTCTCCGGCAAGAAGATGACATCAGCACAACGTCAGGATGACATCATCTGACATGTGTCAGAGATTGTTAGAGGGTGACGTCAACATGATGTTAGCAGGTGACATCATGATGACATTAGCAACAGACACATAGCATGTGCCACGTGGCAGATAATGTCAGATGTTGTTAGCGCCACGTCAGCGGGTGACGTTAGCAGTTGATGTCATGCGTGTGGGGCGGCACGTGAACAGTTGATCGGAACTTTGACCGGCGCGTGAGGGGGCTTGGGCACGAATCTCAAGGTGAGGCCAGGCTTATTTGAAAGGTTTTGATGTCCTGAATTCAATGGTGGTGCTTTCAGGACGATCGGAACCAACAGACTCGGATATCAACCACGTGTCCGTAACCAGTCTAACTCACTACCAAGTTCGCCTATCGACTTATATCGATATGTACATCCAAAAGGATGTGGATCATTACTACTCGGTCTTCGCGTCTCAACTATTGTTGGATCCCATCCAGTCTAAACCTATCCGTGATCCACTCCCGGACCACAGATAACGAACACATGCCTATCTCAACAGAGTCACATCCCGTCTCGTGACTCATCGTCATCACAATCACCGGCACCAGCACCAGCACTAGTAACCAGCATACACTATGCAAATTAGACAACCCTGGATCTCCGCTCATACCGAGCGACGACCCCGTACCTCTGCTAGTATTGGTGAAACTCTGCCTCCCTTGTACCCAACAACTCTAGGTACAGTCACCCTGACATCTCATACAAGAAAAGGAAACGTTCCCCTAACGTCCCCCAATTCTCAACGACCACAACTGTATCTACTCTCGATTATAGTGCCTGCCACAACTTGTGCAGACCCAATCACTAGATATCGTTATCGAGACTCCGCATCCAACGGAATCAATCGCCCGTACTAACTACTTTGTGTCATTACTCTGGGATTCCATCGACAAGTACCAACCATGGTAACTTGTCCAACCAATCTCTAACCAATCGTAACTCGACTCAACCAATGTCGTCTACTAGGTCACCCATGACCTTAGTTGTATCTACCATCCATCACAACTAAAGTAGTACGACAACCAACTAGGTCTAACTGATTAATACAACCTCGACTGCAGAGTGCTGTCCCATCACTAAAGCTGACATGACATGACCGACCAACGGTCTCGACTCCGAAAAGTCGTCAAAGTCAAACTACTCGCCAACTCACATTTCCGAACCATACATCCAACCTTAAGGTTCCACGATCACTACCTAGGGTTCCTCTGAACCCAACTGTCCTCAGCAGTAAAATCCACAATCTGACCGACCCCGCCGTTTCTACATCATAAGGACGTCAATCCAATCCTACCATCAGTTCAACTAAGGTTCCTCGAACCCGGCTGCTCCCAGCAGCATAGCCACCTAACTCAACAAAATCTGACCATCTAATGGTCATAACTCCTAACCAATCGTCATAACCGATCCTACAACATCGTGAAAGATGATCCCAACTAACCGTCCCACGATCAAAACTCTAAACTACCGTTAAGTTCATCTTTCAGTAGGGTTCCACACTGCCAACCACGACAGAACTATGGAAACCCCGACATTGAATACCGAACCAAAACGATCTACGATTCAATCCTACTAACTATCGTATCGGTATACTAACTATCAGGTTGATAACAAACTGCAGCCCATAAAGACATCACATCCTCGACCTACGCGCACCCCAAGAGCAAACCTGCTCTGATACCACTTGTTAGTATCAGAGCATCATGAGTATCGTATGAGCCAACCTGCTCTGATACCACTTGTCAGGACCCGTCCCAATCCCCCCAGGATTAACAAGGGATGCTCCTAATCCCGTCTAACACAGAGTGTCAGACCAGGGAAAATTTGAACTTTTAGCCTGACCGACTTCCAGAGTACGCCAGGATCTGGAGAAGGTATGTGATGTCTCGGTCTCTACTACAGTCTGAACCGTATTCAACCTGAAGAGCATTGAAAACAAAAAGACTGTGAGTGGACGAAAAGTAATAGTTCAGAAAACACATTTCATAAAAGACCTTTATGCCCTTCACTAAAAAGCATGCATGCATAGTAAAACCATTTATCAAACCACATATGTTTCAATAACCAAAACCATACGGGCCCCTACCCAAAACCATTTACAGAAATCTGAAACAAGTAAACATATGGGGGAATTCAGCCCAAATCCATTTATCATTCATAAAACACAATTTCGCAAAACCAAGAAATCATGTTCATCATATATATATATATATCATATAACCAATCATGTCACGGTATCTAGAGCTACGCACATGCTACCCGGGGTCTCAAATCCCAAGTCTCCCCAAGGTCCACCCAGGTCAATGTTCGTAGATCAATTACCCTCCCTGTGGGTTATAATCCATAGCCTTTCTGAGAGTAAGGAACCCAACGGGGGCGGCTCCACTCATTCAGTGCTCTGTGACTGCTCCGGGGTCCACTCAGGCCAACGACCCTCCCCGAAGGAGACGATTCAATAAAAAAGACGGTATACGAAAAACCATTTGAAAACATTCTCAAAACCTTTCAAGGGTTCATGCCGGTCCCCATAAACCTTCATGAAGCATAAATCCATTTATGGGTCCCCGACCCGAAATCACAATCGTAAACCATAACTGGGCCCTAAGCCCGAATTCACAAACCAACTGGGCCTCGTGTCCGATTTCGTAAACCAAATGGGCCTCGTGCCCGATACGTAAGTCAACTGGGCCTCGAGCCTGATATGCAAACCAATTGGGCATCGAGCCCGATACGTAAACCAACTGGGCCTCCGACCCGATGCCTTGTTAAATCAAATGGACTTCAGGTCCAAGAGTTCGTAAATTAAATGGGTCTCGTGCCCGGTCCATATTTCCAAATCTGAAATCGATTCAAGAACCAATTGGGCCTCTGACCTTAGAACGTAACTAAATGGACTTCGAGTCCGAGGGTTTCCAAAACAAACGGGTCTCGAACCTGAGTTTACCTTTTCAAATCCAAAACCATTTTATGAAATCATTTCCAAAACTATAAGCAGGAAAAATCAGTTCAAAACTGTAAACCTCGATTTACGTGCAAGCACGTAAATTGCCTCGAAATGCGTGAAATCATATAATTCACCAATACCATCATCATCATGATAGAAATCATATATATAAAGCATATAAAACATGACAGGACCATCCCCTGAGGAACATTGATAACCGTGTCCGGTCCTGCTCCCGTCTGACAAGTCAACTAAAGTTCCCAAAATTTCCCTCAGCACTTGCCAAACAAGGGATAGCCACACATGTGCCCACTCATGCCTCCACCTCTCGATCAGCCTCGATCGTCGCGCCACGACCTGGAGGGTCAATAAAAACACAAAAGGTGTGAGTGGACAAAAATAAATTAGTTATAAAACATGTTACAGAAAAGACATTTCTAATCTCCACGTAAAACCAATGCATGCATTCGAAAATCATTTCATAATCCATTTCATTTCCAATATAAGAAAACCGTGTATGAAAATCAAAATCATTTTCCTTTTCTCAAACCTCGGGCCTTAACCCGAAAACATAAACACTGGGCCTCAGCCCAAAATCATGAATCAAAATCCAAGTATGAGAACATAGCCCAAAAATCCATCAAGCCATATAAACTGGGCCATTGTGTCAGGACAGATCCCAAATCCCCCGTGATTAACGTGGGACCCGCCTGATCCCGTCTGACACGAACTAGGGAAAATTCCATCTCTAGCCCTCGCCGGAGCTATCATAGTACGTCAGGATCGTAGAAGGAGGGGAGTGATGTCTCGTCTCTGCTACAACCCGCATCCGCTATCAACCTGAAGGGTATTAAAACATCAAAAGTCGTGAGTGGACAAAACAATATTTTATTAAAAACATTTTTTCGCATAAAGAAATTTATGCCCTTCATAAAAAGCATATGCATGCATTCAAAAACCATTTATCAAACGTTCATAAAAACCTTTGTCAAACATTTACAAAACCTTTCAAGGTTTCATGCCCGGTTCCCATAACCGTTATGACCCATAAATCCAGTTGGGTCCCTGACCCGAAATCACAATTCAAAACCATAAACCATAACATGTGGGAACTCAGCCCAAATCCGTTCTCAGTGAAATACCAAAACATCAAGTACGGGGTCTCCGCCCCCAAATCATTTCTAAAACATCGAATACGGGGTCTTCGCCCCAAATCACTTTCTAAATCATAAAACACGGGGTCTCCGCCCTCAAATCACTTTTCCATAAAGCCTCATACGTATCAACATACGTATAACCCATCTGCGGCACTTCCGAGAAGATGCCAACTCGGGGCACACAGCCCCTAGGGAACACATCCCCGATATAAGTCACGATATCGAATCTATACTAGTGTGCACACTACTCGGGGTCTCACTCCGAGTCTTCTCCCAGGAATCTCCATCTGGGAGGCTCAATCACTGTATCTAGTCTGAGCTCTCTCTCTGGATCTAGTCCACACATCTCTTCGGAATCTGGTCCGGGACCACATCATAATAAGTAACCACCATTCTTGGAACGGGATCCCTATGGGGATACCCACTCTGGTCTGTGGATCGTGACTCTTCAGGTCGACACTGGAGGAGAGCATATAATCAATATGGAGGGTTTCATATACATTTTCAATTACTCTTTTCTTTCTTTCTCAATTCACTTTTCAATCGGGTCTCATACCCGAATCATCTCAATAGGATTCCGCGAATCCGATTCAAATCCATTTCACAGGCCTCGGCCTAAATCCTCAGTTCAACAGGGTCTCATGTCTGAATTCTCATTTCACAAACTGAACTGGGACTCAAGCCCGATAACACGAATAACTGGGCCCTAAGCCCGAACCACAAGTCAACAGGACCTCAAGTCTGATTTTACAACCAATAGGGCCCTAAGCCCGATATCTCAACTAAATGGGTCTCAGGCCCGATATCATAAATCAACGGGGCCTCAAGCCCGATAGTACACCTAACTGGGCCTCAAACCCAAATCGTAAACCAACTGGGCCTTCGGCCCGATCGTATAACACATATGGACCCTCGGTCAGATTCCTCGTCAATTCAAATGGACTCCAAGTTCGATAGTTCGTAAATCACATGGGTCTCGTGCCCGATTTCATATTTCCAAATCTGAAACCCGTTCATTAAATCCTCATTGAAAACATGGTACGCAAAGATACGACATAAAGCCGAAAACCTCGAAATACGTGCAATTATGTCGATCCTAAGCTACCACAAACAAATGCACTAATGGCATCACAAAACATATATTAAAATACTTATAAAATATTTATGCATGCATCAATTACGAAAGAAGGGTCCACTCACAGACCGTCTGAAGCCGCGCCTCGATACTCGTGCCATAACCGTCTCCCGGGTCAATCGTCGCCTCCGGGATTCACGAACCTGTCCAAATTAATTTAGAGGGTTACTAACTACTTATATAACCCCTCACTAAAGCCACGTAATTTTCGGGATTTTCTAACTATTTTTAAACGCGAACCTAAACCTTCAGACGTCCCGAACTATATCGAAACGATGTTCGATTGACACGAAACCAGTCCCAAAATGTTCGTTACATCGAATAGATGATTTCACATGTTGGAACTACCCCCAAAATCTCCCGTACGCACCCATACACGCCGCCTGAAGGGGCTGCACTTGGGAGCCACGCGCCTGTGAATAGTGCGTCTTCAACCTCTCGAAGGCTGGTTCAGACCGGCCAGTCCGGTTCGTTTCCTGCAACTGGACCGGCATGACCGGTCTAGGCCCCTACACGGTCCAGTTTTCACCCGTTCTTCTTCTAATCGATCCTATTCTTCTAGTTTAGATCCTAGAAACCTAAACCAAACAATTAGAACCCCTAAAACCCACGAAAACAGCCTGGTTCGATTTTGGTTCTCACGGTTCAAAATCCAAAACTCACCCACGGCTTCCTAGACGTCTCACCACTCCCAAAACCTTCCTATTAACCTCCTAACAACCTATTTAACTCAACCCAAACGTCCAAACAAGCCCATAATACACAAAATCGAAAAATGAATTAAAATGGTTTTAACCGATACCTCGATCGGTTTTTCTCCACCGCCGTCCACGGCGGCTGCTGTTCTCGGCCGGCCACCATGTCCAACTGGTCCTCTTCTATGTTTCCTTCACGGTTAAATGGGTTGAAGGGTTTGGTTTTGGGGTGGGAGGATGGATCGGGCTTGGTGGGTTTGGAAATAGAGAAATGATCGATGATGAAGGAATGGGAGATGCATGTATGTGGAATGGTAGCCAGTGGATGAGTGACACTTGTCACTCATCCATTGGTTGCTGGGAAAATATCTGGGCCCCACCTAATTCCACTTGCCTCGAAAAACGCGCTATTGTGAATAGTACTTCACAACTTCTGTGAACCGTAACTTCGTCGTCGAACGTCTGAATTCGCCGTGCCGCCTGTCTACGGATTCTTATCGTCCCGATCTACATAATGGCCTTCGTCCCTCAGCCATCGGACTTCCCGGGTCAAAAGTCAACTTTTGGCTCAATTTACCAAAATGCCCTCGAACTTCCGAACATCATAACTTCCTCCTCGAATGTCGGAATCGGGCGTGCCACCTGTCTATGAACTCGTGACGTCACGAACTACGTCACAGTCATCGGCCAAAATCCATTTGACCGCCTGAACGAAAAGTCAATGATTCACCCATTATAGGGGCAAAATCGTCATTTCGCCCGAACGTCCGCTAATCCTCGTCTAATCTCCGATTAGCCTTGCTAATCCGTCATTAATTCTTAATTAATCCCGTTAATTCGAGATGGGTCGTCACACATTTCCCAACACATCCGAAAACATCAGAAATCAATAGTAAATCACAAGTCAATCAGTTTTCTGGATCTCAATCACCGAGTCTTTAAACTCACATATATCAAGCCTTCCCGGGATATCAACGAGTCTTTAAACTCAAAACACAATCAATAGGCCTCGGGGGATATTACAATAACCGAATCTTTAAACTCAAAACATATCAATCAAGGGCCCTCCCCCGTCATCAATCAACCGGGTTTTTTAACCCAAAACCAGATCCAGCGACAGTACCGGGTCTTTAAACCGAAAACCATGTGTAAATCATAACAAATCCAGAATCCATCGTAGTCCAAATTCCAAATCATATCCATCATCCATTTCCAAATCTGAATCCGGAACCATCATTCCGTAAGCCGGCATCCGGAATAACCATTCCGAACCCAAATTTGGAAATCCACTTTCAAGTTTCCGAAACCCGAAATCTCGTTCATCAAACCCAGTTTTATGAACTGGGCATCAAGCCCGAAATCACTTTTTTCCAAAATCCGTTTTAAATCTTATAAATCAAATCATACTTCAAATCCTAAATTCAAATCATCAAAATCATGGTCAAATCACAACATACTCGAAATCTCGTAAAACATGCAAATCCGTAATAATCTCGAAATACGTGCAATTATGTATTGCATATCGAAATACGTGTAAATACGGAGATCGTCATTACCATAAACTATAATCACAATCATAGAAATCATCAATAGAAAGAATAAAAAACAATTATGCATGCATTGAAATTTAGAAAGCAAAGTCCACTCACACATCGTCCAAACGGTTGCTTTCGAGCTGCACGTTTTTCCGTAAATTCCCAAAATCATAATTCCTATCCAAAATCAATATCGAGGGTCACTAACACTTCAATATACCTCATATAATTTTCCCCAATTTTTTTATGGGATTTAAATACGTATTTTAAACGTATACGAAACTTTGGGTACAGTGAACACTATCGAAACGATATCCGATTTCCTCGAAACTAGTGCCAAAATATTCGTTACATTAAAAAAAGCAAGTTTCATGTTGAACTTACCTCGAGATTCAGTCACATGCGTCGCCGTGAGTGGCTGCGCGTGAAGTTCACGCGCTGCTACAGTACAAGCACTGTTCATCGTCTCTGCCCGACTACCTGTTAAACGGGTCGTCCAACCCGCGTGTTGACCCCGCTCAATCCCGTCCAATTCCCACTTGTTTTCTGTAATTAAAATATCCAATAGCATCGTAAACACATGAATTAAAGGTCTGTGATATCAATTCCAATTATAATTACTTCCAACTATCCAACTCAATTCAAATTTTCGAAGACTGTTCATCATTCAATCCCTTCAATTTTCAATTTAGGTTCAATTTGACTTGAACATACCTTTGTATGATCGAACTCAATCATGGAAGTTCCAAACTACCGCGGGTCCAGTTCTTGATCAATTCTCTTCAAATTTCATATGGTCTTAATCAAAAGAGTTCTAGAAAGCTCACACAAGCCTCAGTTGTAGTCATCACAACCTCTAAGTCAAAATTCGAATTTTTGAAATATTTGAACTCCATGGGTTTGGGCTTTCGGGTTTGCTTCCATGGTTTCCGTCATCTTCTCTCTTTCTCTGTTCTATTTCCTCAAAATTTCACCCTAACTTCTACTCTAAGTCTCACGGTTTCAGTTTAGGGGATTCCTGGTTGCCTTGGATACCTTCCTCTGTTTCTGTCTCAATGTTGCACAGTCCAAACTTCTATTTTGTAATTCATTCAAACCGTTCACCGCCAACATTAATAAAATCCTCAAGAGTGACAGGTGTCCCTAAGTGCACTAAATGAGTCACTAAGTAATTGACACATCAATACTAGCAAAAGGACAAATTTTCCCCTTAGAACACAATTGACTAAAATGCCCTTCCATGGCTAATTACCAAAATGCCCTTAGCATTCCAAGGTTCGTAACTTTTCCATCCGAACTCCGATTGACGCATGCCGCCTGTCTACGGACTCAGAGTCTCGAGACCTACCCAACGATCATCGAATTACGTGAAAAATTCATGTCGTTTGAAAAGTCAACAAATTGCCTCTTTTTAACCAAATTACCAAATTACGCTTGAACTTCTGAACATCATAACTTTCTCCTCGAATGTCGGAATCGGACGTGCCACCTGTCTTGTAACGACCCGTCCCGAATTCCGGGATTAGTTTAGTCACTAATCTTGATTAGTGAGGTTGAACGGTGGTTAGTAGGGCGGAATCGGACAAAATGTGCAAAATGACCGTTTTGCCCCTAGTCGTGGGCAAAATGTTGACTTTTTGATCGGGCGGTCAAACGGACTTTGACCGATGACCGTGACGTAGTTCGGGACATCACGAGTTCATAGACAGGTGGCACGTTCGATTCCGACATTCGTAAAGAAAGTTATGGTGTTCGGAAGTTGAGGGGCATTTTGGTAATTTGGCTTGTTAGGGGCCAAATGTTGACTTTTTGACCGGGAGGTCCGATGGGCGAGGGCCAAGGACCGTTACGTAGGTATCGTCGATACGAATCCAACGACAGGCGGCATGCCGAAATCGGAGATCCGACGACGACGTTATGGTCAAGGAAACGAACTAACGAACCGAGGCTGGGATTAAAATAATATTATAATATAGAATAGTAACCGTTGACTCAGCACACCTGGATGAGTGACAAGTGTCACTCATCCCTTGAAACCAGATTCCATGTTTTGGGGTAGACATCATTATGATGTTTATTATATTTAATTAATTATTAAACCCTTTATTTTCCATTTATTTCTCTTCTGTCCTTACCCGTGTGCAAGCAAAACGCAGAGATGGGGGGAGTTCGAATTCGTCCACCATTTCCTTCCATTTCTGAACCAGAGTGTGAGGAATTGAGAGAGCATTGAGATTAACTTGGCTGGGAAACACGAGAGGCATAGATGAAGCTGAGAATCGAAAATTTGGTTTTGGGAGGGAAATTCAAATACTGAGATTTGAGCTGTGATGATCGATTTGGAGCTTGGAAATACCTTCCTGAGGTTGAGACGAGTTGTTTCAGATCAAGAACGAGATGAATTCATGCCCAATTGGCTCTGAACGGGTTTGGTAACAGTGAGGAACGTCGAGCATGAGTCGTGGAGTTTGGGGCTGTGATTGACTCAATTGTTGTGGGGAAATGATTTCTCATGATCCCACGATGCTTCTGGGATCATCAATTGAAGGAAACCGGCTGAGATCGATGAAACTCCATGGTTGCACAGTGGACGGTGTTCATACTTGAGTCGTGATCATTTACTGATCAAACGACGAAATTGATGTGGGGGAATTGTTCCTCGTGGTCCACTGATGCTTCTGGTTGAACCAATTTGGGGAAATCAATCGAGATTGAAGGAATCCCATGATTGAACAGTGACCGGATGTTCTTCGTGGATCATCATCGAATCGTGGGAATTTGGGTAAGGATTTGTGTAATTGAGTTTGCAGACTTATAATTGGACTTAAAACGAAGCTAATGGATTGATCAATTGAAGGAATTAGGATCGAATTGACAGGATTGGAACCGGGTTGTGTCGCGGGTGAATTGGACGCGTTTACCAGACAAACGGGTTGGGCTGGTGACACTGTAGCAGGCGCGTGAGTTTCACGCGCAGCCACTCACGGCGGCGCGTGACGGCGCGTGGGCACGGATCTCGAGGTGAGGTCAACATGACTTCTGTCCTATTTAATGTAACGGACATTTTGGAATTGGTTTCGTGTCGATTGGACACCGTCTCGATAGTGTTCGGGATGTCCGAAGGTTTTAAATTAAGTTTAAAAATAAGTAAAAATTCGGGAAAATTACGGGACTTTGATAGGATGTTAATAATGAGGTTAGTGACCCTCTAATGTGATTTGGACAGGATTGGGAGTCCCGGTGATAGTGGTGTGGCCCGGGAGGGCCGGTGGCACGCGTATCGAGGCACACGGTTAAAACGGTCTGTGAGTGGACTTTGGTTTTATAAATCCTATGCATGCTTAAATGTGTTATATGGTTTATATACATGATTTCTATGATGGTATTTGTGAGCATTGATTTTGGATATGTTGCACGTATTTCGAGGTGTTTTCCGTATTTCACGTATATCGGGATTAACGGTTTATTTGCGGTTTTGTGTGCTTGTGGTTAAATAAATAATATGATGAAATGGTTTTGAAATTGGAAATATGAACTCGGGCTTGAGGCCCACTTGTTTTGGAAATTTCGGACTTGGAGTCCATTTGAGAATCGGGCCGGGGGCCCAGTTGGTTAATGAAATCGGGCTAGGGGCCCAGTTGGTATGAAATCGGGCTGAGACCCATTTGAGTTATGTTATCGGGCCAGGGGCCCAGTTGATTTACGAATTTGGGCCGTGGGCCCAGTGGGTTTATAAGTCGGGCTGCGGGCCCAGTTGGTTTACAAATCGGGCCGTGGGCCCAGTGGTTCATAAAAATCGGGCATGAGGCCCAATTGGATTATAATGGTGATTTCGGGTCAGGGACCCTATATTTAATAATTGTGATTTTGGGTCAGGGACCCTAAATGGAACTGTGTGGTTTTATGGAAATTTCGGGCAGGGCCCAATGGTAATAATGTGATAAAAGGATTTAATAAAACTGTTTTCCATATACCATCTGGATACAAGGATATATGATGGTCTCCTCCAGATGTCTGGGACACTGGGGAAGTCACGGTGCATTGCCTGCGAGGGGTCATTATACGGAGCAGCCGGACCGTATGATGACTCAGGAGCAGGATTGCTATGATTGACGTCAGGGACGTCAGACATCAGGGATGTCAGGTATATGGACCCGGAGAGACCCCGGGCAGCACGCGTAGCTTATGAAACCGTGAGACATGACGTCAGGGACGTCTAGCATCAGGGATGCTGGTGATGGTAATGGTAAAATATGAATTAATGAAATGGCTTTCCGGGTGGATTTATGATTGTGTGATTTTAATGAATTAATGTTCATTTATGGTAGTGGGTGGTGACCCACATGGTTTTAATATGTATGGTGGTGGTATTCCACGGTTTTGGGCTGAGTTCCCACACTTGGTTTTTGGTTAACGGTTTTTGGGCTAAGGCCCTAATGGCTCGGTTGAGCAAACGTTTTGGTTACTGGTTTTTGGTGGCATGCATACGTTTTTATTGGAGGGCATAAATGTCTTATAAATGTATTTGGTAAACTTATTGGTTTTTGTCCACTCACAGCTTTTGGTTTTAATGCCCTTCAGGTTGATTACGGATGCGATTGCAGCAGAGACTGGGACATTGCACACCTCCTCCATCGGTCCTTGCGCACTCTGGATGGCCCGTTTGGGCAGTAGCTCTTGGTTATCCCTTGTCTGACACCCCTTGTTGGACGGGAGCAGGGCACATTCCATGGTAATCCCGGGGGGGGATTGGGATGGGTCCTGTCAACTTGGTATCAGAGCACGGTTGCTCTATTTGTGCGCGCAGGTCGAGGGTGTGATGTCTCATTGGGCTGCAATTCGTTATCAACCTGATAGATAGTTTTTGGGTTTGGATAGTGGATGGAGTGCAATTGGCCCGATACGCCGTGCGTTAATGTGATTCGACCCAAGTGGGGTTGATTGTGGTGAACTGGTATAGTGGGACCGTCGGTTCGGTCATGTGATATTGGATTGTTGTGTTGCTAGGTGCCGCCAGGTTCGGGGAACCTCACGTGAGTAATGGTCTAAAATGTGAACCCTTGTGGTGGTTTCTAGTGTGAGGGATGTTGGTTCATCGGAGTTGGCCGATGACCTAGTGGTGGAACCCACGTTGATGGGATGGTAGGATTGGATTTGACGTCTATTCGATGTCAGGACCGCGGGGTCGGTCAGGTTGGGGATTTTATATTACGGAAAACTGTTTGGTTCGGTTGAACCATAGGGTGTGATTGTGGAACCCTAGTATTAAAAAGGTAAACCTTAATTGTGATTAGCGGGTGAGAACTTGTGTTGCGACGAGCGGCGGAGGTCATGGATGACCATGTGGATGGCTCTGGTGAGTCTAGGCAGAACTATGGGATTCGATTTACGGATACGGTTCTGAAATAAATTATGGAATCCCGTGTTGGATCGGGTATTGGTGTGATGTGTGGATGCGGATCTCGATAGCAATGACAGTTAGTCGGAAGTCATATGGAGATGACTGGCTATCGAGGGTAATTGGTATGGTTCTGATACTTGGGGATCAGGGGACGTTCGGGGAACGTTCATTTTCCTGATAGGGATTGTCAGAATAGTGGTACCCATAGTCGTGAGGTACGGGATCGTCGTTCCGTATGAACGGAGATCCAGGGTTGTCGTATTTGCACACGGTGTGCAGTATGGATGTTTGCGGGGTTGGTACTTTTGTGCTGATGCTAGTATGGATGCCTGTGTGCTGATACTAGTGTTGTTGATAGAGTGTTGGTGCTGGTACTAGCGCTGGTGCTAGTGTCGGTAATGGTGTTGACGATGAGCCACAAATTGGGGTGTGACTCCGTCATGATGAACATATGTTCGGTCTTTGAGATTCGGTAGTGGTTGAGTGATGGACTGGATGGGATCCAGTTAAGATTGTGCTGTATTGGGATAAGTCCCAATAGTGGTGAGATAACCAGTAAGGAGTAGATTAAAAAGGGTATAATTGAGACTCGAGTAATCTTGGGATGACGTCCCCTACGTCATGATAATTGGTGGATTTACTGGAAAAGACGAGGAAAACCATTAGTGGTATAAAGGTAGGAATTTGTAATTGAGAACTTGGAAAACCGAGTGTTGAACCTGTAAAGGTCGGGATGTGTGAACGGAACAATAACGGATTGATTGTGGACACGGGGTTGTCCAAGTGAATTGAGGAGGTAGGAAGTCTAGTGGTTAGACTTGACGTCTTGTTGGGAGCATGTCTGTTTCCAGCATGGTTGGAACCTTAAATTCGAGAAGCGTTGTGATTGGGGAACGTGAGGGGTGTTCGTTCTTGGTGATTGGTATTCCGAAGTCATTGGGGTTGACTTCTTGCTTTCTGCCCTGGCAGACATTGACTGTAGTTACCAGTACGTTGAGCGTGTATTGGTTGGTGAGCCCGTGTGTGTTGTGAGGTCATTAGGAGGAGCTACGTATTCGAAATTAGGTAAACGAGATTTCTCATTTTCTGCTTGGTGGCAGACGATGTTGGGGTACATGGCGTGGTGAGTGCAGTAAGTTTTGTTGCATCCACGTAGGATGAGTATTGGTGTCATTATTTTGGATCATCCTTGGTTTTCCTAGGTGGAATGACAAGGACTGATACAAGGTAATCCGTGAGAATCCGCAGTCTCGACGTGTCTCGTCGTTGACTGATCTGTCTAGTTGTGGGAGACGGTTGTCGATCGTTGTGGCGATCTAGGATGTTGACGTTATTGTCAGGGACAGTGTCTATCTGGGTCGTGACCTTGATGATTCAGATAGGGGGAGAGTATATCACTCTTACCTTGGTACGTGAGTCGTAAATGACGGGATTGAACTTCTTTTCGAAGGGCCCGTAGGGTATTCTACTCGGGTGAGTAGGTTTTCAAGGTAGTTGAATTTTGTCAACCTTAGACGTGTGGAGGTTGGATTGGCTTCCCTATGAAGTCAATCAAGTGTATTGAACGGGTAACCGATAGGTTCGGTTTTGGTGTGTCTTGGTAAATGTGAACGAGATTTCGGGATTTGGAATCGAATATCTGGGTGACGATTCAGGATTCGATTTTGGAACTTGAAAGTATATTTCCGGATTTGGGTACGGAATGGTTATTCCAAATGCTAGCTTACGGAATAATGATTTCGGATTCGGATTTGGAAATGAGTTAAACTGTGATGTCTGGGTTTGGATCCGGGATTTCTTACGAAATTGCGGATTTGGATTCGGAATTGGAACTAGATGTTGGGTGGAGTTTCGTTTTGTCTCATGCTGGATTGGGCAAACGTACTCCATTGTTGGAACGCGTTCGGCTATGACCTAGGCGGTTGTAGTTTGGTTATTAGGTAGATGTGTGTACTTCGTACACCGGGCCTCAGCCCAAAACCACGAATCAGAACCAAATGCTCAACATGATCCAAAACCATCAACCATATACCGGGCCACTGCCCAACTCAACCGAAACATCAGAAATCATCAATAAATCACAAGTCAATCATTTTGCTGGATATCAAGTGCGCCCGAGTTTTTAAACTCAAAACCATGCGCATAAACAGGCCTTCCCGGGATATCAACGAGTCTTTAAACTCAGAACATAATCAATAGGCCTCGGGGGTATCACAGTAACCGAGTCTTTAAACTCACGAGTCTTTAAACTCATTAAGGGCCCTCCCCCGTCATCAATTAATCGAGTCTTTAAACTCAAAACGTGCTTCAGCAATAGCACTGGGTCTTTAAACCCAAAACAATTTTCAGCGGGTCTTTAAACCCCAAAACATTTATCAATCACACAACGCGGGATCCATCCCGAAATCACATTTTTCACAACAGGACCCATTGTCTGAATTTCCACATTCAAATTCCCAAATCTTACTTCACAAAACATGTTCAAATCATCATTAAACACGGGGCATGCACAATCACACCAAATCACTTTATTAAATCCTTTTTCATTCCCGAATTCGAATTCACAACAATGATTCCGTAAGCCGGCATCCGGAAGCATCATCCTGAACCCAAACCAAGAATCCACTTTCAATTTTCGAAAATCGTTCCCTCGTTAATCAAAGTTACTTTTATGCCTCGAGCATCACGCCCGAAACCACCTTTTTCAAAATCCAATTTTTAATTCATTGAAATCACTTCATTTCTCAAATCTCATTATCAAGACATCAAAACCACAATTAAATTACCAAAATTCCGACCAAATCACAACATACTCGAAATCTCGCAGAACGTGCCAAACCGTGACATTCTCGAAATACGTGTCAAAATCGTAAATCATACCCTCATTCATATTCAAAACATTATTAAAACATGACACGTACAATTCATGTTGGGTCAAATCACAATACGCAAAATCTCGAAAACCGCAGAAATCTCAAAATCCCGTAACACGTGCAAATCCGCAGAAATCTCGAAAACCGTGTCAACACCGTGAGTCACACCCACAATCATAAACTGCATTCATAAGACATTATACACACAAAATATGCAAATTCATTTGTTAAACCATCATCAAGCATAAGAGTGATTATAGCCTCGAAATACGTGCAATTCCGTGTGTATAGCGAAATACGTATAAATACGGGAATCGAAATCAACCATAACTTATAATCATAATCATAAAAATCACGGAAATATTTATGCATGCATTAAATTTTGAAAGCAACGTCCACTCACACACCATCCAATAAGCTCGTTTTCCTGCGCTGCACGCATTTTCGTAATTTCTGATAGTTTCCAGAAATTTCAAATCCTGTCCGAAAACATACTTTAGGGTCACTGAGGGCTTAGATAACAACATACTAATTTCCCATAATTTTTCGGGAATTAATCGTTAATTAAAAACGTAACCTAAACCTTTGGACCCTCGAAACAACGTCGAAACGGTGTCCGAATAATTCGAAACCAACGCTGAAATGTTCGTTACATTGTATAGAACAAAAGACATGTTGGACTTACCTCGAAAATCGGGTCCACGCGCCGTCATGCACCGCCGCAAGTGGCTGCGTGTGACACCCACGCGCCAGCTACAGTACCTCTGCACAGTTCGTCGTTCTCACCCGACTAGCCTGCAAACGGGTCCCAAGCCCGCGACACAACCCGGTTAAATCTCCATCAATACTCACTCTAATCCTTCCCTGATTCCACCTAAATCATTCCTTTACATTTTAATTTAAGTTCTCATTCAATAATTACCCTCAACAAGCTCTAAATCAATCAATCCACTCGTGCTCAAACAAACGGGTCCATCACTGAAACTCCCTCCAATCAGGCCAGTTTCCAAATTAAATTAAACAGGAGCTTCGTATGCCCCAAACGAACACTAAACCACAGCCAATTTCAGGAACACTTACCCGTAGGTGATCGTCCATAAGCCTGAAATTTCTCCAAAATTGGAGCTTCCGTTCTTGGCCAATTCGGGGTCGATTTTCTTCATTCCTTGTACGGTTGAGTTCAACAAGCTCCCAGAAGACTATTCTTAACTTCGGTTTGGCTCAACTCAGCTCACAAATTGATTTTAGAATTTTCCCTCCAATTTTCGATTTTTCTCCCAGAGCTGGTTCTCTCAACTCTCAGCCTTCCCTTGTTCCAAATGACGCTCAGAAGCACTCTCAGCACTCTGATAATCGAACGGTGTGGCCAACAGCTCGTGGGAATCCATCTGATTCCACTGAAGATTGTTTCCCGCAAACAGAACCCGAAGCCATAGAAAATGAATACCCGTGCACTGGTTGCTTCAGCCCATGCCACCATACCGTCCAATACCTCAAAACACTTAAACAATTTCATGTTCAGTCCACTAAGCCATTTAAACAATAGCCCGTTGACAGGACCCATCCCAATCCCCCCCGGGATTACCATGGAATGTGCCCTGCTCCCGTCCAACAAGGGGTGTCAGACAAGGGATAACCAAGAGCTACTGCCCAAACGGGCCATCCAGAGTGCGCAAGGACCGATGGAGGAGGTGTGCAATGTCCCAGTCTCTGCTGCACTCGCATCCGTAATCAACCTGAAGGGCATTAAAACCAAAAGCCGTGAGTGGACAAAAACCAATAAGTTTACCAAATACATTTATAAGACATTTATGCCCTCCAATAAAAACGTATGCATGCCACCAAAAACCAGTAACCAAAACGTTTGCTCAACCGAGCCATTAGGGCCTTAGCCCGAAAACCGTTAACCAAAAACCAAGTGTGGGAACTCAGCCCAAAACCGTGGAATACCACCACCATACATATTAAAACCATGTGGGTCACCACCCACGACCATAGATGAACATCAATTCAAAAATCCAAAAACCATTTAGGGTCCCCGACCCTACATACCATATCATAACCAATAATCCATTTTTACCACATAACACATATTCAACCAATAAGCCATTTTATTCATTAAACCATATTTTACCATTACCATCACCAGCATCCCAGATGCTTAGCGTCCCAGATGCTAGACGTCCCTGACGTCATATCTCACGGTTTCATAAGCTACGCGTGCTGCCCGGGGTCTCTCCGGGTCCATATATCTGACATCCCTGATGTCTGACGTCCCTGACGTCAATCATAGCAATCCTACTCCTGAGTCATCATACGGTCCGGCTGCTCCGTATAATGACCCCTCGCAGGCAATGCACCGTGACTTCCCCAGTGTCCCAGACATCTGGAGGAGACCATCATATATCCTTGTGTCCAGATGGTATATGGAAAACAGTTTTATTAAATCCTTTATCACATCATTACAATTGGGCCCTGCCCGAAATTTCCATAAAACCATGTAATTCCATTTAGGGTCCTTGACCCAAAATCACAATTATTAAATATAGGGTCCCTGACCCGAAATCACCATTATAATCCAATTGGGCCTCATGCCCGATTTTATGAACCACTGGGCCCACGGCCTGATTTGTAAACCAACTGGGCCCGCAGCCCGACTTATAAACCCACTGGGCCCACGGCCCAAATTCGTAAATCAACTGGGCCCCTGGCCCGATAACATAACTCAAATGGGTCTCAGCCCGATTTCATACCAACTGGGCCCCTGGCCCGATTTCATTAACCAACTGGGCCCCCGGCCCGATATTCAAATGGACTCCAAGTCCGAAATTTCCAACATAATTGGGCCTCAAGCCCGAGTTCATATTTCCAATTTCAAAACCATTTCATCACATTATATCCAAGTCATAAATATGGAAAATCCATGTAAAACCGGAAAACCTCGATTTACGTGCAAGCACGTAAATCGCCTCAAAATACGTGAAACCGTACAATTTACCAACAACCAAACCAACATCATACAATCACAATCATAATCCATGTAAAACATTTAAGCATGCATAGAATTTATAAAACCAAAGTCCACTCACAGACCGTTTTAACCGTGTGCCTCGATACGCGTGCCACCGGCCCTCCCGGGCCACACCCCTATCACCGGGACTCCCAATCCTGTCCAAATCACATTAGAGGGTCACTAACCTCATTATTAACATCCTATCAAAGTCCCGTAATTTTCCCGAATTTTTACTTATTTTTAAACTTAATTTAAAACCTTCGGACATCCCGAACACTATCGAGACGGTGTCCGATCGACACGAAACCAATTCCAAAATGTCCGTTACATCGAATGGATTAAAAGTCATGTTGACCTCACCTCGAGATTCGTGCCCACGCGCCGCCGTGAGTGGCTGCGCGTGAAACTCACGCGCCGTGAACAGTGTCACCGTTCTGACCCGGTTGTCTGATAAACGGGTCACCGTGACCCGCGGCCCAACCCGACTGGTTCTCAGCCATTACTCGATCATTTTCAATTCCGTTTGTTCCTACAAGATCGTCTCATCAATTCCAGTTGATCCATGCTTTAAAAACTGAGAAACCAATACGTTTGACTACCTGTTCGTGGAGGTGTGCAGACCGGCCACCTGCAACCGTCGTGCCTGCACGATCCCGGCCACCATTCCTTTCGAAAACGATCCCCAGAAGCTCGTCTCACCTTCTAGATCATCATCCTAATCACCAGATCGATCGAAACACGTTAAAACCCATCCTACCATTTTTGTACCCGAAAACAAACTCACGGGTTCGAGGCTTACCTCGCCGCCGTGGCTACCGCCGTGGCTACCAGCATGCCTAGCTCGACTCCAGGAACATCATACATCCCTCTAAAGCGATCAAAAGCCAATCCATAACGATCTTCCAATTTCTGCATTTTTACTCCTCTGTTTTTGTTTTGCCGCCGTCGTCTCCGCCGTCTCCGTCGTCCCCCCGCCGTCTCTCAAGCCTCACCGTGCAGCTCATCTCACTCACACACCAACACAGAAGAGATTGGTGAGGTGGTTCATGTAGGTTGTGTGCGTATGTGTTTCGGGTGGGAGAAAGAATAGAGTGAGAGGGATGAGTGTGATCAGTAGATGAAGGGAAGAAAGAGATGAGATCAAGGGCCCAGATTCGTCAGTTACTGTTCACCTATTTAAATATTATTATTTTATTCCGAATCTCGGTTAATTGCGATTACGTCCGTGACCATAACTTCGTCGTCGTAACTCCGATTTCGGCATGCCGCCTGTCGTTGGATTCGTATCGACGATACCTACGTAACGGTCCTTGGCCCTCGCCCATCGGACCTCCCGGTCAGAAAGTCAACATTTGGCCCCTAATAAGCCAAATTACCAAAATACCCCTCAACTTCCGAACACCATAACTTTCTCTACGAATGTCGGAATCGAACGTGCCACCTGTCTATGAACTCGTGACGTCCCGAACTACGTCACGGTCATCGGTCAAAGTCTGTTTGACCGCCCGATCAAAAAGTCAACATTTTGCCCACGACCAGGGGCAAAACGGTCATTTTGCACATTTTGTCCGATTCCGCCCTACTAACCACCGTTCAAACTCACTAATCAAGATTAGTGACTAATCTAATCCCGGAATTCGGGACGGGTCGTTACAATCTTCCCTCCTTAATAAATTTCGTCCTCGAAATTCCAACCGATCTAAACTCAACGTACTTCCCTCCTTAAAAAGTTTCGCTCTCGAAACTCGATTACCCTTATTCCACAAACACCCCGTGGAAAGTGGAATCGACCACACAACACGTGTACACCCGTACACCAACTAACCAGGAAAAACTTGTCTGCACTCTACGTACCACTAATACTCAAAACGCAACGACTACATTCGACCCTGTCGAATGACTGAAACTACTTGTTTCAAATTTGACACCACTCGTCAAATCAACCCTCTCGTTGACGCAACAACTCGACAGTTCCTTTACCACTCCCACTAGGAGTCAGCTGACCCCACTCAACAATCTATGTTGACACATCCTAACAATCTGTCACCACACAGTTGTTGTCAGTCGAAAACTGACACTAGACTCACTCGTGGCTACACATGCCACCAACGTACTTAACTTAGTAAACGATTACCGACCTTTCAAACGACCTGTGTGTAATTAAACACATCGGAATTACCATGACCCATTGCATAGTAATGTCCGGTCCACAACCAATCCCATGGTATCGGAACCAATCCGACTACCAACACGTTCACCAACACACCTCGGGTATATCCCGTATACCGTAACTAGACATCACAAGTCTACAAGTATTGTACCTCGAACCATGTACGAAGTACACACATCTATCTAATGACCAGACTACAACCACCTAGGTCATAGCCGAACGCGTTCCAATAATGGAGTACGTTTGCCCAATCCAGCATGAGACAAATCGAAACTCCACCCAACATCTAGTTCCAATTCCGAATCTGAATCCACAATTTCGTAAGAAATCCCGGATCCAAGCCCAGACATCACATTTTTAATTCATATCCAAATTCGAATCCGAAATCATTATTCCGTAAGCTAGCATTTGGAATAACCATTCCGTACCCAAACCCGGAAATATACTTTCAAGTTCCAAAATCGAATCCTGAATCGTCACCCAGAAATTCGATTCCAAATCCCGAAATCTCGTTCACATTTACCAAGACACACCAAAACCGAACCTATCGGTTACCCGTTCAATACACTTGATTGACTTCATAGGGAAGCCAATCCAACCTCCACACGTCTAAGGTTGACAAAATTCAACTACCTTGAAAACCTACTCACCCGAGTAGAATACCATACGGGCCCCACTTCGAAAAGAAGTTCAACCTCGTCATTTACGACTCACGTACCAAGGTAAGAGTGATATACTCTCCCCCTATCTGAATCATCAAGATCAAGACCCAGATAGACACTGTGTCCCTGACAATAACGTCAAAATCCTAGATCGCCACAACGATCGACAACCGACTCCCACAACTAGACAGATCAGTCAACGACGAGACACGTCGAGACTGCGGATTCTCACGGATTACCTTGTATCAATCCTTGTCATTCCACCTAGGAAAACCAAGGATGATCCAAAACAATGACACCAATACTCATCCTACGTGGATGCAACCAGACTCACTGCACTCACTACGCCATGTGACACAACATCATCTGCCACCAAGCAGAAAATGAAAAATCTCGTTTACCCAATTTCGAATACGTAGCTCCTCCTAATGACCTCACAACACACACGGGCTCACCAACCAATACACGCTCAACGTACTGGTAACTACAGTCAATGTCTGCCAGGGCAGAAAGCAAGAAGTCAACCCCAATGACTTCGGAATACCAATCGCCAAAAACGAGCACCACTCTCGTTCCCCAATCACAACTCTCCTCGACACTAAGGTTCCAACCATGTTGGAAACAGACATGCTCCCAACAAGACGTCAAGTCTAACCACTAGACTTCCTACCTCCTCAATTCACTTAGACAACCCCGTGTCCATAATTTATTGTTCCGTTCGCAAATCCCAACCTTTACAGGTTCAGCACTCAGTTTTCTAAGTTCTCAATTACAAATTCCTACCTTTATACCACTAATGGTTTTCCTCGTCTTTTTCAGTTTAATCATTTCTATGTGCATTTTAGGGATATTTAAAGACATAAAATCGCACAAATTTTGGAGTTGCCAACAACTCCCCAAATCCACTAATCATCCCAAAATTTCTTAAGTCTTAATTATACCATTTTAATCCACTCATCACTGGTTATCTCACCACTATTGGGACTTATCCCAACCCAGCACAATCTTAACTGGATCCCATCCAGTCCATCACTCAACCACTACCGAAACTCAAAGACCAAACATATGGTCATCATGACGGAGTCACACCCCAACTTGTGGCTCATCGTCAACACCATTACCGACACTAGCACCAGCGCTAGTACCAGCACCAACACACTATCAACAACACTAGTATCAGCACGCAGGCATCCATACTAGCATCAGCACAAAAGTACCAACCCGCAAACATCCATACTTGCACACCGTGTGCAAATACGACAATCCTGGATCTCCGTTCATACCGAACGACGATCCCGTACCTCACGACTATGGGTACCACCACTCTGACAATCCACATCAGGAAAATGAACGTTCCCCGAACGTCCCCTGATCCCCAAGTATTATGACCACACTGATTACCCTCGATAGCCAGTCATCTCCATATGACTTCCGACTAACTGTCATTGCTATCGAGATCCGCATCCACACATCACACCAATACCCGATCCAACACGGGATTCCATAATTTATCTCAGAGCCAACCCCATGGTCATTCATGACCTCAGCCGCACGTCGCAGCACAAGTTCTCATCCACTAGTCACAATTAAGGTTTACCTTTTTAATATTAGGGTTCCACAATCACACCCTATGGTTCAACCGAACCAAACAGCTTTCCGTAATATAAAATTCACAACCTGACCGACCCCGCGGTCTAGACCTCGAATAGACGTCAGATCCAATCCTACCATCCCATCAACGTGGGTTCCACCACTAGGTCATCGGCCAACTCCGATGAACCAACATCCCTCACACTAGAAACCACCACAAGGGTTCACATTTTAGACCATTACTCACATGAGGTTCCTCGAACCTGGCTGCACCTAGCAGCATAACAATCCAATATCTCATGACCGAACCGACGGTCCCACTATACCAGTTCACCCCAATCAACCCCGCTTGGGTCGAATCACATTAACGCACGGCGTATCGGGCCAATCGCACTCCATCCACTATCCAAACCCAAAAACTATCTATCAGGTTGATAACGAATTGCAGCCCAAAGAGACATCACACCCTCGACCTGCGCGCACAAATAGAGCAACCGTGCTCTGATACCAAGTTGACAGGACCCATCCCAATCCCCCCCGGGATTACCATGGAATGTGCCCTGCTCCCGTCCAACAAGGGGTGTCAGACAAGGGATAACCAAGAGCTACTGCCCAAACGGGCCATCCAGAGTGCGCAAGGACCGATGGAGGAGGTGTGCAATGTCCCAGTCTCTGCTGCAATCGCATCCGTAATCAACCTGAAGGGCATTAAAACCAAAAGCCGTGAGTGGACAAAAACCAATAAGTTTACCAAATACATTTATAAGACATTTATGCCCTCCAATAAAAACGTATGCATGCCACCAAAAACCAGTAACCAAAACGTTTGCTCAACCGAGCCATTAGGGCCTTAGCCCGAAAACCGTTAACCAAAAACCAAGTGTGGGAACTCAGCCCAAAACCGTGGAATACCACCACCATACATATTAAAACCATGTGGGTCACCACCCACGACCATACATGAACATCAATTCAAAAATCCAAAAACCATTTAGGGTCCCCGACCCTACATACCATATCATAACCAATAATCCATTTTTACCACATAACACATATCCAACCAATAAGCCATTTTATTCATTATACCATATTTTACCATTACCATCACCAGCATCCCAGATGCTTAGCGTCCCAGACGCTAGACGTCCCTGACGTCATATCTCACGGTTTCATAAGCTACGCGTGCTGCCCGGGGTCTCTCCGGGTCCATATATCTGACATCCCTGATGTCTGACGTCCCTGACGTCAATCATAGCAATCCTGCTCCTGAGTCATCATACGGTCCGGCTGCTCCGTATAATGACCCCTCGCAGGCAATGCACCGTGACTTCCCCAGTGTCCCAGACATCTGGAGGAGACCATCATATATCCTTGTGTCCAGATGGTATATGGAAAACAGTTTTATTAAATCCTTTATCACATCATTACAATTGGGCCCTGCCCGAAATTTCCATAAAACCATGTAATTCCATTTAGGGTCCTTGACCCAAAATCACAATTATTAAATATAGGGTCCCTGACCCGAAATCACCATTATAATCCAATTGGGCCTCATGCCCGATTTTATGAACCACTGGGCCCACGGCCTGATTTGTAAACCAACTGGGCCCGCAGCCCGACTTATAAACCCACTGGGCCCACGGCCCAAATTCGTAAATCAACTGGGCCCCTGGCCCGATAACATAACTCAAATGGGTCTCAGCCCGATTTCATACCAACTGGGCCCCTGGCCCGATTTCATTAACCAACTGGGCCCCCGACCCGATATTCAAATGGACTCCAAGTCCGAAATTTCCAACATAATTGGGCCTCAAGCCCGAGTTCATATTTCCAATTTCAAAACCATTTCATCACATTATATCCAAGTCATAAATATGGAAAATCCATGTAAAACCGGAAAACCTCGATTTACGTGCAAGCACGTAAATCGCCTCGAAATACGTGAAACCGTACAATTTACCAACAACCAAACCAACATCATACAATCACAATCATAATCCATGTAAAACATTTAAGCATGCATAGAATTTATAAAACCAAAGTCCACTCACAGACCGTTTTAACCGTGTGCCTCGATACGCGTGCCACCGGCCCTTCCGGGCCACACCCCTATCACCGGGACTCCCAATCCTGTCCAAATCACATTAGAGGGTCACTAACCTCATTATTAACATCCTATCAAAGTCCCGTAATTTTCCCGAATTTTTACTTATTTTTAAACTTAATTTAAAACCTTCGGACATCCCGAACACTATCGAGACGGTGTCCGATCGACACGAAACCAATTCCAAAATGTCCGTTACATCGAATGGATTAAAAGTCATGTTGACCTCACCTCGAGATTCGTGCCCACGCGCCGCCGTGAGTGGCTGCGCGTGAAACTCACGCGCCGTGAACAGTGTCACCGTTCTGACCCGGTTGTCTGATAAACGGGTCACCGTGACCCGCGGCCCAACCCGACTGGTTCTCAGCCATTACTCGATCATTTTCAATTCCGTTTGTTCCTACAAGATCGTCTCATCAATTCCAGTTGATCCATGCTTTAAAAACTGAGAAACCAATACGTTTGACTACCTGTTCGTGGAGGTGTGCAGACCGGCCACCTGCAACCGTCGTGCCTGCACGATCCCGGCCACCATTCCTTTCGAAAACGATCCCCAGAAGCTCGTCTCACCTTCTAGATCATCATCCTAATCACCAGATCGATCGAAACACGTTAAAACCCATCCTACCATTTTTGTACCCGAAAACAAACTCACGGGTTCGAGGCTTACCTCGCCGCCGTGGCTACCGCCGTGGCTACCAGCATGCCTAGCTCGACTCCAGGAACATCATACATCCCTCTAAAGCGATCAAAAGCCAATCCATAACGATCTTCCAATTTCTGCATTTTTACTCCTCTGTTTTTGTTTTGCCGCCGTCGTCTCCGCCGTCTCCGTCGTCCCCCCGCCGTCTCTCAAGCCTCACCGTGCAGCTCATCTCACTCACACACCAACACAGAAGAGATTGGTGAGGTGGTTCATGTAGGTTGTGTGCGTATGTGTTTCGGGTGGGAGAAAGAATAGAGTGAGAGGGATGAGTGTGATCAGTAGATGAAGGGAAGAAAGAGATGAGATCAAGGGCCCAGATTCGTCAGTTACTGTTCACCTATTTAAATATTATTATTTTATTCCGAATCTCGGTTAATTGCGATTACGTCCGTGACCATAACTTCGTCGTCGTAACTCCGATTTCGGCATGCCGCCTGTCGTTGGATTCGTATCGACGATACCTACGTAACGGTCCTTGGCCCTCGCCCATCGGACCTCCCGGTCAGAAAGTCAACATTTGGCCCCTAATAAGCCAAATTACCAAAATACCCCTCAACTTCCGAACACCATAACTTTCTCTACGAATGTCGGAATCGAACGTGCCACCTGTCTATGAACTCGTGACGTCCCGAACTACGTCACGGTCATCGGTCAAAGTCTGTTTGACCGCCCGATCAAAAAGTCAACATTTTGCCCACGACCAGGGGCAAAACGGTCATTTTGCACATTTTGTCCGATTCCGCCCTACTAACCACCGTTCAAACTCACTAATCAAGATTAGTGACTAATCTAATCCCGGAATTCGGGACGGGTCGTTACAATCTTCCCTCCTTAATAAATTTCGTCCTCGAAATTCCAACCGATCTAAACTCAACGTACTTCCCTCCTTAAAAAGTTTCGCTCTCGAAACTCGATTACCCTTATTCCACAAACACCCCGTGGAAAGTGGAATCGACCACACAACACGTGTACACCCGTACACCAACTAACCAGGAAAAACTTGTCTGCACTCTACGTACCACTAATACTCAAAACGCAACGACTACATTCGACCCTGTCGAATGACTGAAACTACTTGTTTCAAATTTGACACCACTCGTCAAATCAACCCTCTCGTTGACGCAACAACTCGACAGTTCCTTTACCACTCCCACTAGGAGTCAGCTGACCCCACTCAACAATCTATGTTGACACATCCTAACAATCTGTCACCACACAGTTGTTGTCAGTCGAAAACTGACACTAGACTCACTCGTGGCTACACATGCCACCAACGTACTTAACTTAGTAAACGATTACCGACCTTTCAAACGACCTGTGTGTAATTAAACACATCGGAATTACCATGACCCATTGCATAGTAATGTCCGGTCCACAACCAATCCCATGGTATCGGAACCAATCCGACTACCAACACGTTCACCAACACACCTCGGGTATATCCCGTATACCGTAACTAGACATCACAAGTCTACAAGTATTGTACCTCGAACCATGTACGAAGTACACACATCTATCTAATGACCAGACTACAACCACCTAGGTCATAGCCGAACGCGTTCCAATAATGGAGTACGTTTGCCCAATCCAGCATGAGACAAATCGAAACTCCACCCAACATCTAGTTCCAATTCCGAATCTGAATCCACAATTTCGTAAGAAATCCCGGATCCAAGCCCAGACATCACATTTTTAATTCATATCCAAATTCGAATCCGAAATCATTATTCCGTAAGCTAGCATTTGGAATAACCATTCCGTACCCAAACCCGGAAATATACTTTCAAGTTCCAAAATCGAATCCTGAATCGTCACCCAGAAATTCGATTCCAAATCCCGAAATCTCGTTCACATTTACCAAGACACACCAAAACCGAACCTATCGGTTACCCGTTCAATACACTTGATTGACTTCATAGGGAAGCCAATCCAACCTCCACACGTCTAAGGTTGACAAAATTCAACTACCTTGAAAACCTACTCACCCGAGTAGAATACCATACGGGCCCCACTTCGAAAAGAAGTTCAACCTCGTCATTTACGACTCACGTACCAAGGTAAGAGTGATATACTCTCCCCCTATCTGAATCATCAAGATCAAGACCCAGATAGACACTGTGTCCCTGACAATAACGTCAAAATCCTAGATCGCCACAACGATCGACAACCGACTCCCACAACTAGACAGATCAGTCAACGACGAGACACGTCGAGACTGCGGATTCTCACGGATTACCTTGTATCAATCCTTGTCATTCCACCTAGGAAAACCAAGGATGATCCAAAACAATGACACCAATACTCATCCTACGTGGATGCAACCAGACTCACTGCACTCACTACGCCATGTGACACAACATCATCTGCCACCAAGCAGAAAATGAAAAATCTCGTTTACCCAATTTCGAATACGTAGCTCCTCCTAATGACCTCACAACACACACGGGCTCACCAACCAATACACGCTCAACGTACTGGTAACTACAGTCAATGTCTGCCAGGGCAGAAAGCAAGAAGTCAACCCCAATGACTTCGGAATACCAATCGCCAAAAACGAGCACCACTCTCGTTCCCCAATCACAACTCTCCTCGACACTAAGGTTCCAACCATGTTGGAAACAGACATGCTCCCAACAAGACGTCAAGTCTAACCACTAGACTTCCTACCTCCTCAATTCACTTAGACAACCCCGTGTCCATAATTTATTGTTCCGTTCGCAAATCCCAACCTTTACAGGTTCAGCACTCAGTTTTCTAAGTTCTCAATTACAAATTCCTACCTTTATACCACTAATGGTTTTCCTCGTCTTTTTCAGTTTAATCATTTCCATGTGCATTTTAGGGATATTTAAAGACATAAAATCGCACAAATTTTGGAGTTGCCAACAACTCCCCAAATCCACTAATCATCCCAAAATTTCTTAAGTCTTAATTATACCATTTTAATCCACTCATCACTGGTTATCTCACCACTATTGGGACTTATCCCAACCCAGCACAATCTTAACTGGATCCCATCCAGTCCATCACTCAACCACTACCGAAACTCAAAGACCAAACATATGGTCATCATGACGGAGTCACACCCCAACTTGTGGCTCATCGTCAACACCATTACCGACACTAGCACCAGCGCTAGTACCAGCACCAACACACTATCAACAACACTAGTATCAGCACGCAGGCATCCATACTAGCATCAGCACAAAAGTACCAACCCGCAAACATCCATACTTGCACACCGTGTGCAAATACGACAATCCTGGATCTCCGTTCATACCGAACGACGATCCCGTACCTCACGACTATGGGTACCACCACTCTGACAATCCACATCAGGAAAATGAACGTTCCCCGAACGTCCCCTGATCCCCAAGTATTATGACCACACTGATTACCCTCGATAGCCAGTCATCTCCATATGACTTCCGACTAACTGTCATTGCTATCGAGATCCGCATCCACACATCACACCAATACCCGATCCAACACGGGATTCCATAATTTATCTCAGAGCCAACCCCATGGTCATTCATGACCTCAGCCGCACGTAATATTAGGGTTCCACAATCACACCCTATGGTTCAACCGAACCAAACAGCTTTCCGTAATATAAAATTCACAACCTGACCGACCCCGCGGTCTAGACCTCGAATAGACGTCAGATCCAATCCTACCATCCCATCAACGTGGGTTCCACCACTAGGTCATCGGCCAACTCCGATGAACCAACATCCCTCACACTAGAAACCACCACAAGGGTTCACATTTTAGACCATTACTCACATGAGGTTCCTCGAACCTGGCTGCACCTAGCAGCATAACAATCCAATATCTCATGACCGAACCGACGGTCCCACTATACCAGTTCACCCCAATCAACCCCGCTTGGGTCGAATCACATTAACGCACGGCGTATCGGGCCAATCGCACTCCATCCACTATCCAAACCCAAAAACTATCTATCAGGTTGATAACGAATTGCAGCCCAAAGAGACATCACACCCTCGACCTGCGCGCACAAATAGAGCAACCGTGCTCTGATACCAAGTTGACAGGACCCATCCCAATCCCCCCCGGGATTACCATGGAATGTGCCCTGCTCCCGTCCAACAAGGGGTGTCAGACAAGGGATAACCAAGAGCTACTGCCCAAACGGGCCATCCAGAGTGCGCAAGGACCGATGGAGGAGGTGTGCAATGTCCCAGTCTCTGCTGCAATCGCATCCGTAATCAACCTGAAGGGCATTAAAACCAAAAGCCGTGAGTGGACAAAAACCAATAAGTTTACCAAATACATTTATAAGACATTTATGCCCTCCAATAAAAACGTATGCATGCCACCAAAAACCAGTAACCAAAACGTTTGCTCAACCGAGCCATTAGGGCCTTAGCCCGAAAACCGTTAACCAAAAACCAAGTGTGGGAACTCAGCCCAAAACCGTGGAATACCACCACCATACATATTAAAACCATGTGGGTCACCACCCACGACCATACATGAACATCAATTCAAAAATCCAAAAACCATTTAGGGTCCCCGACCCTACATACCATATCATAACCAATAATCCATTTTTACCACATAACACATATCCAACCAATAAGCCATTTTATTCATTATACCATATTTTACCATTACCATCACCAGCATCCCAGATGCTTAGCGTCCCAGACGCTAGACGTCCCTGACGTCATATCTCACGGTTTCATAAGCTACGCGTGCTGCCCGGGGTCTCTCCGGGTCCATATATCTGACATCCCTGATGTCTGACGTCCCTGACGTCAATCATAGCAATCCTGCTCCTGAGTCATCATACGGTCCGGCTGCTCCGTATAATGACCCCTCGCAGGCAATGCACCGTGACTTCCCCAGTGTCCCAGACATCTGGAGGAGACCATCATATATCCTTGTGTCCAGATGGTATATGGAAAACAGTTTTATTAAATCCTTTATCACATCATTACAATTGGGCCCTGCCCGAAATTTCCATAAAACCATGTAATTCCATTTAGGGTCCTTGACCCAAAATCACAATTATTAAATATAGGGTCCCTGACCCGAAATCACCATTATAATCCAATTGGGCCTCATGCCCGATTTTATGAACCACTGGGCCCACGGCCTGATTTGTAAACCAACTGGGCCCGCAGCCCGACTTATAAACCCACTGGGCCCACGGCCCAAATTCGTAAATCAACTGGGCCCCTGGCCCGATAACATAACTCAAATGGGTCTCAGCCCGATTTCATACCAACTGGGCCCCTGGCCCGATTTCATTAACCAACTGGGCCCCCGACCCGATATTCAAATGGACTCCAAGTCCGAAATTTCCAACATAATTGGGCCTCAAGCCCGAGTTCATATTTCCAATTTCAAAACCATTTCATCACATTATATCCAAGTCATAAATATGGAAAATCCATGTAAAACCGGAAAACCTCGATTTACGTGCAAGCACGTAAATCGCCTCGAAATACGTGAAACCGTACAATTTACCAACAACCAAACCAACATCATACAATCACAATCATAATCCATGTAAAACATTTAAGCATGCATAGAATTTATAAAACCAAAGTCCACTCACAGACCGTTTTAACCGTGTGCCTCGATACGCGTGCCACCGGCCCTTCCGGGCCACACCCCTATCACCGGGACTCCCAATCCTGTCCAAATCACATTAGAGGGTCACTAACCTCATTATTAACATCCTATCAAAGTCCCGTAATTTTCCCGAATTTTTACTTATTTTTAAACTTAATTTAAAACCTTCGGACATCCCGAACACTATCGAGACGGTGTCCGATCGACACGAAACCAATTCCAAAATGTCCGTTACATCGAATGGATTAAAAGTCATGTTGACCTCACCTCGAGATTCGTGCCCACGCGCCGCCGTGAGTGGCTGCGCGTGAAACTCACGCGCCGTGAACAGTGTCACCGTTCTGACCCGGTTGTCTGATAAACGGGTCACCGTGACCCGCGGCCCAACCCGACTGGTTCTCAGCCATTACTCGATCATTTTCAATTCCGTTTGTTCCTACAAGATCGTCTCATCAATTCCAGTTGATCCATGCTTTAAAAACTGAGAAACCAATACGTTTGACTACCTGTTCGTGGAGGTGTGCAGACCGGCCACCTGCAACCGTCGTGCCTGCACGATCCCGACCACCATTCCTTTCGAAAACGATCCCCAGAAGCTCGTCTCACCTTCTAGATCATCATCCTAATCACCAGATCGATCGAAACACGTTAAAACCCATCCTACCATTTTTGTACCCGAAAACAAACTCACGGGTTCGAGGCTTACCTCGCCGCCGTGGCTACCGCCGTGGCTACCAGCATGCCTAGCTCGACTCCAGGAACATCATACATCCCTCTAAAGCGATCAAAAGCCAATCCATAACGATCTTCCAATTTCTGCATTTTTGCTCCTCTGTTTTTGTTTTGCCGCCGTCGTCTCCGCCGTCTCCGTCGTCCCCCCGTCGTCTCTCAAGCCTCACCGTGCAGCTCATCTCACTCACACACCAACACAGAAGAGATTGGTGAGGTGGTTCATGTAGGTTGTGTGCGTATGTGTTTCGGGTGGGAGAAAGAACAGAGTGAGAGGGATGAGTGTGATCAGTAGATGAAGGGAAGAAAGAGATGAGATCAAGGGCCCAGATTCGTCAGTTACTGTTCACCTATTTAAATATTATTATTTTATTCCGAGTCTCGGTTAATTGCGATTACGTCCGTGACCATAACTTCGTCGTCGTAACTCCGATTTCGGCATGCCTCCTGTCGTTGGATTCGTATCGACGATACCTACGTAACGGTCCTTGGCCCTCGCCCATCGGACCTCCCGGTCAGAAAGTCAACATTTGGCCCCTAATAAGCCAAATTACCAAAATACCCCTCAACTTCCGAACACCATAACTTTCTCTACGAATGTCGGAATCGAACGTGCCACCTGTCTATGAACTCGTGACGTCACGAACTACGTCACGGTCATCGGTTAAAGTCCGTTTGACCACCCGATCAAAAAGTCAACATTTTGCCCACGACCAGGGGCAAAACGGTCATTTTGCACATTTTGTCCGATTCTGCCCTACTAACCACCGTTCAAACTCACTAATCAAGATTAGTGACTAATCTAATCCCGGAATTCGGGACGGGTCGTTACACATGCCACCATACCGTCCAATACCTCAAAACACTTAAACAATTTCATGTTCAGTCCACTAAGCCGTTTAAACAATAGCCCGATCAGAGCACCACCCAGCACGGCGTGCAGGCTCTGTTTTTACGGTTGTTTGAACAGTAACCCCTGCACAAAATTGCCATTTTGCCCTCAATTTGATAAATTACCAAATTGCCCCTCACCTTTCGTGACCCGTAACTTGGTCACCCGATGTCCGTTTCACGCGTGCCGACTGTCGTTGTACTTGGGGCATCGAGACCATCCTAACGGTCCTCGGCCATCGGACCTCCCAGTCAAAAAGTCAACATTTTCCCTTATTTCGTCCAAATTACGAAAATGCCCCTGGACTTCCGAACGTCATAACTTTCACCACGAATGTCGGAATCAAACGTGCCACCTGTCTATGATCTCGTGACGTCCCAAAATACGTCACGGTCACTGGTCAAAGTCCATTTGACAGTCCAAAAAAAGTCAACGTTTTGCCCACGACTAGGGGCAAAACGGTCATTTTGCATCGTTCGTCCGATTTCGCCCAACTAATCACCGATTAATCCCCATTAATCATGGTTAGTTACTAATCTAATCCCGAATTCCGGGATGGGTCGTTACATACCTGGGCTATCGCCCCCGTCCACGGCGGCCGGCCGTCTTGTCTCTGCCTCACAGTCACTCCCACACGAGCACCAGGATGAATAACAGAGGTGAGGTGCTAAGTGTTATGTGTGTTGTTTGTTTTAGAGAGGAAATGGAGAATGAAGAGGTTCGTGTTTGTGAAGGAAACAGAGAAGATGATAGCTGGTGATCAGGAGAGAGGGAAAATGAGATGGACGGTCAGGATGAAGGGAAATGATGAAGATGAAGGGAAAATGAGATGGACGGTCAGGATGAAGGGAAATGATGAAGATGAAGGGCTAGGATGAGTGGTGGGTGGAAAATATATATATATTTTATTCCAAGTGTACCAATCATCATTTAGATCCACAAAATGGGGTTTTGGGCCAATGGGATGAGTGACACTTGTCACTCATCCATGGGTCCCACCTAAAAAAAGTCAACCAATGAGATATTGGCACCTACTCATCGCCTCGTAATGCATGCATAGTACAACCGAACTTCTGTGAACCATAACTTTCCCATCCGTCGTCCGATTTCAGCATGCCACCTGTCTACGGATTCGTATCGACCTGATCTACGTATCCGTCCTCAGTCATCGGTCATCGGAACTCCCAGGTCAAAAGTCAACATTTTTCCTACGACTAGGGGCAAAACGATCATTTTACACCGTTCATCCGATTTCGCTCAACTAATCACCGATTAACCTTACTAATCCTTGATTAGTCACTAATCTAATCCCGGAATTCGGGACGGGTCGTTACAGGAACTTCTAGCTCCGATTATTTTAGTAGAAGTCACTTACGTCGCGATGATCGAGGTGCAGGACGGAGATTGTTCCGAGGGGGCCAATCGAGATTTTAATCATCATCCATGTCTAGTTGGACTTTTGGAGGCCGTAGTGGACAAGCTACTCGGAGCACTGGTGAGGGTTGTTTCTACTGTGGCAAGCTTGGACACTTCAAGAGGGAATGCCCTTACCTCCCAGCGAGTGAGACTCCTGAGCAAGGTCGAGTTGAGTTAGGATAGTAAATGACTACTCCTTTTTTCGATCGTAGCTACTAGGAGTCAGAGTTAGACATTCGACCGCGGGGGCGGTAGATATAGTGGTGGACAGAGGGGACGTGGCCGACTAACATAAGGACGAGCCCGCGTGTTTGCAGTCACTCAGTAGGTGTAACGACCCATCCCGAATTCTGGAATTGGATTAGTAGGGTACTTTCGGAAGGACGACGCGAAATGACGATTTTTCCCCTAGAATGGGAAAACGTTAACTTTTCATTCTGGATATCAAATGGACTTTGACCGATGATTGTGACGTAGTTTGGGACGTCACGAGTTCATAGACAGGTGGCACGTCCGATTCCGACATTCGAGGAAGAAGTTATGATGTTCGGAAGTTCATGGGTATTTTGGTAATTTGGTTAAAAGGGGCAAATAGTTGAATTTTGACCTGGGAGGTCCGATGGCCGAGGGCCAAGAACCGTTACGTAGATCGGGTTGATACGAATCCATAGACAGGCGACACGCCGAAATCAGACTTCTAACGGAGAAGTTATGGTTCACGGAAGTTCCGAGGAACTATTGCACGTTTTACGAGATGAATGCCTTTTTGCATTAAGTGGGCCTAGATATTTTGAATTGGCCCAATGGATGAGTGACAAGTGTTACTCATCCATTGCCCAGTATGTTTACATACATGCATATCCCGATTTTCCTCATTTCATGTGTTTTCCCCGATCTCACCCAAAATCATTCCCCAAAACCCTTTCAATCCATGCTTGTGTGGACTTGGGAGATTGAGTGAGAGACAGAGAAGTGCTGTGGAGATAATGAACGGCAAGGAGACAGCAGGGCCACCGTCCACGGCGGAGGAAAGGTAAACTCGTGGCCCATTTTATGTTTTTTATTTCCATTTTTAGATTGGGACATTAGGAATGTGGTTTGGGGTTAGGGGAGTGTTTATTAGGTTCAGATAAGTGGCTGGGACGGCCTTTAGACGGAGGGGAATGGCTGAGCCACCGAGAGGATGGCCGGGGAAAAACAGAGCCGTGGATGGAGGATTGAACCAGTCGATTTTGATTGTTTTTATTAGGTTTCTATACATGGTCAAGGTCCTAGAAGGGAGATAGGAAGGTTAGAATTGAAAGGGGCTTGAAATGGGTTGAAATAAGGAAGGAAAACCACCGAACCTGTTGCGTCGGTCCGATCCAGTTAAAACCAGGTGGACCGGCTGGTTCACGCGAGGAAAGAGAAGCACAGTGCCCAGCGCGTGGCTCCCACGCACAGGGGCTTTGGCCAGCGCGTGTGGGCGCGTGGTCCACATTTTGGGGAAACTTCCAACACATGAAATCATCCTTTCAATGTAACGAACATTTTGAGACTGGTTTCGTATCAATCGGACATAGTTTCGATAGGTTTCGGGGTGTCTGAAGGTTTAGGATCTTGATTAAAAATAGTTAAAAATTCCAAAAAATTACCGAGTTTTAGTGAGGGGTTATTTAAGTAATTAGTAACGCTCTATTACGATATGGACAGGTTTGGAGTTCCGGTGACGACGATTAGCCCGGTGAGGCTTACGACACGCAAATCGAGGCGGCAACTTAGGACTGTCTGTGAGTGGACCTTGATTTCTAAACTGTGATGCATGCATAAATGTTTTATATGGTTTAAAGATATGATTCTATGATGATGATTTGGATGATTGTGATTTATATGGTTTCATGCATTTCTAGGCGATTTACTTGCTTGCAAGTAAATCGAGGTTTTCGGTTTTACACTGATTTTCCGTACTTATAGTTTTGGAAATGATTTCATGAAATGGTTTTGAATTTGAAAAGGTAAACTCGGGCGCGAGACCCATTTGATTTACGAACTCTCGAACTTGATGTCCATTTGATTTAACAAGGTATCGGGCTGAAGGCCCAATTGGTTTGCGTATCGGGCTCCAGGCCCAGTTGACTTACGTATCGGGCATGAGGCCCATTTGGTGTGAAAAATCGGGCACGAGGCCCATTTAGTTTACGAAATCGGGCATGAGGCCCAGTTGGTTTACGATTCGGGCCAGAGGTCCAGTTTGTATTTGGATTCAGGCTTAGGGCCCAGTTATGTTTTAAGATTGTGATTTCTGGTCGGGGACCCATAAATGGATTTCTGGTTCATGACGGGTTATGGGGACCAGCTTGAACCCTTGAAAGTTTTTTATGGCTCATGACGGTTTATGGGGACCGGGCATGAACCCTTAAAAGGTTATTATGATTCATAACAGTTTATGGGGGCCGGACATGAACCCTTGAAAGGTTTTAATAATGATTTCAAAAGGTTTTTCGTATACCATTGACAGGACCCGCCCCGATCCCCATAGGACCACATGGGGACGTGCCCTGCTCCCGTCTGACACCCAAAATAACATACCAATTTTAACCTCAAACGTTCAAATGCATAATTAACCAAATTAAATTTTTACATCAAATCCGAAATAAACAGATGTCAGACAAGGGATGAAATCCAAAATTACAAGTTGCGAGCACGACTCTAAAATAAACCTGCGGGTAAACCACCCAATAGGAGATCTGGTAACATGCGGAAGTAGATCTATGCCTCAGTCTCAGGTTCCTCCTCTACCTCAGTAGCACGACCTGGAGGGGTTACCAAAACATTAAGGGTGAGTGGGCCGAAACTAAAGTTTATAAAATCGTTTAATAAGTAAATCATATAATTTACCCCTCCGTTTTCCAAACATGCATGCATTAGAATTTAAAACCATAAATCATATACTATGAACCATAAGGCATGTAATAAAATCATAAGATAAATTTTAGCCACTGCACTAATAAAATCATATAATTTACCCCTCTTGAGTCATTTTACGGTCCGGTTCCTCCGTAGAATGACCCCTCGCAGGTAATGCGCCATGACCACTCCGGGGTACCACATCCGGAGGAGACAATATCATAAGAATGGATCTATACAGTGCAGTACCAAATACATTTTATTGATATCCACATGCAAAACATATATATATATATATATATAGATAAAAATCCAACCAATCTTTAAGTTTCATCAGACGGGTCTCAAACCCAAATACCGTGAAACGTGCCATAACCATAATTTCAACATCATCAAAATCGTTTCTTGATTCCAGCATGTGAATATATAAGTAAACCAGAAAACATTTAAGCATGCAAGGGTTAATGAAATCGGGCCCACGCACAGTACGATCCCGCGGTGAACCTGCGCGTACGAACTTGTACCGGGATTATCGTACAATTCCTGTCAGTCCAAATCACACGTAAGGGTCACTATTAGTCTTACACATTTATCCAAAAGGTTCGAAACAAAAACCGGCTCGGGGAAACCGTCCAATACGTTTCCCGAGACAACCGGCCCTAAACTGACCCTCCCAAACTATCTCAGATCAACATGGTTAATTCATCAAAAATGTTCAGAATGATGAGAGGAACAAAAGTCATGTTGATCGTGATCGGAGATAAGGTTCAACGCGCCCTCACGCGCCGCCCAAAGTGGCTGCGCGTGAAAGTCACGCGCCTGACACTATAGCTATAGTGTCACCACCTTCACCCGTTTGTCTGTAATACGGGTCTGCCACCCGCGGCTTGACCCGGTTAATTAAACCCCCAATCTCCACTCGATTTCACTCGTATTTGATCCTAACATGTTCATTAACTATCCAATTTAAGTTCTGAGACATTAATCAACCTCGACAAGTCCCCAATCGACCCATCCACCCGTGATCAACCAATCGGGTCAATCACCAGAACTTCCTGGTTTCTAATTCAATTTCCAATTAACTTCACATACAGCATAATAGGATCAAAACGACCTAAAATGAACGATCAATTATGTCTGAAAGTACCTGAAGGTTGTCGTCCTAAGCTCTGCGATTTCTCTGAAAACTGCAGTCACCGTCCCAGCTCACCCGTGGCTGATGGCCTTCGATTTCGATGTGGATAAGTTCCAAATACTCCCAGAAGACTAAACCAGGCTTTGGTTTGGTCCAACAATCACCAGAAATTGAAAACCCGATTTCCCTCCAAAATTTCCCGAAATGGTTTCTCTCTGGTTCCTCTCCTATTTTCAGTTCTTTCAACCGCAGAGTGAAGCTCATTCACTTCTCAATCAGTTTTAAACAATTCAAGCCGTCCCAGAGGCTTGTGGAAGCCTTACTGTCCACTGAATTTTGTTCCCCGAAAAAGCTTCGAATCTTCATTAATCAAATCGACTGTGCAGGGTGGATGGTTCAGGCCACGTTCTAAAGCATAAGACACACCTTTCTTTCCAGCACACACTTGCATAAACAATTGCGCACTGAACCACCGCACATGGTGGTGCCGTCCATGGTCCCCCGCGATTGCTACAGTAACCAGGGCAAAATGACCAAAATGCCCCTGGTTCAAGTAATTACCAAAATGCCCTTCACTTTCTAGACCCGTAACTCAGCCATACGAAGTCCGATTTCGGCGTGCCGCCTGTCTACCGACTCAGGGCGTCAAGACCTACCTAACGATCCTCGAGTCGTGTGAAATTTAGTTGCTAAACGAAAAGTCAACATTTTCGCCCCTATCGTCAAATTACGGTAACGCCCCTAAACTTCCGATAGCCATAACTTTTACCCTAATCGTCCGAATTGGACGTGCCACCTGTATATGGACTCGTGACGTCCCAAACTACGTCACGGTCATTGGTCAAAGTCCATTTGACCCTCAAATCAAAAAGTCAACAATTTGGTCATACCAATCACAAGGGTAAAAACGTCAATTCATACATGAAATTACATTATCATAATCCTCGAATTTCCGGGGTGTTACACCATCCTTTATATATGAATTGTCTTGTCAGGACCCACCCCGGTTTCACCCCGAAACCCGAGGTAAATCCCGCTCCCGTCTGACTCCCCGACACAACACCTAAGGAACACTTACTCGAACCCAGTCAAACGCAGGAGTAATTACAAAATATCCCAAAATCCTTATCGTTTACAGAGCATAGCACTACATTACAAGAAAAATAAAAACCGAGAAAGTACACGCACACAGAAGCCTTTACTCTACTCTGGGAACTCTCACGTCACTTCTATGCCTTGGACACTGCCTCGACGTCAGGACCCCGCACTCGCTCCACAACCTGGAGGGCAATTAAAACAGAAAATGTGAGTGGACCAGAAAGTACAAAAAGTTCAAAACCATTTTATAAGAAAACCGAGTTTAAACCCTCCGTTTTGAAACCACATGCATAACCAATAGTTATAAACACAGTTATAAAATAATCGTTCTTAAACATCATAAGAAACAGAAACACTATAAAATATCATAGGAAACCATAACATGAGTATCAGAAACCGTATCAAAACCATAACCACCAAATCATCATTTTCCCGATCAAACCTGCTGGACCTATCCGAGTCTTTAAACTCCCGAGTCTTTAAACTCAATCCAGGCCTTAATCATATCCGAGTCTTTAAACTCCCGAGTCTTTAAACTCAAGGCCTACGGGGGAAAATCAATATATATATATATATATCCGAGTCTTTAAACTCCCGAGTCTTTAAACTCAATCCGGGTCTTTAAACCCAATATCCAGATCCAGCAAATCCAATCTCAAAACCATTTGAAAACCATTTACCAATCCACATCCAAACCCGAATCCGAAATCACTGGTCCGATGCTCTCCCGGCATCTAGAACCGTCATTCCGAACCCATTTCCGGAGTCCACTTTCCAATCTTAAAACCAAAATCCGATTTTAAAATCGAAAACTTTGATCATCGAAATCATGTTCCCCAAAATCCACTTATAACCATTGAAAACCCTTTATCATTTGAAAGCCCAAACTCATCATATATATTCCAAAAACCAACCATTCCTCGTAAAACGTGCTAAAAGCCACTTTCCTCGAAAAACGTGTAATAATGCAAAACCGACCAAACATATTCGATAAACACAAAATCATGATTGAAAACCATAAGACAATTATAGAAAACAGTTATGCATGCTCGAGTTTAGAGAAAGGGTCCACTCACAGTACTGAGCCCTACTCGCGTCCCAAACGTCCAGCCCGTTCCTCGGCTTCCTCGGGAAATCCCGATCCTGTCAAACACCGTCAAATTACGTCACTAATACATCTACCAACACTCTCCTAAATTCCCTCAAAAATCCCCGAACCGAAGACTTAAAACCCCGGGACCCTACACATTCACCCTCGCGGAACTACACTCAAACGACTTCCGATTGACCCGAAACCAACTCCATTGAACTCATCATGACTCCTAGACCAAAAACTATGTTGACCGTTTCTCCCAGAACCGCCGCACGCGCCTCCACGCGCCGCCCAAAGTGGCTGCGCGTGGCCCTCACGCGCCAGCTACAGTGCACCGTCAACCTTGGGCAGACCCGGTTCGCACCAGTGGTCTGGACCCTGAACCGGCGAGAGCGGTTCTCCTCATTCGGTCCACCAAAACGACTCCTCTCTTCACCAGCAGCATCGTCCCGTCCTAGGCTACACCTTCCCGTGTGTCACTCACCTCGATTCACCCTAAAACTCGTCGACTCAACCTTGAACAAAAACCCGTACACTGCCCTGTTTCTTACTCCGGCCACCCACGACTTCCCCCTTCACGGAGGCTACACCAACCTCTTCCCTGGACTTCTCTAAACCTAACCTAGCTAACCTGAACCGTCGACTCACTCCCCAACTGCACAACTTGCCGTTCGAACCTCACGGCTAAAACAGAGCACACAAGTGCACTCCGTCGTACCGGCCGCCCCTGTGCACCACCCATCACGGCAGCACACTCAACCCGTTCCTAGGACCCTCAGGAGCCTCACCCTAACCTCCAACTCCCTCGACTCTAGCCCTAGACTCACGACTTTCACATTGAAGTTCAATGGAAAACAGAGTACCGAATCGGAGATGAGGAAATTACCTGCCTCCTGCTGCCACCGTGAGCTCCTCCGGTAGTGGTTGACTCCTCGCAACCCGCACGACACCACCACGGACTCAATTGCCCCGTACACGGCTACCACCGCCACAATTTTCACAATTCCTTCCTGTTTCCTCCCTGATTTTCCCGCAGCTCTCGACACCCTCACACACGGCCACCACACCGTCAACCTCTCTCACTGCTTCCCTCTCACTCTCTGATCATCCTCAGACACTCACCATTCATCAACACACACACCACCGCCCTCAATTTCCTTCACGACCTCCCTCTGTTTTCTGAACCAGCATCACACAACACGGGTGCACCCCAATTATTTGGGCCGTGCACACACTCGAACTCACCAGAAGCCACTACACACCTGCCATGTGTCACCATCCCTTCATCCTTTATCCCACCTGGCCTAATCCCAGCCGTCCATTCCTTTCTTCTGTGCACAAATCCCAATGTGCCACAATGACCAAAATACCCTTCTTTTTAACTTATATTTACGTTTTAACCAAAACTTCCTAGACCCGTAACTCTCACCCCGTAAGTCCAATGAATACGTGCCGCCTGTCATCGAACTCAGGACGACGGAATCTATCTAACCATCCTAGGTCAACCTACCAAAACTCGATTATTCAAAAAGTCAACTTTTCCCCCTATTTTACCAAAATTACGGTTATGCCCTCAACCTTCCGAACATCACAACTTCCTCCTCGGATGTCGGCATCAAACGTACCACATGTCTATGGGTTCATGACGTCCTAAACTACGTCCTGGTCACTGGTCAATCTCCAATTGACCACCCGAAATAAAAGTCAACATTTCTGCCCGACCTAGGGGCAAAATCGTCATTCTAAGTTCCCGGACCCCTCGGGACCACCTAACCCCTGATTAACCTTACTAATCACACCTTAATCACTCTACTAATCCCAATTCTCGGGACGGGTTGTTACAATCTACCCACCTAAAAAGAATTTCGTCCCCGAAATTCCACAGCTAGTTCCCGACACCTAACGTCTTCTACCCGGTATCCACACTAGAGCAGCAACAGCTTCTCCTAAACACTCTATCTATCATCTCCACCTTGGGTATTTCACTCCATCCCCTGCTACTGTTACCACAGCCAACCCTAGCTATGTACCAACTACATGGTGTACGCAAGGGAAACTCTATGAACAGAAAACAAAGGTATTATAAAATACCTCATGTCACAGTACCCGACAGAAGTCATAGAGTACCTCCTCGTATACAACCACCCATCTCCCTCGGCTACTAATCCGGCCACGGTCGGACTAACTTCACAAAGTCCTAAAGGCAAACTCTAGCTTGTGGGTTCTCTCCTTCCACAGTCTCCAATCGATCATTTATAGTCACTCCTTTCCTATACCTTCCGTCACCCTCCTACGGAACTTAACTCCTAGACTCTACCCCGAAATCCAAACACCAAACCAACAGGACAACCAAAAGTAAAACAAGTACCTGTCTCCGTATCTGGTGTCGACTGATCCTCCTGCTGAGTCATCGAGAACACCCGAGCCTGAGATCCTGACGCTCTACCACGTCCCCTCGAACTACTCGTGGCTGTGCCACCACCTCCTCTAGTGCCCGCTGTCCCTGATGCTGTACTCTGTCCGGACTCCGCTACTCCTCTGCCTACACCACCTTCCTGTGGCAATAGTGGACACTCACGTCGAAAATGACCTCGCTCCCCACAGTAGAAACACACATTCCAGCCTGGTCCACTGCTCGGTCTCCCTGTGGACGCTACCGACGTCGCACTCGCTTGCGGAGTCGGCGGTACTCGATAACCCCAAAATCCTGAACTCTGGGCACTACCAGGCCTACCAAAACGATCATCGCCCGACGAGGACGATCCACCGAAGTTACCTCTTTTCGGTGTCCGCTGGCTCGAAGCTCCAAGAATAGAAGGTTCCCGGCGTCGCACCGGCAAACTAGCCTCAACTCGCACCGCAGCATCCGACAAGTCTCGGAGGGTAGCAAAAGATCCAGCTGTCACTACGGCTCGAATCTCACCGCGCAAACCCAACTCAAACCTACGGCACTTCTCGGCTTCAGTGGTCACAAAAGCAGGAGCAAACCGAGACAACATCTGGAACTTCCGTTCATACTCTGCCACGGTCATATTCCCCTGCTGGAGCTGCAGAAACTCCGCCTCCTTGGCATCCCGGAAAGAACGAGGATAATACTGCTCCAGAAACCGTTCCCTGAACGTCTCCCAGGTCACACTATGGACATCCCAACCGGACAACTCGAGGGTATACCACCACTCATACGCCGCACCATCTAGTAAAAATGCAGCTAACAATACTCGCTCCTCCGGCGGACAATGCATCACCGCAAAAATCCGCTCCAGTCTAGTAATCCACTTCTGGGCTTCCTCAGGATCAGCCCCACCACTAAAAGTAGTAGCCCCGAGCCGCTGGGCTCGCTCAATCGTGGCACTCTCCGTCTCTCTTGCTACTTCTTCCGGTTGTGGAGAGGGTCTACGTCTCGGAGGCATCGTCAACCGCACGCTGAAAGAGGCATAGAAGTAGTCAAACAACTAAAACACAACCTCACAAACCGACAGACCCAACAAACTCGACAAACCTATGCTCTGATACCAATTGTCAGGACCCACCCCGGTTTCACCCCGAAACCCGAGGTAAATCCCGCTCCCGTCTGACTCCCCGACACAACACCTAAGGAACACTTACTCAAACCCAGTCAAACGCAGGAGTAATTACAAAATATCCCAAAATCCTTATCGTTTACAGAGCATAGCACTACATTACAAGAAAAATAAAAACCGAGAAAGTACACGCACACAGAAGCCTTTACTCTACTCTGGGAACTCTCACGTCACTTCTATGCCTTGGACACTGCCTCGACGTCAGGACCCCGCACTCGCTCCACAACCTGGAGGGCAATTAAAACAGAAAATGTGAGTGGACCAGAAAGTACAAAAAGTTCAAAACCATTTTATAAGAAAACCGAGTTTAAACCCTCCGTTTTGAAACCACATGCATAACCAATAGTTATAAACACAGTTATAAAATAATCGTTCTTAAACATCATAAGAAACAGAAACACTATAAAATATCATAGGAAACCATAACATGAGTATCAGAAACCGTATCAAAACCATAACCACCAAATCATCATTTTCCCGATCAAACCTGCTGGACCTATCCGAGTCTTTAAACTCCCGAGTCTTTAAACTCAATCCAGGCCTTAATCATATCCGAGTCTTTAAACTCCCGAGTCTTTAAACTCAAGGCCTACGGGGGAAAATCAATATATATATATATATATATATATCCGAGTCTTTAAACTCCCGAGTCTTTAAACTCAATCCGGGTCTTTAAACCCAATATCCAGATCCAGCAAATCCAATCTCAAAACCATTTGAAAACCATTTACCAATCCACATCCAAACCTGAATCCGAAATCACTGGTCCGATGCTCTCCCGGCATCTAGAATCGTCATTCCGAACCCATTTCCGGAGTCCACTTTCCAATCTTAAAACCAAAATCCGATTTTAAAATCGAAAACTTTGATCATCGAAATCATGTTCCCCAAAATCCACTTATAACCATTGAAAACCCTTTATCATTTGAAAGCCCAAACTCATCATATATATTCCAAAAACCAACCATTCCTCGTAAAACGTGCTAAAAGCCACTTTCCTCGAAAAACGTGTAATAATGCAAAACCGACCAAACATATTCGATAAACACAAAATCATGATTGAAAACCATAAGACAATTATAGAAAACAGTTATGCATGCTCGAGTTTAGAGAAAGGGTCCACTCACAGTACTGAGCCCTACTCGCGTCCCAAACGTCCAGCCCGTTCCTCGGCTTCCTCGGGAAATCCCGATCCTGTCAAACACCGTCAAATTACGTCACTAATACATCTACCAACACTCTCCTAAATTCCCTCAAAAATCCCCGAACCGAAGACTTAAAACCCCGGGACCCTACACATTCACCCTCGCGGAACTACACTCAAACGACTTCCGATTGACCCGAAACCAACTCCATTGAACTCACCATGACTCCTAGACCAAAAACTATGTTGACCGTTTCTCCCAGAACCGCCGCACGCGCCTCCACGCGCCGCCCAAAGTGGCTGCGCGTGGCCCTCACGCGCCAGCTACAGTGCACCGTCAACCTTGGGCAGACCCGGTTCGCACCAGTGGTCTGGACCCTGAACCGGCGAGAGCGGTTCTCCTCATTCGGTCCACCAAAACGACTCCTCTCTTCACCAGCAGCATCGTCCCGTCCTAGGCTACACCTTCCCGTGTGTCACTCACCTCGATTCACCCTAAAACTCGTCGACTCAACCTTGAACAAAAACCCGTACACTGCCCTGTTTCTTACTCCGGCCACCCACGACTTCCCCCTTCACGGAGGCTACACCAACCTCTTCCCTGGACTTCTCTAAACCTAACCTAGCTAACCTGAACCGTCGACTCACTCCCCAACTGCACAACTTGCCGTTCGAACCTCACGGCTAAAACAGAGCACACAAGTGCACTCCGTCGTACCGGCCGCCCCTGTGCACCACCCATCACGGCAGCACACTCAACCCGTTCCTAGGACCCTCAGGAGCCTCACCCTAACCTCCAACTCCCTCGACTCTAGCCCTAGACTCACGACTTTCACATTGAAGTTCAATGGAAAACAGAGTACCGAATCGGAGATGAGGAAATTACCTGCCTCCTGCTGCCACCGTGAGCTCCTCCGGTAGTGGTTGACTCCTCGCAACCCGCACGACACCACCACGGACTCAATTGCCCCGTACACGGCTACCACCGCCACAATTTTCACAATTCCTTCCTGTTTCCTCCCTGATTTTCCCGCAGCTCTCGACACCCTCACACACGGCCACCACACCGTCAACCTCTCTCACTGCTTCCCTCTCACTCTCTGATCATCCTCAGACACTCACCATTCATCAACACACACACCACCGCCCTCAATTTCCTTCACGACCTCCCTCTGTTTTCTGAACCAGCATCACACAACACGGGTGCACCCTAATTATTTGGGCCGTGCACACACTCGAACTCACCAGAAGCCACTACACACCTGCCATGTGTCACCATCCCTTCATCCTTTATCCCACCTGGCCTAATCCCAGCCGTCCATTCCTTTCTTCTGTGCACAAATCCCAATGTGCCACAATGACCAAAATACCCTTCTTTTTAACTTATATTTACGTTTTAACCAAAACTTCCTAGACCCGTAACTCTCACCCCGTAAGTCCAATGAATACGTGCCGCCTGTCATCGAACTCAGGACGACGGAATCTATCTAACCATCCTAGGTCAACCTACCAAAACTCGATTATTCAAAAAGTCAACTTTTCCCCCTATTTTACCAAAATTACGGTTATGCCCTCAACCTTCCGAACATCACAACTTCCTCCTCGGATGTCGGCATCAAACGTACCACATGTCTATGGGTTCATGACGTCCTAAACTACGTCCTGGTCACTGGTCAATCTCCAATTGACCACCCGAAATAAAAGTCAACATTTCTGCCCGACCTAGGGGCAAAATCGTCATTCTAAGTTCCCGGACCCCTCGGGACCACCTAACCCCTGATTAACCTTACTAATCACACCTTAATCACTCTACTAATCCCAATTCTCGGGACGGGTTGTTACAACACCTCTAGGGAGGGTCGTTCGCTTGGGTGGACCCTGGAGTAGTCACGGAGCACTGACTGAGTGGAGTCGCCCCCGTTGGTTCCTTACTCTCAGAAAGGCTATGGATAATAACCCCCAGGGAGGGTCATTGATCTACGGACATTAACTTGGGTGGACCCTGTGGAGACTTGAGCTTTGAGACCCCGGGTAGCACGCGCGTAGCTCTAGATACCGTGACAGGAATGGTTATATGAAATATATGAATAAACATGATTTCTTGGTTTTGCGAAATTGTGTTTTATGATGATAAATGGTTTTGGGCAGGGGCCCGTATGGATGTGGTTGTTTAAACATATGTGATTGAATAAATGGTTTTGCTATGCATGCATGCTTTTTAGTGAAGGGCATAAAGGTCTTTGTAAAATGTGTTTTATGAACTTATTGCTTTTTGTCCACTCACAGCCTTTCTATTTTCAATGCTCTTCAGGTTGATTACGGTGTGAACTGTAGCAGAGACCAAGACATCACATAACTCCTCCAGATCCTTGCGTCCTCTGGAAGCCGGAAGGTTAAAGGTTCAAATTTTCCCTGGTCTGACACTCCGTGTCAAACAGGATCATGAGCGTCCCTTGTTAATCCGGAGGGGGGGGGGGGATTGGGATGGGTCCTGATAGTAGGAGGCTCATACAAAACCTGTAGTAGTGACAAGTACTTTGTCTATCTTTGGTCGAGACGCACGAGTGTTGATGGATCCCGCGGCCATACACTCTTTCATTTTTTTTAAGGTTTACATTGTTTGCTAACCGGAAATTGACCTCAACTTGATTCCTTTGGACATCTATGACTTTGACATGATTCTGGGAATGGACTAGTTAACTACTCATCATGCCTCTATTGAGTGCTTTGAGAAGACCGTTGTCTTTTGTAGTCCTGACTTTCCACTGTTTGTTTTCCGTGGGGATCAGAGAATATTGCATTTAGGGGTTATTTTGGCTTTGGAAGCCGAAAAGTTGCTGAGAAGTGGCTGCTAGGGGTATTTGGCCCATGTTGTGATGCCATCGGATGTCTTAGTGCGTTTAAAGTGATACCAATTGTACAGGATTTTTAGGAAGTGTTTCCGGAGGATTTACCGTGGTTGCCAAGGTAGAGTTTACAATCGAAATTCTTCTAGGTACTCAACCTGTTTCACAACCGTCGTATCGGATGGCACCGACAGAGTTAAGAGAATTGAAGGTGCAATTGTGGGTAAGGGTGGGCATATCGTTCCGAAATACCGAAACCGTCCCGCCCCGTATCATACCAAATAAAAAAAAAACAGAATAGTAAAACCGAATGTATGATCGGTACGGTACCGATACCGTACCGGTTCCAACCGGTACGGGATCGGTTTAGATGTTGGGGAATACCGTCCCGTACAGAAACCGAACCGGTTTAATTTTTTTAATTAATTAAATAATTAAATTAAATCTAAAAATGATATATGGTGCTAAGTTTTTTTGATATATACTCGTATATATGTCTAGTATGTTTCTATGTTCTTTGGCACATGAATTATATGAATGAATTTTTGTTGTTTGATTATCATATATAGACATATATCAAGCTGTGGAGATAAGCCATTAGCTCACAACTTATTACAATCCTCTCATCATTCCATAAACATGAAACCTCTACCTACATAAATTAAATAAGATGATGGACATGTGGTTGCTGCTTGAAATGCATTGCACACTTGTGAGCATAGACACCACTAAATCATCAAGCTAATATAATTCTTATCAACTTATCATTTCTTAATGGTGTTCCCATTTTGTTGGTTATACTTTGAAATATGAATTTGTTATGCATTATGGATTATTTTATCAATTCATATACAAATTCTCTAATCACATGTACGAGGCTTTGGTACAAATTTTTTAGTACAAAATAGTTTCGTATGAATAGATTATTTAGATTTTTTTTTTTGCATAAATTTTGGCTCAATTTTTTATTGAGTAATTTTGGCTCAAAACCGAAACCATACCAAAGTCAATTGGTATGGTACGGTACGGTATCAATTTCATATTTTAGAATACCATACCGTACCGAACATATTAAAATTACTTGGTACGGTTCCGATATCACCTTCATACCGAACCGTACCGAACCATGCCCAGGACTAATTGTGGGAGTCAATGGAGTTGGGGTTCATTTGACCGAGTATGTCACCTTGGATAACCCCAGTGCTATTTGTGCAAAATAAGGACAGTAGACTAAGACTTTCCATGGATTATAGACGACTAAACAAGGTAACAGTAAGGAACAAGTATCCATTACCCCGGATTGATGATTTGTTCGACCAACTGAAGGGTGCTAAGTACTTTTCCAAGATTGACCTTCAATCTGGATATCATTAGTTAAGGATCATGGAATCAGATACTCCTAATACCGTTTTCCGAACTCAGTATGGGCATTATGAGTTTTTGGTCATGCTTTTTGGGTTGAAGAATGCCCTAGCCACATTTTTGGATTTGATGAACCGATTCTTTCGAAAGTATCTGGATTGCTTTGTGATTGTGTTCATTGATGATATACTGGTGTATTCTAGGAGTGCAAAGGCGCATGAGAAACATCTAAGGTCAATGCTTGCAGGCCAAATCGTCAAATCACATAGCCACTCGGGGATACAACATCTGAGGGCTCACTTAGAGATACATCATATGAATGTCCAATCATATATATCACACAACATTAATAGTAGGCTAATCATCATATCATATAACCACTTAGGGATACAACATTCGAGTGACCACCCAGGGCCAGGGCCCGTCCCCGAAGGACATGGATAACCGTGCCTGGTCCTGCTCCCGTTTGACAAGTTAACTGAAGTTCCGAAATTACCCTCAGCACTTGCCAAACAAGGGATAACCGTACATGTGCCTACTCATGCCGCCACCTCTCGAATAGCCTCGATCATCGCGCCACGACCTGGAGGGTCAATAAAACAGAAAAGGTGTGAGTGGACAAAACAAATTTTTATAAATACATTTATCAAAATACATTCGTACCCTCCATTTTCACAAACATGCATGCATATCATAAATCATGAGTAAAATATATATGGACACAAATATTTATAAATCACAAATCTCAATATAACCACGGGACTCATTTCCATATCCAATCTCATAGTCACGTTATCCCTGCAACGCATGCAAATCAATAGGCTCAAGGACCGCTCAAAATCCGAGCATGTCGCTGTGAACACATCACCAGCCGACAATCCAGATCGTCGTGAACACATCACCGACCGATCTTCATATAATCCAGCATATCTGATCTGAGTCGATCCTCCCACAACTGCACGACAATAGACTGTGCTACGTGACCTCTCCGGGCGAACGCATCCCATCCCGGAGGCGAGCGTTATGTCCAGGGTTCATTCCGGGAAAACACATTCCCAACCGGAAGCCCTAATATCCACAACACAGGGTGCACTTCGAGGGAAACATATTCCAAACCGAAAGCCCTAAATATCTGCAACATATCATCACCATGAAAACCAGTGAAAAACAGTTGCATTTGAAATCAAAACCATTTTCAACACAAGGTCTCGACCCAAAACATAGTTTCCTCAAAATCCGTAAAACCAGAGTCCCGATTATTTCATAAATCCGAAAACCATCCATATCATCATGTGATCACATGGAAATACCAATCCAATCAAAATCACATTTCCATTAGGTCTCAAGCCAAAAATATCATTTTCACGCAAATTCGTGCAATCGCAACCTCAGTTGCCATTTTCACATAAATCCATAGAATATATTCAAAAAGCATTATAAATCCATCAAAACAATCCCTGACTCATAATCCGAGTAAAAACCAATCTCAAATCCCGGGCCTTCACCCAAAACAGCAATTTCACAATTTTCTCGAAAATCGTGCCCAAAACAATATAAAACAATATAATATTCCAGAAAATCGATAAATCATCATATCAAAACATTAATCATGCCAAATCATTTCAAATCATATAATAAAGCATTTAAAACATATATGCATGCATTCTCAGTAGAAAATAAAAGTCCACTCACACACCGTCCATATCGCTCACTTTCCGGACTGCACGTTTTTCCGTAAATTTCGGAAGTCACCATTCCTGTCCAAAATTGTTATCGAGGGTCATTAACACTCCAATATACCTCATATAATTTTTCCCAATTTTTCTGGGATATACGTATTTTAAACGTATACGAAAACTTCGGATATACTGAATACTATCAAAATGCTATCTGATTTCCTCGAAACCAGTGCCAAAATGTTTGTTACATTAAAAGGAACAAGTTCCATGTTGAACTCACCTCGAGATAACCTACCACGCACCCTCACGCGCCGCCGTGAGTGGCTGCACGTGGGTGCCACGCGCCTGCTACAGTGCAGGGCACTGTTCATCTTCTCAACCCGGTTGTTTGATAAACGGGTCCTGCAACCCGTTCAGAACTCCACCAATTCTGCATAATTTTCACCAATTAAAGCGTCAAATTTCATCGGTTTAATACTAATTAAGGTTCTGTGGAATCAATTACATCAATAGTTGGCTTAAATTAATCCAACTTAATGACTATGTCCAAACTACGCATTAAATTAAACATGTAATTCGAGTGTTATGCAATTTAAACCCTTTTTTGTGTAGATGTAGTATTGATAAATAGGGATCGTTCTTAACCGGGGAAATTAGGGACATTAATAATGTGTTAGTGGGAGATGAATAAAAGAATAATGAATTAAAGAATTAAATAATCAAAGAATTAACAATTTAAAGAATTAATGACTTAAAGAATAAAAGAATAGAGAATTAAAGAATAAATGAATTAAAGAATTAACTAATCAAAGAATCAATAAATTAAAGAGTAAATGACAGGACCGCCCCCGAAAGGGGCATCGACAACCGTGCCCGGTCCTGCTCCCGTCTGCCAAGAAGACTGAAAAACCCAAGTTACCCTCAGTGCTTGCCAAACCAGGGATAGCCACACGTATTTACTCATGCCTCCGCCCCACGTACAGCCTCGGACAACGCGCCACGACCTGGAGGGTCAATAAAAACCAAAAGGGTGTGAGTGGACAAAAATGAATCAGTTTAGCAAAACAGTTACAACAAACGTTTCTACCCTCCGCGCAAAACCAATGCATGCATACGAAAACATTTCGTCATCGGTTAAGATTTTCCACATAATAAAACTGTGTATCAAAATTTCAACATAAGGAAGAACTCGTATGAACCTCAAAATCATTTTCCTTTCTCAACCATCGGGTCTTAGCCCGCAATCATAAACACCGGGCCTCAGCCCAAAACCACGAATCAAAACCAAATGTACAACATGATCCAAAACCAACAACCATATACCGGGCCACTGCCCAACTCAACCGAAACACCAGAAATCATCAATAAATCACAAGTCAAACATTTTGCTGGATAACAAGTGCGCCCGAGTCTTTAAACTCAAAACCATGCGCATAAATAGGCCTTCCCGGGATATCAACGAGTCTTTAAACTCAGAACATAATCAATAGGCCTCGGGGGTATCACAGTAACCGAGTCTTTAAACTCACGAGTCTTTAAACTCATTAAGGGCCCTCCCCCGTCATCAATTAACCGAGTCTTTAAACTCAAAACGTGCTCCAGCAATAGCACCGGGTCCTTAAACCCAAAACAGTTTTCAAACACAACAACGGGTCTTCAACCCAAAGCAGTTTTCAGCGGGTCTCTAAACCCCAAAACATTTGTCGAACACGACAACGTGGGATCCATCCCCAAAATCATATTTTTCACAACAGGACCCATGGTCCGAATTTCCACATTCATTTTCCCCAAATCATACTTTACAAACATAATCAAATCATCATGAAATACGGGGCATGCAAAATCAGACCAAATCATTTTATTAAATCATTTTTCATTCCCGAATTCGAATTCGCAATAATGATTCCGTAAGCCGGCATCCGGAAGCATCATCCCGAACCCAAACCAAGAATCCACTTTAAATTTCCGAAAACTGAAATCTCGTCCGTTAAAATTTCTTTTATGCCCCGAGCATCAAGCCCGAAATCACCTTTTTCAAATCCATTTTAATTCCTTGAAATCACTTCATTTCTCAATTCTCATTATCAAAACATCAAGACCCCAACCGTAATTACCAAAATCACAATCCAAGAAAACATACTCAAAACCCACATTTAAAATCCTCAAAATCACAAGTCTCATTTTAATTCCCCAATTCAAACATCAACAGTGATCAAATCACAATAACACAAAATCTCGTAAAACGTGCAAATCCGGAACTTTCTCAAAAAACGTGTCGAAATCGTAAGTCACACTCGCAAATCATAAACAACCTTCTTAAATCATTTTTCACCCATTTCATATAACTTCTTCCATTAAACCATCATTAAGCATACGAGTGACCATAGTCTCGAAATACGTGGAATTTCACATGTATAGTAAAAATGCGTATAACTACGGGAATCGAATACGTATAAATACGGAAATCAAAATCAACCACAACTTATAATCATGATCATAAAATCATAGAAATAATTTATGCATGCATTAAATTTTGAAAGCAACGTCCACTCACACACCATCCTTAAGGCTCGGTTTCGCGCCGCACGCATGCCTGTGACTTCCGATATTTCCCAGAATTTCCAAATCCTGTCCGCAAACATACTTTAGTGTCACTAAGGGCTTAAATGACAACATACTAATTTCCCATAATTTTCCGGGAATTAATCATTATTTACCAACGTAACATAAATCTTCGTACCCTCGGAATAACATCGAAATGGTGTCCGATAAATTCGAAACTAGCGTTAAAATGTTCGTTACAATGTGTAGGACAAAAGTCGTTTTGAACTCACCTTGAGAATCCGTCCCACGCGCCCTCACGCGCCGCCGCAAGCGGCTGTGCGTGAAAGCCACGCGCCTGCTACAGTACCCCTGCACAGTTCATCGTTCTCACCCGCCAAACCTGCAATACGGGTCGTTCAACCCACGACACAACCCGGTTAAATCCTTACCAAAACTCACTCAATTCCTCCCTTCATTCTACTTAAATCATTCCTCGTCAGGTTAATTTAGGATCCCATTCATTCATTACCTTCCATTAGCCCTAAATCAGTCAATTCGAACTCGAACACCCAAACGGGTCGAAGTACGGAACTCACCCAAATCAACCCCATTCCCAAATTAACTTAGACAGTAGTTTCCAGAGACCAAAACGAACACCTAAGCATCGTCAATTTGAGGGGAAATTACCTGGAGGTTGTCGACCTCAAGCTCGAAAATCTCTGAAACCAGGGGCCTCCATTCAGGGCTTGTCTGTGATGGATTTTCCCCGAAATTGATGCGGTTAGTTCCCAAATGGTCCCAGAGGATTAATACGATCCTCAGCAACCCTCAATTCGGCTCCCAATTGAGAAATCGAATTTCCCTCCAAAACTGTTTTTCTCTGGAACCGGAGCTTGAGTCCCTGAGCAAACCTCGATCAAACCACGTCAAACCTTGCACGATTGTGTTCCAGCCACTCCCAGAAAACTCCCTCAGTGCCTAGATTGGTCCCATAGCCCGTAGGAATCAAACTCTGGATTTTCCCCCCAAAAACCCGAGATTGATTTCTCCACGATTTCTCCCAGCTCTACACTCTCACACTCAGCAGAATGGTTCCCCAGCTCACCAGACACTCAAGTAACTGATCAGAATGGACGACAACTCGTGGGTGACACTCTGAATCTCCCTGGAATTTGTTTCCCGCAACACAGAGGCCACGACCATTTTTAACTCCTCCCGAGCACGGCAAGCAGTCCCAACCCACGCCTTGTCTCCACTATCCTCAATTCAAATAAACAATGCTTTGATCAGTCCACAATTGATTAAACAATGGCAACGATCAGAGCACTCACAACACGGTGGTGCAGTCCCTGTTTTTCACGGTGGTGAACAGTAACCACCGTGCAAATGACCAAAATGCCCCCAGTTGGAAAATTACCAAATTGCCCCTCACCTTCCTTGACCCGTAACTCGGTCAATCGAACTCCGATTAACGCGTGCCGCCTGTCGTTGTACTCAGGACCTCGAGACGAACCCAACGGTCCCCGGTCCTCGGGCATCGGACTTCCCGATCAAAAAGTCAACATTTTCCCTTATTTCGTCCAAATTACGATAATGCCCTTGGGCTTCCGAACGTCATAACTTTCACCTCGAACGTCAGAATCGAACGTGCCACCTGTCTATGAACTCGTGACGTCCCGGACTACGTCACGGTCATCGGTCAAAGTCCATTTGACCGCCCGAATAAAAAGTCAACGTTTTGCCCACAATTAGGGGCAAAACGGTCATTTTGCCACGTTCGTCCGGTTCCACCCAACCAACCACCGATTAACCCTCAATAATCATGATTAGCCACTAACCTAATCCCGAATTCCGGGATGGGTCGTTACAGTAAAGGAATAAAAGAATAAAGAAATGAAAGAATCAAAGACTAATAAACTAAAAGTATGAAAGAATAAAAGAATAAAGAATAAAAAGGGGGGTTTTGAAAAGGTTTGTGATCATGTAAATAAGTAAAAGCATAGATAAACTAATTTTACTTCTATTCTAATTCATGTACAAGTGATCTTCTTAAAACACAAATCTTACCAACACTCTAATAATTGCAAATATTAAATCAATCACGAAATTTTACTTTAATCGTCTTAATTACCTTCATACATTTTTCAATACTATAAATGCACCGACAGCGGACAACACTTACAATATGATTCACCTTTTGTTTTTGACTGAATGCGCCGACAGCGATCAACATTAAGTCTCTTCAATTCTACTTTAAATGCACCGACAGCGGATAAAACACTTAACATTGAATTGAAGTATGAAGCACTAAAATGTATAAAATAACTAAAATCCATAAAGTAAGACACATGGAGATTGTATTTAACACTAACAAATATTAGTAAGAAAAACCTCACATATATTGAACTATAATCAAAACCAATAACAAAAATGAGAGTTTTAGTAAATGGAGAGTAATTGTTACACTTTCAAGATGGATGAAAACAATGGATTGTTATTCATACGATTCTCCGACAGCGGACGGAACCTTATGAAGATGGAGGAAATAAACTTGGGAAATACGGACTCAAACTCTAAACTTTGTATTGGAGATACTTTGCCAAAGTTTCTCTCAAAGAAGGCTCAAATGTGTGCCTCAAAGAAGGTGCGTTTCAACAAGTGAATTGAAACCCTATTTATAGGTGGAGAAAGCTACAAAAATTAATATAAAAATACAATAAAAAATGTGGAATAATGGAATGATGAGTAATAAAGATTTGTGATGATGTTTAGAAGTGGTTTGAGTTGTAAAGTTGTAAAATTGGGTTGGAAAGTGGGTGGAAATTGAGTGGAAGTCTACTGGAAAATAGGGCAGAAAATTCGGCTGGGCGGTGCTAAAGGGGAGGGCTGCAGGCTGCTGAATGGAGGAAAAGGGACTCGGCGGCAGGCTGCTGAAGAGAGGGTGGAGACTTCGGCAGGCGCGCGCCGAAAGCGACAACAGGGACTCGGCAGGCGCCTTCCGACAGGTCAGCTGGGCTGAAGGAAAGAGCAGGTGCGGGCCTGGGCGCATAATGGGCTTGCGCGGACGCGGCCTGGGCTTGCGTGGGCCTGGTGGCTGGACTGATACGGACTGGGCCGTAGGGAATGGATTTGGGCTGCAGTTAAATTTGAAAATTAATTAAATAATTACTTAATTAATATTTCCACCGAATTTCTTCCATAAATTATTCGTTAAAGTTCCAATCGAGACGATTCTTTCGCCAAAATGCTCCAAATTACAAACTTTATTTTTCTAAACATAAAAATCACAAAATAATTTATTTTATCAATTTATTTAATATTTTAATATTAAAATTCAAGTATAAAGGGTATAAAATAATATAAAATAATGCTTATTTAATGTCCTATCACTTAATACAAACTTTCGAAGGATGTTCATCGTCTGAGTTCATCAAATCATCATTCAATCCTTCAATTAATTAGTCAGACAGCATCGTAGACTCATTTTAAAGATGATTTTGAATTCAATTTCGAAATCTTTTACCTCCAATCACCTGAACTCACCCATGGTATTTCCAAATTGTCGCGGGTCTAGTTCTTGATCAATTCTATTCGATTTTGATATGGTCTTAATCAGAAGGGTTCTAGAAAGCTCACACGATCCTCAGTTGTAGCCATCACGGCCTACAAATTCGAATTCGATTTTTGGGAGCATTTGAATTCCTACGGGTTTGGTTCTTCGGGTTTCCTATACGGTTCCAGGTAATTAACCTTCTCTCCTTCTCTGTTCTTCCTCTTTAATTATCTCTTTATTCCTCTCACAGATCGATCAGACAAGGAGATTGAGGTCTGCGGGTGTGGGCATACTACTGCTCTGTTTTTGTTTGAAGGAAGCACACACACACACACACGATTTTTACAACCATCCTATCCAAATATCAGATAGCAATCAAGGCCACTAATCTTCATTAACAAGGTGACAGATGTCACCTTGTGGTAATCCCACGCCCAATTCAACAAGTACAAATGTCCATTGTTTGATTTAAAACAGCATTAATATAGGTGAATTAGCCATCATAGCTAAATTACCATTTTGCCCCTGCCATAACAAATTACCAAAATGCCCTTCATGTATCTAGACTCGTAACTTTATCATCCGAACTCCGATTGACGCATTGTAATGACCCGTCCCGAGAGCCGGGATTAGCAAAGTGATTAGTAACTTATTAGTGAGTCTAATCGGTGTTTAGTTGGTCACTGTTGGCCCATTAGCGTAGAATGACGATTTTGCCCCTAGTATGGGCAAAAAGTTAACTTTTAGTTCGGGTGGTCAATTGGGTATTGACCGATGACTGTGACGTAGTTCGGGACGTCACGAGTCTGTAGACAGGTGGCACGCCCGATTCCGACATCCGAGGAAGAAGTTATGATGTTTGGAAGGTTGAGGGCACTTTCGTGATTTGGGTTAACGAAGGGGGAAAAGTTGACTTTTAGCACGACAGGGTTTTTACGCGTAGATCGAGGATCGCTAGATAGATCTCGTCGTCCTAAGTTCAACGACATGCGGCATGCTTTAATCGGACATCGGGCGAGCGAGATACGGGTCTAGAGCGTGAGGGGTAAAATCGTAAAATTGAACAAGAAGGGCATTTTGGTCTTTTTGGCACATTGGGAATTGGGCCAATCTGATAAGGCCAAGTGTACATGAAGGATTGGATATTTTGAGTTTGGACCAGGGGATTGTGGACACGTGGGGCTAGGGTAGAGGGTTCTACACTTTGTCACGGGCAAAATTAAAATGACCGTGTGTGAGTCGTGCTAGAAGAAAACAGAGAGTGAGATTGAGAGAGAATTGATCGATTGCAGAGTGTGTTGTGTGTTCTGGTGATCGAGTGAGTGACTAGGGACGAAGTGAGAGCTGGTGAGTGAGTTGTGAGTGGGAAGTGTGTGAGGAAACCTGTGTGTGTGAGTGTGAGTTTCTGTGGAAAACAGAGAAGAATCGAGGTGGTGGTGTTGCTGTGTTCGATCAAACCTTTCAAATTTGGCGTGTGGGAGTGTTTAGAAGGTAAATAAGAGACGTTGGACGGGCTGGGCCACGACGGCGTTCACGTCAGCTTACAGACAGGTAAGGTTCCCCTGTTTCCTCTGTTTTTCCATTTTGGTTCAAACTGAAAGTCGTGAAGTTAGGGGCTGAGTCGCGGTGTTTGGTGAGTGCGAGTCGACTACGTAGGTCCCTAGGAAGTTGTTGGTTGTGCAGCCGTGAAGGGGGGATGCACAGGTGGTCGGAAGTTGTAATAGGGGTTTTGGACTGGTTTAAATTCGAGTTTGGAAGATGAGATTTAGGCCGTGATGTCTAGGTTTTAGGATTGGAATTAGTTGCTAGGATGAGGACGAAGAGTTTGGTGGAAAAAGGAAGGAAAACAGTTGCAGGAAGGCGGAGAACCAGGAACGCCGGTTCAGACCGATCGACCCATCGAAGACAACGATGAACAGTGTTCTGTGTGCAGGCGCATGAGGCCCACGCGCAACCACTTTGGACGGCGCGTAGGGAGGATTCCAGCGAACCTTCCAACTAGGTTTTTGGTCTAAATGTTATAACGAATCTTTTGGGATAGGTTTCGGGTTAATTGGACGTCGATTCGAGTTAGTTCTGCGGGATCGAAGGTTTAGGGTCTCGGTTCATTACGTTTTGAACCCGGGGGATTTTAGTGGGAACTTAGGAGAACCTTAGTGGACGTGTTAGTGACGTGTTTGGTGACTTGTGACAGGATCGGGAATCCCCGAGGAGGACGAGGAACGTACAGGACGTACGAGACGCGAGTGACGTGCCCGATAACTGTGAGTGGACCCCTTCTCTATAATGGAGCATGCATAACTGTTTTTCTATAATTGTTTTATGGTTTTCATCATGATTTCATGTTTATTGAATATGCTATAACTGTTTTACATAATTGCACGTGTTTCGAGAAATTACGTATGTTGGCACGTTTTACGAGGAAGACTTGATTTCTAATTATGATGCCATGATTTTGGGATTTCAAACGATAAATGGTTTTCAATGATTATAAATGGATTTGAGTAAAGGTTTTCAGTTTTAGAATCGGATTTCGGAAAGCGGAATTTGGTTTTAAAGTTGAAAAGTGGATTTCCAGATTTGGGTTCGGAATGACGGTTCTGAATGCCGGAAGGGCTTCAGACCAATGCTTTCGGATTCGGGTTTGCATGAAAAGGTTTTCAAATGGTTTTGGATTGGATTTGCTGGATCTGGTTATTGGGTTTAAAGACCCGGATTGAGTTTAAAGACTCGGGAGTTTAAAGACTCGGATATATTGATATTTCCCCCATAGGCTTGTTGAGTTTAAAGACTCGGGAGTTTAAAGACTCGGATTATATTGAGGTCTGGATTGAGTTTAAAGACTCGAGAGTTTAAAGACTCGGATAGATCCAGCAGGTTTGATCGGATGATTATATTGGTATCTGATGTTTTACTGCTAATGTTTTATAACGTTTATCCTATTGTCTTTATGTTGCTGCGGTTTCCATGATGAAAATGATGTGATTTATAAATGTTTTCAGCTAATGGGTTATGTATGCATGTTTTCAAAACGGAGGGCCAAACCCTGGTTTCTTATGAAATGGTTTTTGAAATTTTTATTCTTTATGGTCCACTCACACTTTCTGGTTTTAACTGCCCTCCAGGTCGTGGAGCTAGCGCGGGGGTTGACGCTAAGGCAACGTCGGAGGCATAGAGTATTCGAGCGTTTTCCCGGAGTGGTTTCAGTTTTTCGTTGTGCGTGTACTCTGTGTGTGGTTTTTGTTTTATTTTGTCTTGTACTATGCTCTGTATAACTGTTGACTCTGAGTTGTTTTAAATTCTCCTGCGTCTGACAATGTAATTTGTGGTTTCCGTGAGGTCATTTCGGTCTTTCGTTTTGGGTTGTCAGACGGGAACAGGATTTACCTCGGTTTTCAAGGTGGAATCGGGGTGGGTCCTGACACGCATGCCGCCTGTCTACGGATTCAGCGTCTTAAGACCTACCCAACGGTACTTACGGAAAGTTCAAATAAGGTCCTGATCAAAAAGTCAACCTTCGGCCCTTATAACCAGGTGCAAAATCGTCATTTCCTTCAAATTTTCCAAATTTCCGGGTCGTTACAACCCAGGGATACAACATTTGAGTGTCAACCATATAACTCAACCACTCAGGGATACAACATTTGAGTGCCCGTTTAGGGATACAACATCTGGACGTAACCCAGTAATCCGAGGAGGATTGTTCGTCACACCATAAACCACATAGATCCAAAATCGCATCACAGATATCAAGAAAGCACATTATTATAATTCAAATCAATTCCAAAACCAAATCCAAGAACCAAGATAGTCAGAGCACAACATATGTGAATTTCTCATAAAACGTGCGTCAAATAAATTCCGTAAAATCATCCAACCTAGAAGTTGACCTGGTTCCAAAACATGCCATTTATGCCCATTTTTCACATTCAAATTACCTAAATATAACTGCTCTAGCTCAGAAATCAATTTGTAGATTCAAAGTCAGGTTATCTTACCTCAAAATCTTAGTTCATGGTTCAAGCTCTCGGCTATGGCATCCAAGAGCATTCCAGCAACATTTGTGCATCCAACATCCTTCGTTCTTGTCTCTGTAAGGTCGCATGAGTTTGAGGAAGCTACTGGGGCGTCGTCTTCCACACTTTTAGGCCCAGGACTCATTTAGCTTGGTTTTTTTCCCATTGTTTCTCGTCTCTCCCTCATTGGTTTCACGCTAATTTTCTTTCTCATTTCCTTCTCCTGATTTCCTTCCTTCCCTTTCTCGTTTTCCTGCATGTCCAGTTTGGTTAATGAGTTTTTCTCACATTGGGCCCACCATGCCCCCCAAACCCCTACACAACAACCACACACATATATAGAATGTGGAAAGTCGATGGGAGAATGAGGGAGAAAGAAAACCAGAAGTTTCTAGACCCTTGGCACCCCCAAAAATATCACATGTGTGAAATGACCAATTTGCCCTTGATCCTTTTTAGACCCATAACTATCTCATATGAACTCCAATTTTAGCTTGCTACTTGTCTACGAACTCAGAAGTTTGATACCTTCGAAATGGTCCTTGCATAATGTCGAACGAGTACTCAGGGTAAAAAAATTCAAAGTGTGATTTTTATAAGGGAAAAATTGTCATTTCCAATAAATTTTCCAATTTTCTTTTCCTCAAATTTCTGGGTCGTTACATCTCATATTTGTACTTCAAGATGTTAGTGTGATTTATGATTATTTTATTATTATTTCTCGTATTACGTGCAAGATTATGGTTTTATTACAAGTTGTTCAGAAAACTAAGGGGTTAAAACCTATTTTATAATTCGTGGTTTTACATTGAAATAAATACTAGGTCCACTTACCCTTCTTTTTGTAAACCTTTAGGTCTTGGTGTTACATCACTTACTTCGAGGAGTTTCTAGTAGTTGTTCCGACATTCACATAAGTGTTTGGGGTGAAGTACTGAAAATCAGATAACTTAGGTAGGTACTTGATTTTACAGATTTCGGCCTTTAAAATGCTAGTCGGTATTCTTACTAATTGTGTTTCATACGCCCCCCTAAAACACAACGTTTTAACTAATTGGCTTTCGTCATCTGGACGTCACTGTCCAGATTTCGGCCAACATGCCTCGATCTTGGCGCCTTAGTGGACTTTTCGGATCGTGGTGCGTCAAGTTAAGTTTACTATGTTCGATGTATGTGGTATCCATTCTGTTACTTTGGGTTTAGGCATACAGGTTTGGGGATTTGGTTTGGCCTAAGTCCTTATTTTGGGATGGGCCTTGTTTAGTGCAGGTTCTAGTCTCCTGTTTGAGCTTAAGGTTTTGGGCTTGAACTAGGTTTTTTTTTTTTTTGAAAATCAAGATATCCCTCGCACGTAGACGAGGACTAACCCTCAAGTCGCGTAGGACCCTGATACGAGGAGAGCTCTTCCTAATATTGGCTATTCCATTAAATAGTGCTTGATCCAAGTTAAGCGTAGTGATTATGTTTATGAATTTATTTGTAGGTACTTCTTAGGTTTCTTGTTTTTTCCTGAAAATTGTCTCCTGTAAATTTGTAATCTTATATATATATTTTTAATGATGCTACTTACCTATAAAAAAAATGAGACTATACTTAGTGCATATAATTCCCTTTTTAATATTTCTGTATTTAGGAAAAAAAAAGTTTAAGTTGGTGTATTAAGTTTCATTAAGGGTAGTCTCTATTATTATTAATCTAGTGATATTCCTATTTATAATATAGTAAAAAGGATTAGATCTCAAATTTGACGCTTATAAAAATGAGCTTGATACCTAATTATAGAAAACTATATCCTCACAATTAATGTTGTGATGTAAAGATAAAAAAAAAGATTCATCAAGCATAAAATTGTGTGGGTGTAAACAAAATTATGAGGCAAACTCATATGTGAGAAAAAAAAAGTCATATGTGAATTGAGACTCAAATAGGAACATGATTATTCCAATTTAAATTACATTTTCACATATGTATCAACACATGCGAAATATAAAAAAATTACTAACATTGTATTAAAAAAAGATATTTACTAACATATATGGAATTAGCCCTCATCATTGGGCTGAGTCGGGCAAGCCCAACTAAATTTTTTGGGCTTGGGTCAGGTCAAGTCGGGCCTATCTCATAATTTGAAAAGTCTCGAGCCTGCCCGGACGGGCTTGATTAAAAACATGAAAGCACATACCCTTTGTCGGACCGAGTTTGTACCGGGTTATATATTGGGCTTTACAGGCCGGGCCTAATAAGCCCACATGAGCCGGGCTCAATTAGGCTTTTAAAAATAACTTATTCAACAAATTATGGAGCTAGAAATATATATATATATATATATATATTCAAGATGTTACAATAATATCTATCACTGTTTGGTGGACTTGATTGGGCAAATTAGCTACAATATAATTCATTGAATATTATATATATGTATGTCAGAAAAATAATGCTTCATCATAATATTAGACAAATACGTTAAATTAATAAACAAAAAATCTCTGTTTATATTGTATTTAATCATGTCAAATTTAATTATTTAGCTAGCTTTAGTTTGGCAATGATGTAAATTGCATTCTGAATACTTCTAAATTTGATTTCATGCTGCTTCATCCTTTGGCAACAAAAATATATATTAATATGATATATATCATCTTATCTAAACTTACATATAACATATATTCATTTTTCATCTATAACTTCATGATTATAAAATCACTCAATCGATAATTATTTAATATATTCAGGTTTATGAGTTGAGTTTATACTGATGGGTCGGGCTACGCTTAGTGGGCCTTATCGAGTTCGGGCCTATCGAGTTTGAACACCCTAAACTCAAGCTCCGCTCGTCAACTTTCGGATCGAGCCCCAACCCATAGTTCGTAGCGGGTCGAGTCGGGTTTTTTGTTAACGTGTCTAGCGGATACCCACAAATCCACGGACTTCTGGGCCAAATGATGAGGGCTATATGGAATAAAGAAAAATGTGAGTTTCACGATGATTTTGCAATCAAATACTTCAATGACATATGGTATTTCTACTTTGATCTCATACAAATTTTTTTTAACTTTTTGGTCGATTAATGAGTTTTCTCATTCTAAATAAGTAAATAAACTAAAAATTATTATCTTATTTAATAACATCTTTCCTTACATTTAACATCTTTCCTTACATTTAACATCTAAACCTGTGTTTATGCATCAAAATAATTTTTGTAATTATTTATGCTCGAAGTTTTTTTTTTTACATGTTTGAAGTTTTTTTTGTTACATGTTCGAAGTTTTTTTTTTTTACATGTTCGAAGTTTTTTTATTGAGTTAACAAAGTTTTGTATTCAACGCAATTTTCTCTATTACCATTGTTCTATTGTGGGTATCCTCTTGATGATGCATGTCTTATATCATCGATACTTTACTCCGTATAAATTAAGAACACTACGAAACCAACTATTAAAAAAAAAAGCAAGAAAAGATAGAGCGATGCATCTCCTTTTCAAACCTGCCTTTTTCTATTTGCATACAAAGCAAGGCACCACCACCCTCATAATTGTGGCCACAAGCAAATCAACAGCCAAAAAAGAGAGAAGAAAAAACAGCACCTCTTCACTCCCCATTTCTACATGCTGCTCTCTTTTCTCCTAACATTTTTGAGCAAATAATTTGTCACCTCACCGTCTGCTCGTTATTTTATCAATCTGTCGATCTCAATTCCAGTTAATAAATCAAAATCGTTGTCTCAAAAAAAAAAAAAAAAAGCCTCAATCTTTATCCCCTATCTAGGGTTCTCTCGTCTCTCGAATCCAATCCAATTACAATAATCGAATCCAAAAAAAAAAGCTTTGCCAAAACCATGTATACCTATACCCAAATAGATCTTTTCGCACCAGTTTCTCTGTTACCATCTTAGCAGAAACCTTACGAAAATTTCAGCTTGAAGGGTTTTTGCTTCTCCTTTGTTGGATGCAAATTTGCTTCGGAGGATTCAGTTACTAATTGTTATTGAGGTTTTAGTTTACGGGGTTAGTTTTGTTCCCGTCTTCTTTGATTACATTTATATATAAAGTAGAGATATAGAAGAGTGTAAGATATGGAGGGGTTCGAAAGTAGTGGTAGTATTCAAGAGGCTACCTATTCCATCCCTCAAGATTCCAACCAGTTGCAGCTTAATTCCTCAGGTTCGCTTCTCTCAGTTTTCTGGGATTCTCACAATTAATTATTATTTTTTATGCTCTGCTTTGTTTTCTTGGTTTATTAGTCTGTTTAATTGATCTGGGCTATGTTTAGCTGCTAAAAAAACTGACCATGGAAGTGAGAAATTTTAATCCGGGATTTGAGTGTTGTAGAATTTGCTCCTGATTTCATTAAAAAATTGCTCCTGATTTCATTAAAAAATTGCTCCTGATTTCATTAAAAAATTGCTCCTGATACTTATAATACAAATGGAACAATGTGAATGATTGAATCAAAGGTTTTTGCCTTTTGGCAACCCTCTGTTATGTTACACCCGTTGGCATTTAGTGTTTTTGATGTGTGGTGGTTTAAATGTGGTTATCAACTATTTTGTAGTTAAGTTTAGCCGTTGAATGAATGGTGGCACCTATCTTTTGCTGCAGAAATACTTGAATTTGTAAATATGGTTTTAGTATGTCCTTCCGATCAAAAGACTGTTTGTAAAACTCGCGTCAATCTGAGCTCCCAAAAATTCATAACAGTTCCTATTTAAAAATAAGAAAGCCCTAACTTAGTGAATTATGATTAAATGCATACGTGTTTCAATTCTATGTGTAAATGTGTTATGCAGTATCTTTTTTTTTTCTTTTCTCATGAGTTGTTTCCTGCTGGAAATGTAGTTCCATGGTGCTCTGGAAAGGTGGTTTTTTTTCTTCGTCTTCATGATGTAATTTTGGAGCATCATTTGGTTTTCTTTTGACTTGAGTTCTGCCTTTATGTAGGGACATGCTGTATTTGATGCATCACAATATGCTTTTTTCTGGGAAAGATTCCGTTGAGGAGGTTGAGTTGGGAGGTTTAGAAGAAGAAGAGGTGGCTCTAGTTGGGCTTGAGGAGGAGGAGTTTCTGTATGAAACAGAAGAGGTTAACCCGTTTGTTCACTGATTTTGTAAATCTTTCAGAATATTCACGTGCAAGTTCTTTTTTATTTTGGTAATTGTATGTCGTTATATAGTATGTGTAATTTTTCTTTATTTGGTGTCAGTTATTGTGATTTTTTCTTAAAATTTTAGGAATTTTTTCTACTTGAAATTTTCAATTTAGAGTCTGAGATCCTTTAAGTAGCAAAACCACCTTTTTGGAGATTTATGAAAGATTTCATTGGTATTTTTTTAATGAAACGGTGTTGAATGGCGTATGCATTTTGATTAATATTTGGGTATATGTAATAAAAGGTATTGATAAACAGATTTCTGTTTATGTTTTGATTTAATTAACTTGGTTTACAGTAGTGCCCTATTTATACAGAGAAGTAACAGAGTCCTAACTAGGTATATACAAGTAGAGTCCTAACTAGGTATGTAGTGGTAGAGACTAACTAGGAAAGAAATACAGTAGGAAGGAATTGAATACAATAGGAAGGAATCAAGATTGATTCCTGTAGAGATTGGAACAGCCGAATCAGGAAGGAGGTTTCTCAATCTCCTGTGATTCGGCAGGGTCCTTAATACGCCCCCGCAAGATGGTCGAGCCATCAGCGACACCAATCTTGGAGCGAAGTAGCTGGAAACGCGGACGTGGCAGCGGCTTTGTGAGAGCGTCAGCGAGTTGGTCATCAGTGGTGACATGAGAGACTTGGAGTAGACCGCGGGAGACATGATCACGGACGAACTGGAAGTCAATATCGACATGCTTCATGCTCGAGTGAAGGACGGGATTGGCACAGTAGAACGTGGTGCCAATGTTGTCACAGGAAATGGTTGGTCGACCAGCAATGTTAAGGCCGAGCTCTCGTAGGAGGGATTGGATCCAAATCAGCTCAGCAGTGGTGGAGGCCACTGCACGGTATTCGGCCTCAGTGGATGACCGGGAAACTGCCTTCTGTTTCCTGGAACTCCAGGAGACGAGATTGTCCCCAAGATAGACCAGGTAAGCTGTAGTGGATTTGCGGTCTGAGGGGTCACCGGCCCAATCGGCATCTGAGAACGCATGGAGAGTGTGGGAGTGAGAAACAGCGTGCAGATGGGGGGAGGACCTGGAGTGAAGCGGTAGGCCATAGAACATGGTGCCCTTGAGGTAGCGCAGAACTCGTTTGAGGGGCCTGCCAGTGAGTGTCCGTGGGTGCATGCATGAATTGGGAGAGCTTGTTGACAGCAAATGAGAGATCCGGGCGGGTGAGATTGAGGTATTGAAGGCTGCCAATCAGCTTTCTAAACAATGTGGCATCTGCAGGGGGGGAGCCATCGGCAAGGGTGAGTGGTGGAGAGACCGCAAGTGGGGTGGCAACGGGTTTAGCACCGTCCATGCGAGCTGTGGTGAGGAGGCTACGGACCGAATGTGCTGCGAGAGAAACAGACTAGTGGGAGTAGGAAGAACCTCCACCCCAAGGAAGTAATGTTGGTCCCCCAGGTCTTTGACAGAAAATCTGGCAGCCAAGGTGGTGATGAAGCCGGTGATGAGAGACGAACTGCTGCCTGTCACAATGAGATCATCAACATACACCAGAAAATACAGAACATGGTTACCTTGGCGGAAAATGAACAAGGAGGCATCCGAGAGGGCAGGGGTAAACCCTTGGGCAAGAAGGAAGGCATGCAGCTCCTTGTACCATGCGCGGGGGGCTTGTTTAAGACCATACAGGGCTTTCTGAAGTTTGCACACATGAGTTGGTTTATCGGGATCAGCAAAGCCTGTTGGTTGGGCCATGTAGACATCTTCAGTGAGGGTGCCATGGAGGAAGGCATTGTTGACATCAAGCTGCCGAAGGGGCCAGCCTTGAGTCACAACAAGGTGAAGGACAAGTCGGATGGTTGTGGGCTTGACCACTGGGCTGAAAGTGTCCAGAAAATCCACACCTGGGCGTTGATGGAAACCTTTGGCGACCAAACGGGCTTTAAACCGGTCAACCTCACCTGTAGGAGTTCGTTTGATATGAAAAACCCATTTGTTGCCGACCACATTTTGATTGGGGCTAGGAGGGACCAGATCCCAGGTGCCATTACGAATGAGGGCATTAAGTTCATCCGACATGGCATGCCTCCATGCAGGGTCTTTGAGAGCCTGAGAAACACAGGTTGGCTCAACCAGAGAAGGGAGGGGGGAAGTGGCAGTGAGGGCATAGCGGGAAACAGGTTTGATGGTTCCAGTTTGGGTCCGGGTGAGCATGGGATGTGTATGCTGCGGTCGAGGGGGTGGGGGAGGAGGGTGAGAGGAGTCCAGGGGGCGAGGACGCCTGCTGTAAGTGAGGAGTGGAGGAGGAAGGGTGTTTGGGATGGTGGTGCAGAGGGTGAGGCGGTGGGGCCGGTTTCTGGAGGTGCTGGTGCAGCAGGAGTTTGCGGAAGACCAGAGGTAGAGGGTGACAGAACCGCAGCAGGGGAAGGTTGAGCCTCGAGACGGAGTAGAGAGGGTGCAGTGAGTGGATCCTCAGGAGGGGAATCAGCAGGCACGGCCGGTGGGGCAGGTGTGGCAGTCGAAACAGGAATGACGGAGACTGGTGGGAGAGTGGCGAGCGAAGAAGCAGTGAGTTCAGGAGTGACCAGAGAAGTGTGGGGGAGTGACAGGGGAACCCGGGAAGGTAGACTCATCAAACTGGACATGACGGGAGACATAGAGTTTGTGAGTGGAGGGGTCAAGACACAAGTAAGTGCTCTGGTTGAGGGAATATCCAAGAAAGACACAGGGCGTGGACCGGGGTTGAAGTTTGTTCTGGGTGTAAGGGCGAAGCCAAGGGAAACAAAGGCAACCAAAGGTACGCAAACGGGTGTAGTTAGGCGGGAGGTTAAAGAGGAGAGTGTAAGGGCACGTGTTTTGGAGGGTGGGGGTGGGCAACCGGTTGATTAGGTAGACAGCTGCCCGAAAGGCATAGGACCAGTAGGATAGTGGAAGGGAGGCCTGGTGGAGGAGGGTGAGACCTGTTTCGACAATGTGACGATGTCGCCGTTCAGCGACACCGTTATGTTGAGGTGTATGGGGAGGGGTTAGGAGATGGTTTATTCCGTGGGTGGCAAGAAATGGCTTCAGTTTGATGAACTCACCACCGCCATCAGTATAAAGGGAGGTGATGGGGTGCTGGAAATACTTTTCAACCAGAGTTTTGAAGTCCTGAAAAGTGGAGTAGACATCTGATTTTTTGCGTAATGGGTACAGCCAGGTGTATTTAGTAAAATGGTCAACAAAAATCACGTAGTATGAGAAACCATCCACAGATGTGTAAGGAGCAGGACCCCAAACATCGCTGTAAAGTAATTGTAAGGGACGGGTCGATTTAAGAGATGAAACGCCAAATGGAAGGCGGTGGCTTTTATTGCATAAACAGGAAGTACAAACTGACTCTATATGTTTAGGAGACACATAAATGGAAGACTGACTAAGGACACTTTGGAGAACTTTAGAGCTGGGATGGCCCAAACGACGATGCCACAGATTGGGAGAGACCACCACACCCACCAGAGCTTGAGGTCGTTGAAGGGAGGAAGTGGACCACTCATAGACACCATTCCTACTCGGGCCTCGAAGGAGAACCGCCCCCGTGCTGAGATCCTTCACAAGGAAAAAAGTTGGAAACAGTTCAATGGAGGTGTTATTTTGATGATTAAACTGAGAAATGGAAATCAGATTATTGGTCATGGCAGGGGCACAAAGAACATTTTTAAGAGTAAAGGACGAGGGGGTGGGTGTGGGGAAAGAGACAGAACCGGTGTGGGAGATACCAAGTCCCAAACCATTACCTATGATGATTTCGTCCGGGCCATGGTACTGCTGGGCATCTGAAAGATTTTGGATGTTACCAGTGACATGGTGTGAGGCACCAGAGTCCAAAATCCAGGTTGGAGAGGGGGCCTGCAGGGTAGAGTTGACCACGGGAGGACTGTGAGCAGGGAACTGAAGGTGTGGACAGCGTTTGGCGCTGTGTCCCTGAGTTCCACACCACTGGCAGAAGCCATGGTAGCCAGTGGGAGGATTGGGGGAACGCTGGCTGGTGCCCGAGCTGCCGGAAGAGGAGAACCGGTGGCCAGAAGGGCGAGGAGCGCCGTGAGGGAGTGGTTGGGTGCGGCCACTGTTGGGGGTGGAAGCAGCATGGGGTGAGGAATATCGGCGAGTATGGTGGGAGACATTAGCAGTGATGGCCGAAGAAGGGGGTGTGCTGTCACGGTTAGTGGCTACCTCATGCTGGACAAGCATATCATGTAAGTTCTCAAAGGACACAGCAGTGTCCCTGGACCGGACAGCAGCGGTGATGTCCTTAAATTGAGGGCCTACCCCGTTGAGAACATAAAGGAGTAGGTCATCATCTGCAAGGGGGGTGTCACTTGCAGCAAGTTCGTCAGAGATGAGGCGAACTTCTAGCAAGTAATCAGAGACAGGCCGTTCACCACGGCGAAGGAGATGGAGACGCTCCTTAAGGCCTAGAACACGGCCACGGGCCTTGCTGGCATAGATGTGGGTAAGACGCTGCCAAGCAGCAGCAGAGGTGGGGGCAGCGACAATAAGAGTGATAACCTGAGGGGAGACAGAGGCCAGGATGCCGTGGAGGAGGAGTTGGTCCTGGCGTAGCCAGAAGGCACGTTGTGCAGGCTCAGTTTCAGGGGGGCAGGGATGAGAGCCATCCACAAACCCCATGAGATCATACCCACGGAGAAGGGCATGAAATTGGGCACGCCAAGGAAAATAATTGGTGGATGTGAGCTTGACAGGAAGCTGGGCTGCGGCATTGATAGTGATGAGGGAGGGCGGAAGGGCAGGGTCGACGGCGGGCTGTAGTGGTGGTGGGTGGGGATAGAGAGGTAGCCGAGGCAGGGTTGGGTGCGGCGGCCATGGAAACTGAGGATTTTAGGGATTAGAGTTTTGTTTTGTTTTTTTTTTTTTTTTTTACTCGGTGGAGCTTAGATGCTCTGATACCATAAAAGGTATTGATAAACAGATTTCTGTTTATGTTTTGATTTAATTAACTTGGTTTACAGTAGTGCCCTATTTATACAGAGAAGTAACAGAGTCCTAACTAGGTATATACAAGTAGAGTACTAACTAGGTATGTAGTGGTTGAGACTAACTAGGAAAGAAATACAGTAGGAAGGAATTGAATACAATAGGAAGGAATCAAGATTGATTCCTGTAGAGATTGGAACAGCCGAATCAGGAAGGAGGTTTCTCAATCTCCTGTGATTCGGCAGGGTCCTTAATATGTAATGTAATTTAATATTTGGGTATATGTTGCTTCCGTTGCATGCTAGCTCTAATCATATGTTTGATTATATAAACTCAAAGAAAAAAAATTAAAGTACGACAAAGTATGGTTGTCTTCGTTTCTTTACTCTCAAGAATTGCAGCTTCCATCATCATGTTCCTGCTGAGACATGAATGCTCCTGCTTCTTGTCTTATTGGTGTATTCCTCCTTCATGGCCAACTAGTCCATACGCTTACATCTATACTTTTCGGGGGCTTTGATTCGGATAAGATTTGGTTCTATGTATTTTTATAGTCGTGTAGTTTCTCGTTGTCTTCTTCTGGGATACTTAGGAGTTTTCTTTGTTTGTGATAGAACTGTCATCTAAAAGTTGTGTTTTACGATTATGTCTTCCAAAGCAAATAATTGAATTGATTCTGTATCAAACTGCTGTACTTTAGAGTAAGCGGTCAAGCTCGAATGGATTTCTAAATTGCAATTTTTTGATCGACTTGATTATAAAATTTCTTAAAGATAACTGTTTATGTTTCCCACCCTAAAAAATCTATGTTTCTCCTCTTAAATTTCCACTCTAGTAGTTGTTCAATGGTAGGAAATGCTGGTCTAAGATTTGATATTGGTTAAGAATGCTTGAGTATGAGAAATTTGAATTGGTAGAACTGACTGTTGTTTTCTTATTTGCAGGCTGACGTATCTCTATCTGATATTGATGATCTATCTTTGACCTTTGAAAAGGTTAGTTTACTGCAGACTAATTGATTATGGTGGTAAAGATGCATAATTTTTGTTTAGTATTCTGTTTTATCATGAAGCATATTGAACCTTAAGTAACTATGTGCAAGCAATGCAACTAAAATACATGAAAAGTAATGGCCTTAATGTTAGCTGCGCACTATGGGACCATTAGTAACGTGAAAAAAGAGTGTTTAACATCACCTAAGTGCCTGTGCTTATTTCAACAAGTGCTAATTGTTTTAACAACCTTGACAAATTTGTTGCTGGTAAAATGGGCTTTTTACAGTTAGATACGACTTGAAGATTGGTGCTATTGATTCCCTCAAAGCCACCCAGCTACTTTCATTACACCTCTATTTGTTGGCTACTTTCTAGAAGTTGTCTTTACTTAATCCACCAGCAATATTCTGGAAATATTTCTAGCCTGATTTTATGTATGTTCTTAAATTTGGATGCCAGAGGCCATGTCTGTTACTGTGTTGTTGCCCTTTTTTCATTTGTTTAGTATTAAGATGTCCATTTTGAGTAGTTTCATGAATGGATGCAATATAGTCTTTTTTTCTTTGGGTAAAAGATTGATTCGGAGAGTAGCTTGGATGGTTGCTATAGCACGAGTCTCATTCGGGGTTGCCAGAGTGTTGTCCAACTGGTAAGAAAAAATTGAATCTTAGGTGGTGGAAGGATGCTATAATATCTATGTGATGGAAAAATGTTAACATCCATGCAATTCTACCACCAACATCAGGGGGAGCAGAAAATTATCTTCCTTGTCTCGATGAGTAAAAGGTATTGAAGAGGGAAGGGGCAGGCAGTTGGCATTTGAGATTCCCATTGGAAGAAGAGGTTCATGTGACTTGTATCTTGATAATGGAAAGTAAGTCTTTTGTAGAGCTTGATTAGAAATTCGTGCAGGGTATTTCTCAAGGGATATCTTTTACAAGTTTCTGCAATATATCTGTGGGAATTGGGGGCTAAGGTGAAGTTCCTGGATAGTATTGTTATCAAGGTATGACAATGATCTCAAGGCTGGTTGATTATTACATCTGCCCTTATAGTTGGAATTTTGGATTTAGTGGGAAAGTGTAAGAGGAAGCGGAATAGCTGCCAGCTTTGTTGCTTGTGCTGGGAAGGGTACATTTGTGTCTCCAACATAGGGCTGTTACATGAAAATTGTTAAGAGTGTTTACATGAGTTCTTATGCAATTCTCTCGGCAGATACATGAGTGATGAGGGAGATTCCATTTCCTTTCATCTTTCGTTCTTCCAGGCCAATTTGGAAGTAATGGTTGCAAATCAAGTGAAGGTTTTGGCCTGGAGTGGACATTGGAAGGTCAATGCCTGTGCTATTTTAAAGGAGATGGACCTATCTCCACACCGGTGCATGATGTGCAGAAAGGGAGGAGGTGTTGAACATGCCTTCCTTTCCTGTCCTTTTGCTTTATATCTGTCACAGTGATTATTCTTGGAGATGAGGGCAAGCTGGGAGTCCCTAAAGAATGTTCTGCTCTACCTTATGAACAATATTACAAGCTAGGGAGAGGGAAGAAACTAGAAGTGAGGGTAAGCTGCATAGTCTTTAAAGAATGTTTTGCTATACCTTATGAACTTAAGTAAATGTTAGGGAGAAGCAAAAAAGCGAAAATTTTACGGGGCTGGAAGTTCTTTTGGTATTGTGGTTAGAGTGAAATGTTATTACAGATCATAAAGTAACAGCTGTGGAGAGATGAATAGTTGAATTAAAAATTGAGGTTACTCAAAATTGGGTTAGAAAATGATTTTCTTTTAAGATTAATAGAAAAGTATTCTATGACAGTAACTATATTCAATTTAATTTATTTTAATATCGTACAAATTCCATGTATGTACTCCCTGGAAACATGCAGGACTCAGTTAGATTTTGGGCTTCTCTAGGGGTATTCACTGCTGATATTCTGTCTTTCACTTTATTGTGAGAGACCAGATTGGCCCATTCTGCAGTTTCTTCATGTTATCCATTTAGACGGAAGGCAGCTCCATGTAAACAACTAGTTAAGGTTGAATATGATGATGCTATAGTTCGGTTCAGTTTTAGGTGTGGACTTGTTCATTTCTTCTTCTACATGAAAAAAGTATGATTCGACTCAGAAAAAGGTGGCATGTTTCCATCTTGTTTATTCTCTCAATCTTTGGTACTGTTGATTTGTATTTCTCGCTTAAAGCTTAAATTTGGGTGACAGATGTGGATGAATGATATCTTAGTTTCAAACCAGCACAACATAAGCCTTTTTGTTAAAACAGTGTATACAATCATGCTTAGGTTGTATGGTGCTATGATGCATCTTGTTTATTCTCTCAATCTTTGGTACTGTTGATTTGTATTTCTCGCTTAAAGCTTAAATTTGGGTGACAGATGTGGATGAATGATATCTTAGTTTCAAACCAGCACAACATAAGCCTTTTTGTTAAAACAGTGTATACAATCATGCTTAGGTTGTATGGTGCTATGATGCTTTGTTATTTTTCCTTTTTATGTCTCGGTAATTTGCCTATGGTGCTATATTTCGGGGTTCGGAGTTTAATTTGGTTATTTCTTATTGGAGCATTACTAAGTTAAACAACTGATTGAATAGACTTGTAGCCAGAGTAAACATGCTTGGGTCTAGTAAAAATAGTTTTATTTGTCTGGAGTAGTTTACATTAAAGAACTAATTTTTGTTTCAAAGTGGTTCAGATCCAAAATGTTCCGTCTTGTTTTTTCACTTTACAATGGCTTATTCCCTGTGTTACTTGGTCGTTGATATGATATGTGGTAACCTCATCCTAAAGGTCACTTTGTCCTTGGTATTTCCTTTTTTTACTAATGTTTTTTGTTACCCTTTATTATACACTGATACTTAGGTACCCTGATAGAATTAACAATAAAATTTTGTTTTATATTTTTATGGAGTTATTATGTAGAGAAATTGAAATTATTAGTCCAAGCATTCTGCTTCTCTGCTAACTTACAACAACTTTGGAAGTTTGGGACCATAATATTTATTGGATGCTTTGATTCTTTTGGCTGCTTTTCCATTGTTGTGGCAATATTATGAGGTTGTTTTTTTTTTTGGTGTTCTAAGTCAACTTTTTTGTTGCAGTTAAATAGGGATGTTAGTGGAACAAGAAGTGCTGGAGTAATTGGTGATAGAGGATCTCGAGAAAGTGAGTGCAAGCGTCGCTCATATGTTTTTGCTATGTTTCCTTAATTGGCCAAACCTGGTTCTTTCTTTCTGTTAATTGCAAATGCTTAATTTGTTTATATTAATCCAGCCACATTTATTCCTATTCAATGTTTGCTGTGTTAACCTAGTAAAGAAAGGTATAGATATAGCTAGGATATAGAAGTCCCGTTAGGTTGGAATTATGCTATATTATGATGTGAAACCGGTCATTTACTTTTACCTGTTGCTTTTGACATGCACATCATTCTATTTTTGAAAATTTCTTCATGCTGATAAAATTGAACTAGAAATATGCAGGATTTAGAATGAGTTGAAGTCCATTAATAATGATTTGAGTTTATTGTTGTGTCGCATTTTAATTTTTAGTTCTAAAAGAAATGTAATAACTATACATGTTTGCAATTCGAGTACAATTTCGATTGTGAATTTTTAAATATTTGGTGTGAGCAACTACCAAAACTACGAAGAGTGAAGAGAGAGCAAAGAGTGTGGGTGGGGTGATAGAGTGATTATGAGATGTAGATGTGATAAACTTCTTATTGAATATATTGCATATGTTGGTTTCAAACTTTCTAATTACTATTTTTTTTTCAGGCTCATCTGTTGCTGAATGGACGCAGGAAAATTTCCCTAATTGGATTGATGAAGATATATTTGATGCTGAAAGCATTCAGGATGGGAAACGATGGTCTTCACAGCCGTTTTCTTCTGCTCGTCCCACAGAATCAATGCCTCTGTACAGAACTGCTTCGTATCCTGAGCCCCAACAGCAGCAGCCACAGCACCCACAACAGCATCTTCAACATTTTTCCAGTGAACCAATTCTGGTGCCAAAATCTGCTTTCACTTCATATCCACCTCCAGGTGGTGGCAGATCTCAGCAGGCATCACCGAACTGCCAATCAAGCCACCTGAACCCATATCATGCTGGTGGGCCCCCCGGGGGATTATCTTCACCGAACCTCTCTCCCTATTCTACCTCTCAACTTCAAATGGCTGGATTGCCTCATGGATCTCATTTTGGTGGAAATTTGCCCCAGCCTACTCCTGGTCTCCCCACCAATAATCGACCCCTAAAGCAATGGACCAACCAAAGTGGCGTATATGGAGACCACCCTAGTCTTTTAAACAATTTGTTGCAGCAACAGTTATCCCATCAGAATAGTTTAATGCCTCCACAGTTGATGCATCAGCAACAGTCCCAGCATCCTAGAATGCACCATCAAGCTCAGCCTTCATTTAACCACTTGTCGGTGATGCAGTCTCAAATGTTTAATCCCCATCTTTCTCCATCTCCGCCGTTGATGAGCAATTTTGAAGCAATGCTTGGTATGGGTGATCTTAGAGATCAAAGACCAAAATCAGCTCAGAAAGGTAGACAAAATATGCATTTTTCTCAGCATGGCTTTAATTCAAGTAACCACAGGAGTGATGGTGGTGGGTGGCCACAATTTAGATCCAAGTATATGACAGCTGATGAAATTGAGAGCATACTCCGAATGCAGCTAGCTGCAACACACAGCAATGACCCATATGTGGATGATTATTACCACCAGTATTGCCTTGCAAGAAAATCTGCTGGGGCGAAGTTGAAACATCATTTCTGCCCAACTCACTTGAGGGATCTTCCTCCTCGAGCACGAGCTAACACTGAGCCACATGCTTTTCTCCAGGTTGATGCTCTTGGGAGGGTTCCCTTCTCTTCAATACGCAGGCCTCGGCCTCTCCTTGAAGTCGAGCCTCCGAATTCATCCACTCCTGGAAACACTGATCAAAAGGTTTCTGAGAAGCCACTAGAACAGGAGCCAATGCTTGCTGCTCGGGTTATGATTGAGGATGGGCTTTGTCTTATCTTGGATGTGGATGACATCGATCGTTTTCTACAATTCAATCAGCTCCAAGACAGTGGGACCCAGTTGAGGCGTAGACGGCAGGGCTTGTTGGAAGGGCTTGCAGCCTCTCTTCAATTAGTAGACCCACTTGGCAACAATGGCCATGCAGTTGGGTCTGTCCCCAAGGATGATCTTGTGTTTCTAAGGTTAGTTTCTCTTCCCAAGGGCCAGAAGCTCCTTGCGAAGTACCTGCAGCTCCTTTTTCCAGGTGGTGATCTCATGCGAATAGTCTGTATGGCTATCTTTCGTCATTTAAGGTTCTTGTTTGGTAGTCTCCCATCTGATCCAAGGGCTGCTGAGACTACAAATATTCTTGCAAGGGTTGTTTCATCATGTGTTCGAGGTATGGACCTTGGTGCACTTAGTGCCTGTCTTGCAGCAGTGGTTTGTTCTTCGGAGCAGCCACCACTTCGCCCTCTTGGAAGCCCCGCAGGAGATGGGGCCTCCTTTATTCTCAATTCTGTTCTTGAGAGGGCAACTGAACTCCTAACTGATCCTCATGCTGCAAGTACCTACAATGTGACCAATCGGGCACTTTGGCAGGCCTCCTTTGATGAATTCTTTGGCCTTCTGACCAAATATTGTGTAAATAAATATGACAGTATAATGCAGTCACTGCTAATGCAGGCCCCTCCGAATGTGGCTGTCATTGGCCCAGATGCAGCTAGAGCTATTAATCGTGAAATGCCAGTTGAGCTGTTGCGTGCAAGCCTTCCTCACACTGATGATCAGCAGAGACAGCTGCTGTTGGATTTCACGCAGCGGTCTATGCCCATAGGAGCATCTAACAGTCATGATGGGGGAAACGGTGCTCACATGAATTCAGAATCTGTGCTTAGTTGATGCTTTACCATGTGAAGATTTGATAATCAGAACTTTGAGAAAGAAAAGTAAGATGGCACTCTATTGGATTGCAAAATTGTTGGGTTCTTTCGGTTTTACTTGTGAGTGAATGCAACATCTCAAGCAAATAAAGTGGGTGTTTAAGGGCATACATATGATTCGGGTAAGTCTAGCAGTTTAGGTTTACATGTTTACTTTATTTCGTGCTTCTCCGGAAAAAGACTAGTAAGCAAGCAAGCCTCTCGTTGTAATCCTTTCATAGCCTGTCATATACAGGTTTCTTTTTTTATATATTTTAGGAGTGTGGGTGGTGTTAGATTTTTATCATATTTTTCCGCACCTTAGGAGCTTATTTTGTTGCTCTTGTGGAAATCCCAAAATAGAGATGTACTAGGGGCTTTTGTTTTGATGCTCTATTCCGGAAATCCTTAAAATAGAGATGTAGGAGAGCGGTTATCTTGTATAGTCTGCGGTTATCTTGTATAGTCTTCAGTGCAGTGGATTTTCCACCTGTGTTCAGAAAAGGGTGATACAGTGCACCTTTACTATTACGGAGGGTAGGTTTTCGGAGGCAAGACGGATGCAGTTATACAGCCATTCCCGTTTCAGAGAGCTCCAGTCCACCATGGAGAAGGCAGTCTCACTTGCATTCGTTCACAGGGCAGGGGACCATGCAGATAAATGTTCTAGTGTTCTGGACATGTAGCAGTTTGTTCTTTCCGTAGCTGGCCAGATTTTAAAGTTTGGATAATATCAGGTTCCTTTGGGTTATTTCTTATTGCTGTGTCCCTACGGACACCCTTTGTTTTTTGTTTTAGTTAACTATTGAGTTATTATATATTTAAACATATTATTAAGAGTGGGTGGCCTGTCTCTGTTCACCAAAGAAAAACCCCCTGTAAAGAAATTTTTAGTCTTTGAAGTTTGGAGTTTACTAGGTTACTTTCAATTCTTTGATGTTATGTTTGCCAAACTTTGCCTTCATCTACTGTCCTGCAATTGTTGGTGATGTAGTGCGAAAATGACCTTGACATGCTTGCTTTGTTTTTGTTTTTAAACAATGGGAATTTTAGGGATTCCAACTTGGTACCGACCTTTTCTGATGTCGATGAATATTATTAGACTAGGAACTAATTGATGTCCCAACCCAACATGGTTGTTGGCTTGATCAGACCATAATGAGGCCGTGAAACTGAGCATCCAACTGTTTAAATGCTTTTGGGTTGGATGTGTAAGATACCGAGTCTTACAATTTGGAGGAACATTAAAGAAGTGTTTTTAAGTATTGTTTGTGTCATCGTCTGGGTGCGTTCACATAGGTTCATCTTTCCTGGCTAAGAACAAGAAAGGTTTGGATGTTGTTACCGCTAGAGGGAACAATGTATTGAAAACATAAAGTCCACTAGTTCCCTCAAGAAACAGTGTCGAAGCCATGTACAAAAATTATGAGCCCAGTTTCTAAGTTTTTGGCACTTGGTGCTGTGTCAAGCCAAGGCTGTGTCCACGAAAGTGGAGACGACTTTCGATCTTCCCAGATTTATTCTAACCTAATTCTACTATACTTTCTTTTAACACTTGAACAAACCCCAAAAGACTTACTTAAGAGACACCGTTAAAAAATGACTTAAAAACTCCTCTTACCTATTTCAAAGCAGCCCTAAAGAAATATAGAAAACTAGCAAAGATTCTGTTCCTTTTATCATGTCTTCAAGGTGAATTTAGAAAAAATTCACCATTTTTCCTTTCTTACAAACTTGCAGATTTTTCCTTTTATCATGCTATTCCTTTTATCATGTCTTGAGGTACATCAAAGGCACTCCAAGTCAAGGATTGTTCTTTCCAGCTGACAACACTCTTTCATTGAGTGACTCGGATCATGCTGGTTATCCTACTACCTGTAAGTCAACTAGATGTTAGTGTGTGTTTTTGGGAAATTCCCTTATCTCTTGGAAATCCAAGAAACAGTCCCATGCTGACAAATCAACCGTTGAAGCAGAATATCGTGCCATGACAACTACTTGCTTGGAAATTACTTGGTTACGATATATCTTGGAGGATCTACATGTTCCTCTCACTCAAACTGCTTTGCTCTTTTGTGATAATCATGTTGCTCTACATATAGCAGTTAATCTGGTGTTTCATGGGCTTACAAAACATATTGAGCTCGATTGTCACATTGTGAGGGATAAACTTCAAGTTGAAATCATTTCACCCACTTTTGTTCGGTCACGTGTTCAGCAAGCAGACATTTTTACTAAGGCTTTGGAAAAAGCTGAGTTCGTTTCATTAAGTGGCAAGGTGGGACTTCATAACATTTACTCTCCTCCGACTTGAGGGGGAGTGTTAATAATATTTCAATTATTGCTTATAATTAGTAGTATACCTTATGGTATTTGTTTATAGTTATACTTTCTTTCCTAGATAAGTTCCCCCTTATTGTGGGATTTTACTTGTTCCCAAAGTTATTGGGATGTGTATATATATATATATATACTGTACATTTTCCACTTAATCAAACATATTGAAAATTTATCCCAATTTAATATTATCTCAAGTAAGCTTTTTATTTTGCCAAGAATATTGAGAAGAAAAAAAGGGAAAAGGGGGAAGGAGGAAGAAGAGAGCATTTATAAGCACCATGTGCATATCCATAAGAATGCAATATAGAAACACTAAATTACACAAAACAAGGCATGCTAAATTTCTATCTGATTTTCTAAGGTTTAATAATGCAATGGCCCATCCTTCCAAGAAATATGACAATTAATCAAGGAAGAAGAATAGTCTCCAAAATATTATCTTCAATTAGAATTTGGGATCTCAATTTTCGTATTATAATTTTAAAAGGCTCGTCAACCAATCAAATTGTGCAATCTTTGGGTTTGTAATTAGCCCAAAACTTTAAAATGGAGAAAGGCGGTGTCAAGTTGTGTCCATGGTCAAATTAAAGCCGACACTCAAGCGCAAAAAGAGATGAACAAGTTAAAGCCAACAGAGTGTATGCACTATGTACCATTTAAGTAGCTCCACCCAAGTTATTCAACTTTAGACTAAAAAAGATAATTCTAATTTGCCCCCCTTTCACTTGGGTTTTATTTATCCTATTGTTTGGTATTGTTTATTTTAATTTAGATAATTCTAATATCACTTCTGTGAGTTTGATTTTGTAGATAATATTGAACCCTTTATAAAATTAAGGGATAATTATAAATAGGTCTGATTTTTGAGTTCAACTTATAAGTTAATTCATTATGGTAAATAGAAACAGTAAAAAATAAATAAAGTTTTTTTTATTGTTTATCAAATTATATCATTATTTTTAGCCCGTTACTTTTTAAAAAGTTACAAGTATACCATTATATATTATATTTATGTACCTACCAATATCTTATTCTAGATTTACATGTAAATTAAATAATATTACATACTTAACTCTGTCGTATAAATAAGATACCTATATATATAGAACTTATAATTGCATCATAATAGGTAGATTTTTTTTAATATACCTTTCTAAAAAAAATAAAATAAACAGGTTCTTATTAATTTACCTACGAAAAGTAATAAGATAAATAACGTACTTGTAACTCTTTGTCTCTTCAAAAGTATCAGATGTTATCCTATAAAACAAATATGAAATAAATTTTCTGAATTTAGTTAGAATTATCTTAATTTAATTAATTTTTAAAAATAAATATAAAATAAAAATATTTAAAATTTGAAAATTTCTCGTCCGTATCTAGAAAAATGGTATAAAGGGTATTTAAAAACTTCAAAAAAGAAAACCCTAAAAAGAACATAGTAAAAATCTAAAAAAAATCAGTAAATGGACTATTTTATTTATTAAGTGGACTAATATATAAGTAAGGCTAAAAAGTTGGATTAATTTATAATTAATATTAAAAGTAATTATGACATTAGTTTCACTTGCCCTTTGCTTAAAATTTCAGAATTATTGTGTAGAGGCCACAATTAAGGCATTTAAGTGCCAAATTATTAAGAAAATTGTTGAATGATTACGCTTTAGACGATTGAAAATGTTTTGGAGAAATAATAAAGCAATTAATTATTACACATGTGAAAGTTTCGCGGATGAGAATATGTGAAGATGTGATTTCATACTAGGTTTGGAAAGATTTGATATTGAATTTGGAAGGATTTGATATTAATTTTGGAAGAATTTGATATCTAACTAGGATACGTAGTTCACTTATACTTTCATTTTATGTGTTAATAATGTATCAGTAAACATAAGAAATTGAATATGAGAGTGATATTTTCTTCTCATTCCATAACTGGTAAGTTAGATACGCTCCAAAATTGTTTATGCATGTGACAAATTGCATATTTTACGTTCATCAATCAATTTGACAGAGTTTATGATTTTGACATAAAACTAACAGCATAAGCTAAAGGGCAAAATAAATCAGACTACAGGGCCGAAAATGTAATTGATTGAAAGATAATTTGAAACACAAAAAAGAAAATATTAATTGTACTCTTTAAACGTGTTGAGGACAAATCTAGTACTTTAGCAACCAAAACAATGCCTTCGGTATTTAATGCACCTTCCACAGGACACTCTGTTATAAGCACAGAACTGTGTGAGACAGATAGAGAGAGAGAGAGAGAGAGAGAGAGAGAGCGCAAATCAAACCCAATTAATCTTTCACGGAGAGAGTGAGAGACTCATAATCAAAATGGGCTTCTCAGAATTCTCTCTGTTTCATTCCTCACCTAAACGCTCCGTTTTACACAAAGCCCCTTCTCTAATTGCCGATGGCTTTCTCTTCGTCGGCGGCGCATCAATGGCTCTGTCTCTGGTCTGGGCTCTTCTCACCTTCATAAATCCCGGCACGACCATCGAGAACATGATCACCTGGACCACCGGCGCATGTGTGCCGAACTTGGGCTTCGACCCGCCCGAGCCCACGTTCTACGACGACGAAAACCTCAGCTTCTCAATTGGGGAGCCAGTCAAAGATTGGGATTTGAAGCGCAGGGAGTGGCTGAAGCTGCACTCTTCTTTCGCTGCAGGGGATAATAACAACAAGAGGGTTCTTCTCGTGACTGGGTCCCAGCCAGGCGTCTGCAAAAACCCAGTTGGCGACCATTTGCAGCTGAGATTTTTTAAGAACAAAGTGGATTACTGTAGGATTCATGGGTACGATATTTTTTACAACAATGTTTTGTTGGACCCGAAAGGGAACGGATTTTGGGCTAAGTACCCTCTCCTGAGAGCGGCTATGTTAGCCCATCCGGAGTCCGAGTGGATCTGGTGGGTCGACTCGGACGCGGTCTTCACTGACATTGAATTCCAGCTACCATTGGAGAAGTACAAAGATCATAACTTGGTTGTGCATGGGTGGTTGAATATGGTGTACAAGGAGCAGAGCTGGACGAGTCTCAATGCTGGGATATTGCTGATCAGGAACTGCCAGTGGTCCATGGACCTCATTGATAAGTGGGTCAGCATGGGCCCAATGGGCCCGGATCCAGAAAAATGGGGCAGAGCCCAGAAATCATTGATCAAGGACAAGGCATATCCTGGGTCAGATGATCAGGCGGCTTTGGTTTATCTTCTGATCAAAGAGAAGGCCAGATGGGCGGACAAGATTTACTTGGAGAGTGAGTACAATTTACATGGGTACTGGTTGGGGATAGTGGATGGGCTCAATAAGATTGGGAAAGGGTACATGGAGATTGATAGGGAGGTGGAATTGTTGAGGAGGAGGCATGCTGAAAAGGTGGGTCTTTTTTACGGTCAAATGAGAGAGAAATACATGAAAGAGAGAGGGGTTTGGAAGGAGGGCAAGAGGAGGCCATTTGTGACACATTTTACAGGGTGTGAGCCTTGCAGTGGAGAGCACAATACCGAGTACAAATGGGAGGCTTGTTGGAATGGGATGCAGAAGGCTTTGAATTTTGCAGACAATCAAGTGTTGAGTAGGTTTGGGTTTGTGCACCCTGACTTGCTCAATTCATCTTTGGTGTCTCCTCTGCCGTTTGATTTACCGGTTGCTTAACGGTATAGCACGTTCGTCTTCCCTACGGGTTTGCACCCTAGAAAAAGATAGTATTTCTTTTAGTTTGTTTGTTGTTATGCAATTTGTACCCTTTTAGGGTTTGAATAGTAAATATGTGAGAAGAGAGCCTCTTTGCTTGTGAGGCTTTATTGACTGCATTAGAGATGTCCTTGGATTATGTTGAAAAAAGTTGGGTTGAAGCAGATTTTTATGTTAACAGACAACTTTGAGAACTTGAGTACATGATTAATGATTGTGTCTTCATTTTCTTTCACTATGTAGACTCTTTTCTATTTATTGATTTGTTTCTTTCAGACTTTCACCTATGTAGGCTCTTTTCTATTTTACGTTTGATTTGTTTGTTCACTATTTCAGTTTTAGTTTTTATTTTCTCTCCAAAAAAATGCAGGACGATGAAAAAGGAAAAAGGATAACGGGGGAGGAATAAAATTTTGAAAGTAAAAAAAGAAAAAAAAAAGAGCGTAAGGTTAGTTTTAGTTATTGACTAGTAAGAGTTGCTCTCGAATTGCAGCGGTGCTCTTCAATTAATTTTGAATATAAATTCTACTCCCATATATCATCATCTATTCATTTATATAAAAATATTGTTTAATTTTTCAAGAATAAAATATAAAAATAATAATAAATTGAGTAATAATTATTTATTTATAATAATAGTTGAGTAATAAACTAATAATTATTATTATAAAAAATAATTATATATTAATCCAATTTCAATATCAATTTGTAGAATTAGGCCCACTAACATTTATGCCTTGCAATATTACAAATTTACCCCAATGTCATTATAAATTATATTTGCACAATTTTTTAATTCAATAATATCTCTTATTTATAAAATTATTTTAGATTAACATTTGACTTTAATTTGATCCTTTAATAATAGGAGTAAATATAGGATGGGATAATTATAAATAGGTCCAAATTTTGAGTTCAAATTATAAATTAATTCACAATGATAAATAGAGACCGTAAAAAATAAATAACGTTTTTTTTATTATTTGTCAAATTATATCATTCTTTTTAACTGATTATTTTAAAAACAATTACAAGTGTGTCATTACATATTATATTTATGCACCTACCAATATTTGATTCTAGACTTACAAGTAAATTAAATAATATTACCTACTTAACTCTCCCGTATAAATAAGATACATATATATATATATATATATATTCTAATTGTATCATAGTAGATATATTTTTTTAATATACCTTTCTCAAAAGAAAATAATATAAATATGTTCTTATTAATTTATCTACGAAAGTAATAAGATAAATAACGCACATGTAACTCTCTGATTCTTAAAAAGTATCAGATGTTATCCGATAAAATAAATATAAAATAAATATTCTTAAATTTAGTTATAATTATCTTAATTTAATTAATTTTTAAAAATAAATATAAAATAATAATATTTAAAATTTAAAAGTTTCTTATCCGTATTAGAAAAAATGGTATAAACGATATTTAAATATTTTAAAAAACAAAACCATAAAAAGAACACAGTAAAAAATTTAAAAAACAGTAAACAGGCTATTTTATATGTTAAGTGGACTAATTTATAAGTTAGACTTAAAAATTGAGCTAATTTATAATTAATTCTTATATGAGTGTATCTTCTTTTAAATGTAGTTTCTACGGTAGAATTAAAGTTGTTGATGCACGAAATGTGCCAACTTAGGGAGCGAACGCTGCTCTGCCACGTGCCCTGTGTAAACCTGAAAGGGAAGGAAATTGGTCGGTCGGTCAGAGTATAGGCACCGGTGTGGTACCGACCCAAAGATACTCCGACACCTAAGTCAGTGGTCGGTATAAGGTTTAGGGGGTAGCAGAAAAGTATACTGTAAAAAGTAATAGTAAACAGTGGAATTGCTTAGTTACCTTTGTACGACAAATGGACCCCTTTGTACGGGTGCGGCGAATATAATATTTGTATTTTCCCGATGTGGGACAAATGTCAATTCGTTGTGGGACTGACACGTGGAGGTGTCATCCAGACCCGACTAGGACTTGTTCGCGTGAGTGGGCCTGGGCTTGTGCTAAGCGGTGGCACTGGGCCGACCGGTCGGTTTGGGTCGACACACCGACCGACAGGAGCTGGTCCTTTAGAGTCGGCCGGTGGCGTGGTGTTGGAAGATGGCTGGGCCTCTAGGTCGGTCTGGGCCGACGTGCGGAGGCAGGTAGAGGGCTGGGCCTCCAAGGTTGGTCCGAACTGGTACTGTTTTTGGCAATAGGCCGGGCCTGTAATCAGTATGCGCTTCAAGCTCGGTCTGGGCCGATATGGTATGAACAAAAGTTATGAAAAACCAATGATTATTCATGCTCTTCCATTTTTTTCCCATCCTCTTCTTCCATTTACATGTTCTTGTGATCTGCCAACCATTTACATTTTATTCTATTTAAATCTTTCAGCTTCTTATTCATGCTCTTCCATTTTTTTCCCATCCTCTTCTTCCATTTACATGTTCTTGTGATCTGCCAACCATTTACATTTTATTCTATTTAAATCTTTCAGCTTCTATATTGATTTTGTTTTTATTTTATCTATGTGTTTTTATTATTTCAAAGTGGGAATTGAGAGGATTGAAATTTCTTAAGCATATTCTTTGAATTATGTCATGACTTAGGGACTTATTCAAATTCTAATTTCATTTTCTCTCACTTTTCTAATTTTTTGTATCATTTATTTATTTTTTTTGTTTTTTGTTTTTGTTGGGAGAGAGGGGGGGTGGGGTGTTGGGGTTGGGTTGTGGTGGGTGTGGTTGTGGTTTATGTAGATTAGATTATGTTTTATAGGGTACCTTGAGCTTGTTTTTCTATATAATATGTTAGACTATTAAAATATTTTAGTTTTTTAGGTGCATATGTATATAGAATTTCTTTTTAGGCTAACAAATTTCTATTTTCTAAGTATATATGCTCTTATTTATTTATATAGTAGATAAATTGAAGTATATATGATTTTATCTACAATTATAGTAGAAGATTGATACAATATCAGGTAAATTAAAAAAAAAATATATAAATATATTCTACAAAATGTGAATATCGGTCAATTAATTATAAATATGAATTCTACAATATGAGAAAATTTTGAAAAGATGAATAACTATTTACATACATTACCATATATTTATTTCCATAAAAACATTGTTTTATTTTCATGAAGTAACATCTAAAATAAATAATAAATTGACTAATAATTATTTATTTCTAAAATAAGCTAATAATAATGATTTATAATAACAAATAACATAATAATAATAATAATAATAATAAAAATAGTAATAATAATAAGATAAATTAAATATCTAAGGGTAAAATTGTAATTTTACTATTCATAACAAAGAAAAAAAGGATTTATAATAATAGTGATTATTATTATTATCAGCGGGACTATTTAATTGATTACAAACATGAATTCTACAAAATGAAAAAAAAAATCTTGAAAAGATAATTAGTTATTTGCATGCATCACCATTTGTTTATTTCAACAAAAAATATTTTACTTTTCAAGAAATAAAATATAAAATAGAATAATAAATTGTAATAATTATTTATTTATAAAACAATTGACCAATAATGGTAGAACCCTTCCTAAAATTACTTTGATAACTGTACCAGGTCGTACTCCCGTCTAACAATCCAAATCCGAGCTCTAAAATTACCTTGGAACTTGCCAATACAACCCGAGAACTGATCAGATAAGGGATGTACACCAACTATGTCGGAATTATTATCTCGATATACAAATCAAATATATCTTGTCCTCCTAGGGTCACCGCCTATACCAACCCACTAGCCTCTGAAAAATAGTGTACCTGATACATCGGCTCTTCTCTAGCCCTAATATGATGTCTTGACTCTGTCGAACCTTCAACTGATGTCCTGAATCTTATCGAGTCCCATTTTGATATTTCAATCATAAAAAAAACCCAAATTTAGACTTCCGAAGTCCCGGGTGATTCGTATATACTCTAATTCAAATACTGTAATTTCGGACACACATAACTATCACTAAATGATGTTCAATTGGACCAATTGTAATGACCTACCCAGACTTACCTCTCACCTCCATCCACCATTAATCGGCTGAAAAAAATGTGAGAAGATAATTATGTCCTTCATTGAACCTCAACGGCCTGATTGTGGTTCATGAAAGGGAGTGAGTCTGTTTGGTGCTCCTCCACGAACCTACCTTCCTTATTTTTTCAGCCTTCCCAAACTACCCAGCCGTGAGGCCTTCCCACGTTCACCAGGTCGCATGGACCAACAAACCTAGGTTAGAGTTCATGATCCTTTCCTCCTTCCCTATTTTTCTTCCCAAAGCCATGAACCTCCCTTTTGTCTGATCCCTTGTTTTAAACACGCACACATAGCAAAAAAAGGTGAGGACTATGTCATATCCATCAAGTGACACTTGTCACTTATCTAGTGAGCCATAATGCCATTTGTTGACTCAACCCAAACAACTCCACCAAATTACCAAAATGCCCTTGGTTATTTAGACACCTAAATTTTTCTCTCTTTTCCATATGTTGTCTGTCTACGAACTTGTGAGTTTGAGGCACAAGCAACGATGTAATCGAAACTTCCGAAAAAAAATTCACAATTAAATTGTCTTTTCGGCCATGAACCAAGACTGGGGTAAATTCATCCTTTTTCAAATTTTTTTATATTTATTTACAAAATTTGCCAAATTTTCAGGACGGGTCATTACAATCTTTCCCATTATAGAAATTTCGTCCTCAAAATTTACGTATGCAGGTCTAGATCCAATTCCAATACGTTCCCATGTCCGAGAACATCATATCCTCACCTCTCTGGGATCATGCACGCGTCTCTAAACTAATCGCTGGTTGGCCTCAAGATTTTGAAGAGTGAACATTCAATCAACCTCAGGATCTTGTAGCGTACCTACAATGCCCGAATAATCTCGCTACTTGGAAAACACCCCAAGATTAGTAGCCTAAGAATAATATCTTATGGTCTCCCCGGACATGAGTCTCCATAGGATTTACTCACCTCCAAGATACCGTATCAGACCTCTCCCCGGGCACAAATCTTTAACTTTTTCTGAATCATAGCGTCATATCTCCAGGATCAGACACATCATGCCTATGCTTAGTCACATCCGAAATAAGAGCTCATCACATCTCCGAGATCAGACTCATCTGGGTACATGCTTGGTCTCAGTCACATCCGAAGGTCATCTCTAGGCTCACACACATCCGGGTAGTACTCCCAGGTTCAGTCACATATGGAGGTGTATATTAGAGCTCAAGCAAACAAATCAACCTTGGAAATAGTTACAAATAACGCTAAAATTTTGCTTTCAATCAAATCCTTGACTCAAACCAAGTTAAAAATATTTCAACCCAGAGCCTGAGCCCAAAATACTATTCTACAAACAATCGTAAAACTTATGTCTAGAATAAAATCAAATCCTGAATAAATAGTCTAAACCTAGAAAATTACCAAACACATTTGGAATCATTTATCCAGTCCAGTCCATTTCAATTCAAATCATGTCATAAAACATTTAAAGCATTGTTTTATGTATGCATCACAATTTATAAAACAAATATCCACTCACTGTGCCTTTGAACAATCTCAGTCCCGCACCGAACACGATTTGAAATTCCTTGAACAATGTAATCTGGTTTTCTTTGATACCAAATTAACAAGGCCTTTCTTGAAATCGCTTTGATAACCATGTCCAGTCATGTTCCCATTTGACAACCTAAATCCAAGCTCCAGAATTATCTTGGAACTTGCTAATACAACTAGAGAACCTGTCAGACAAGGGATGTATGATCACTGTGTAAAAATTATTGTCTCAATATACAAACCAAATATATCTTGTCCTCTTGGGGTCACCTCTCACACCAACCCATTGACCCCTGACATAGTGTACCCGATACAACGTCTTTTCTCGAACCCTAATATGATGTCCTGGCTCAATCGAGCCTTCAACCGATGTCCAAACTCTTACAGAGTCCTATTATGATATTCCAATCATGGAAGAAACTCAAATCCAGACTCTCGAAGTCTCGGGAGATTCATAGGTACTCTAATTCATATACTATCATTTCAGATGTAACGACCCGACCCAGAAGTCGGAATTAGATTAGCGATTAATGACGGATTAGCAAAGTTAATCGGTGATTAGTTGGATACTTTTGGACGGTTGGTGCAGAATGACGATTTTGCCCCTAGAATGGGCAAAATGTTGACTTTTTGATTGGCAGGTCAAACGGACGTTGACCGATGACCATGACGTAGTTCGGGACGTCACAAGTTCGTAGACAGGTGGCACGTCCGATTCGGACAATTGGGGAAGAAGTTATGGTGTTCGGAAGGTCGAGGGCATTTTCGTAATTTGGTCAAGAAGAGGGAAATTGTTGACTTTTTGTTTAACCATTAGTTTTCAAGCAAACCGAGGACCGTAGAAAGGTCTCGACGTTCTGAGTACAGCAACAGGCGGTACGCAGTCATCGGACCTCGGACGGATGAGATATGGTTCTAGAAAGGTGAAGGGCAAAATGGTAATTTGGACTTGCAGGGGCATTTGGTCTTTTAACACCTTGGAATTTGTGCCCAATAAGATAAGGCCACCTGGGAGTTGGAATTTGATATTTTGGGTAATGTCCACAGGCTGTTTGACACCTAGTGTGATCCTAGAGGGTTCTAGCCTACACGGTTACAATTTTAAATGGCTGGGTAATCGTTCAAAGAGGAAAAACAGAGATTGAGGCCGTGATGTAAAATCGATCCATTCCAGGGAGTGTGTGAGAGTTGTGTGATTCCTTTGTGCTTAAGTGAGTGCCAGAGACGGTGTGATAGTGTTGAGAGGAACTGAGGTGTGATTGTGTGTGTGTGAGGTGAGCAGAACCCGAGAAACAGAGAGGGAGTCGAAGGTCGTGGTGCAACCACAATCGATCAAATTGATCCAACTGAGGTTGAGGGATTGTTAGGAGGGCTGAGGACCACCTTTTGAACCTAGAGGATCACGGCGGCGGCCAGAGAACAGGTGAGATTTCTGTTTCCCCTGTTTTCCCATTTTGGTTCAAAGAAAAAGTCGTGGAGTTTGGAGCCTTGTTAAACCGTTATTTTGGTCCTAATAGCTGTAGGAAGTGCTTAGTGAGCTGAGGAAGCCAACCAGTGCCCTGAGAAGACGACGGGTGGCCGAAATCCGAAGGGCGATTTTCAGAGTTTTAGTTCAAGTTTTGGACGGTAAGGTTTTGTGTTATATTTCGTGTTTTAGTTCAGTAAATAGATCATAAAAGAAAGGACGAAACTAATGGGGTAGAAAGGACTGAGATTGGACTGAAAATGAGCGAAAATCGGCCTCGCCGGCTCGGTTCGACCGGACCAGTCTGGACCGGTCTGAACCAAGTTGGCTGGAGGTTGAAGATGAATAGTGACTGGGCGCGTGGCTCCCACACGCAGCCCCTTTGGGCGGCGCGTGAGGGCGTGTGGAGCATGTTCTGGGCAAGTGTCCAACATGGGTTTCACTCTAATTGATGTAACGAACATTTTAGGACATGTTTCGTGTCGATCGGACACCGTATTGAGGTAGTTTTGAGTGTCCGAAGGTTTAGGGGCTCGTTTAATTATGTTTAAAAAATCCGGAAAAATTGGGGAAATTAGGGTAAGCTTAAATGAAGTGTTTGTGACCCGGTATTGTGGTATTTCACAGGTCGGGATACTCCTGAGACAGTTGAGGAGCGTACGGAGCGCGATTGACGCGTTCAAACTTGTGAGTGGACGTTTCTTTTCTAACCGAGCATGCATAACTGTTTTTATCTACTTGTTTTATGTTTTTAAATATGGTTTCATGCTATTGATTATTCTATATCTGTTTTACAGAATTGCACGTTTTTCGAGGTTTTTCTTAGATTTATACGTATTTCAGCACGTTTTACGAGATATGATTTGATTATGATTCTAATGCCATGATTTTGGGATTTACATATATAAATGATTTTTCAAAGATTATAAATGAGTTTTGAAGCATGATTCGATAATCAAGGTTTTTGGTTTTAGAATCGAATTTCGGAAATCGAGATTTGGTTTTAAAGCTTGGAAAAAGGGGATTTCCGGATTTGGATTCGGAATGACGGTTCTGAACGCCGGCATGACTTCAGAATATTGATTTCAAATTCGGGTCTGGACATGAATTTAGAAATGATTTAAAAACGGTTTTGGATTGGATTTGCTGGATCTGGTTATTGGGTTTAAAGACCCGGATTATGATTATGACGGGGGCGGGCCCGGATTGGGTTTAAAGACCCGGATTGAGTTTAAAGACTCGGATATTATGATATTTCCCCCGTAGGCTTGTTGAGTTTAAAGACTCGAGAGTTTAAAGACTCGAGAGTTTAAAGACTCAGATTATATTGAGGCCTGGATTGAGTTTAAAGACTCGCGAGTTTAAAGACTTGGATAGATCCAGCAGGTTTGATTAGATGATGATACTTGGTATTTCATGTTTCTATGATGATGTTTCTATAATGATTAAGATATGATTTATATTCTTGTTTTCTGATACTTAGTTATGCATGCATGTTTTTTTTAAACGGAGGGAAAAATCCTTGTTTGTTTATGAAAACTGTTTTTGGAACTCTTATGCATTTTTAGTCCACTCACACTTTTATGGTTTTAAATTACCCTCCAGATTGTGGTGCAAGCGTCAGGGTTAACGTCGAGGCAGAGGCAGAGGCAGAGGCAGAGGCATAGAGTTTCCGTTGCGTAATTAGTCAGCTCACTGTAGGACTTTTGCTCTTATCCTGTACTGTACCATGCTCTATACGACTGTTGACTCGTTATATTATAATTTCTCCCTGGTCTGACAATGTATGCATGGGGTTGCTTTGAGGTTATTTTGGTCTTTTGAGTGTGTTTGTCAGACGGGAGCAGGGCTCGTCCCGGTTATCGGGGTGGGTCCTGTCATCAAACACGCATAACTATCACTAAATGATGTCTGATTGAACCAAAATATGCACCAATAGGTTCCTAACGAAAGCATAAAAAATAATGTATTGTGACCACAGATTTGCCGCCATGTGCCGTTACGCTCTAGTAGTCGGCCGAGCAACAGTCTCCCAAGCACCACACCCCATGCGCCCAATCGTCTCTTACCTCTAACTAGGTCGACCTTTTGTGACCCGACCCATCTAGCACGATATTTTCCACTTTGGGCTTAGCCCTCACAGTTTTGTTTCTAGGAACTCACGTGCAACTTCCTAGTAGGTCACCCATTTTAGGATTGCACCAGTCCAAACTCGCTTAACTTTGGAGTTCCAACTAAAGCCAAAGTCAGTGAGCTCCTAGAAGGCTGGTCGCGACTCGACCCATCTAGCACGATATTGTCCTTTTTGGGCCTAGCCCTCACGGTTTTATTTCTGGGAACTCACGTGCAACTTCCCAGTAGGTCACCTATCCTCGGATTACAGTAGCCCAAACTCATTTAACTTTGGAGTTCTAACTAAACCCAAAGCCAATGAAGAACGGTTTAACAAGAAGGCCTCCTCATCTATCCTCCTCCCCTGTTTTTCTTCCCAAAACCATGAGCCTCTTTGTTTTAAACATGCACACACACGACCAAAAACAGTGAAGACCGTGTCCCAGCTATCAAGTGCCACTTGTCACTTATCCAATGAACCAAAATGCCATTTGCTGACTCAGTCTAAACAACTCGGCTTAATTACCAAAATTCCATTGGTCATTTAGACCCCTAATTTTTCATACTATCTATCTTCTCCACGTGCTACCTGTTTACGAACTCGTGAGTTTGAAACTCACGCATAAGTGTAATCGAAACTTCCAAAAATTTTCTCAAATTAAAAATTGACTTTTGGGCCATGAACTAAGGCAGACGTGTAACAACCCGTACCTTGCAGAATGGTACAAATGTAATTTTGTAAGATATTTGTATATAAAGGACGATTCTGCCCTTGTGAATAGTGTTCTAAAAGTTGACTTTTTGATTTTCAGGTTGAACGAGCTCTGACCATTGACCGTGACGAGTTTGGGACGTCACGAGTCCGTAGACAGGTGGCACGTCCGATTTGGACAATCGGAGAAAAAGTTATGGTGTTCGAAAGGTTAAGGGCGTTACCGTAATTTTAGGGAAAATGTTGACTTTTTATTGGACTTTTGACTTTCACGTAGACCGAGGACCGTTAGATAGGTCTCGACGTCCTGAGTACAACGACAGGCGGTACGCTGTCATCGGATGTCGGACGGATTAGTTATAGGTCTGAGAAGTCGAAGGGTAAAATAGTAATTTTGAATCTAGGGGCATTTTGGTCTTTTCACCTAGGGCCAATCAGATAAGGCCAAGTGGTTTTGTGGGATTGGATATTTATCCTGATGTCCATGGAGAATGGGACACGTGTGTTGACACTAGAGGTTTCTAGGAGAAGTTTAGATGTGCACGGTCAGAAATTGTCCAAACTTAAACCCGTGCAATCGTCCATTTTGCAGAAAACAGGGAGAGTGATTGTTAATCGATTCCTAGTTGTTAAGGACATTGAGTTTGAGTGAGTGAGCACAAGAGGTTTAGTGTGAGAGTGTGTTCGTGTTGAAGTGAATTAGAGTGAGGTTGTGCGGGTGTGAGGTGTGCAGAACTTAGAAAAAACTGAGAGAAGTCGAGAGTTGTGGTGCAGCCAAAGACGATCGAGTTGAGCCAAATAAGTTTGAAGGGAAGCTAGGACGACTGAGGGAGACCCAGTGGACACAGAGGTGCACGGCGGTGTGAACGGCGGAGGACAAATCGACGGTAAGCCAAAATCCTCTGTTTTTACCATTTTGCTTAATTCAAAAGTCGCGGCTTTTGATGCTGAGTCGATGGTTTCTGTGATTTGTGTGAGACCCAGTAGGTACCTAGGAATCGATTAAGGTTGAAGCCGTGATGGGGGATGGCCTGGTTGGCTGGGAACCGAAACAGGGGTTTCAGGTAGTTTTGGTTTGAGCTTGCAGACGACGGCTTAGAGGCCGTGATTCCTAGATGTTAGGATAGGAAAGGGTTACTGGGAATTAGACGAAACTTCTGGGATTGAAAGGGTTGGATTTGAGCAAGGAATGAAGGAGAACCGGTCACGCCGGTTCAGTACAGTTGAACTGGCTGACTCGAGGTTGAAGACGACACTGTAGCAGGAGCGTGAAGCCCACGCGCAGCCACTTTGGGCGGCGCGTGGGGGCGCGGGGAGGATTCTGAGGAACCTTCCAACATGGTTTTGAGTCTAAATGTTATAACGAGTCTATTGGGACAGGTTTCGGGTTGATCGGATGTCGTTTTGGGTTAGTTCGAGGATCTGAACGGTTTCGGGTTTTAATTTAAATTTCGTATAAATTCCCGAAAATTGGGAAACTTAGGATTAGCGTATTTGAAGTAAATGTGACCCTATTTTGTGACTATTGACAGGACGAGAGACGCCTGAGAAAGTTGAAGAGCGCACGGAACGCGATTGACGCTTTCAGACTTGTGAGTGGACTTTTTCTTTTCCATCGAGCATGCCTAACTGTTTTATTTACATGTTTTATGACTTTACATATGTTTTTATGATTTTTTCTTATGATATATGTGGTTTTCATAATTGCACGTTTTTCGCGATATTTACGAGTTTTAGCACGTTTTACGAGACATTCGCTATTTCTGATTTCGATGCCATGATTTCGGGATTTCGATTTATCTTTGTTTTCTATTGATTATAAATGGATTTTGGAGACATGAATTGATGATTAAAGGTTTTCCATTTTAGAATCGGATTTCAGAAAGTGGAATTTGGTTTTAAGGTTGAAAAGTGGGATTCCGGATTTGGGTTCGGAATGACGGTTCTGGATGCCGGAATGGCGTCAGACCAGTGATTTCGGATTCGGGTTTGGATATGGACATAGAAATGGTTTGTGAATGGTTTAGATTGGATTTGCTGGATCTGGTTGGGTTTAAAGACCCGGATTATATATGACGGGGGACGGGCCCGGATTGAGTTTAAAGACTCGGGAGTTTAAAGACTCGGATACATTGCTATTACCCCCGGTAGGCCTATTGAGTTTAAAGACTCGGGAGTTTAAAGACTCCGATTACATATGAGGCCTGGTTTGAGTTTAAAGACTCGAATAGACCCAGCAAGTTTGATCGGACTTTGACACTAGTAGATCTTGTTTTTTTATACGATTTTAGAATGATTATTATTTTGTTATTGTCGAGGTTTTTCTGATACTTGTTAGGCATGCATATTTTATTTTAAAACGGAGGGGAAATTCTGTTTTGTTCTTAAAGTGTTTTAAAACTTTTCATTTTAAATGGTCCACTCACACTTTTCTGGTTTTTAAATTTACCCTCCAGGTCGTGGTGAAGATCTCAGGGGTGAACGTTAAGGCAGGGACAGAGGTATAGAGCTTGCGGTGTTTTTCCGTTGCGTAAATAGCCTAGTAGGACTTTTGTGCCTGTTTTGTATAACACTATGCTCCGTGTTACTGTTGTATTACCTTTTATCCCTGGTCTGATAATTATACTTATAATTTCTTGAGGTTGTTTTGGTACTTTAAGTGTGATTGTCAGACGGGAGCAGGGTTCGTCCTAGTTATCGAGGTGATAATCGAGGTGGGTCCTGACAAGACGTAAATCTATCATTTTCTAATTTTTATTTACGAAATTGCCTTAATTTTCAGGACGAGTCGTTACAGATAAACTAATAATAAATATTTATAAAAGTAATAATAATAATAATAATAATAATCATAATCATAATAATAATAACCATAAATTGAACATCAAGGTGAAATTGTAATTTTACCATTCATAACAAAGAAAAAGGAAAAAAAATAAGGATTTATAATAATAATAATAATAATAATATTGAAGATAAATGAATATGTAAGGGTGAAATCATAAATTCATTATTCATAAGGAAAAAGAAAAACATAAGGGAAAAATAGTCAAAATACTATTGATAAATAGTGTGTGTGTGTATATATATACATATAATACATGTTTGGTTTTTACGGTTTTTGTGTTCATCTTGTGTAACTTCTCTGCTTTTTCCACATATTTGACACAAAATATCTATGTTTTTTTTGTTAAAAAAGGTGTTTTATTTTTGAACATCAATTAGAGTACAAGAATCGACACAGGTCCATTATGAACCTAATCGTAAATATTAGGGTAAAAAGCATGATCTGTAAAAGATCTGTAGTCTGAATAGGTTTACAAGGAATTAAAGAAAAAAAGAAAAAAATAAATAAAATACACTTATGGTCCCCAAATAATATGATTATAAAAAAAACCAACAACAGAGAATTCAAAACCCGAATGAAACTTGGAAAGTGCGTATAATATTACCTTGTTAAAAAACTTTTCCCGAAAAAATGCAATTGTAAAAAACGAAGACAAAAGACTAAAAGAGTGAAGCACACTCGCTACTTTATGGGGGGATTGAGCATCCTCAAATGGAGGTCTAACATAATTGAGATGAATCTGCAAAGAGAGAGAAATATAGAACGATATAAAATCTAGAAAAGAAGTGAAGCAAAGTTTCGTTTGATAACTACCACAATTTTCCATGATCCTCGACCAAAATATAAATATAGGCCTAATAAGATATGAGTCAGAACAAACTCTTGGATCAAACAAAGATCCAAACTCTAAAATTGATTTTTTTTCAAGTTGTTTTGTTTTTAACTTTAACCATAACCTTTTGTTTAAGAAAAAATTGAAATTGAATTTAGAGTTTAGGTAAAATAAAACTGCCTTAGAAGTTAAAAGAACCACCCTCAAATTGTTAAATAATCCATTGTCTCTTATCTGGTCGCTTCTTATTAAAGGACAAATCATATCTGATTGCTTCCTGAGAAAATAAGACCACTCTCACACTTTACAGTGAATAACAGTTAAAACAGCCATAAAAGTGGAGAGAGAATGTAACGACCCGTCCCGATTTATGAGATTAATTTAGAAATTAAGATCACTCTCCATTTTCCCGATTTCAGACGGACGGTGTAAACTGATCGTTTTGTCCCTAGGGTAGGGTAAAATGTTGACTATTGACTTAGGCGGTCAAATGGACTTTGATCGACGATTGTGGCGTAGATCGGCACGTTATGAGTCAGTAGACAGGCGGCACGTCGAAATTGGGCGTTCAAAGGGAAAGTTACCAGTCTAAAACGAAAAGTGGTACTATTGCACGCAAACCGAGAAATGGACACGTGGACTCTTTTGATTGGGGAAAATATCTAGGTTGGACCCACCAGATGAGTGACAAGTGTCACCCATCTAATAGACCTAGACCCCAATGTTTTGGGTCATCATGTCAGGACCCACCCAGGTTTCCCCCCGAAAACCGAGGTAACCCTGCTCCCGTATGACACCCCGACACGCAACTAAAGTAAACTCACGCAAACCACCACAATACACAGTCAGACGCAGGAGAAAATTTACACATCCTGAAGTCAAAGTTTTACAGAGCATAGTACCAATACAAAAGAAAGAAAACCAATGAACAGTACACGCACACGGAAAAAACTTAAAATACTCCGGGGTCGCTCTCGTACTTCTATGCCTCCGACGCTGCCTCGACGTCACAACCCCGCGCGAGCTCCACGACATGGAGGGAAATTTAAAAACAGAAGGTGTGAGTGGACGATAAATAAAAAACGAATACCCTGTCGTTGAATTCAGGACGACGAGATCTACTTAACGGTCCTCGGTTAACGTGTCAAAACCCGGTTGTACTAAAAGTCAACTCTTCCCCCTATTTTACCCAATTTACGGTAATCCCCTCAACCTTCCGAACATCATAACTTCCCCCTAGAATGTCAGAATCGGGCGTGCCACCTGTCTACGGATTTGTGACGTCCCGAACTACGTCACAGTCACCGGTTAAAGTCCACTTGACCTCCCGAACTCAAAGTCAACATTTTGCCCGAACCAAGGGCTAAATCGTCATCCGAACCTATCGTCACCAACTAACCACCGATTAAGCTCACTAATCCTTCACTAATCACTGTCTTAACCCTAAGTTCCAGGACGGGTCGTTACGACCTACCCTCCTAAAAAGAATTTGGTCCTCGAAATTCTCAGCTCGTTCCCAACACTAGGGGTCTCCTACCCGGTGATCAACACTAGTACAACAACAACTACTCCTGGGTTTCCGATCTATCATCTCCACCTTGGGTATGTCACACCATCCCCAACTACAAGTTCACCACGTCTAACCCTCTCTCAGTACCACAAAACTTTATGGTGTACGCAAGGGAAACTTTATGAACAGAAAACAAAGGTATTTTAAAATACCTCAAATAGAGTACCTAGCAGAATTCATAGGGTACATCCTCTCGTACTACCACCTCACTTTCCGGAACCCAACTCGATTCCTAACCAAGAACAATCTAGTCCAAACAGGAAATCCTACCTACTGGCTCACTCCCTCGGTTGCTTCGTCGACCACTTGTCGGAATAAATCTACAAAGTTCTAAAGGCAAACTCTAGATTGTGGGTTCTCTTCCTTTAATAACCTCATATTGATCAGTTATAGTCACTCCTTTTGACACGACCCATCCCAATCCCCCCGGGATTACCATGGAATGTGTCATGCACCCGTCTGACAAGAGGTGTCAAACAAGGGATAACCTGTTGCCACTGCCCAACCGGGCTTCCAGAGTGCGTAAGGATCGATGAAGGAGGTGTATGATGTCCCAGTCTCTACTGCAGTCGCATCCGGAATCAACCTGAAGGGCATTAAAAACAAAAGCTGTGAGTGGACGAAAATAAACAAGTCTATTAAAAACATTTATAAGACATTTATGCCCCTCAGTAAAATCATATGCATGCACACAAAAACCAATAATCCCATATTAATTTTGAAATAACCATTAGGGCCTTAGCCCCGAAACCAAAGCATAGTTTCAAATTCCAAAAGTCAATCCAAGAGTTATTTCGTCAATCCAGTAATATTCATTTATTATTTTTCCATCTCCGGCATCCCCGATGCCTAGCGTCCTAGACGCTTGACGTTCCAGACGTCATATCTCACGGTATTAAGCAACGCGTGCTGCCCGGGGTCTCACCGGGTCCATATCTCTGACATCCCCGATGTCTGACGTCCATGACGTCTAGCAATCCTGCTCCTGGATCACTATACGGTCCGGTAGCTCCGTACAATGAGCCTTCGCAGGCAATGCACCGTGACTTCTCCAGTGTCCCCGACACTTGGAGGAGACCAGGATATAAATATCCTCATATCGAGATGGTTTTATGGAACACATTCTATTATTCGTTTCCAAAATATCACAAGGGCCCTGCCCCGAATTTCCATAAAACCGTCATAAGTCCAAATAGTTGAATCAAATCCGAAATAGTTTATTCAATTCCATTTTAGGGTCCCCGACCCGAAATCACATATATAAGTTAACTGGGCCCCTGGCCCGATTTCATAAGTCAACTGGGCCCCTGGCCCGATTTCACAAGTTAACTGGACCCCTGGCCCGATTTTACTTTATCAAATCCGTAACCGTTTCATGAAATCATATCCATCCATATTTATGGAAATCAGTGAAAATCTAGAAAACCTCGATTCACGTGCAAACACGTAAATCGCCTCGAAATGCGTGAAAACATATAAATTCACTGATATCCAAAATAAATCATATAATCACAATTATAACAATCATGAAACAGTTATGCATGCATTGAATTTATAAAACCAATGTCCACTTACAGACCGTTTAACCGAGCGCCTCGATACGCGTGCCATAGGCCTTCCCGGGCCACACCACTAACACCGGGACTCCCAATCCTGTCCAAATCACATTAGAGGGTCACTAACCTCCACATTAACATCCCATTAAAGTCCCGTAATTTTCCCGAATTTTTAAACTGGATTTAAAACCTTCGGACATCCCGAACAATGTCGAGACGGTGTCCGATCGACACGAAACCAATCCCAAAATGTCCGTCGAGACGGTGGCCTAAAACTAGAAATTTGCATTTGAATTTCCCAGAAACCAGTTTCGGGTTTTCAGAGAAATCCAACCCCAAACTCACTCAATCCTTCCATTCTCAATCACAGAGGAACCCACACGACTTACACACCATTCCTTTAATCCAATTCAGCTGTTAAAGGCATCCAAAAGTGTCCAAAATCCACTGTGTAATGTTCCCCTGCACTGACCCGGAAACAATAGAAAACCCAATTACCACGTTCCTGTGATCGATGCCAACTCAACCCCATGTGCAATTCCACCCCAAACTGGCCCAAATCAATCATTTAATTGGTAAACAATCCATGGGATTGATCGCACCAACATTCCACCTCACGGCCAGTTCAATGAAACAGTGACCCCGTGTGAAATTACAATTCTGCCCTTGTGCAAAAAATTACCAAAATGCCCCCAACGCATCCTGACCCGTAGTTCGGTCATACGGACTCCGATTGGTGCGTGCCGCCTGTCCACGAACTCAGGGCATCGAGACCTTCCTAACGGTCCTCGGTCCTCGGCCATCGGACCCCCCGATCAAAAAGTCAACATTTCCCCCTATATCGTCCAAATTACGAAAATGCCCTTGCACTTCCGTACATCATAACTTTCACCACGAACGTCGGAATCGAACGTGCCACCTATCTATGAACTCGTGACGTCCCGAACTACGTCACGGTCATCGGTCAAAGTTCGTTTGACCATCCGAATTAAAAGTCAACGTTTTGCCCACGCCCAGGGGCAAAACGGTCATTTTGCACAATTCGTCCGAAATCGCCCAACTAATCCCAGATTAGTAAATCACAATTAAATATTATTAAATCCGGATATTCAGGACGGGTCGTTACAACCTTCCCTCCTTAAAGAATTTCGTCCTCGAAATTACCAACAACCTTATTCCACAAACACCTCGTGGAAAACAATTCGATCACACATCTGTGTACACTTGTACACCCACATACTGGGACAACACCAGCCTCGTTTGTACCCAGACATCCCATCATAGTCATACGTCATAATCAACAACACTCGACCACCTCGAGTGGAATTGATCACCTGATCCGCGATAAAATCGCTCAACCATTAAGCTGACTCATTCAGCCAAACAGTTCCCTTCCATTGCCAATATATCCTTACATTTTCTCCCATTGGGAGTCACCAAATCTCATTTGTCAGTCCACGCTGACACCACCAGTCAAACTGTCACCGCAAAGCTTTACCACCCTAGTAAAGCCCCAACCATCTGTCCGTCGGTGACAACACCACGTACTACATCACTCTCGATGTAGCGCAAGATCAACCACATGATCTCAATTCGCAGGGCAAGCCCATTCCTGCGACACAAATCAATCTCAATATCCATAACCGCCGACTCCGTCAGCGAACCAAGATGCTGGGAGATCACGGTGTGATCGAGTCACACAAGGCTACTCGTGGTTACTCTGGCCACCAATTCATTCATCCTGAGTGTACGTTTACCGTCAATTTACTCAATCAAGTGGTGTAACTGGAACACATTGATTACCTGCCCAGCAGTGAACACACATCACAACACTAGGGTTCCACTAGCCAACCATGGCTAAGAGCACCTGCTCAAACAATCACTGAACCCGACAAAATCACTCTGCACAGCGCACAGTATCCAATGTCCAGTCCACTATCACAACCAAACAAATGATATTGGAACCAAGTCGATTACCAACACGTTTAGTTACACACCACTGGTACATCCCATGTACCGCCATTAGGCACCTACTCAGCCTAACCAGTCTCAATCCTCGTACAACGTACCCTGTACGTACATCAATCCATCAATCCGCCTATAACCACCTAGGTCGTAGCCAAACACGTTCCAATAGTGGAGTACATTTGCCCAAACCATCATGAGACAAAACGAGCTCCACCCGTCATCTAGTTCCAATTCCGAATCCGAATTCACAATTTCGTAAGAAATCCCGAACCCGAACCCAGACATCATATTTTTAATCTATTTCCAAATCCGAATCTGAAATCATTATTCCGTAAGCTAGCATTGGAACAATCATTCCGCACCCAAATCCGGTAATCCATTTTCGAGCTTCGCAATCGAATCCTGAATCGTCACCAAGAAATTCGGTTCCAAAACCCAAAATCTCGTTTACGTCCATCAAGACGTAACATAACCGAATCTATCGGTTGCCTGTCCAAAACACTCGATTGACTTCATAGGGAAGCCAATCCCAATATTCACACGTCAAAGGTTGACAAAATCCGACCACTTCGGAAACCTACTCAACCGAGTAACAACCATATGGACTTCACTCCGAAAAGAAGTTCAGTCCCGTCATTTACGACTCACATACCAAGGTAAGAGTGATAAACTCTCATCCAATCTGGATCATCACGATCACGACCCAGATCCATCACTACGTCATCGGACAAGTAACATCACGATCCTAGGTCGTCACCATGCCCAAAGTCGACAACATCACAAATCAGATCCACCTAGGATCCACACATGCTCACATAGCAAGCAATCCATCTGAAAGCTGATCGTAGGGTCTTACACCCTCATTGAATCATTCGCCAAATTTCCCTTGGTGGAAAGATGACCTTGCATTTCACCACCAAATCCAAGATCATACACAACTGCTTGTGTCCAATGACCCCAAGCCAAACATGGGTCCACCCACCAATACACGCTCAACGTACTGGTAGCAACAATCATCATCTGCCACGGCAGGAAATAAGAAGTCAACCCCCAAAGACTTCGGAATACCAAACACCGATGTGGAAACGAGCACTCCTCTCGTCTCCCAATCACAACTCTCCCCGAATCGGGAGTTCCAACCATGTTGGAAACAGACATGCTCCCAATGAGATGTCAAGTCCAACCACTGGACTGCCCATGTCCATACCTCACTTGGACCACCACGTGTCCAAAATCAATTCATTACTCGGACCTCATGTCCGCCAATAATCATGTACGCACACACCCCGATTCCGAACGGGATATCTACAATTTTGCCTGAATGTGCATACCATACTGCCTCCGTCTCACATCTCAACCTAAACAGGTTCAATCCTCAGGTTCCAAGTGATTCGCAATCACAAAATCACACGTCAATACCACGAATGGTTTCCCCGACTTTTCCAATTTCAATAATTTCCTTGTACCCTCTGGGGATATAAGCAGTACACAAACTTACCAATCTCGGAGTTGACATCAACTCCCCAAATCCACTGATTCTTATGACGTAGGGGACATCATCCCTAGATTCCTCAAGTTTCAATCATACCATTTTATCCGTTCATCACTTTTCATCATAAATCGGTTGGGACTTATCCCAACACGACACAACCTCCACTGGATCCCATCCAGTCCATGACTCAACCACCACTGAGTCGCAGATACCAATCATATGTCCATCAGGACAGAGTCACACCCCAACTGGTGGCTCATCGTCATTACAATCACCGACACCGGTACCAGCACCAGTGCTAGTACCAGCACCACGCACTATCATCAACACTAGTATCCGCACACAGGCATCCATACTAGTATTGGCATAAAAGTACCAACATACCAACATCCATACATAGCACACGAACATCCACACTAGCACACGAACATCCATGCTAGCACACTGTGTGCAAAGTTGTTACCCTGGATCTCCGTTCATTCCGAACGACGATCCCGTAACACCACTCGTACCCCACGACTATGGGTACCTCCAATTTGACCATCCACACATCAGGATAATGAACGTTCCTTGAACATCCCCTGATCCCCAAGTGTCAAAACCACACTAAATATCCTCGATAGCCAGTTATCTCGACACAACTGTCGACCAACAGTCATCGTTGTCAAGATCCGTATCCACACATCACACTACCATTCGATCCCACACGGAAATCCACATCATATCTTGTAACCGCATCCGTGGATCGAATCCCATAATCCTGACTAGACTCACTTGATTCATCCACATGGTCATCCACGACCTCAGCCGCTCGCCGCAGCACAAGTTCTCATTTAAAGTTTACCTTCCGGTCCATCAATTATAAATTAGGGTTCCAAAATCACACCCTAGGGTTCCACCGAACCCAACTGTCTTCTGCAGTAAAATCCACAACCTGACCGACCCCGCGGTCCTGACATCGTATAGACTTCCAATCCAATCCAATCGTCAACTCAACGTGGGTTCCATCGTGGGTTCCACCACGAAGGTCATCGGCTAACTCCGATGCACCAACACCCCGTACACTAGCCAACACTACCAGGGTCCAAAACATAGACCAATACTCAACTGAGTTTCGTATTTCCATAACATTATTCAAATGGGTTCCCTGAACCCGGCTGTGCCTAGTAGCACAACCGTCCATCATCACGTGACCGAACCGACGGTCCCATATTACCAGTTAATCGAATACAACCCACTTGGGTTGAATCGCATCAATGCACGGCGTATCGGGCCACACACACCCAATCCACCAAAACTATCTATCAGGTTGACAACGGAACTGCAGCCCAAAGAGACATCACACCCTCGTCCTTCGCGCACAAAAGAGCAAAACCTGCTCTGATACCACTTGACACGACCCATCCCAATCCCCCCGGGATTACCATGGAATGTGTCATGCTTCCGTCTGACAAGAGGTGTCAGACAAGGGATAACCTGTTGCCACTGCCCAACCGGGCTTCCAGAGTGCGTAAGGATCGATGGAGGAGGTGTATGATGTCCCAGTCTCTACTGCAGTCGCATCTGGAATCAACCTGAAGGGCATTAAAAACAAAAGCTATGAGTGGACGAAAATAAACAAGTCTGTTAAAAACATTTATAAGACATTTATGCCCCTCAGTAAAATCATATGCATGCACCAAAAACCAATAATCCCATATTTATTTTGAAATAACCATTAGGGCCTTAGCCCCGAAACCAAAGCATAGTTTCAAATTCCAAAAGTCAATCCAAGAGTTATTTCGTCAATCCAGTAATATTCATTTATTATTTTTCCATCTCCGGCATCCCCGATGCCTATCGTCCTAGACGCTTGACGTTCCAGACGTCATATCTCACGGTATTAAACAACGCGTGCTGCCCGGGGTCTCACCGGGTCCATATCTCTGACATCCCCGATGTTTGACGTCCATGACGTCTAGCAATCCTGCTCCTGGATCACTATAAGGTCCGGTAGCTCCGTACAATGAGCCCTTGCAGGCAATGCACCGTGACTTCTCCAGTGTCCTCGACACTTGGAGGAGACTAGGATATAAATATCCTCATATCGAGATGGTTTTATGGAACACATTCTATTATTCATTTTAAAAATATCACAAGGGCCCTGTCCCGAATTTCCATAAAACCGTCATAAGTCCAAATAGTTGAATCAAATCCGAAATAGTTTATTCAATTCCATTTTAGGGTCCCCGACCCGAAATCACATATATAAGTTAACTGGGCCCTTGGCCCGATTTCATAGGTCAACTGGGCCCCTGACCCGATTTCACAAGTTAACTGGACCCCTGGCCCGATTTTACTTTATCAAATCCGTAACCGTTTCATGAAATCATATCCATCCATATTTATGGAAATCAGTGCAAATCCAGAAAACCTCGATTCACGTGCAAACACGTAAATAGCCTCGAAATGCGTGAAAACATATAAATTCACTGATATCCAAAATAAATCATATAATCACAATTATAACAATCATGAAACAGTTATGCATGCATCGAATTTATAAAACCAATGTCCACTCACAGACCGTTTAACCGAGCGCCTCGATACGCGTACCATAGGCCTTCCCGGGCCACACCACTAACACCGGGACTCCCAATCCTGTCCAAATCACATTAGAGGGTCACTAACCTCCACATTAACATCCCATTAAAGTCCCGTAATTTTCCCGAATTTTTAAACTGGATTTAAAACCTTCGGACATCCCGAACAATGTCGAGACGGTGTCCGATCGACACGAAACCAATCCCAAAATGTTTGTTACATTATATAGGATAAAAGTCATGTTGACCTCACCTCGAGATTCGTGCCCACGCGCCGTCACGCGCCGCCGTGAGTGGCTACGCGTGAAAGCCACGCGCCTGCTACAGTGACTGCTACAGTCACCATCTTCACCCGTTTGTCTGGTAAACGGGTTGGAAAGCCCGCGATAGGATCCGGTTCAATCACACTCAATTCGACATCAATTCAATCCGTTCTTGATCCTATAACAATCATCAACCAACCAATTTCAGTTCTGTGACATCGATTAACATCAACCAATCCATAATCGTGCCAACAACCCGTGATCACCCAAAACGGGTCGATCACCAAAACTCCACCTATCCTCAACCATTGCCAAATTAACTTCACAGGAAGCTTATAAGGATTAATACGAACCAATTCACATGATTAATTGAACACGACGTTACCTCAATCACCACGACTCAAGCTTGAGTTTTCCGGCCGTCCACCTCGTCCGTTCACGGCCCTAGGAGCCCCAAAGCTTGCCCCATTTGATCTGGTTCGACACGTTGAAGTTCCAGGAAGCTCAATCCATCATCAATTAGGCTTGGGCTGGCCTAAAACTAGAAATTTGCATTTGAATTTCCCAGAAACCAGTTTCGGGTTTTCAGAGAAATCCAACCCCAAACTCACTCAATCCTTCCATTCTCAATCACAGAAGAACCCACACGACTTACACACCATTCCTTTAATCCAATTCAGCTGTTAAAGGCATCCAAAAGTGTCCAAAATCCACTGTGTAATGTTCCCCTGCACTGACCCGGAAACAATAGAAAACCCAGTTCCCACGTTCCTGTGATCGATGCCAACTCAACCACATGTGCAATTCCACCCCAAACTGGCCCAAATCAATCATTTAATTGGTAAACAATCCATGGGATCGATCGCACCAACATTCCACCTCACGGCCAGTTCAATGAAACAGTGCCCCCGTGTGAAATTACAATTCTGCCCTTGTGCAGAAAATTACCAAAATGCCCCTCACGCATCCTGACCCGTAGCTCGGTCATACGGACTCCGATTGATGCGTGCCGCCTGTCCACGAACTCAGGGCATCGAGACCTTCCTAACGGTCCTCGGTCCTCGGCCATCGGACCCCCCGATCAAAAAGTCAACATTTCCCCTATATCGTCCAAATTACGAAAATGCCCTTGCACTTCCGTACATCATAACTTTTACCAAGAACGTCGGAATCGAATGTGCCACCTGTCTATGAACTCGTGACGTCTCGAACTACGTCACGGTCATCGGTCAAAGTCCGTTTGACCATCCGAATTAAAAGTCAACGTTTTACCCACGCCTAGGGACAAAACGGTCATTTTGCACAATTCGTCCGAAATCGCCCAACTAATCCCAGATTAGTAAATCATAATTAAATATTATTAAATCCCGATATTCGGGACAGGTCGTTACACCTTTCCTGTTCCTTCCATCCGCCTTCAATGGAAATCACCGTAAGCTGTAACCTCGTCACTCCAGGTCACCTAGAGTAAATCCTAGACTCTACCCCGGGATCCAACAACAAAGGAGGTACAACACAACCAAGGAGAATAAAAGTACCTGTCCCCGCAACTGGTGCCGACTGAGCCTCCTGCTGAGTCATCGAAAACACTCGGGCCTGAGATCCTGAAGAACTACCACGTCCCCTCAAACTACTCGTGGCACCACCACCTCCTCTAGTGCCCGCTGTCCCTGACGCCGTGCTCTGTCCGGGCTCCACTGATCCTCGACCTACACCACCTTCCTGTGGCAACAGTGGACACTCACGTCGGAAGTGACCTTGCTCTTCGCAGTAGAAACAAACATCCCGGCTAGAAGGATTCGATCTCCCTGTCGACGCAACAGACGTTGCACTAGCTTGCGGACTCGGCTGTGCTCGATAACCACGAAACCCTGAACTCTGGAAACTACCAGGTTTACCGAAACGATCATCGTCCAACGACGATGCTCCACTGAAGTTACCTCTCTTCGATGTCCTATGACTCGAAACTCCAGAAAATGATGGCTCCCAGCGTCGTACCGGCAAGCTAGCCTCAACTTGCACCGCAGTGTCCGACAACTCTCGGAGGGTAGCAAACGATCCAGCCGTCACTATGGCTCGAATCTCACCTCGCAGGCCCAACTCAAACCTACGGCACTTCTCGGCTTCAGTGGCCACAAACGTAGGAGCAAACCGAGACAACATCTGAAACTTCTGTTCGTACTCAACCACACTCAGACTCCCCTGTTGAAGCTACAGAAACTCAGCCTCCTTGGCATCTAGGAAAGAACGAGGGTAATACTGATCTAAGAACCTCTACCAGAACGTCTCCTAGGTCACAGTATGGACGTCCCAACCAGACAACTCGAGGGTATACCACCACTCGTACGCCGTACCGTCCAGTAAAAACGTGGCCAATAACACTCGGTCCTCCGGTGGACAATGCATCACTGCAAAGATCCGCTCAAGTCTCATGATCCACCTCTGAGCTTCCTCAGGATCTGCCCCACCACTAAAAGTAGTAGCCCCGAGCCGCTGGGCTCGCTTAATCGTAGCACTCTCCGTCCCTTTTGCTGCTTCGTCTTCAGGTCGTGGAGAGGGTCTACGTCTCGGAGGCATCGTCAATCGCACGCTGAAAGAGGCATAGAAACAGTCAAACAAACTAAACACAACCTCACAAACCGAAAAACCCGAAAAACTCGACAAACCTATGCTCTGATACCAATTGTCAGGACCCACCCCGGTTTCCCCCCGAAAATCGAGGTAACCCTGTTCCCGTCTGACACCCCGACACGCAACTAAAGTAAACTCACGAAAACCACCAAAATACACAGTCAAACGCAGGAGAAACTTTACACATCCCAAAGTCAAAGTCTTACAGAGCATAATACCAATACAAAAGAAAGAAAACCAATGAACAGTACACGCACACGGAAAAAACTTAAAATACTCCGGGGTCGCTCTCGTACTTCTATGCCTCCGACGCTGCCTCGACGTCACAACCCCGCGCGAGCTCCACGACATGGAGGGAAATTTAAAAACAGAAGGTGTGAGTGGACCATAAATAAAAAACGAATTTCCGAAAACCATTTCTAAATAAAACCAGGGTTTTAGCCCTCCGTTTTGAAAACACATGCGTAACCCAATTATCAAACAGTTATAAATCACGTAAAGATCATCATAAAACATTTGCAGAATCATTATAAAAACAATTATAGAACTCATATCATAAGCATCATAAAACTGTATCATAACACATAAATACCAAGCCATCATCATCCGATCAAACCTGTTGGATATATCCGAGTCTTTAAACTCAATCCAGGCCTCATAATATCTGAGTCTTTAAACTCCCGAGTCTTTAAACTCAACAGGCCTACGGGGGAAATAGCAATATATCCGAGTCTTTAAACTCCCGAGTCTTTAAACTCAATCCGGGCCCGTCCCCCGTCAATCAGAATCCGGGTCTTTAAACCCAATATCCAGATCCAGAAAATCCAATCCGAAACCAATTCTAAATCCATCTCCAAACCCGAATTCGAAATCATTGGCCTGATGCCCTTCCGGCATCTAGAACCGTCATTCCGAACCCAAATCCGGAATTCCACTTTTCAACTTTAAAATCAAATCCCGCTTTCCGAAATCCGATTCCAAAACCGAAAATCTCTTTAATCACCAAATCATATTTCAAAATCTCTTTATAGTCACTTAAACCATTTATTCTTTGAAATCCAAAAACCATAGCATCATACTCAGAAATCACACTTTTCTCGTAAAACGTACGAAATACCGTACTTCCTAAAAAAACGTGCAATTAAGTAAAACAGTTATATCATATTCAAATGACCAAGAAATCACATATAAAACCATAAAACAAGCAATTAAAAGTAGTTATGCATGTTCAAGTTAAGAGAAGGGGTCCACTCACAGTACCGAGCCCTCAATCTCGTCCCGAACGTCCCGTACGTTCTCCAGCTTCCTCGGGAAGTCCCCGATCCTGTCAAAAATCACCCAAGAACGTTACTAACACATCTACGAAGGTCCACCTCATTTTCCACAAAAATCCCCGGGTCCTAAACGTAACGAACCGGAACCCTAAACTTTCAACCTCGCGGAACTAATCTCAAACGACGTCCGAACAACCCGAAACCAATTCCAATAGACTCGTTACAACTCCTAGACCAAAAACCTAGTTGACACCTTCCCCAAACACCGCCGCACGCGCCCCCATGCGCAGCCCAAAGTGAATGCGCGTGGGCCTCACGCGCCTGCTACAGTGTCATCGTCTACCTCGGGTCGACCGGTTCGATTGTACTGAACCGGCGTTCCCGGTTCTCCATCGTCCCGTCTCCGTTTTCCTCCTTTTCTTCGCCATCTTCATCGTCCAATCCTCAGCAATCCATTCCCCTCACTCAAACACCTCGACACCGTCCCTAATCCGTCGACTTAAGCTCGAACCAAAAACCCGAACAACCCCTGTCTTCCAATTCAACCAACCAAGTAACCCCCCGTCACGGCAACCACCCTAGACGGTTCCTAGGGCCTCACTGATGCTCACCCAACTCACCAAGTCCCTAGACTCGCACTCCAAACCCACAATTATCAGTTTGAAACTCGACAGCAAAACAGAGCAAGTGAAAGAAGATGAAGAATTACATGTACACCGACCACCACCGTGAGCTTAGTCGTGAAGACACGACTCCTCCAGTCCACCTCTAGCCTCTGGACGCCTCCACCAGCTTCGATTGGCCCCTTACACGACAGCACCACCACTCAACTCCTCTCTGTTTTCTGAGTTCCCCGTGAGCTCACAACTCGCACACACACTAATACCTCACCTCCCAACCTTCTCACTGTATTCCTCTCAAGCTCTAGTCACTCCTCACTCACCAATTCACTCAAACACACACACGGTCACCGTTCAATTCTCCCAATCTCTCAGTCTCTGTTCTCTCTTCCCTTCGAACACTCACACACGGGTATACACGATCACAATGCCCAAATAATTGGACCGTGTTCCCTAGAACCAACCAGACCCTGAACACGTGTCACAATCCTCCCCATTCTCTCACAAGTGGCTCAATCTCAGCCATCCACTTGTCCCTCTCTGTTGCACAAATCCCAATGTGCAGAAGACCAAAATGCCCTTCCTTTTAAGCCAAAATTACCCTTTTGCCACTACCTTCCTAGACCCGTAACTCACACATATTAACTGCGATGAATACGTACCGCCTGTCGTTGAATTCAGGACGACGAGATCTACTTAACGGTCCTTGGTCAACGTGTCAAAACCCGGTCGTACTAAAAGTCAACTCTTCCCCCTATTTTACCCAATTTACGGTAATGCCCTCAACCTTCCGAACATCATAACTTCCTCCTAGAATGTCAGAATCGGGCGTGCCACCTGTCTACGGATTCGTGACGTCCCGAACTACGTCACAGTCACCGGTCAAAGTTCACTTGACCTCCCAAACTCAAAGTCATCATTTTGCCCGAACTAGGGGCAAAATTGTCATCCGAACCTATTGTCACCAACTAATCACCGATTAAGCTCACTAATCCTTCACTAATCACTGTCTTAACCCTAATTTCTAGGATGGGTCGTTACACATCATCTTTATCTTCATCATCTCTGTGTTTTCCCTTAACCCACGAGAACACCCAAACCTCCAATCCCACACAAACACCCTTAATCCTCACCCTTTTCTATTGACTTGTGAGTGAAAATGGAAGAGGATGCTGAGACGATCATGGTGGTGGCCACAGCAGTGATCGCGACGGCGAGGTAAGGAAAAACTCGAAATTTGGTTTTAGTTTAAAAATGGAAAATCACGTTTTGTTGGTTGTTGATCGTTTTAATGGTTTGGACGAGGTTCTGGGGGATCATACGAACTCAAGGGACTTGGAATTGAGGGCAACGGTGGTTGGAATCATCTAGGAACGGAATGGAAGTTGGTCGTACTGTTCATCGATTCGAAGGTAAAATCTAGGTCCGATTTCATTGTTTGGAGTCCATAGATCGATTAAGGGAGGTTCGACGAAGCTATGGGAAGAACTGGGATGAAAACGTATTAGAATCGAAGGATTGGGAGTTGGGTCGAGTCTGCGCGACCCGAATTGCAGACCCAGATGGAGGTTGAAGACGAGATGATGTCATCATCTGACAGGTGTCAGAGGTGAACCAATCCTGGATCTATACGTGTCACATGTCAGTGCCTAGTCAGCACTGACATATTAGTGATGTGTCCCAATCACGGGCTGCCACGTGCCACTGACATGTTAGTGACGTAGACCAATGGCAAGCTGACATGTGGCACTGTTAGAGTTGTTAGTGATGACATTATGTTGACGTCCTCGTTGACTTTTAAGTTGACCACGTTCGTGGGGGCGCATGAGTGCGAATTTCAATATGGGACTAGTGTCATTCGAGGGGTTTCGACAATTTGGATCCAATGCTAGTGGTTTTGGGTCGATCGGAGATCGTTAGGTTGGTCAAATCGAGGGTTTTAGCCTCGAGAAATGTGTCTAGGACACATTGACTTTTTTGGGAGTCTTGGGGTTTTATTCTATAGACTTACATAGATAGTTAGTGACCTTCGGGTTTGATTAGGACAGGTCCGAAAGTCCCAGAGATGATGGATTAGCCTCGGGGAGGCTTATGGCACGCGTATCGAGGTAGTAGCTAGGACGGTTTGTGAGTGGACTTTTATTTTCTAAATATGATGCATGCATAACTGTTTTATATGTTTTATATATGTGATTTCTGTGATTATGATTGTGGTATTTATGATTTACGTAATTGCACGTATTTCGAGGTTATGGTTTTATACTGTGTTTACATGTGCTTGTGTTTTCAACTGAGAATTTAATGGAATGATTTTGGATTTGGAAATATGGAATCGGGCATGAGACCCATTTGATTTGGAAAGTATCGGACTTGGAGCCCATTTGATTTAATGAAGTGTCTGGTTGAGACCCATTTGGCTTACATTATCGGGCTAGAGGCCCAATCGATACGATATTGGGCATGAGTCCCATTTTTGGTTTATGAAATGGATTTAAGAAAATGGTTTATAAGAAGTATACTTCGGGCATGAGACCCATTATGGATTTATGATGGTTTTGTGGAAATTCTGGGCATGACCCCTTTGAAAGATTTTGAAATGGTTTTATAAAAATGTTTTCCATATACCATCCTTATATGTGGATATGTGGATGGTCTCCTCTAGTTGTCTAGGACACTGGGTTAGTCACGGCGCATTACTTGCGAGGGGTCATTGCACGGAGCGACTGGACCGTATAGTGACTCAGGAGCAAGATTACTAGACGTCTAGGACGTTAGACATCTAGGATGTCATAGATAGACCCAAAAAGACTCCGGGCAGCACGCGTAGCTTAAACCGTGAGATGACGTCTGGGGCGTCAAGCTTCTGGGACGCTGGGCATCTGGGATGCCAATGATCAGTATTTGGATTACAGATCGATTGAATTTATGAACTAGTATTTCTGTGTTTATGGATTTAGGCAGTGTCCCACATGATTTGGATTCACAGTTTTGGGCCTAGTTCCCATACATGGTGATTTTATGGTTTTGGGCTAAGGCCCTAATTATTTAAGGAAGGAAATGACTTTGGTTTTATAAACGGTTTTATTATATTTGAATTAACTGATTTTTGTATGCATGCACACTTTTTACGTGAAGGGTCATGTCAGAGAACAATTGTTTAGATTTTAAATTTTAAATAAGAGTAAATCATTGTTACCTCCTTAATAACTTTTACTTTTATTTAAAACGTTTAATGCTTGTATATTAAACAAAATAAGACCTTACCTCAAATTTTTTTTATTCAAAAGTCCCTAAACATAATTTATAAGTAATAAGTTCCACATGTACCCTTTTATATCTCAATAAAGAGAATTAGTGAATTATTGAGAATTCCTTTAAACAATTAAAAATAATATTGTATTTTTTTGTTCTCTTTGCCTCATGTGCCCCTTAGTGTTTGATTTCTTTGGTCTTTTCGGCTCTTTATTATATTATGCATATAATAAATATTATATATATATATATATATTGTATGTAGGGTATATAATTTTTTTTTTGGGTTGGGGGGCGTTGAGATAGTGGTGGAAACTTGTACGAAATTAACCAAATTATTTAATATCGGACGATAAATATTTTTTAAATTTTAAAAGTATTTTTGAAGAATTACTTCTTTTAATTATCTTACTTTAAGTTAGATTAGATATTCATATTACTTTTAAAATGAGCAAGTGAAAAAAAATATATAAATAGAAGTAATGTTTTCATAATCCTCAATATAATCTTATATTAAAAAAATAAAAATAAAAATTAATGTTGAAATCATGATAGATTTTGGTAAATGTTTTTTAGATTGTTGTTGGATTAGTTTACAATTGGATGACATTAGTTGTAATTTATATAAAAATCATGGTCTATTTTAAATTGTATAGTCATTTGACTAGTCGAAGGACCTATGAATTTAATTTTTCTATATGCAAGTTTTTAAATAAATTTATATGTTAGTAAGGACCTATGAGTTAGATTGTCATTTAAATAATAAGAAGCCGAGAAAATTGACAAAGATAAAGAAGAGTTCAATTAATACTCAATCAATTGTTTAATCACATACCAGCAAATATAAACAAAGTGACATTAAACTAACACAAATATAGAATCTATATGTGCTATGCGTGAATAACAATAATTTTTTAAAGAACCAAATAATGATACTATCAAACCATGGTGCATGATTAACGCAACATTATTCAAAAGAAAAAACTTGTACGAAGAATAGTTAGCAAAAGGAAAGAAATAAGAAAATACTTATTTGGGTGGAGGAGAAAAGCCAAATATTTCACGTTGGCCATAACTCGGATCGAAGTCAACAACGCAGTGGACTTGGGCATGAGGCATGGCTCACTCAAAGGCAATATTGGTGATATAATTGGGCAGAAATTAGAGCCGAAGTAATATATATTGATAGCGGTCAGATTGCCACAGTTATGATCCATGACGATTCACTACACGACGGCACATTGAGCCATTGAGATTGTCGTTGATACCACCATCCTTGAGCTTTTCAATGGTGCACCACCTGAGATGGTCCTTGTAGATGTTGCGTCAAGCCACACACACTATATGAGTGCCCCGAAAAATCTTGATCATTTTCGAGTCAAGGTAGGATCGGCTGATGTGGTGGGTTGTTGTCGGCTTCGCTTGAGTATGGGTGGTTGTCAAAGTTTTAGGGGGTATTCAATTTGAGATTTTAAATGATTTTAGGGAGTTTTCAAATATAGGGGTATTCAATTAGGATTTTAATAGATTTTATACAAATCTAGGTGTATTCAATCTTTCTTTTAATAGATTATTTTAAAACCCTTTAAAATTTACGTGTATTCAATCTATTTTTTAATAGATTATTTTAAAACTCTTTAAAATTTAGGTTTATTCAATTAAGATCGTAAAATACAATGTACAAACACTTGCAGACCTTCATCTTCCTGTCTTCCACTTGAATCCCCATTTTCCCCACATGCCTTTCTTTCCTTACACCTTCTTCATTCCGCAGCTATCGTCTTCTTCTTCTTCACCAAGAAACTCACACACCCAATAAACCAGTCAACCTCACAATGATACATAAGTAGTCCATTTTGGTATTAAATTGCATTTGTTTTTTTTTGTTAAACAAAAAGATTATATAACACCAGTAAAACTAGCCCCAACGGGAACAAAGAGACAACTCAACAACGGATACAGAGTTAGAGCTAGAGCAAACCCTGCAAAAAAAAAAACCACAGAAGATCACAAAGGACCCCCACAACAACCCTACCTAAAAGCTAATGTTCCATCTTAGAGCTTCCAACACATTTATGTTTGAAGCCCTAATCATCAAAGTACTTAAACAGGACCTAACCATATTACAAATACAAAGAAAGATAGCATCTGGAGACCTTGGAGCGTGCCCAAACACAAGATGGTTACGTTACAGCTAGATCCCATAAACAAAAGCAGTAAGAGCAAGTTTGCAAATAATAGATCTGAACGACTTACCACCCCACCAGCTGGCAAGCAGGGGGATAAGATAGTTCCACGAAGGAAGCTGCCACAAAATCCCACATCAAAGCAAAACACGCTCCCACACATAAGAAGAGAACTGACTCAACCCCCTGGGTTTGTTGATCCCAGCTGTCCCAATCATGTTTGTAAGATTCATAAAGCTTTCTATGGCATGAAACAAGCTCCACGAGCTTGGTTCCAACGACTGAGTGCCTTCCTCATACGTTTTGGTGTTCATCTATCGACACCAGACCCAAGTTATGTTCCTTTTGCTCTATGTGGATGACATTGTGTTAACTGGCAATGATTCTGCTGTTCTACATTCTTTTTTCTCTCAATTAGGCACTAATTTTGAGTTGAAAGACCTTGGGCGTCTTAGTTATTTTCTTGGTCTCGAGGTCACGTATGCTGCTGCCAACTTGCATCTTACACAGACATGGTACACCTTGGATGTCCTTAAAAGCCATCATATGCTTGAGTCCAAGCCTTGCTCCACCCTAGTTGCTGCAAAACCGTGTCTCTCCTCCCCTACTGGCTTTCTGCTATCTGATGCCACAAAATACCGTCAAATTGTTGGTGCCTTACAATATATGACTCTCACTCGGCCTGACATCTCTTATGCAGTTCAGTATGTTTCCAAATTCCTGAATTCTCCTACCCAAGCTCATCTTATTCCTGCCAAGCGCATTATGCGCTATTTGAAGGGCTCTTTGGGTCGTGGGCTGCATTTCTCTCCTGTCACTTATCCCTTGTGCATTGTTGCCTTCTCTGATGCTGATTAGGCTGGTTTACCAGATATCTGTTGTTCCACCTCCATTTTTTGTGTTTTTTTTTGGGTCCCAAACTCATTTCTTGGAGTGCCAAGAAACAGCGTACTGATTCCTAAGAGGCTGAATACATAGCTCTTTCTTATGCTTGTGCTGACACCATTTGGATCCAAAGTCTTCTTCGCGAGCTTCGTCTTCCATTATCGTTGCCTATTACTATTCACTATGATAACCTGAGTACTACGTATATGGTTGCGAATCCGGTGTTTCATGCCCGCACGAAACACATAGCCCTTGACTTCCACTTTGTTCGTGAGAGGATTGCTGCCAAGACGCATCGTGTTTTGTTCATTCATTTGCCTGCACAGCTTTCTTATGTCTTCACTAAACCATTGTCCTACGCCCGTTTCGCTTCTCTTGTCTCCAACCTTGTTGCCCTGGTAGTGCACCAATTGCGGGGGAGTGTTGATCATATCAATAGAACGTGAATTTTAAAATTTGAATTGCTCTTAATCTTAGCTTGACTCTGTACAGCCTCATTTTTTATTTTGTACTTATCTGTTGATCAGACTTCCTAGAACTTAGGCGTTGTTGAAGTCTTTCTATTTAGAGGTCACTTTGTGATCTGTGTATAAATTAAGGCACACCTTACTTGAAAATATACGAGAATTATTTTCACTCCCTCTGCAACCACCGCAGCGAGTCCAGCGATCGTACTCTCCCTCTTCACCTACGAACCCAAATCCCTAATCTACATATGAAGCTTGCGACCTGCGAACCCAATCACCCTCTGCAGCTGCGAACCCATATCCCCAAGCTCTCTGCAAGTTCTTCAAAAATCAAGATTCTTGATCTTAATGGCTGATGTAAGTGAAACCCTAATCCTTTCTAGAGGTAATGTAGCTAATTGAATGGATAAATTTTAAGTTTGAGTTGTTCGTGATTCATGATGTTTGAGTTGTCAATGATTCATGATGCTTGCTATTGGTCATGTCCGATCGACCCTCCCCGAAACGATGGCCGATTAACTATGGAGCAATCCGAACATTGACTATGTGAATTATGCCTTCTCTGCAACAGAGTATGAGGGATTGCTTGTTTTAATCCACGACATGTTCAATAGCCAATACGGCCCACTATTAGAGTATTAGCCAATTGATAATTAATTATTAAGTATTATCCTCAAGAATATCAAGGTAGCCAGCGCTTACACGAAATTGTCATGAATATTGAACATTAGATTTTGACAATGAATTCATGCTTGATATATAGGTGAATTTTAATTAATCTACGAAACTAAAGACTATGATATTTTGTAATTTATTTAAATATACATGTGAAAATGTCTAACAACAATATATCAAACACTACTTTCGTTCACAATCAAACTTAATGTTATGGATTTTTCGTCTCATTTTCAACTTTAAATTTTCAATTATTTATATGCTGAAGTTCAATTTTGGTGAAAACTATATAAAGCATTCGGAAAGCTTGATTTAGTATCAATAGATTTGTGTCATATCCCCAACATGAGCTTTTCATGAAAATAGTTAGGGCCACTTTTTTTAATCCACAGCATGTTCAATACCACCCAATTCATAAAAAGAATTATGAATTTAGGCTAAAAATTGAAACCGTATCAAATATAATTGGTGCGGTATTAATGTCATATTTTGGAATACCGTACCGAACCGATCAAATTTACTTGGTACGATTTCAGTATCACTTACATATCAAACAGTACTGAATCATGCCTAGAACTAGGACTAAAAAAACATGACTTTTTGCACTTTTAATTGTATTTTTATACTTATTAATTTACGCACAGTAAAAAAATTTCATTATTTCTGATTTTTACTGCATTTCTATACGTATTAATTTTCTAGGTAAGTAATTCTAAAAAAAAAAAAATTCCTAAGTAACGTACTGTGAGAGTGCTATTATCCCAAGAAAATGTTACTTTGAATTGCCTTAATCAGTGGCACTAGACCCACTCATGCTAAGAGTTAAAGTCTTTAAAATGGATGGACCCTTTGAATTTCGTTGTCATGCCAGGTCTCCAAAATGGAAGACGAAGCAGCCGCCCCCGCCCACCAACCATTTCCAAATTGCGAAACCAACTTCCACCAATTAATCCGTTGCTAACGGCGCCTTAATCAGTGATAAAAATTATCCAAACTCAGTCAAACCCGTGACACATAAAACTCCACAGGTTGCCATTTGGCCATTGGCAGCAACAGGACCCTCCATTGTTTGTCCCTAACTACTAGTGGTCAACCAGGTGACAACAACCCATCATTGCCTCCATTGCTGTAGCCTGCACAATTTGTACCACCTTATGCAAAGGCCCAAGGGCAACAAAACCCCATAATGTTTTTCATTAGGGCCTTGGGCCATCCAAACTGATAACTAGACTTCACCTGAGATGATATACCAACTCATATTCCACAACAACTCATAGTGAAACTGATATAGAGTAGGAAATCTACCATGACATATAATGGAGGTGTTATTGGGAATAACATTGATTATTAGAAGTTTCATCATAAATTCAATCTTCAATCTAAATAAGCTGATGAATTTGATGACTATTAAGTAAATCTTATAACTCATTATTGCATCTCCTTATTTCCTCCACTATCACCACCATTCATGTATTAATTTATTAGAAGGGAAAATTCATGGTTTATATCTTATAACACTTAATGGTTTGTTTATTTTTAGGGAAAATTCCATGGTTTATATCTTCAATTTCAATTTTATATCAACTATCAAAATTGTAGAATGTGCATTTTTTCTGTTATTAAAATTTTAACAACTTCGTTACAATTTTTCGTCAAATCTAATAGCTTTTCCTATCACTGAATTGGTTAATAGTAACTACAAAGTTGATCAATTTCTGAAATGGTTAGGGGTGTTTCATAGTCTATCACTTTGGTGAATTGATTTTCTTCATACTCTGTTATTCCTACATGCTTTCAATTCCGCTAAATACTTCGTGCAAATTCCAAATGGCATTTCATATTGAAGCTTGACACAATAGCTCTTTGTCTGGTATTAAATTGGGTTAAATCTTTGATGGACACATATATTTGTAAAGTAGATATCGCTTGTATTTTTTAATTGGTTGTCGCTGTAGAGTAAATTGAGTTTCTTGCCTCTTGAACCTGTACCCAATGATTTGCATATATTATCACCTTTGATTTAGTTTAGGTACATTGAGCAAGATTGCATTTCAAAATATGATTTCTTTGAGCAAGATTGCATTTGAAAATTCGATTTCTTCATGTTCAAGGACCGATGCTTCTAAAATAGCAGCTTCCATCAATGTTGACGATGATCATAATTAAGCAGAGTAACTAACAGCAGTTTATATATGAATGCAGTCATCTCTACTAATCCCCTGACTGGATTTCCTGAAAATGGCTCACCAAAATTCCCTGTGTCTCAAACATCATCGTCATCTTTGTTGAAATGATGAAATCTAAGTTTTCTATATGCAGACTAGTAGAGAAGATATGTTGAACTGAAGTAATTATTCATTGACTGAACATGAACTAAATACGAGTAAAAAAATACCGAACTAGCAGAAAACCAACAACCACTGAAACACATTCAAAACAGACTCCACAACGACTAGGATACTCCTAATAAATAGGTAAATCAAAACGACCTCCTAAAGAATAGATCTCGCACACATATCAACAGTCAAGCATAAGCTAATTGATATAAATTGATTTTTAGTATACTCCCTTAAATTATATGTACGACAAACTGTCAATATAGAGAGTAAACTTTAGTTCTTCCAGCACTAAAAACTTTATCTCTTAAATTCCTTTAACGAGCAAACTCCAAGCAATTTCTCAGCTTCTTGAACACAGGTAGCTTGAGAGGCTTAATTAAGATATCGGCAATTTGATCATCACTTCTGCAACGAACCAGATCAATAACTCCATCCTTGCACAAATCATGTAGAGAATGAAGTCTCACATCTATGTGCTTACTTTTGCCATGTAAAAATGGATTTTTAGGCAGCTTTATTGCAGATATATTGTAAAAAAACTGTTGTTGAACCTTGCTACTGGCAACCAATTGGTTCAAGTAGTCTTCTTAGCCAAATTGCTTGGCAAGCACATGAAGCTGCTGCAACAGATACAGCTTCTGTTGTTGACAGACTTACAATTTCTTATTTTTTAGAAGACAATGAAATAGCCTCTGATCCCATCATAAAAACATATCCTGATGTGCTCTTTCTATTGTCAGAATCTCTTGCATAATCACTAACAATGAAGCCAAATATACATGATTGAACTCCCTTTTTATACCAAACTCCATAATCTGATGTGCCCAACAAATAACGTAGGATTTTTTTGCTGCTAGGAGATGAAGCTCTGTAGGTTTCTCCATGTAATGGCTTATAAGACTGGCAACATACATTATGTCTGGCCTATTTGAGGTCAAATACATCAGGCAGCCTACAATCTGCTTTAACATTACCTGTCTAGATCAAGTCATCTGCATACAAGCTCACAACAAGTATCTTTCCCCAATCTCCAGTTTTTATGAACACAGTAGGCTTATGTGGACACCTATGAAAAGCCTTCTTTATCAAAGTCAGACTCAATTCGGGAGTACCACGCTCTTGGAGCTTGCTTCAACTCGTACATCACTTTTTTAAGTCTATACACCTTTTCTTCATTCCCTTGATGCGCATAGCTAGGAGGTTGGTTAATATACACCTGCTCCTGCAATTCCCCATAAACGAAAACGGATTTGACATCTAGCTGATAGATTAACTAGGAATTTTGAGCAGCCATTGAGAGCACAGGTCGAGCAGTGTCTAATCTGGCTGCCGGAGCAAACACCTCTTGGTAATTTATGCCATCCACTTGCTTGTAACCTTTTGTCACCAAGCGAGCCTTATGCTTATCAACTTCTCCTGCTGAATTCACCTTCGTTTTATAAACCCACTTGACCCCAACTGTTTTCTGCAGTTATGGAAGTTGTGTCAATTCCCAGGTATCATTCTTCTCAATGGATTTAATTTCAGCTTCCGTGGCTTGTTGCCACTTCGTCTCTTTTACAGCCTCTTCAAATGGTAAGGGATTCGAGCCCGTGAAAAGAGCAAAGTTGACTAGTTCATCATTATGAGATTCACTATCTTCACTGACCTGATAATTGATCATCCAAGTTGGACTTTTTCTTGTGTGATGGGGTTATATTTTTGTTGGCTGAACCTCATTTGGAACAAGAGCAGGTGCATGTGTGTGATGGGGTTCTATTCTTGTTGGCTGAACCTCGTTTGGAACAAGAGCAGGTGCATGTGATTGCTAGACTTCTTTTTTTGCTAGATCTTTCTCAATGCAAACTAGAATATGTTGCTGTCTAGAAAACTTTTCACCTTAATTTCATGTTTTGGCTTCATCAAATATGACATCTTGGCTCCTGACAATATTCTTTGTGAGTGGATTGAACAGCTTGTAAGCTTTGACACATTTTCCTCCTATATGATCTAACTTCTTCCTTTTCTCATCTGGAACATGAGAAAAGGCGATGCAGCCAAAAACTCTAAGGTGATCAATGTTAGAGATCGGGATTCCGACCATTATATAGACTCGGGAGTTCGACCCTAAAACCAATTGGTGATAGGGGGAGTTGCCCAAGGCTATATAAGGCACACATTCTATTTCCTCTTTTCCGATGTGGGACTCTTATCCTCACATCCCAACACGCCCCCTCACGTGTGGCGGCTCTTCCAGCCAACACGTGACGATGTGAGCCCATTGTCCCACGTTCGTATGAGCCCATTATCTCATACCTCTCTCAACTCTTTTTTTTTTCAACCACTAGCAGGTTGTCGTCACTACGCCCCCACGCAGCGAGTGACTGAGCAACGTGTGGCACGTGTGGCGGTTAAGCCATCCACGTGGGATAACCCGCTCTTATACCATGTTAGAGATCGGGATTCCAGCCATTATATAGACTCGGGAACATTGCCAACTCGAGGAGACATGTGTCAAAACAAGAGAAAAGAGTGCAAGTCAGCAAATGAGTGAGGTGGATTCAGTTAGTGAGTGAGTGACGTGGTTGTGCGATGATGAAGCTAAGGGAGTGTCACTATCACATGTAACTGTCATGCAGTGTGTGTGTGTGAGTGTGAGAGAATGTGTGAGAGAGTGTGAATATATGAATTGTAATCGTCGTACACAAAATTAATGAGAATAGAAGTGGTACAGTGAGAATCAGAGAGATTCCGATCACTGTGATACCAAGAACAATTCATTCACATTCAACTTGCATTTTATCAAACACATAGAGTGCATTCTGCAATTCTGTGAATCTCCACAGAATTGCTTGATCGATTAAAACCAAAATTAAGAGTAAGGAAGAGAGTGATCTGTCCTAAACACAAACGAGCTAATCTCGTGTTCAATTCAGCTAGAGAATAAGTTAAGAAGCAAACTTGGAAAACGATGGAACAGTGCACCCGATGAACTTGATTGACTCCTCTGCTTTCTGAAATCCAATAATCAACAGGTGGTTTATGACCATTCCATATTTTGGACAGCAAAGGTGGGACTTTTGTTTAGAATATGCACTTTTTGGAACCTGAATCTTTATTAGCAAGCCTCGAACCATATTTGTAACGCCCCGGAAATTCGGAAAATGTAATATTGTAAAATAATGAATAAAATGACGTTTTTACCCTTGTGATTCGTATGGTCAAATTTTTGACTTTTTGATTGGAGGGTCGATCAGACGTTGATCGATGACCGTGACGTAGTTCGGGATGTCACGAGTTCATAGACAGGTGGCACGTCCGATTCGGACGAACAGGGTGAAAGTTATGACGTTAGGAAATCTAGGGGCATTATCGTAAATTGGACGTTATAAGGGAAAAAGTTGACTTTTTGTTTGACAATTGATATCCATATGACTTGAAGACCGTTATGTTCATCTCGACGCCCTGAGTACAACGACATGCGGCACGCTTGAAACGGACATCGGGTGACCGAGTTACGGGTCACGGAAGTTGGATGGCATTTTGGTAATTATTGCACAGAGGGGCATTTTGGTCATTTCACGGCGGCTACTGTAGCACCACCGTGAAAAACAGAGCACACGGCCATGCCGTGGTGTTTTGGGCGTGCAATTGTTTATGGCCTAGTGGACTGGTGAGTGGGTTTTGTTTATGAGAATTGAGGCAGTGGGAGGCACACATGGACGACCGATCAGAGTTCAGTGCACGAGAGAGTTTAGAAAATGGTCGTGGTCTCTGTGCGTGCGGGAACCATTTTCAGAGACCACAGTTGGTCTCCCACGAGTTGTTGGCCACATTGATCGATCAACCGTGTAAGAGAGTGAGGAGAGGTTTCGTTTGGGTCATTTGGTGCATCAGTGTGAGGGCTGAGGTTGAGAGAGACGGTGAGAAAACAGTTTCGGGTTTTTGGGGGGAAAGCTCAGAGTTCAATTCCTACGGGCTTTGAGGAAAATCTAAACACATAGGGAGACTTCTGGGAGTGACAGAAACACGAAGGTGCTAGAGTTGTAGAGATTGGAGTCCGTTTTGCCCAGGAACCCAAGTTCCAGTTCGAAGGGAAAACCAGTTGGAGGGAAAATTGAAGATCAAATCGTAGGGACATTCAAGCTAAACTAAGGGCCGTTCTAGTCTTCTGGGAGCAAAAGGAAACCAACCACATCGATTTCGAAGGACATCACTCACGAATTGGCCAAGAACGAAGTTCCCTGGTTCTGAGTATTGTCGAGCTTGAGGACGACGACTTCCAGGTAACGGCGAGTTCAATTGTTTGTGCTATTGTGTTCGTCTAAGTCCCCTTAAGCTACTGGTGAAGTTAATTTGGAAATGGAACCGTGTAGGGTGAGTTCCAGACTTCGACTTGTTCGACTGTTTGAGCTTGAGTTGGGTCGTTTTGGTATTAGTCGAGGTTAATCATCAATGCAGACCAAAAATTAATGGATTAGAGAAGGTGATAGGATTGAAAACGGGAAGAATTGATTTAGAATTGAGGGCTAACCGATCAGGTTGAGTCGCGGGTATCAGACCCGTTTAGCAGGCTGTTCGGGTGAGGGAGAAGGCACTGTAGCTTGGTGCGTGGCCTTCACGCGCAACCACTTTGGGCGGCGCGTGACGGTGCGTGTGATGTCATCTCCGATCACGGTCAACATGGAATTTGTTCCTTTCAATCTAATTAACATTTTACCTTTAGGATTCGAGTTGTTCGGGAGTCGTCCGGGATAATTTCGGGAGCTCGGAAGTTTAGGTCCTTGAGGTTTATTTTGTCGAAAAATCCGAAAAATTAGGGAAAAATCATACGAGCTATTTGAGGATGTTTGTAACCCTTCTTGTACGTTTTTACAGGCCCGGACATTTCCAAAGCTACTGAGGAGCGCACAGGGCGCGATTGACGCGTCCTAAAACTGTGAGTGGACTTTTTGATTTCTAAACCGGGCATGCATGACTATTTTACTTATTTATCTTATGGTTTTACATATGATTTTATGATGGTGATATGATATTTCGGTTTTACGTGTTTTCACGCTTTTCGAGATATTCATCGTATTTCACGCATTTCGAGGTTATGGTTTTTGCTTATGCATGAATGATGTTTTGATGAAGTACCTGGATATGATTATGCATGTTACGAATTTATGATGTTTAATTATAATTGTGAAGTGATTTCGGGAATTGCATCGTTTGGAATTTGCATGTGAATTCGGACATAAGTCCTATTATGACGAGATATGATCTCAGAATGATGTTGGAAAACGGTTTATGATGAATCCTGGTTTATTGTGTTTAAAAAAGGTTTTGGGTTTAAAGACCGGGTTGATGGTTGGATCTGGTTTTGGGTTTAAAGACCCGGTTTATTGATGACGGGGGCGGGCCCGAAAATTGGGTTTAAAGACCCGGATTGAGTTTAAAGACTCGTGAGTTTAAAGACTAGGTTATTGTGATACCCCCGAGGCCTATTGATCATGTTTTGAGTTTAAAGACTCGTTGATATCCCGGGATGGCCTAATGTTGAGTTTAAAGACTCAGATGGATCCAACGGTTTAATTGTGATTGTTGATGCATTTTTACTTGATTTGCGTAAATGATGTTTCCAGACGACGGTTTGTGGATTTTGGTAATATTATATCATTTTACTCGAGCTGTGATGATTTTCTGTAACGTTTTACACATGTTTCGGAAAAGAGTTTTCGAATGATTAAATACGGGGTTTTCTTTTCGAATATCTAGTTATGCATGCGTGTTACAAAACTGGAGGGCGAACCCGTTTTCGGAAAACTGTTTACCTGTAAAACTTATGTTTCGGTCCACTCACACTTTGTTGTTTTAAATTCCCTCCAGGTCGTGGTACAAGTGCGGGGGCAAGCGCCGAGGCAGAGGCAGAGGCATAAAGTTTTCCGTTGCGGAGTAATTAGTTCACAGAGTAGGATTTGTTCTTTAACCTGTTTTGTAATATTATGCTCTGTGAAACTGTGGACTTGACGTCCAGTCGGATGTATTTGTTTTAATCTCCCTGGTCTGACAATGGGTGTGATGTAATATTATTTAGTTTTCCGGTTTTTTGGATTCGATTGTCAGACGGGAGCATGATGCTTCCCGATTATAGAGGCGATGATCGGGGTGGGTCCTGTCAATATTGACTATTGAGAATGGTTTGATTCTTCCGCTTGGATACACCATTCCTCTATGGTATATAAACTGTTGTCAGTTGCCTTCAGATTCCATAGAAAGCATCGAAACTTTCAAAGTCTTTGGAATTGTACTCTTCATCACAGCCATTCGAAGAATTTTGATAGTCCTCCCTGTCTAATTCTCAACAAGAGCTTTGAAAACTCTAAATGCACTAAATGCTTCAGATTTTTCCTTCAAGAAATATATCCATGTTTTTTTTTTGCTAAAATAATAAATATGTCATAAAATATGAATAGAAAAAGAGATGGAAGCCGGAAGAAGTTGATTTTCCTTCATCATTTTTGTTCCCCCTTGCATAGAGTTAGGACATAGGGTTTAGTATAAGGACACATGATTTGTCTACCCTTTTATTCTTTACTTGTAATAGTTACTAGAAATATATTTATTTACAACATTCCCTCTTGGATATTTAATATAGTAGTGTTGCTTGACTGTGCACCAATGTGCTGTCTCGTTAAAACCTTGTCAACTAACAATAAACCTATGAGATAAAAATAATCCTAGACAAAGGAAAAATAGTGCAAGACGTGTGGATACAGAGTAGTTGCATCGGGATCTCCGAAGGTAGTTAAAGTTGACTCTTCTGGATCATGAGTAGATGGTACGTCTTTGGGTAGGATGCATTAGAATTGCTACACCAAAACGTTGCCTAGTAAACCTAATAGGAAAACTCGTGGTCGAAGGGAAAAGATGAGCAAATGCATATGATTCGAATCATGTTGTCTTTAGGATGCATTATTAATGGAGTGACTCTATCAAAAGTGTGCCTTGTTAAAATCTAACCATGTAACAAAACTCAATGGGATAAAATAACTCTAGTCGTAAGACGAAAGAGTACAAAATGGTCAAGCGAGTATCCTTTGAGATACTTAGTATACTTCCAAGTACTTGATATATGTAACACCCCGGAAATTCGAGGATTTTAATATTGTAATTTAATATGTGAATTGACATTTTTACCCTTGTGAATGGTATGGCCAAATTGTTGACTTTTTGATTAGTGGGTCAAATGGACTTTGACCAGTGACCGTGACGTAGTTCGGGACGTCACGAGTCCATAGACAGGTGGCACGTCCATTTCGGACGATCAGGGAAAAAGTTATGACTATCAGAAGTTCGGGGGCATTACCGTAAGTTGGACTTCACGGGCGAAAATGTTGACTTTTCGTTTGACAACTAATTTTCACATGACCCAAGGACCGTTAGGTAGGTCTCGATATCCTGAGTCCGTAGGCAGGCGGCACGCCGAAATCGGACTTCGTATGGCTGAGTTACGGGTCTAGGAAGTGAGGGGCATTTTGGTAATTATTGAACCAGGGGCATTTTGGTCTTTTTCCCTGGTTACTGTAGCAACCGCGGGGGAACCATGGACGGCACCACCATGTGCGGTGGTTCAGTGCACAATTGATTATGCTAATATGTGCTGGAAAGTCTGGGCTGTCTTTTGCTTTTGAACGTGGCCTGAACCGTCCAGCCTGCACGATCAAATTGTTAATTGAAATTCGAAGCTTTCGGGGGACAAATTTCAGTGGAAAATTTGGACTTCCACGAGCCTCTGGGACAGCTGAGGTTATTTAAAACTAATTAGAATATGTGTGAGCATCACTCTGCCATTAAGAACACTGAGAATTGATGAAGAAAACCAGAGAAACCATTTCGGGCAAAATTGGAGGGAAAATCGGGTTTTAATTTCTGGTGAGTGTTGGACCAAAACAAGGCCTGGTTTAGTCTTCTGGGAGTGTTTGGAACTCAACCACATCGAAATTGAAGGCTAACAGCCTTGGTTGAGCTAGGACGGAGGCTGCTGTTTTCAGGGAAGTTGCAGAGCTTGGGACGACAACCTTCAGGTACTTTCAGACACAATTGATTGTTCATTTTGGTTCGTTTTGATCCTATTATGCTTCCTGTGAAGTTAATTGGACAATGGGTTTGAAACCAGGAAGTTCTGGTGATTGACCCGATTGGTTGATCGCGGGTCGATGGGTCGTTTGGGGATGTGTCGAGGTTGATTTTTGTCACAGAACCTAAATTGGATAGTTAATGAACATGTTAGGATCAAATTGGATTGAAATCGAGTAAGAATTGGTGGGTATTCAACCGGGTCAAGCCGCGGGTGGCAGGCCCGTATTACAGACAAACGGGTGAAGGAGGTGACACTGTAGCTACAGTGTCAGGCGCGTGACTTTCACGCGCAGCCACTTTGGGCGGCGCGTGAGGGCGCGTTGGACCTTATCTCCGATCACGATCAACATGACTTTTGTTCCTCTCATCATTCTGAACATTTTTGGTGAATTAACCATGTTGATCTGAGATAAGCTTTGATGGGTCGGTTTAGGGCCGGTTACCTCGGGAAACGTGTTGTACGGCTTCCCCGGGCCGGTTTCTATTTCGGACTTTGTGGTTAAACGTTTAAGACTTGTAGTGACCCTTACATGTGATTTGGACTGACAGGAATTGTACGATAATCCCGGTACAAGTTCGTACGCGCAGGTTCACCGCGGGATTGTACTGTGAGTGGGCCCGTTTTCATTAAACCCTTGCATGCTTAAATGTTTTCTGATTTACTTATATGTTCACATGCTGGAATCTATAAATGGTTTTGATGATATTGAGATTTCGGTTATGGCACGTCTCGCGGTATTTGGGCATGAGACCCGTTTAATGAAACGTAACGATCGGTTCGGATTTTACCTATGTATACATATATGTTTGCATGTGGATATCAATAAAATGTATTTGGTACTGCACTGTATAGATCCTTCCATATTATATTGTCTCCTCCGGATGAGGTACCCCGGAGAGGTCACGGACGTCTAGAACGTCCAGCGTCTACGACGCTAAGCATCAGGGATGCTGTAACCGAACAGGGTTCGGGGTTTGAACTCGGAAATTGAGACCCGAGTGGCACGCGTAGCCTTGTGATTGTGACCTTATTGACGTCAAGGACGTCAGACATCAGGGATGTCAGATTGGAGTGTATAGTGCAGCAACTAAAATTATGGTTATGGTTTTATTACATGCCTTATGATTCATGTTATATGACTTATGATTTTAAATGATGATGCATGCATGTTTGGAAAACGGAAGGGGTAAATTATATGTTTTACTTATCAAATGATTTTATAAACTTGAGTTTCGGCCCACTCACCCTTAATGTTTTTGGTAACCCCCTCCAGGTCGTGATATTGAGGTAGAGGAGGAACCTGAGGCTGAGGCATAGATCTACTTCTGCGTACCTGAACCCCTGTTGGGTGGTGTACCCGCAGGTTTACTATAGTGTCGTGCCTGGTAAGAATTGAGGATGTGGATTTACCTGCAGACTTAATTATTCTGGATATCCACGACTTCGATATAATCCTAGGGATGGATTGGCTGTCGGAGCACAGATCGCTCATCGATTGCTGTAGCAAGCAAGTGATTCTGCGAAGCCCGGGTTTGCCGGAGGTTATCTTTCAGGGGGAACGTGATGGTTCGCCTCCTGAAGTGATTTCGTCGCTTACTTCTACCAAACTTCTACGGAAGGGAGGCCAGGCTTATCTGGCGCATGTCGTGTCGGAACGGGTTGATACTCCGGGTATCGACGAGATACCGGTGGTATGTGAGTTTCCGGATGTGTTCCCGGAAGACTTACCTGGATTGCCACCATCGCGGGAGATCGAGTTTACAATTGAACTACTCCCGGGTACCCGACCTATATCCCAGGCACCATACCGGATTTCGCCGGCCGAGTTACGAGAACTCAAGACTCAATTGCAGGAGTTGGTGGATTTGGGATATGTCCGACCGAGTACTTCACCGTGGGGAGCACCGGTGTTGTTCGTGAAGAAGAAGGAGGGAAGTCTCCGTTTATGTATTAACTATCGACAACTCAACAAGGTGACGCTGAGGAACCAGTATCCTCTACCCAGGATCGATGACCTTTTTGACCAGTTGCGGGGAGCTCAGTGCTTCTCGAAAATTGATTTGCGGTCTGGGTATCACCAACTGAGGATTTCGGAGGAGGATATTCCGAAAACTGCTTTTCGAACCCGTTACGGACACTACGAGTTCCTTGTTATGCCATTTGGTTTGACGAATGCTCCAGCAGCATTCATGGATCTGATGAACCGGGTCTTCCGACCCTATCTAGATAAGTTCGTGATTGTGTTCATCGATGATATTTTGGTGTACTCGAGGAGTGCCCGTGCACATGAGGAACATCTACGGTTGGTCTTGGAGAGGCTGAGATAAGAACAATTGTACGCCAAACTGAGCAAGTGTCAGTTTTGGCTGAGCAGTATTGGTTTTCTGGGACACGTGATATCGACAGATGGGATTTGCGTGGATCCCCAGAAAACAGAAGCGGTGACCAACTGAGCTAGACCGACAACAGTAACCGAGGTGCGGAGTTTCGTCGGATTAGCAGGTTACTACCGGAGATTCGTGGAGGGTTTCTCCAAAATTGCTGCACCATTGACTCGTTTGACTCGGAAGGGAGTGAAGTTTATCTGGGACGAGCAGTGCGATCGGAGTTTTCAAGAGTTGAAAGATCGATTGACCACTGCACCTGTCCTCGCATTGCCGGATGACAGTGGAGAGTTTGTGGTCTTCAGTGATGCATCGCTGCAAGGTCTGGGCTGCGTGTTGATGCAAACTGGAAAGGTTATCGCCTATGCATCCCGGCAGCTGAAGACCCACGAGTTGAACTACCCTACCCATGATTTGGAGTTGGCAGCGGTGGTTCATGCCCTGAAAATCTGGAGACATTATCTATTCGGCGCAACGTGTCGGATATACACCGACCACCAGAGTCTTAAATACTTATTCACTCAGAAGGAGCTTAACATGAGACAACGGAGATGGTTGGAGCTGCTGAAGGACTATGACTGTACGATCGAGTACCATCCTGGTAAGGCCAATGTGGTGGCGGATGCACTCAGCAGAAAATCAGCAGGATCAGTTGCACACCTGGGGATGGTGTATCTTCCCTTACTGGTGGAACTCCGGAAGGTGGGAGTTATTTTGGGTACGGATGCACATGGAGCTTTGTTGGCCAGCTTCCATGTATGCCTAATAGTAAAGGCATAACCAGTTTGAAAATGCAACTTTTGTGAGTCTAATAGGTAAACCATGTTAGCATACCCAATAAGACGTGCATCATTCCGAAGATCAGGGGAGTTTGATCCATTCCTCGATGCACAAGGATATAATAAACTCATATCTGTGGTAACGGCCCGTCCTTAATTCCGGGATTAGATTAGTGACTAATCGAGGATTAGTGAGGATAATCGGTGATTAGTTGAACGAAATCGGACAAACAGTGCAAAATGACCATTTTGCCCCTAGTCGTGGGTAAAATGTTGACTTTTTACCCGGGAGGTTCGATGGCTGAGGGCCGAGGACCTTTACGTAGATCGGGTCGATACGAATCCGTAGACAGATGGCACGCCAAAATCGGATGTCAGACGGAGAAGTTATAGTTCACGGAAGTTTCGGGTCATTATTGCACGTTTTACGAAATGAGGAGTTTTTGTACTCAAGTGGGCCTAGATATTTTAGGAAGGCCCAATGGATCACTCATCCATTACCCATTGAAATTGTATTCATGCATTTCCCATTCCTTTGTTCGTGCAAACCAAACCCACACAAACCCGATCTCACCCTTGAACCCAAATCCATATCCCTTCCCTTTTGATTCTGTGAGAGGCCAGGAGAGGAGGGAGGATGAGTATGTGGTGGCTAGTGATGATAAGGGCCGCCGTGGACGGCGGCGGTGGCCAGAACCCCATGTAACCCGATAAACGCCTATTTCCATTTTTTAAATTTCAATTTCAAGTTTGGGATGTTTAGGTTGTTATCTGAGGATTAGGGAGTAGTTATTGGGTTGATATGGTGGCTAGAGGATAGGTTTGGATGGTAGGAAGTGGCTGAGCCACCCTGGTTCAAATCGGGAAAATTGGCCGTGAATGGAGGGTTCAAACCAAGGGGTTTCAGGGGGTTTTTCTTCATTCTTTTTATATGGTTAGATTCCTAGGGATGTGAGGAAGAGATTAGGATTGAAAAGGGAGTGAATCAGACCAAAATAAGGGAGAAAAACAACTGGACCGGTCACGCCGGTCGGACCGGTCACGCCGGTCGGACCGGACCAAAAACCAGCAGACCGGTTCGAACCCGGTCTGCCGAAGGTTGAAGACGGCTACAGTGCCCGGCGCGTCACTCCCACGCGTAGGGTTTTCTGCCGGTGCGTGTGGGTGCGTGTCCCACATTTTAAGGATGCTTCTAACACACAAAATCATCCTTTCGATGTAACGGACATTTTGGGACTGGTTTCGTGTCGATCGGACCTCGTTTCGATAGGTTTCGGGGTGTCCGAAAGTTTAGGATCTAGGTTAAAAATACTTAAAAATTTGGGAAACTTACGGGGCTTAAGTGAGAGGTTAATAAGGTAGTTAGTAACCGTATAAAGTGATTTGGACAGGTTTGGGAGTCCCGGTGATGGTGTTTGGCCCGGAAGAGCCGTATGGCACGCATATCGAGACGACAGCTCGGACGGTCTGTGAGTGGACCTTTTTTTTTTCTAAACTGATACATGCATAAATGTTTATTATGTGTTTTAATACATGTTTTGTGATGCCATGAGTGCATTTGTGTGTGTTCACGTATTGGCACGTATTTCGAGGTTTCGGCCTTATACGGTGCCTATACGGGGTTTGTATTTATACGATGGTTTAAATGAAATGGTTTTGGTTTTAAAAAGGATAAATTCGGGCATGAGACCCATTTGGTTTGTCTCGGGCATGAGACCCATTTGGTTTGTCTCGGGCATGTAGCCATATTGGTGACCTACGGATCAGAGTCGTGGTGGCGGCGAGTGCTTTGTGCACAGCGACGGACGATACGACGCTCGCCTCCGAACTGGGATCCGTTCCTTCTGGAGAGGTCACGATGCACATACCGTCGTCAAGCAGACATTGGAGGCTCAACTTCGAAGTGTTGATGGTTCAGGATATCGATCGGTGATGGGTGCACCATGATCTAGAGGTGGTCGTGTCGGTTGATACGTTCACGGCGACATACCAGGATTGAGGGGGCCCTGGACGGATGGTCGCACGCATCACTACGATCAGAGTCATGACTGACCTTGAGATATCGGGCTCGATGCCTAGTTGAGTCATGTGTTCGGGTATGAGACCTAGTTACTTTATGTTTATGATTTCGGGTCGAGGACCCTAAATGGATTTCCGGATTCATGACGGTTTATGGGGACGGGGCATGAATGTTTTCGTTATATATATATATATATTCATATACCTTACTTATTTGGAATGTCTCCTCCGGGGAGGGTCGTTGGCCTGGGTGGACCCCGGAGTAGTCACGGAGCACTAACTGAATGGAGTCGCCCCCGTTGGGTGCCTTACTCTCAGGAGGGCTTGGATTGTAACCCTCAGGGAGGGTCATTGATCTGCGGACTTTGACTTGGGTGGACCCTGAGAAGACTTGGGCTTTGAGACCCCGGGTAGCACGGGCGTAGCTTTAGAAACCGTGACAGGTTGATTATGTGATTTATATGTATATGTTATATGATCTATGCACTGGTTTTGGGCTCAGTCCCACATGAATTTGGGCAGTGGACCATATGATTGGTTTCATTTAAGGTTTTGGGCTAAGGCCCTAATAACTTGGTAAATTGTTTTCGAATTCATGCATACTTTTTAGTGAAGGGTACAAATATCTTTATGAAAATGTTATTATAAATTATTGTTTTTTCCACTCACAAGTTTTAATGTTTTGACTGCCCTTCAGGTTGATTACGGATGTGGACTGTAGCAGAGACCGAGACATCACATACCTCCTCCGGATCCTGGTGTACTCTGAATCCTCGAGCGGGCTAATGTCGGAAATTCCCTTATCTGACACTCAGTGTTAGACGGGATCAGGAACGTCCCGCGTTAATCCCGGGGGGATTGGGATGTGTCCTGACATCTTTTGTACTCCAAGGTATTGGAAAATGTTTTTTTTATGTCATTCTAGTGGTGGCGTGTTGGTGCAGTGCTAAATCTACTTAGTAAGATCACAACGAATGAAATGCCAAACTTAGTGCATTGAGCCAAGTATAATCATGCGACTATTGCACTTAGATATGAAATTTCTGGTGTCAATATCTCTTCGTTATCGTCTATAGTACGAAACGAATCCTTCTTAGGATCTAGATTACGGGCAATCATGGGAAATCTTGAAGGTTTCATTTTATTCTCATTAAAGTGATTTAACATCTTCTGGATGTAATTCGATTGATAAAATAAAATCCTATCTTCATAGGGCTCGAGCTTTAGGACAAGACAAAAGTTCATTCTCCTAAGATCCTTCAAAATCTAACTTCAAGTCCTTGGCCATTTCTTTGATCTTTTCAGGAGTACCAATCACATTGTTATACGACATCTATAAACACCCATGGGCATTATAGTGAATCCGGAGTTTTTTTCTTAATAAATACCCATGGGCACAATTTATTATTCACATATCATACTTTGATAAAAAAAAAAACTCACTTAGATCGTTATACGACATCCATCTGGATTTTTTTTTATCCGTAAAGGGAATGCAAATCGAACAAATAAAGAGTATGTTCCATGGTCTAGAACTATTTGCATCAGATACCTTAAGTTTTTCGACAACTACATCCTTAAGCTACATACTCAGTTTTTCGGAGACTACCAAATTGATAAGGTATCAGAACATTATGTCATCCATTACGAGAGAATATATTTCCTTGTAATCAATCCTAGGGTGTTGCAAAAATCCTTGTGCTACTAGATGAGATTTGTATCTCACAATCTCGTTCTTCTCATTACGCTTCCTTACAAATACCCATTCAAATCCTATAGGTTTAAAATAGGGAGGTAGGGGAACTACAGGTCCAAACACCTTCCTTTTTATCAAGGAATCTAATTTAACATGGATTGCTTCATTTCATTTTGGTTAGTCTTCTCTACTATTGGCATTCATCAATGGAGCGAGGTTTGATATCATCACTGATTATTATTTCACTAGCAACCACACATATAAATATAGCATTGATGATAATATCATTTTGATTCCATATCTCATATAAACATGCATAATTTACTGAGATCTCTCTATTCTCGGGAGTGGGTTCAGATGTTGGAGCATCCCTCAACATCGTCTCTTCTAGGAGAAACTTATAATTTGAAATCATCTCATGAGATGGATAAGTTGATCTTAAGATGTATGAGGGATTCGATTGTGCCAAATTTATCCTCCTCTAGGTATGTGAATCCTTCAAACCTATTCATATACCTCACTTATGGCAGAGACATATGTCTGATTAGCCTCCATGGTCATACTTCGTTCGTCTAGAACATCCATCTAGTACAGCACGTCCTACGAGGACATCTATCCATGTAGGCACATTTACAGTAACTTTATGTGATCTTATCACTTTTGTTAGATTAGTGAAAGTGTCTAGCATTTATTTAGATACACTCTTTAGATCTGAAATTCTTCAAACTTCGTTCTCATATTTTGTGGATACATTCTATGTCAATTCATGTCGTTCTTCAAGAATGCTGACGTTCTTATCTCCCCCTATTAGCATGAATATTGTCTCGTCAAAGTGACTATCTACAAATCTAGCGATAAAGAGATTACCTGTCAAGGGTTTTAAATAGCGTATAATGAAGGGGGATCCATAACTAACGTATATGCCCGTCCTTGCATTGAGATCCCATTTTTTTGTTGTGGCAGTGCAATTGGCATGTAAACTAAACACCTGAAAATATGTAAGTGCGAAACATTAGGTTCATACCCAGCCATCAATTGTAATGTGGAATAGAGTTGGGTGGCAGTGAACCTCAACTAGATTGACATGGCTACATGCAACATTGCATAGCTCCACACAAAAGTTGAGAGCTTGTTGCATATAACCAAAGTCCCTACAATCATTTGGAATTACTTAATGAATGTTTCTGCAAGACCATTTTGGCTGTGAACATGGGGAACCAGATGTTTAACATCAATCCTAAGGGACATGAAATAATCATCGAATTATTTTGGCATAAACTCTCTAGCATTATCAAGTCTTATGGATTGTATATGATAAGCCGAGTGGTAGGCCCTCAATTTAATGATTTGGTCGAGGAGTCTAGCAAACACAGCATTGCGTATGGACATTAGTGTCACATGTGTGGGACTAGTGATCCCGTCCTCCACATCTATATCATAGGTTTTACTAGTTTTGATTCTGATGGTGACGAACCAAACCAGTGTTCCTCTCATTTCAGACTTTCAAGGCTGAAAGAGCGCAGTTCCCACCATGTAGACCTTTACCACGATAACCTCAACCACGTGGGCCATGGTTATGCTGAACTCAATTAAACGGGTGACCGTCATGTCTAAGGCAGTTACGCGCTTTGTTGGTGAAAATAAAGCATAAGAATATGAACTCTATTTTCAATAGTTAAAACCTTGCAACCATACAAATAAGGAGATAATATAGCAATATAACAAAGATCGATCCTACAATGACTATATATCAACTTTTTCCCTAAGCTTACTACAACTACTATCCAAGAGAAACATTAAGCATGAAAGGAAGTTCAATGAAACACACTATTTTTAGAGACTATTCCATCTTTTAACTTGTCATGAATTCCTGTTACAAGATTATTTTTTACCCTCCACTTCTCAACGCAAATTCATCAACGATTTATGTAAACAAGGTAGCTAATCAAGTAAACATAAAACAATAGTAATTCAAGCAGTAATTAGAAATTATATGGTATTCAACATAATGGAAATCAAGGGCCAAAATCATATGAAGAACTACATGATCAGGGCGTCAAGTATCCCTAATTCTATGAAAACCTACTCACAAATCATGTTGATAACAATCATTAAATAAGTCATGACTACAACATAATAAAGAAAGGAAAAAGAGTAAAAACCTAAGACTGGAAGCAAGCCAAGAACTCACCTAAGCCTCTTCCAATGTTATCTGTATTCAACCTTCTCTTCTTATACCAAAAAAACGCCACCTCTGATCAGATTAAAACTTTGGCTAGTCTATTGTGCAAAAACTCGGAACCCCCAACTTACGTTAAAGACTCATTTAAATACTTTTAGTGCTTCGCTTAAAAATTAGGAATTTAAAGCAAAAAATAAAGGACCAAAAGTCTCTTAATGAAATGCTAAAACCAGTTTCCTAGTCTAGTAGGGACATGGGCTAGGTTGCGGGTTGGGCTGTGATTTGGGCCACGACTAGGGCTGTGGGCTTGAAGCATGTTAAGGAACACAATTGGGACTTGGCTGAGAGTTTTGAAGGACTTTCCATTGCTTGTCTGGGGCTAGTTATAAGACTCGATTTAACACACATATGAGGTATTTCCGAGACATGTCAAGTACATGTCTTGGCATGAACCTTAACTCTCCTTGAACTTGATATGCAAGTTCTCAGACATGGATTCAGGGCCATCAAGGCTCAATTCAAGACTCTTGGTTCTGTCCCTAAATAGGGTGCATGGTTGCCTCTTGACTTGACTTGAGAGTTGAACCTCAACTTGGGACATCTCATTCATTTGAACTTCGATTCGAGTCATTCTTTTTACATTCTTTACAAAATTCATCTATCTTTCCAAATATACATAAATCTCAGAATATTAATCAATTTATCCTATTGATGGTACAAATTCATTCAGAAGGTATATAAGGGTATTGAATGACATCTAAAAAAATGCATAAATGATGACTGAACATGCCCTAGGCCTCTACCCTGACTTTCTCCATCATGTGCCCATCATTTTATGCCTCAAGAGGTAGGTGTCTGAGAGCCTTCTCAAGTGGATCTACAACCAAGAGTTAGTAATGGGTTTCTGTAATAACACATCCATCATATTCAGAGGAAAATCAACAGTAGGTTTAGCAGGATATTTAATTGGATCATGAATAGAGAGTGTCTGCAATTGATCTAGCACTTTGATGCAATTGATCTACCATATCTCTGCCATCCATCATTCTTGAGGCTCATCGTATCAAACCCAGAAACCAAAAAACCTTCGCCGACGTTGCTTGAGATTCCTTATGGTTCCGAACCGCGAGATTGCCACTAATCAATTCTTCTAGACAAGGCGAAGAGAACCCTACCTCATTCACAATCATTGGTGGTGGGCTCTTTTTCCTGTTCTCGTCTCCGACAGTGAAGCGCGCCTCATCCTCATCGAGCTTTTATAGCGAAGGAGAGGAGTTGGGTTTGCTATGGCACGAAAGAGGTGTAGAGTTGAAGGATTTGGGCAGCTTGTTTTGGTATTCACCTAACATACTCAATGAGGCTTTGTTGAACCGGGACGAGAACCCCATTTATGCGGATCAGGGCCTAGTTTCGTCTTCCAGTAGCAGAGTTTCACTTTTGGCAAGAAATCCATCAATGAGAATTGCACGAGAAAGGTATAAGAGTGAGATATTAGTTTGACTTTGATTCTCCGTGCAAGCGCTGGGTTGTTTAATGGGTTTAGGAGTGGTGATTTGGGCTCTCTGTGCATTGGTTATGACACGCATAGTTTTGAGGCTCAAACTGATGCTTTGGAGGTTTGTTTTTCAACTGCATTAGTTGATTAATTGACTTTGAATGTCAAAAATGGCTAAATTTTGCCTGTTAATTTAAAAAATATCAATTTTTTATAAAAAGAAAATGTAAATATAATAAGAATAAGAATTTCACTTAGATGGACTCTTATATCCTTATGATTACAACCTAATTATAGTTTTTAAAAAACCTTTTAAGTGTAGTGGTTTCAGAAAATAACGGTCAAACCCTACTATCTACACTTCACCTCCATCACACCTCAATTGATCATCGATACTTGCGCAATCAGAGTAACCAACCATTAATTTCTTGGCATCAATCCAAATCCAAAAAACCTTCCATCACCATTAAAATAGATGTAAATACTGATAAGTTTTCAGTTCAGACAATCAAATAATAATAAATATTCAATTGTGAACAAGTCATCAATCATCAGCTTATCATTTGGATACTTGGGGATTGGATGGGATGAAGTCTCTATTGACAAGACCCTTCCTAATAAAGCTTTGATAATTGTGAAACACCCTCATCCCATCATACAGAGTATAAGTTATTGTACAATATATAAAAGTACCAAAATCCTACTTTGGAAAAGTTAACGAGTGTGCAATGGTGATATTATTTCTTCGTCTCATAAAATATATATCAAAATTATGTGGCCTGCATTTTTCTGAATTCTCCATTTACAAAATTATGTGGTAAGACCTGAACACAAACATTAGTGATCAAATATAACCAATTCTCAAATACTCTTGCATCAATCACATATACAATATGTGCTACGCATATATAAAGTCGGGATTTGCACGGAGTCCTACATCATTCGCGCGGTCTCGGGATCTGCATGGAGTCCTACAATGTCTGAGTAACATCCCTGGGATCAGACATTGTCTGGGTGGTATTCCTAGGATCTGTCTATGTTTGGGAAATACTATATGATGACATCCCTAGGATTAATTATCTATAGGATTCACTCACATCCAAACAATGTCATATAGTGACCTCCTTGAGATCGAGTCTCCTCAAGGGAATTATATCTCATTAGGATGGCTATAGTGGAAAAAAAGTTTCCATAAATCCAAATCATTTCTTTCAAAACCAATCTTTGACTCCAAATCCAGGTCCAAACATGTTCAAATCGGGCCCAAACCCAAAACATCGATCCCACAAAAATATTATAAAACTCATGTCTAGAAATCAATCAAATCCTAAATAAGTATTCTAAATCTGGAAAAATTATCAAAATACATACATTTAGAATCATTTATTCAGCCAATTGTAAGTAAACTCATGCAATAAAACATTTAAAACATTCAATTATGCATACATCACAGTTTATTAAAAAGTTTCCACTTTGACAGGACCCATCGCTAATCCCTCAGGATTAACGTGAGATGACATACTCCCGTCTGACACCACGTGTTAGACCAGGGATATTACCGTGACCCACTCAGCGTTTCTAGAGTACGCAGCTTCATGTGATGCCTCGGTCTCTACTACAGCCCGCATCCGCGATCAACCTAGAAGGTGCCAAAACAATTAAAAAGTGTGAATGGACAAAAATAAACAGTTTGGAAAACCAATTTACGAAAAACATCATTTAACCCTCTGTTTTATAAAGCATGCATGCGTAATCCATTAAACCATTATTTTCCAATAAAACAGTAACATATGAAAACAAAGGCTTTCATCGCAAAACCAACACATGTGAAAATATCTGGACAAGAACAATAAATAAAAAATGTGACCCATTCTCATATCCCACATCTGTCTCATACCATCATATCATCATCATCACCAGTCACGATATCAAAAATGTAAATCAAAGGCTTTCATCACAAAACCAACACATGTATCTTGACCATATTGAATACTTGCTCTAGTCGACATAATCACAAATACGTTGTTCTAGGGTTCCTCTGGCCAACCATGGCCCTGAGCTCCAAGCTCGTACAATAATTGAACCCTCTAAAGCCACTCTACGATAGCACACAATATTCGATGCCCGGTCCTGATTATCAATGAACAGTCAACATCGGATCCAATCCTATTACTATACCGTGTCCATCTCAGATTCAATCTGATGATCATAACACATTAATCAGAATGATCAACACTCAACCATTACACTATCAAACATGCACTACTCACAGGTGCACACATGTCACACAATCACATTGACACTATTCATAGGCCTGCTCAAGGACTGCACTCAAGCAACATCCGAGCTATGTCCGGGGACTGAACATGCACCATCCTGACACGTACCAGTATCCATAATCAAGTCCACACACCATGTCAATCTCGGATCTAATTCGTCTATCATATGGTTGGCATGGTAGCCATTCATGATCCAACACTGGAACATGTCTATCTTATCTCCTCTTTAGACAGATCACATCGTAATACTCAAAATCCTCTTCGAGTTCTCCTAGTCACCCGACCAACACTTGAGATGTGTCCAACACATACTTATCGAGAACTCCAAGACCAACCGACTTATGGCTACCAAGAAGTACCAATCCTACTTGAAAATTCCTATCGGTTACTTGCGCCGACCCCCATCCTGATGATGCGAAGGGTCGGATCCTGAAGCTCTACTGTAACGTCTAATCCAGCAATATGGGTCTCATGGGAACACTGCCCAACAATGCTCTATAGTCATCTACCTCCAGCAATCCTCTCAAACCAAATCAATTTGACTTCCTCCCGAGTCAATTGTGTCAACGACTGCAATCTTGGAGAAAATCCTCTGCTAAATGCCTGTAATACTCAACTAGTCCGAGAGACTCCAAATCTCGATTACCGTGCTTGGTCGACATTAGTCCCAAACCATCTCGATCCTCGGAGGATCCACACTAGTCATTTAAATAGTAAGAATATGACCCATAACACCAACACGGGTCCATCAAACGGATGCTCACTCGACTTGGTATTTCACTGCTTCCCTTGAAGGTATTCAAGACTAGGCTTAGGTATTCCACAAATGCCTTCGCACATGGTATCAATAACCTAATTTCTAAAACGATCCAAACTCGCAATGTCCATACTGAGTTCGCAAGCGGTTATAGGAATATCCCATTTCCTTGATCCTCAATTGATGACATCCAAGTACATCCGACGTAGATGTGAATACGAATCCACGAAACCTAGAAGTGAAAAGTGATGAAGAAAGTTCACTAAGAAGAACTTCCATGATAAGGATTTTTGTTCACATTGTCTCTCTGTTCGGTTGCTGATACGCTTAGAATACGCATTAAAATAAATCCGTAATTCAAGTATATACATATGTTATAACGACCCGTCCCAGAACTTAAAGTTTAGATAGTGATTAAGATGGGATTAGTGAGCTTAATCGGTGGTTAGTGGTCTCGTTGGGGTCGTTAGGGTAGAATGACGATTTTGCCCCTAGTTCGGGCAAAAAGTTGACTTTTAGTTCGGGTGGTGTAACGACCCGTCCCGAATTCTGGGATTAGATTAGTCACTAATCTTGATTAGTGAGGTTGAACAGTGGTTAGTAGGGCGGAATCGGACAAAATGTGCAAAATGACCGTTTTGCCCCTAGTCGTGGGCAAAATGTTGACTTTTTGATCGGGCGGTCAAATGGACTTTGACCGATGACCGTGATGTAGTTCGGGACATCACGAGTTCATAGACAGGCGGCACGTTCGATTTCGACATCCGAGGAGAAAGTTATGATGTTCGGAAGTTGAGGGGTATTTTGGTAATTTGGTAAATTGGGGTCAAATGTTGACTTTTTGACCGGGAGGTCCGATGGACGAGGGCCAAGGACCGTTATGTAGGTATCATCGATACAAATCCAATGACAGGCGGCATGCCGAAATCGGAGATTCGACGACGAAGTTATGGTCAGGGAAACGAATTTACGAACCGAGGCTCGGATTAAAATAATAATATAATAATGAATAGTGACCGTTGACTGTGCACCTCCGGATGAGTGACAAGTGTCACCCATCCCTTGTTTCCAGCTCCTTGTTTCCCTCCAAACATCATCATTACTACATCATCATTCCTTCTCCATCTTTTCCCCATTTTCTTCTTCTTTGTTTCTTACCCGTGGACCTTCAAAAATCAGTGTGGGAGAGTTGGGAGAATTGGCTCCCTTCCTCTGCCGTTCTTGAGAGAAAAATGAGAGACTAATGGATTGGGATACCAGGGGAAACACGAGGGATTGAGAGAGTGTTGAATTCTGGGTTTCGAATTTTAGAAAAATTGGGGGGAAAATTCAAAATGGAGGAATTGAGCCGTGAGGATCGAATTGGTGATTACTTTCAGCTTTTTGGGAGTGCCACGATCATAATCGTCGAAGGAGCGAAGGAAATTGGCAACGTTTTGGCTCTGAACACACTTGGTGACAGAGGAGGAAATTCGACCCTGAGTCGTGGAGTTTGAGGCTTCGAATGATTCAATTGACGTGGGGAAACTACTTCTCATGATCCCACGATGCTTCTGGGTTCATCAATTGAAGGAAAACATTGGAGATTAGCTGACTTCCATGGTTGCACAGTGACGGCTATCGAGCTTGAGTCGTGGCATTTGGGGCTTCGATTGATGCAATTGATGGAGGGGAACTGTCTCTCATGGTCCAGTGATGCTTCTGGATGCATCAATTGGAAGAAACCTGCAGCCATTGAAGGAATTCCATGAACGAACAGTAACCAGGTGTTCTTGGTGTTCATCATCGAATCGTGAGGTTTGGAGTATGTAATCGTGTAATTGTGATTGCAGACCTTTAATTAAACTAATAACGAAGCTAATTGAATGATCAATTGATGTAATTAAGGCTGAATTGATGGGATTGGAACCGGGTCGTATCGCGGGCAAATTGGACCCGTTTACCAGAGATACGAGTTAGATGGTGACACTGTAGCAGGCGCGTGGGTTTCACGCACAGCCACTCACGGCGGCGCGTGACGACGCGTGGGCACGAATCTCGAGGTGAGGTCAACATGACTTCTGTCCTATTTAATGTAACGAACATTTTGGAATTGGTTTCGTGTCGATCGGACACCGTCTCGATATTGTTCGGGATGTCCGAAGGTTTTAAATTAAGTTTAAAAATAGTTAAAAAGTCAGGAAAATTACGGGACTTTGATAGGATGATAATGATGAGGATAGTGACCCTCTAATGTGATTTGGATAGGATTGGGAGTCCCGGTGATAGTGGTGAGGCCCGGGAGGGCCGGTGGCACGCGTATCGAGGCATACCGTTAAAACGGTCTGTGAGTGGACTTTGGTTTTATAAATTCTATGCATGCCTAACTGTTTTATATGGGTTGTGATTGTGATTGTATGATGTTGATTTGGTTGTTGGTATATTGTACGGTTTCACGTATTTCGAGGCGATTTACGTGCTTGCACGTAAATCGAGGTTTCCGGTTTTACATGTATTTTTCATATTTATAACTTGGATATAATGTGATGAAATGGTTTTGAAATTTGAAATATGAACTCGGGCTTGAGGCCCAATTATGTTGGAAATTTCGGACTTGGAGTCCATTTGAGTGCATAATCGGGCCGGGGGCCCAGTTGGTTAATGAAATCGGGCCAGGGGCCCAGTTGATATGAAATCGGGCTGAGACCCATTTGAGTTATGTTATCGGGCCAGGGGCCCAGTTGATTTACGAATTCGGGCCGTGGGCCCAGTGGGTTTATAAAGTCGGGCTGCGGGCCCAGTTGGTTTACAAATCGGGTCGTGGGCCCAGTGGTTCGTAAAATCGGGCATGAGGCCCAATTGGATTATAATGGTGATTTCGGGTCAGGGACCCTATGTTTAATAATTGTGATTTTGGGTCAGGGACCCTAAATGGAATTACGTGGTTTTATGGAAATTTCGGGCAGGGCCCATTGTAATGATATGATAAAAAGATTTAATAAAACTGTTTTCCATATACCATCTGGATACAAGGATATATGATGGTCTCCTCCAGATGTCTGGGACACTATGGAAGTCACGGTGCATTGCCTGCGAGGGGTCATTATACGGAGCAGCCGGACCGTATGATGACTCAGGAGCAGGATTTCTATGATTGACGTCAGGGACGTCAGACATCAGGAATGTCAGATATATGGACCCGGAGAGACCCCGGGCAGTACGCGTAGCTTATGAAACCGTGAGATATGACGTCAGGGACGTCAAGCGTCTGGGACGCTAAGGATCTGGGATGCTGGTGATGGTAATTGTAAAATATGGATTAATGAATTTATGAAATGGCTTTTCGGTTGGATATGTGTTATGTGGTAAAAATGGATTATTGGTTATGAAATGGTATGTCGGGTCGGGGACCCTAAATGGTTTTGGATTTATGGATTTATATTTATGGCTTTGGGCGGTGGCCCACATGGTTTTAATATGTCTGGTGGTGGTATTCCACAGTTTTGGGCTGAGTTCTCACACTTGGTTTTTGGTTAACGGTTACGTTTTGGTTACTGGTTTTCGTTGCATGCATACGTTTTTATTGGAGGGCATAAATGTCTTATAAATGTATTTGGTGAACTTATTGATTTTTGTCCACTCACAGCTTTTGGTTTTAATGCCCTTCAGGTTGATTACGGATGCGATTGCAGCAAAGACTGGGACATTGCACACCTCCTCCATTGATCCTTGCGCACTCTGGATGCCCCGTTTGGGCAGTGGCTCTTGGTTCTCCCTTGTCTGACACCCCTTGTTGGACGGGAGCAGGGCACATTCCATGGTAATCCCGGGGGGATTGGGATGTGTCCTGTCAGGTGGTCCCATGGACTTTGACCGATGACCAGGACGTAGTTTAGGACGTCACGAATCCGTAGCAGGTGGCACGCTTGATTCCGACATCCGAGGAGGAAGTTATGATGTTCGGAAGGTTGAGGGCACTTTCGTAATTTGGGGTAAAATAGGGGAAAAGTTGACTTTTTGTACGAACGGGTTTTGGTATGTTGACCTAGGACCGTTAGATAGATCTTGTCATCCTGAGTTCGATGACAGGCGGCACGTATTCATCGGATTTACGATGTGGGAGTTACGGGTCTAGAAAGGTAGTGGAAACGTTGTAATTTTGAGGTTTTAGGAAGGGCATTTTGGTCTTTTTGCACCTTGGGATCTGTACAACAGAGAGGGAAGATGGAGGGCTGAGATTGAAACAGATGGGAGAGGAGTTGAAGGATTGATGACACGTGTAGGAGGGCTAGAGGTTTCTAGCACACACGGTCCAATTATTTGGGACTGAGTTCGTGTTGATTCTTTGCACCAGACAGAAAACAGAGAGGGGAGATTGAGAGGAAAGTGGACGGTGATTGTGTGTGGTTGTGTGAATTGAAGGGTGAGAAGTGACCGGAGAGTGGAAGAGAGCTTGGGAGGAGACAGGGAGGTACGGTGGCCGTGTGTGTGAGAGGAGTGAGCCACGAGAACCAGGGAGGAAACTCAGGGAGGAAACAGAGAAGTTGGGTGGTGGTGCAGCCGTGATCGATCACTCGAGGCCAGCGGAGGTGCTCAGAGGACGGAGGAAGACAGGAGGAGCTACTACCTCACGGCTGAGCTCACGACGGCGACAGGAGGACAGGTAAATCCTCACCCCTGTTTCTTTGCTCTGTTTTGTCGTTTGGATTCAGAAGCTAAGTCGTGGACCTAGGGCGAGAGTCGAGGGAATTGGAGGTTAGAGTGAGACTCCTGGAGGTCCCAAGAGTCGACTGAGTGTGTAGCCGTGACAGAAGAGTATACGGCGGAGGTTAGCACGACGGGAGTACTCTGTGTGCTCTGTTTTGCCGTCGATGCTTGAACTGGAAGTCGTGAAGTTTGGGGTAGAGATGACGATTATGGTGCGTGGTGCGAGGCTCAGAGAGGTCCTAAGTGTCGTCTAATGTGGTTATTGTGACGGGTGAAGACCTGAGTGGCCGGAATAGAAAACATGGGATAGTTTGGGTTTTGGTTTTGAGCTCGAGTCGACGGGTTAGGGACAGTGTCGAGGTGTTTGAGTGAGGTAACCAGAGTGCATAATATTGGACGAAGAGGATGGTCAAGAGAGGGAGGAAAATGGTGCAGGCACGGCGGTGAACCGCTGACGCCGGTTCAAGTTGCAGGCTACTGTGTTGAACCGGGTCTGCTCGAGGTTGAAGGTGCACTGTAGCAGGCGCGTGAGGGCCACGCGCAGCCACTTTGGGCGGCACGTGGGGGCGCGTTCGGCGGTCTTTGGGGAAGGTGTCAACATGGTTTTTAGTCTAGATGCTATGACGAGTCTAATGAAAGTGGTTTCGGGTTGTTCGGACGTCGTTTGAGTTTAGTTTCGCGAGGGTGAAAGCTTAGGGGCCCGGTTTATTACGTTTAGGCTTCGGGGATTTTTGAAGGAACTTAGGTGGATCTTCATAGACGTGTTAGTAGCTTTAGCGGTTGTTGACAGGACCGGGATTTCCCGAGGAAGCTGAGGAACGTGCAGGACGTTCGGGACGCGATTGAGGGCTCGGTACTGTGAGTGGACCCTTTCCTTAAACTGAACATGCATAACTGCTTTTCTAAATTGTTTTATATATGTGATTACATGAATGTTGGATTTATGATGTGGTTTTACCTAATTGCACGGTTTTCGAGGACGTTAAGTAATTGGCACGTTTTACGAGAAATGTCGATTTCGGGAAAATAAAGCTATGAATTTGGGGTTTTCAAATGATAACTGATTTTTAATGATGATAACGGGATTTTGAAACGTAATTTTGATAATTGAGGTTTCAGTTTTGAAATCGGAATTTGACAATTGGACCTTGGTTTTAAAGTTGAAAAGTGGATTCCGGATTTGGATTCAAAATGACGATTCGGGATGCCAGACGAGCATCGGACCGGTGATTTTGGATTCGGGTTTGGATGTGAATTGAGAAATGGTTTTTCAATGGTTTTGGATTGGATTTGCTGGATCTGATTATTGGGTTTAAAGACCCGGATATTGATTTGACGGGGGACGGGCCCGGATTGAGTTTAAAGATTCGGGAGTTTAAAGACTCGGATATATTGATATTTCCCCCGTAGGCCTGTGAGTTTAAAGACTCGGGAGTTTAAAGACTCGGATATTATTGAGGCCTGTATTGAGTTTAAAGACTCGGGAGTTTAAAGACTCGGATAGGTCCAGCAGGTTTGATCGGAAAATGATGATTTGATATTCACGATTTATGATACGTTTTTATGATGCACATGCTATGATTTCTATAACTGTTTTATGGTGTTTCTGTTTCTTATGATGTGGTTTATGGTGTTCTGGTTTATAACTGTTTTATGAACTGGGTTATGCATGTGGTTTCAAAACGGAGGGCTAAACCCGGTCTTCTTATAAAATGGTTTGAAAATTTTTCTCTTATTTATGGTCCACTCACACCTTCTGTTTTTAACTGCCCTCCAGGTTGTGGAGCTAGCTCGGGGTTCCGGCGTCGAGGCAGCGTCTGAGGCATAGAAGTCACGTGAGGGATCCCTGAGTATTTTGTTTTAATCTCCGCGTGCGTGTAATTATCATCGGTTTTTATTTATTTGTATTCGTGCTATGCTCTGTAAAATTTAACTTCGGGATTTATAAGTGCTTTCTCCTGCGTCTGACTGTTTTATGTCGGGGTGTCAGACGGGAGCAGAATTTACCTCGGGTTTCGAGGTGAAACCGGGGTGGGTCCTGACATATGTTAAATCCTTTTTGTGTCATTTTAGTATTGGTAAATAGGGATCGTTCTTATCCGGGGACATTAAAGAATATTAATAATATGTTAGTGAGAAAGAATAATAAATAATCAAAAAATAAAATAATGAATGAATTAATGAATAAAGGAATAAATAATGAATAAATTAAAGAATAAATGATTAAAAGAATACATTAATAAAAGAATAAAGAATTAAATAATAAAAGAATAAAGAATTAAATTGGGGGTTTTTAGGGATTGTAATCATAATAGAGACAATAAAACAAGTAAAACAAATACGAAATTAATTATACTCCTACTTTAACATTTGTACAAGTGGACCAAATTCTACCAACACTCTAACATTTGCATAATTTGAACATATTATAAAATTCTACTTTCCCCATCTTACACATGCATACATTTTTCAATATTATAAATGCATCAAACAGCGGTCATAAACACTTATAAAATGATTAACCTAATGTTTATGATTTGAATGTTTGTCAAACATTTAAATCTCTTCAATTTTCTATTAAGTGCACTAAATAGCGGTCATAAACACTTAGCATAGAATTGAAGCTTAAGCACTCAAATGTATGAAGTAAATGAAGTTCGGAAAGTAAAACACATTATAATCATATTCATGTCTACAAAAGTTAGAAAGAAAATACCAACATAAATAGTGAATTAAAAAAAATAAAACCGAAACAATAATGAGAGTTTAAGAAAGGGAAAAACAGTTTACACTTTCGGAACCCAAGAATAGCTTGTGATTCCGAAAATGGATGGAAACAATAAAATGTTATTCACAAGATTTTCTGACAGCAGAAGAAACCTTATGAAGATGGAGGAATAAACACGATAATACGAACTTAAACTCTAGAATTGCAACGCAAATAATAGGTCTTGGTATTTCTAAAGGAAACATACAACTTTTGTTTAGGAGCTCTCTAGGAAAAAAGTCTCCTTCACAAGGGAAATGAACCCCTATTTATAGGGGAGAAACTAAAAAAAACCTAAAAAATTAAAATACAAAATACATAAAAAAAACAATTAAAAAAATTATGAATGATGAGTTTAGGCTAATAATTAGGGTAGGTATACTGGAAAACCTGCCCAAAGGAGCAGGTTTGATGCAGTTTTGTCATGGAAAAAATGACCGAAAAATGATTGAAGAGGGAGAGCAGGTGCATTCGGTAGGGGAGGGCTAACTTGGGCTACAAGGAGTTGGTGGCGTGCTGCAGGGCTGGAACAGTAGAATTCCGCGCCTGCTGCGCTGAGGGAAGTTGATTGCTCGACACATGCACACTAAGTAACAGTGGAGATGTTTGGGACGCGCGCACCGAAAGCGGAAGGCATACTTCGGTAGACAAATGCTGGCGTGAGATCTGGGCTGGATGATGCGGGCTTGGCCGAGCTGGGACTTGGGGCGCATTTCTGGTTTCTTAGGCCACTCGCTTGGGCTGGATTCCAACGATGGGCTGGGCATGGATTTGAGCTACACATAATTTGGGCCTGCAAATGAATTTTTAATAAATTAATATAATTCCACCAAATTTCGTCCATAATTTCTTTGTTATAATTCCGATCGGGACGATTCTTTCGCCAAAACGCTCCAAATTGCAAGCTTTATTTATTTATACAAAAATATCACAAAATATATTATTTTATCTAATTATTTATTATTTTAGTATTAAAATCCAAGTATTAAGGGTATAAAATAATATAAGATAATACTTAATTGAAGACCTATCAAATACCCCCACACTTTGCTAGTCCTTAGCAAATACTAAATTTAAACTGAGAACTTAAAACAAGTAACCCCTTAACCATTTGTCTCAAAATTTCATCAATATTATGGCATAAAAGATTTTCACTAGAAGACATTTAAGTATATGGAATTCAAGAGTTAATAAATGGTAACAAAATGTTTCAACAAGTAAGATAATGAGTAAATATGGTGAAATGAATCTCAATATGAATAAAACAAGTATGAATCAACTCACAAGGATATGCACTCATAAATTCACTCAATTTGTAAGGGTTTTTGTTTTCACTCAAAGTATGTGAGAAAGACACTCACATAATAGAAATAAAGTACTTTTGCAAAATCTCAAACAAACACCTCAAAATAAAAAATACTTGCACAAATGAACCAAAACCATAAGCTTACTCAAGTGATTGACTTAACTATTCAAAATTTATCATCTTAAGGATCGTAAGGTCTTTATAAAGGTTGTAATGGGGCTAAGTTTAGAGGCAAGGAATATATAGGACAAGTGGTGCTCAAATTCGTTCCAAGACTCAATAGACTCTCAAAACATATCATAAATTCCCGAATTTAGTGCAATGACGTCGGTAATCTATCCCTTTGAACATAACCCTAATTTCATCAGGTTAGGACTCTCAATCATTCTATGTGTCAAATGTAAATGAGTTAACTCAAACATTACATAATCAAACCTTATTACCTTGATAGAGACTCAAATATTTTTTTTTCATTTTTCATTTATATATATATATATATATATCAAGGTAATAACATGTGTCAATAATACAACAAAGTTTGAGTAAATAAATCCACATAATACACATAAAAATCTTCAAAACATTATCAATTTTTTTTTTACACTATCTTCATGTCTTCAACCGAGTCCTTGGAATAAGGGTAAAAGATGTCTATACTAAGCTCATGTGTTTAGATAATCATGGAGGTGAAAGAAAGGCTTAATGTGGGTTCAAAGGGGTTAAAACTAGGGGGGGGGGGGGGAGAGGGTCACAACTTGTGCGCAAAAATAGGGAACATGGATGTTTGAATTTATGGTGTTAACCCTAATACTTTAATCATATCCAAAATAAGAGAGTTTATTAACTTATAAGTTTTGAAAATCACATAGAATAAGTTCTAGTACTCTAGAGTTTATTAAAAGCTATGGAAAGCAGTTATGAGGCATATGTATATCAATTTAAACAAAGAACTTATGAATCACTCATCAAAGATGTATATAAAGTTCTAAAGCTCACATAAGGTTCAAATGATTCATACTTATCCTAACATGCTCGTTTATATTCCAATTTACATGCATTATCTACAAGTTATAACACTTACTCACAAAGTATTAACAAATGAATTCATGTTGTAGTGATAACTTTTTATAGCCATAATTTAAGCGTTTTCCCTTCATTCTTATCATTAACTGGTTAAAGGGCATCCCAAGACTCGAGAATACTAAGTTAAAACGAAAAGACTCAAAATAATTTTTTTAAAAGTGCAAAATTGTAAACCCTTAACCCACACTTAAACTCTACATTGTCCTTAATGTAAGAAAGTATAAATTAAATGAACATAGACTCTAAGTAAGGAAGAGGATTTACGAAAATAAAATAAGAAAAACATTAAAGGAACAAAATAAAAGAGAGTGAAGGAATTAAAGAGAGCAAATTTGCGGTGATGACTCCTTCACGACTTGGGAATACATTGGGTTGCCTCCCAACAAGCATTTGAAGTTTAATGTCCAGTCAGCGTAGACGAAGTGCTTGAATCAATTCATATGATGCGGGGCCGTAGCACTTTTGCTGTTTCCACATCGTGCTCTCCAAATGCCTCGATGTAAGGCTTTAATATGTGGCCATTAACTTTGAACTCTTTCCCAGTTTCAATGCTTTTAATCTGTATGGCTCCATTGGCAAAGATATTAGTAACAACAAAAGGACCCACCCATCTGGAAAATAACTTACCGGGAAAAAGTTTAAGTCGTGAATTGAAAAATAAAACCTTCTAGCCAATGTCAAATGTTTTACTCTTGATCTGTTTGTCATGAAATGCATTAGTCTTCTCCTTGTAGATCAGAGCGTTCTCGAATGCATCACTCCTGATTTCCTCAAGCTCACTCAGCTGGAACTTTCGATGCAATCCAGCTTCATCCAGCTTTATTTTGAAAGTCTTGACAGCGCACCATGGTTTGTGCTCCAGTTCCACCGGAAGGTGGCATGCCTTTCCATAGACCAACTTATGGGGTGACATTCCTATACGAGTTTTGTAGGCCGTTCTGTATGCCCAAAGTGCATCATCCAATCGCTGGCTCCAATCCTTACGACTAGGGCCCACGGTTCTCTCTAAAATCTTCTTGATCTCCCTATTACTGACTTTGGCCATTCCACTCGTTTGAGGATGATAAGGTGTAGAGACTCTGTGAGTGACACCGTACCGTTTCATTAAGGCTTCAATGGTCTTGTTGCAGAAGTGACTTCCACCATCACTTATTAGAACCTGTGGGATCCCAAACTTGGAAAGAATGTTAGTTCTGAGGAAATCTGCAACAGTTTTAGAGTCGTTAGTCCTGGTGGCTTTAGCTTCCACCCATTTCGAGACATAATCAACAACAAGTAAGATATAGAGATAGCCATTAGATTGAGGAAATGGACCTATAAAATTGATACCCCAAACATCAAATATTTCAACAGTTAAAACATAATGTTGTGGCATTTCATCCCTTCATCCTAAGTTTCCTAATCTCTAGCATTTATCACAGGCTAAACAGAATGAATGTGCATCTTTAAAAAGTGTGGGCCAATATAATCCATATTCTAAAATTTTAAGTGTAGTTTTTCTAGATCCAAAATGACCTCCACAAGCATGGTTATGGCAGAATTCTAGGACTGACCTATGTTCAATATCAGGGACACATCTCCTAATCAGTAAATCTGCACAGTGTTTCCATAAATAAGGTTAATCCGAAACATAGTACCTAGCATGCTTCTTGAGTTTATCTTTCTGTGCACGAGTGAGAGTGGTAGGTAACTGCTTGGTAACTAAATAATTTACGATATTATCATACCAAGGAGTACTTACTTGAATTCCGAAGAGTTGTTCATCCCGAAACATCTCCTGAATAGCCACGGGATCTCATTCATGTGCTATGCGACTCAAATGGTCTGCCACCACGTTTTCTACACCTTTCTTGTCTTTAATCTCGATGTCAAACTCTTGAAGAAGAAGAATCCATCAGATTAGTCTTGGTTTAGCTTCCTTCATGGCCAGGAGATACTTCAGTGCTGCATGATCAGTGTAAATAATGACTTTAGTTCGAAGTAAATAAGAGCGAAATTTATCTAAAGTAAACACAACAGCAAGAAACTCCTTCTCAGTAGTGGTGTAGTTCATTTGGACATCATTCAAAGTTCTGGATGCATAGTATATGGCGCAGGACTTCTTGTCCCGCCTTTGTCCGAGTACAGTACCAACTGCATAATCAGAGGCATCACACATTAGTTCAAAGGGTAAGGACTAATCCGAGGCACATAGAATGGGTGCAGTGGTTAAAAGGTTTTTAAGCTTCTCAAAAGCTTCCTGACCGTCTGCATTAAAGACGAAGGGTGTCGCCTTCTGAAGCAATCGGCACAAGGGCCTTGCAATGTGGGAGAAGTCTTTGATAAAACTTCTGTAGAAACCTGCGTGACCAAGAAATGAACGGATCTTTCTCACAGAAGTGGGAGAGGGTAAGTGGCGCACAATATCAACTTTAGATTTATCAACTTCAATTCCTCTTTCAAAGACAATATGACCTAAGACTATCCCTTGTCTAACCATGAAATGACATGTTTCCCAGTTAAGTACTAGATTAGTTCCGACACACCTTTGTAAGATAAGTTCTAAGTGTTCTAAGCATGCATCAAAACTATCCCCAAAGACACTGAAATCGTCCATAAATACTTCAATTATTTTTTCGACATATTCAGAGAAAATAGAAAGCATGCATCTTTGGAAAGTACCTGGGGCGTTGCATAAACCGAAGGGGATTCTTCGATAGGAAAAAATGCCAAAAGGACAAGTGAAAGTCGTTTGTCTTGATCATTTTGCGCGATACAGATTTGATTGTACCCGGAATAACAATCAAGAAAACAGTAATAAGAGTGACCTCATAACCTTTCAAGCATTTGATCAATGAAGGGTAAAGGGAAGTGGTCCTTCCTGGTTGCTTTGTTAAGGCGTCGATAATCTATGCAGAATCTGTATCCGGTCACTGTTCGCTAGGGCACAAGCTCACCTTTGATGTTCTCAACAACAATGACTCCACTTTTCTTCGGGACTACTTGGACTGGTGAGACCCATTTTCTGTCTGAAATTGGGTAGATGACACCACAGTCCAAGAGTTTGATTACCTCTTATTTCACAACATCCATCATCGGAGGATGGAGACGACGTTGAGCTTCACGAGAGGGTTTTGTATCATCTTCTAACAAGATTCGATGCACACAGGTTGTAGGGTTGATTGCCTTGATGTCTAACAAAGTCCATCCAATGGTTGTCTTGTACTTCGTCAAGACACGTACCAATCTGTCTTCCTGTGATTCGGTCAGTGCAGAAGACACTATGATGAGCAAAGTGTGGTTAGGGCCGAGATAGGCATACTTCAGGTGGTCAGGTAAAACCTTGAGCTCGAGAACGGCGGCCTGCACCACTGAAGGAGGAGTGGCATTAGTACTAACTGAAAGTGACACGGGTATATGAGGATTTACCATTATGGGGGCCTCATTGAGGGTCATGACTTCTTCCCAAATTCGAGGCTCTAGTTCATAATCCGTGTCTTCAACCAAGGCATCCCCTAATTGAGTTAGGCCAACTCCTTCCTGGATTACCATATTGAGTGTGTCTTTTCGAATTGACTCAGGATGTTTCTCTACAAAAGAAGTTCACACATCAATAGAAAAATTAGTTTAAGTTGTGGAACTAGGGTACCTCATGGCATCGAAAATGTTGAAGCCAATTTCCTCTCCATCGACTTCCATAGTTAATGTGTCATTGAATACATCAATCTTCATTTTGGCAGTTCTCATGAATGGTCTTCCCAACAACATTATTGGAGCTTGATTCGTAGGGGAATCCTCCATGTCTAGGACATAAAAATCCGCGGGGAAGATGAGCTGGTTAACCTGCACAAAAACATCTTCGACGTATCCCATAGGATACACATTAGAACGATCGGCTAAGTGAATGATAATATCATCATGTTGTAGTTTACCTAAACCTAGGGCAACATATAACGAATATGGCATAACATTAATGGATGCACATAAGTCTATTATGACTTTATCAAAAGACTTGTTACCAATCACGCAGGGAACAGAAAAACTCCCTGGATCCTTCAACTTTGGGGGTAGCCGACGTTGGTTTACAGCAGAAACTGTTTCACTCACCATCACAACCTCCTTCTCCCTCGTTTGGCGCCTTGGAGTGTATAACCCTTTCAGAAATTTTGCGTATCTCGGCACTTTCTTGATGCACTCGATCAAAAGCATGTTGATTTGAACTCTTTTGAAGATTTCCAAGATTTCCTCATTGGATTCATCCTTCTTAGATTTGGCAAGCCTACTTGGAAATGGTGCATGCACAAACAGGGAATTATTAATAACCGAACTTGAAGGGATAGGGTCATTACCTTATGTGTGGGTAGGTTGAACTGGCGGTTGTGTCGTGGTGGTCTTAGTTGCCACCTTGTGCTTTTCAGCCTCAGAAACGGATGGATCTGGCTCTATTTCACTGAGCATTTTACCACTTCGAGTGATAATCGCATTGGCTTTAGGTCTTACATTCAGGTTGGGCGTAGGTTGAGGTGGAAGCACCCTGCTAGCTTGGATCTTACCCATGAAGTCCACGACCTTGCCTATTTGGTCCTTGAGATCAGCGATGTCTTTTTGTTGATTTTGCTGACCTGCGACAAGAGCCTGAGTCGAAGCCATTAGTGTTTGCTGCCTTTGGGAAAGAGCAGCCATCATTTTATCATAATCAGAATTAGAAGATGAAGAGATATGATTATTTGCATGATTATGAGAAATGTCAGGGCCCACCCCTAATCCCCCGGGATTAAGGGCTGAACCCTGCTCCCGTCTAACTTATGCATGACACGAAGGTTAAATAAACGTCCAACCTCCATGTGACACGTAAGTCGGACAAGGGATTGTCGATCGAACCATCCTCAAAGTATCTAGTCTTCCCAGAGTGCGTCAAAACTACTGTGGATCTCGGGTGTGATGTCTCCATCATCCTCGACCAACAGCCGCTCCGCAACAACCTGGAGGGTATCGAAAACACAAAAAGACTGTGAGTGGACAAAAATAAAGTTTAAGTTAAAAAAAATTTAATAAAAAACACAAGTATATTTATACCCTCCGTTTAAAAAAGCAATGCATGCATATCAAATTCATGTCATAAAACCATGTACGAAAACCAAACACATTTTCCTTTTTCTCAAATCCCGGGCCTTAGCCCAACACCATCGAAAACCATTTCATCCGGGCATAGCCCAAAACCTCGGAAAACCATGAGTGAAAACCATACCACATTTTCGTTCATCGAACCTGCTGGATCTATCTGAGTCTTTAAACTCCCGAGTCTTTAAACTCAATCCAGGCCTCAATATAATCCGAGTCTTTAAACTCCCGAGTCTTTAAACTCCCGAGTCTTTAAACTCAATAGGCCTACGGGGGAAAATATCAATATCCGAGTCTTTAAACTCAATCCGGGTCTTTAAACCCAATCTGGGCCCGTCCCCCGTCAAACATAATCCTGGTCTTTAAACCCAATAACCAGATCCAGCAAATCCAATCCAAAACCGTTTGAAAACTGTTTTCCATTTCCGAATCCGAATCCGCAATCTCATCAGGATCCCGAATCCAAACCCAGAACTCATATCCATCTCCTCTACAGATCCGAGTCCACAACCATCATTCCGTAAGCTAGCATCTGGAATAACCATTCTGAACCCAAACCCGGAAATTCATTTTCAAGTCCCAAACCGAATCCCGAATCGTCATCCGGAAATCCGATTCACAAACCCGAAATCACGTTTCTCAAAACCACTTTTTGAACTGGGCCTCAAGCCCAAATTCACTTTCCAAAATCCTTTTACTTTCTTTGAAATCAAATAGTATTTCAAATCCCAAAATCAATTCATTAAAACCAGGTTCAAATCAGAATATCCATCGAAATCTCGTAAAACGTGAAATACCGTCATTCCCTCGAAAAACGTGCACAAACCGTAAACCATCACAATCATAAATAAAATCATAGAATTAAGTATAGAAAACATATAAAAACATATATGCATGCATTAAGAGTTAGAAAGCAAAGTCCACTCACAGACCATTCCGACGTCGCCTCGATACGTGCGCACTTATGCCGTTCCCAGCCATTCCGCTATCCTCGACTTTCCCGAACCTGTCCAAAACCCATACTGAGGTCACTAACTGCTTCACAATACTCATAATAAGGCCCCATAATTTTCCCGTATTTTTAACTATTTTTAACCTAGCCCTAAAACCTTCGGACAACCCGAAATATATCGAGACAATGTTCGATTGACTCGAAACCAGCGTCAAAATGTTCGTTACATAGAATACTTTAAAAGTCGTGTTGGAACCTTCCTCAAAAGGCATGCCACGCGCCCACACGTTCCGCCTGAAGTGGCTGCGCGTGGGCCTCATGCGCCAGTCACTGTTCACTATCTTCTTCCTCTATCCAGTCCGGTCTGAACTGGTTCGAACCGGTCTGGCCGAACCGAACCGGCGTGGACGGTTCACCAGATTTTCTTACTTATTTGTGTCCCGTTTTCAACTATTCTACCTTCTATCAGTTCGTCTAATTGTCTTCTTCCTACCCAAGACCTAAAAACTGGAACTTATGACTCGAAAAACTGGAAATAAGAATTGAAATATACCTTCCCAAGTTGAAACAGGATCGCTCCATTCGATTCCACGTCCGGCCACCGCAGGTCGTTTCCGACCACGATTTTGATCCACATGTCCTCTGGTCACCCTTAGTTGCTCACTCCTTTAGCCAACTTGTTCAACAATAATCAAATCCAACTTTATCAGTTCACTGGAAATTGAGCTTCACGACCATACTACTTCACCATCCAACTCAGGAGCCGACTTCAAGTCCAGAGGGTGGTTCTTACTCCCCAAAACCTCACACATGCCACCAAAATGATCACTATCGATCAAAACCTATTTCTATGTTGTCGAATTAAAAAAAAAAACAGGGGATGTACTCTTACCGTTCTCCCATCCACCACCCTTCATGGCGGTCAACCATAGGGGCACCACCTCAATCCTTATTTTCATAGCTCCATCTTTTGTTCAATCATCACGGGGCAGGGGTGAGGACTTGTCTAGGTATGTGGGGGTTAAGGCTCACGGTCACTCTGTTTTTGTCCCTTGATCTTGCACCCTCCATTTTAAAAGCAACACGAGACGGTTAAGAGGCTTCTAAAGCCATCCAGACAAAACCACGTGTCTAAGTCCCTGTGGCCAACCATTTTCAACAACAGCCAAGTGTCCACTCCTTAGTGGGCACAAATCCCAATGTAAGAAATGTCCAGATTGCCCCTTGCTGCACAAATTACCATTTTGCCCCTTGTACGTTTAGACCCGTAACTAATTTATCCAAACTCCGATGATGATGTGCCACCTATCGTTGTACTCAGGACATTGAGACCTTCCTAATGGTCCTCGGTTTGCGTGAAGAAACCTTGTCATTCAAAAAGTCAACTTTTTCCCCCTTTTTAACCAAATTACAAAAATGCCCTCAACCTTCCGAATATCATAACTTCCTCCTCGGATGTCGGAATCGGGCGTGCCACCTGTCTACGGACTCGTGACGTCCCGAACTGCGTCACGGTCATCGGTCAATGCCCAATTGACCGTTCGAACTAAAAGTCAACCTTTTTGCCCAAACTAGGGACAAAATCGTCATTCTACGCCCAAAGTCCAAAAGTAACCAACTAACCACCGATTAACCTCACTAATCCGTCACTAATCACTTGACTAATCCCGACTCCCGGGACGGGTCGTTACAAGAAAAGTTAGAAAATGGAACCGGGGGCCATGGTTGCCATGTGGGCCTTTGGAAATGCTAAGTGTTCGGGGCACGGTTTGGGCCTGTCGACATGTGCTGAGGGTTTAGGAAATTGTTCGGGTCTCTCCAACTATAACCTTGGGTCCTTGACCCTCCTTGAAATCCTCCAATGATGTGTGCCATTTCAGTCCCAAGGCCTTCCTCCCTTGCAATGTAGGGGCATTGGTCCTCAAGATGGCCTTGAGAGCATATGGAACAAACCGGGGCTACCTGTTTCTTTAGTTCCAACACATTCGAAATCATAGAGGTGATCTTATCTAACTTAGAATCATTTATAACATGGGAACTCACCTCACGTACCTTTCTTGGAATATGCTCGGCACCTTCGTATTGTGCATCATTGAGTGCACGGCTTTCAAGTAGTGCACGACCGTCTACTAAACTCCAAGCTAAGAAACTTCTGTTAGCTGCAGCATCAAGTAGTCCTCTATCCCAACCTTTGAGTCCTTCGTAGAAGTAGGTTAAGAGATAGCCTTCAGTGATTCCGTGAGTCGGGCATGAAGCAAAAAGTTGCTTAAACCTCTCATAGTACTGGCTAAAATTTTCATCATGCTCTTTATGCTTGATTCCAGTGATATCTTTTCTTAAAACCGTAATCTTTGAGGCAGGAAAGTACTTGGTAAGAAATTCCTAAACCAACTTCTCCCAAGAGTCAATATGATTGGGTGGGAGACCCAAAAGCCACACCCGTGCTCTATCTTCCAAGGACAATGGGAAAGTTTTCAGCTTCATGATTTCCAAGTTCCCATCATCGGGACACATACTACCAATAATGAATTGGAACTCCGTTATGTGTTTGTGTGGATCTTCGTTTCTGATTCCATGGAACTTGGGTAGCTGATGAAGGACTCCACTCTTAAGCTCAATATCTTTCTTGTTGGTTCTAGGCTCGGGATACTGGATGCAGAAGTTTGTAGTTCCACTTGTGTTTGCACATGTCTGCTCCTGGTTACTCAGATTTCTTGCCATGACTAATGGTGTTCCGAAAGTCTGTTCCTCGTCTGAATTAGTCTTCTCACTTATGGACTCACCGAGTATTAGGGATGGAGGTCTGGATGAGCCAGTTTGCTTAAGTGCGTCTCTGAATGTTACGTTGCTTGGTGAGATGTCAAGTTGCTTTCTCAACCGATCAAGCTTAGATTGATGAGTGCACATTCATAAGTACTTACCTATATTAAAAGAAAACACTAAGTTAGAAGGCAAGTATACACAAGTAAGTAGCTAGTGAAAGTTAATTAAAACAAGATAGTTGTTGCAAAAGTTAGGGTTAGTGTTAGTAATATAAGTTAAGGAAATCACAATTAGTAAGAAAATGTGAGGTATAAACAAGTATGACTGCATAATTTTTAACCCGGAATTAACATATACATAAGAAGAGATAATCAGACTATGAGAGTATAGATTGCACAAGGTATGACATAATTTGAAGTCAGAAAAAAAAACAATTAATCCCAATTAACATAAGGTATGATAGAAATGGAAGCCAGAATTAACAAAAAGTCACGATAATGACAAGAAAGTGCACAAGTTCCAAATGCAGCTAAACTAATGCAACACAAAAGTCTTTACATGAAAAATGGTGTGAATGCATAAGAGAGAAATCATTAGAACCTGCACAAGACACAAGAATTACGTGACAATTTATGAAAGAATGACTTGCACCTTCTATCTCACTTCCCTAGATTCACTTAGTCTAGGGGGCTCGGTAATGAAATCCGAGCATCATGAAATCTCGGGGAGGGTATGCAAGCTACTAATGCAATAAGTAGAGCTTTAGAGTGTCATGAATAACTTTCCCCTTCCGCTTCTCATAGTACTTTCATGGGCGTACGGCCTGCGCGTACTGATAATCACCCTTCCACCATTCAACGTTAATCATGGCTAGTTGGGATAGATCTAACGCGAGAAGCAAGAATAATTTTGAGAGCACCCCGAGGCTAGCTTGGCATATACTCCATTGGTGTTCCCTTTCTTAATCCAAAACTTGTCCCTTTCTTAATCCAACCTCGTGTCCATAGATTTGAGTCTATGGTGTGTGGTGATGAAAAAGGGGTCTTGAGATTCATGCAACTCTAAAACATTTAATAGGAAACAATATTTACACTTTAGGAAAGTTAAATATATATATATAGTTCCCCACTTCTTCTTTTTTCCATTTTTTTCTTTATATTTGTTTTTTTGTTTTTTTATAATAACAAATAAATAAATAAATAGAAAATAACAATAGAATAAAATGAACAAGCATAATATACAATTCATGAACTAACACAATATTGGCATTAAGTACAATTTATGAAAAAAGTATATTATGAACATTGTGAACTAATATAATATGGCAAGCATAAAACATAAAAGTTATGAACAAAAATGTATATACAAGTATGAACAATATAACTCAAGTACGTAAAATTATAAACAACGTATGAACAAGTATAATAAGAGTTTGGATTTACAAGTATAAAAAATACAAAATATGAACACGTATAACAATTATGAACAAGTATGAAAAATAACAAGTAACATATATACAACATTTTTATGCTAACACAAAAGAAAAGGTATGAACATTTTTATATATAGGTAATTATAAACAAGTAGGAACATTTAATAAATATAGTAAATATGAATATTTAATATATATACACTTACCTATTATTAAATCAAGTATGCAGCATTAAACAAATTAAATCAAGCCTAATATATATATATATTTTTTCTTTTCTGTTTTTTTTATTCCAAATTTTATTATTTATTATTATAATAATAATAAATATATATTTATAATTTTTTTCCGAATTTTTTTTATTAAATTTAGATTTTAACAAAACAATAAATAAACAAATAAATAAGAATAAAGTAAATTAATTGTGAACAAGTAATATACATGTATAACTATGAAAGTAAACAAATAAAATATGAATACTATAAGTAAAATATGCAAAAGTAGAAAAAAAAATAAAATATATATAAAAAAAAACAAGTAATATGGAATCAAATGTAACAATAAATAAATAAATAAAAGTTAAGAATATGTACACTTTATTCACAAGTATGAACATTTCACATAACACAATTTTGTACCTACTAACACATTAAGAATGAATTTTAATTTCTCCGACAATGGCGCCAAAAATTGATACGCTTAGAATATGCATTAAAATAAATCTGTAATTCAAGTATATACATATTTTAAACCCTTTTTGTGTCATTTTAGTATTGGTAAATAGAGATCGTTCTTATCCGGGGAAATTAGGGAATATTAATAATATGTTAGTGAGAAAGAATAATGAATAATCAAAGAATAAAATAATGAATGAATTAATGAATAAAGGAATAAATAATTAATAAATTAAAGAATAAATTATTAAAAGAATACATTAATAAAAGAATAAAAAATTAAATTGGGGGTTTTGAGGGATTGTAATCATAATAGAGACAATAAAACAAGTAAAACAAATACGAAATTAATACTTCTCCTACTTTAACATTTGTACAAGTGGACTTTCTTCAAACACAAATTCTACCAACACTCTAACTTTTGCATAATTTGAACATATTACAAAATTCTACTTTCCCCATTTTACACATGCATACGTTTTCCAATATTATAAATGCACCAAACAGCGGTCATAAACACTTATAAAATGATTAACCTAATTTTTATGATTTGAATGTGTGTCAAACATTTAAATATCTTCAATTTTCTACTAAATGCACCGAACAGTGGTCATAAACACTTAGCGTAGAATTGAAGCTTAAGCACTCAAATGTATGAAGTCAATGAAGTTCGGAAAGTAAAACACATTATAATCATATTCATGTCTACAAAAGTTAGAGAGAAAATATCAACATAAATATTGAATTAAAAAAAAAATAAAACCTAAACAATAATGAGAGTTTAAGCAAGGGAGAAATAGTTTACACTTTCGGAACTCAAGAACAGCTTGTGATTCCAAAAATTGATGGAAACAATGAAATGTTAATCACAATATTTTTTTACAGCAGAAAAAACCTTATGAAGATGGAGGAATAAACATGAGAATGCGAACTTAAACTCTATAATTGCAACGCAAATACTAAGTCTTGGTATTTCTAAAGGAAATATACAACTTGTGTTTAGGAGCTCTCTAGGAAAAAAGTCCCCTCCACAAGGGAAATGAACCCCTATTTATAGGGGAGAAACTAAAAAAAAACCTAAAAATTTAAAATACAAAATACATAAAAAATAATTAAAAATAAATTATGAATGATGAGTTTAGGCTAATGATTAGGGTAGGTATGTTGGAAAACCTGCCCAAAGAAGCAGGTCTGCTGCAGTTTTGTCATGCAAAAAGGACTGAAAAATGACTGAAGAGGGAGAGCAGGTGCATTCGGTAGGGGAGGGCTGACTTGGGTTGTAGGGAGTTGGTGGCGTGCTGCAGGGCTGAAACAGCAGAATTCAGCGCCTGCTGCGCTGAGGGAAGCTGATTGCTCGACGCACGCACACTAGGTAATAGTGGAGATGTTTGGGACGTGCACACCGAAAGCGGAAGGCATACTTCGGTAGACAGCTTCTGGCGCGAGATCTGGGTTGGATGATGCGGGTTGGACTAACACTAGAGAAATCGGAGTTGGAAGCGTCCTTTTTCTAAGCTCCCTAGCAAATACATCCTCTAGACGCACTCAGCGTCAACTGGAACCATCCGATTTTTGTTGGAATTCCATTAAACTCATCTCCAACTGAGATGCCACACCATCAATTGAGTCTTACTCCCAAGACCCGACACAAACTGAAACATGAGCATACCATGAAAAAGTCACAAGCCACTGCTCGAACTGAGCTACTATCAAATCTCCTGCTCATGTCGGAGGAACTCTGTCTCCCTCGTGTCTAGATAAGATTGGGGTGTAACAATGTTAGAAACGTTTCTCGAATGTCGCCCAACTCTCGGTAGTCTCATGCAAAATCGTAGATAACACAGTCTGCCATCAACCCTATGCAAACCAATCCAAGAAGTACTCTACTATCAGAACCATACACTCAAGAGGGCAACCAACGTCCGTACCATCCGCTCCAAGCGGGTAAGCCACTGATCGGCCACTCCGGGATCCGATCCACAAGTACACATCTTGAATAAGGGTTATCAACGACCCCAGCTATTCCTAGTAGCACATCCATCCTAACCAACCATTGGTCACAATGCTAAAAAGTCACCATACTGGGATCCAATCCGCCAGTAAGTCCACGGCTCCAAGCTGCTGGGTCCACATGAAAATCGACCCTACTCAGAATCCAACCTCGCTAAAACAAGGCATCTAATGCCTAATCGAGCCAACGAGTTGGTTCTTCCCGTTAAACTTTCCTATCTTTAACCTATCCTTAACCTGATAGTGAGGTTGATGACGAGACTGTTGTCGTAGAGACATCACATTTGAAGTAAAACTATCGTGTACCAAGGGTGCACCACACCACAAAAGCAGCTAAGTGCTCGAATACCAAGCTGACAGGACTCATCCCTAATCCCTCAGGAATAACGTGGGATGACCTGCTCCTGTCTGACACCACGTGTCAGACCAGGAATATTACCGCAACCCACTCGGGGTTTCTAGAGTACGCAGCTTCATGTGATGCCTCAATCTTTACTACAGCCCGCATCCGTGATCCACTTGAAGGGTTCCAAAACAATTAAAAAATGTGAGTGGACAAAAATAAACAGTTTGGAAACCCAATTTACGAAAACATCATTTAACCCTCCGTTTTATAAAGCATGCATGCATAATCCATTAAACCATTATTTTCCAATAAAACAGTAACATATGAAAACAAAGGCTTTCATCACAAAACCAACACTTGTGAAAATATATGGACACAAACAGAAAATAAAAAACGTGACCTATTCTCATATTCCACATCTGTGTCACACTATCATATCATTAGCATTAATCACCATATCCAAGAAACCATGCAATCAATCTCCAGGATAGCTCACGTCCGAGCACGTCACCGTGAACATTCTACGGCTGACATTCAACATATATCATAAGCGCTCATGAGTCGAGCCTCCCACAGCTGCTTGACAACAGGCAGTGCACCATGACCTCTTCGAGGTGGGACACAACTCATCCCGAAGGAAAGCAACATATCATAGGGTCCTCTCTGTGGAAACATATTAACAACCAGAGGCCCTCTTTAGGGAAACACATTCCTACCGGAGTCATATCAATCATCATGGAGAATGGTCATAGTAAAAACAGTGGAAACACATTTTCATAAATAGCTGCATCTCAAATCAAATTAGTTTTTTTTGCATAGGGTCTCCGCCCAAAATATAGTTGCCACAAACATCATAAAAACAGTTTCCAGTCCTTATTTCACAATACTCAAAACCATTTTCCCACTCAGTCTCAAGCCCAAATACCATTTTCACGGAAATCCGTAAAATCTTTCATATTCAAACAATGATCAAACCAATATATAAATCTTTATGAAATTCAGCAATCAAAGCAATATGAAAACCTTTCATTTCAAACCATGCTCATAAAATCATTAAAACATATATGCATGCATCATTTATAAATAAAATTCCACTCATACATAGTCCATCCTACGTGCTCAAAACTTGCGCCATAAGCTAATCTGAAGCCTTCGGAACGTTCGGGCCTGTCCAAATTACATCCGAGGGTCACTAACAATCCATATAAGTTCATACGTAAACACCCCATAAACCCCGGTATAGTATACGCGTCCCGAACACGCCCTCGAGGAAAAAAACCTACAAAATACCAACTAAAAGATCTCTGATCGACCTGAAACCACCACCATTGGATTCAGATCGTTGAAACCTTTCGAATAAGATCTGTTTGACCTCAAAATTCATGCCCACGTGCCGGTTAAAGTTCACACGTGCTTGGTCAACGCTGATGTCACCTGTTGATGTCATCTGGTGACGTCAACCCTAACTGACTTCACTACTGACGTCAGCTTGACATCTGACAATTGACAGCTCTGACAACGTGCCACTTGGCACTCCCTAATTGGTGCCACTTGGCACTCTGACAACTCTGACACATTGCCACGTGGCCTGACAGCGCTAACGTGGCACTACCACGTCGATGCTGATTGGACCTAATAGGTTGCCATGTGGCCTTACTGCGATGATGTGGCATGCCACTTCATTGTCCCTTACCTTCAAACGGGTCGAACCGAATCATTGTAACGAATCGTTCGACCCGCGAACTTGACCTGACTTGTTCTTCACCATTTCTCAACCAAATTCCACCATTTTCCTACCAACCTACTTGTCTCTAACCCAAGGATCGATCTACAGACTCAAAACTAAGAAAAAGGGCATGAAACTCACCTGTCAAGCTCGAATCTTCACGACCAAACTTCGAACCTCTTTCGAGGGCTGTTCAGTGGTCTACTACCTTCCATTTTCGATCCTGCTTCCTTGTATGAGCTCAATAAACACGTTCATGGCTTCAGTTTAGGTTTCCAAACGCCTAATCCCAAAATCCAAATTTCAAACTTAAAAACAGGTCATGGGTTTTACCTGGTTTTCAGGTTTTCAAGCAGCCACCGTGGCTCAGCCTCTCACCACCGTCCTTCTCAGTCTCTCATGACCTCTCTCTCACTTTCTGTTTCTCTCAAACACGAACAAGCAAGGCGTAGGATGATGATATGGTTCGGGTGGGGTTTCAGGTATTTGAAATGGGAGAAAAAAATATGCATGAATATGGGATGATGGGCTAATGGGATGGGTGACACTTGTCACTCATCCATTGTTCCAGACCAAATCTTTTGGGCCCACTAAAAAAAACCAAAAGTCAATTGTTTTGTAATCCGTGCAACCATAATAGTTCGAAAAATCGTTCTAGACCCATAACTTTCCCATACGACGTCCAAATTCGATATATCGCCTGTCTACGTGATCATAATCCCTCGATCTACGTAATGGACCTCGGTCCATGTGCAATTGACTTTTGGAGTCAAAAGTCAACATTTTTCTCTTATATGGGAAAAATCGTCATTTCACCTCGACTAATCTCGATTAGTCTCAATAATCCTCAATTAATCCTTAATTAATCTCGCTAATCAGGAAATTTCGGGACGAGTCGTTACACACTCACAGTGTCCAAGCAGCTCAAATCTGAGCTGTACGTTCCTCCGAAGTCCTGGGAGTAGTTTGGCCTAAAATCTTGGTGCTTTAACCAAAGTTCAAGCTTTCTATCCCAATGTTTCCCGCGTGTTCTTCCTTAATTATTAGGTTGGATTTACTAACGAAGGTCTAAAGATTGTGCATGTGTCCTTGTTTTCCACTTCTAGTGTTCAAAAATGGCAACTTGGTACGAGTTTGAGTTTCTAGTTCAAAGTTCCTCAAAACTTCTCTCTCTCTCTCTCTCTCTCTCTCTCTCTCTCTCTCTCTCTCTCTCTCTCTCTCTCTCTCTCTCTCTCTCTCTCTCTCTCTCTCTCTCTCTCTCTCTTATTCTTCTTCTTTATTCATGTCCTACCCTCTGCTCTATTTTGCTTCTCGGTTCGTTTGTTGTTCGATTCTTTCACAAACAATGAGGACTGTGGCAGTGCCACTAATTAAAACCAGATGGTGGCACATGTCCCCGTCTAACATGGCGACTCAGCAGACTTTAGCCAAAAGACCAAAATATCTCTATGTTCTAAATTACCAAAATACCCTTTGGATATTTTAGACTTGTAACGATCCTCTCTGAACTCCAATTTCAACGTGCTGCCTATTTTCGAACTTAGAATTCCGAGACCTACATAACAGTCCTCGAAAACTGTACAAAAATTTCTCAGATCAAAAGTCAACTTTTGACTAAGTACTAACAAGGGTAAAAATGTCAATTTATAATGAAAATTTCCAGAATTATATTTCCTGAATTTCCAGTTCATTACATATAATGTTCTTAAGGAGGTCGTACAATGGTTATGATTTTGACTCCTCCAATAAAAAAAAAATTGTTCCAAGTGAGCCATACAGCTATGGTTGTAAGGATTCCCCATCCTAAAAAAGGAGCGGGATGGGATCATTAAGGCACCGCTTTGCACTTTATCTAACAAAATAGCTGCTTTTTTTTTTTTTCTTTTGCAAATGGTAAGGATATTTCAGTCTATTTAAGTGTACTTTTTACTATTTTTTAAAGTTATAAAATTGATATTTTTGAATTTAACGGCCAAATTTTGACTATTTCTGTTAAATTCTGGCTTATGCCAAAGAGTTTCTCATGGGTGCGCTTTTATGAAGGTGAGAGAGCACATAGGGTAGGTAATTTTCGGTTTGAATTTTGTGTGAACTAAAATACATCATTTACAGATTCACTGCTGGGCAAGTTCAGTATTTATGGTTCTAGATTCAAATTTTTTATTTTATTTTGGATGTCAATCTAAAGTTCATTTTGGGCATTCGTAACCATTGCAATTACAATTGGATCTGTATTGAATTGAGCTTGGGCTTCTGAGTGTGTTTGAAATTTGCGAAATTGTGAAATTTGAGCTTGCGTGTTTGAGATCTTGGGTTTTTAATAGATTGCATCTCGGGTTTCTTTTGATTTCTGTAAAATGAGATGAGTGCTGCAATTTATTGTGTGGGATGAGATTGGTGTTCTAGTTCTGGGTTATCTGAGAAAATTGGATATTCTAGGTTGGGGATGGACTTAACCTTCAAATTTCCCAAATTATCTTTAAAATTAAGTCTAGTTGTTCTGGGTCGTATGAGAGAAATGGATATTCTAGGTCGGGGATGATGAACTTACCCTTTCAAATTTCCCAAATTATCTTTAAAATTAACGCTCACTAAATTGAACGAACAAAATACTGAGCCGTAATGTGAGCAAATAGCGAGAATAAAATTTTATGAGTTTAAGGTGCATTTAAAGTAAGACAGCCTAAGTTAAATGATAATCACATCAGAACCCCTTCTTAGTTGATGCAAAAACGAAAAAAACAGAAAACCCTTCTCAACCAATAGGCAAGTTCATTTATTTTTCATATGATGAAAATTATTACCAAGATCAATCTCAGACATGAATTACCTGGAGTAATGACTTAAAAGAGCAAGGTGCACGATGAAAAAGTTTTCTTTTTGTTGACGACTTTCAACGGTTAAGTCATCCACAATTGTCAAAGGAACTTCCATTCCATGAAATACATGCCACGACAAGGAAACAAAAAAATTGAGTTCCGTAGAGACATGACATGGCAAACTAACAAAAATTCTCCATTAAGAACAAAAACACACGCACGCACTCCATCCCACGTCAAGGTGACATTACGAACCTTACATATCCTCATCAAACTCATAATGCTTTCCTAATTTTCTTGTTTTGAAGCAAAACTTAATTCAAATCTAGACATACTCTTGATAGTCACTCGGGAATGATTTGCTCATTATCTGCATCGCCTTCTGTCTCGACTTGAGGCTTTGAAGGAGCTTTGGAACCGGGAGGCTGCTTCTTCTTGATCCCACTCACAATATCGTCAATTCTGAGTAGAAGGCAAGCAGCTTCTATTGCTGTTTTAAAGGTCTGCGCCTTCACGTTGTAGGCATCCCAGATCTGAGAACATAATTGGAACCAAGAAATGCCCTTAGCCACATAAGAAATTTCACTATGGATGCTCAATTCTGAGCATCAGCTTCTATCTTAGTAATAAGCAGTTCCACTCACAGGAATGATGTTGAAAACAATGTCCATCGCTTAACGAACTTAAATAAAACTAAGGTAAAAGGAGAAAGAAGAGAGAGCAGAACTACTGAGAAAACAAAGGCCATCCACCTACCTTTTTCTCTTTCACGTCAGTTATCGCACCAGTATTACCATCTATACCAACCCATGCGTTTTCACCATTTGCATGCTATGGAAACAAATTGTGGTGAAGATATAAAAGATGAATCAGAGCGCATATACAGAAATGGATACTAACAGCAAAATAGAATACAGCCATACACCAAAGATTCAAACCTTTCCTTGAAGTGCCGTCATTGTTCTAATCACATTAACCCCACAATTTTGAGCCAAAGTCCGTGGTATAGCCTCAAATGCTATAGCAGCAGCTTCATATGGCCACTGCCCATCAAAACACAAAAAGTAACCATAACAAACCTTTAGAAAATGTAAAGTGAAGTGATTTTACCAAATTTCTATTGGCACAAAGAGTTACCCAGAGGACCATTTTACACAAGAAACTATCACAATACTGGAATTGAAAACGATATTTTACCTTCTCTACACCTTCTACAGATGAACTCTTTTGTTTCAATGTAGCAGATACAGTTAGCTCCGTAGCACCACCACCGGGAACAAGTTTCGGATTCTTGAGGATGTTTCTTGCTACCGACATGGCATCCTATGATTGATCATATAATGAATAAATAAGAAATTTCAACATAATATATTTACGTCTATGTGGGAAAAGAAAAGGATAAAAAAACATAAATAACCATTCTACCTGCAAATTTCTTTCCACTTCATTTAAGAGATCCTTACTAGGCCCTCTTAAAAGTATAGTACATGCTTTGGGATCTTTGCATTCAACAATGAACGCAAAAAACTCATCACCAATTTTCTTAACCTCAAATAGCCCAGCCCCTGTACCAACATCAGACTCTTGCAATTCATCTGGCCTGTTAACTATAACAGCCCCACAAGCCTTGGCAATTCGGTTATTATCTGTTTTCCGCAACCTCCTGATTGCACTGACACCAGCCTTGCTTAGGTAATGGCAAGCTAAGTCACTAAGCCCCTTTTCTGTGATAACCACATCTGGTTTAAACTTCAATATCTGCACACAGAGGCTCTCAATGTATTCTTCTTCCAATTTGAGCAGAACTCCCCAATCTTCTTCTTTAAGTAGCTCAGCATTTGTTTGGTTCTCGCCTTTCTTATACTCAAGAGGGCAATCAAGAAGAATAATCCGTGGGTTGACAATCTTTCTTCTCATCTTTCCGGGCGCAATTACATCTTTGTTAAACATTACTCCTTTCAGAACCAATGAATCTTCCAACTGCCCTCCAGGAATCTTCTCAACCTTAATGTACTTTTTAATATCCACTTCTCGCAGACCCTGGCCAAGATCCACTCCTACTATTGTGGTGGCGTCAAGTGCTAATTCCTGTAAGGAGAAAATGAAACATATACTTGACGTACCAATATACAGTAAGATCTGAGCAAGAGAAAGTGTTCAAATTTCCTAACGTTTACGTTAATAGTAATTTGACACCAGAGGCAGGGACTTGAATTCAAGTTTAGGAGTTTTTTGTTTGAGTGAAGAGCTAACCTATTTACTTTTAATCTGAATACCAGTAGTCATAGTAATTGATTCTTTCAAGATGACTCTTACCGACTAAAGACATAATATACAGAATTAACTTGCAGGCAAGAGGCCATAGCTTGTGTACTCATAACTTGAATGTTCTAAGCCGTACTTCAAAAAAAATAAAACACAAAGTATATTTTATGTCAGCAGGCAAGTACTCAAGTTAGAATATCCAAGAAAACCTCATTACTGGTTTAAAGATGATGTGCATCTTGCAGATCTACAAAGCTAAAGAAAAAGTATTCATGCTTCGGAGAATATTGATCATTTCTTTGAACAAGTTTGCCAGTATGTTCTTCATAGGCTGTTTATTGTCTGCCGAGATGGAATCATAATACTGGAAAACCATAAACAAGGAAGACAACCCACATGAAAAACCTTAATTTAAAGTACTTACAGCAATTAAATCCCCAAACTGACTGGTGAACTTTGTACCAATACAACTTTTGACCAGCCCCAACATTGTTGCACCTGCCATGCAAAGAATAAATAAGTTGGATGCCAAAAAAGCACACTTAACACCCTTCCAAATAATAATTTTAAGGCAGAATACTATTGCAAGTGCTACCATTGCAAGAACAGCCGCAGAAACGGCAGCTCCAAACCAATTATTATGTTTAATATTAATTCCATAGAAAAATTACTTTTCAATTCCTAATACAATATGTGATTTAATACAGAAATTTAAGGATATACCTAAAATTGCAAATGGACATAGAAATATGCAGGGCCCACTTGGGTGTTGGCTTTCTAGTGCCTTAAATGGGAAAGTCAAGCTATGCCTATTCCCCAGCTTTTACTAGAAAAAGCTAGTCCCACCCGGCCCTACCTCTTCTGGTTATAACAAAACCAAATAATTCGGATTGAGCACAGTGCCCAGTACCATGGGTTTGTTTATATATCCTAGATGCATGCAGGACACTACCTTCTAACATATGTTAGATGGGAGAGCCTGATATAAATAGCCTGTATACCAAACACAAATACATCATGGATATAGGATTTTATAATGAGTAGACAAGAAACTAAAGGAAGAACTTACGATCCTTCACATCAATAGTCATTGCGATTTTGTCAAGAACAGCAATAGCATCCTCCAGAGCTTTGTTGTAGGCTATACACAAAAACAAATTTACGTAAAAACAAAATAATTAGAAGAATGAACAAATCATAACAAAAATCAAATCCAATACTGTAAATGAAAGAAAAATGAGTTATAATAATTTCAACCCACCTCGGCAAATAACCGTAGGATGATAATGCTTGTCAATAAATGCTTCAGCAACATGGAGCATCTCACCAGCTACACCAAATTTCATATCAAATGTAAGACACAGAACAAACATCATCTACACATACAATCATGCTGCTGTTGTATTTTCCAGCCCATGATAAGGTTACTAAGTCTACTAGGAATAATAGCCTTAAGAGGATAGAAATCCTATTCTTAATAGGAGTTTGTTTTTCCCATTGGAAAGAGAGTTGGAGTCCAGTTAGGATTAGGATTCCTAATTGAAGGCCATCATTGTGGTTATAAAATGAGGGCTTCTGCACTAGTTTGATGTATCCACACAGCTAGCAAGAAAGATTGTGTTATACCACTCAAGGTGTTAGAGTGAGAGAATATCATTAGGGAAAAATTTGTAAGGGAGAGAAGAACAGAGATAAAGAGTGTTTGTCTCTGTTTTTTATTTTTTTCTTGTTGTTCATCAAACGTTAATTCTAGAGGTTTGGTAAGATAATTCGTTGTACCCATTATTGATATAGTGGAAGTTTGTTGTTGCTGCCCCGTGAACGTAGGCACATAGCCAAACCACGTTAATTATTGATGTTGTTTATCTTCTTGCTTATTTTTTCTTTGATGCCCAAAGTTTGTTTGACTTTCCCATTCTTAAACGAAATCACAACAGCTGCAACATGTACAGAAAATAGAAAGATACATAACCACTATCCTCAAGAAAATGCTAAATCCAGTAATCTATTAATTTGCAAATTAACCTATTGCTGTGAACTCATCCACTTAGTTACCAAATATTTATTAATTGTAAAACAAAAATCCTAAATAAGAAGATCAAATAACAATGACCAAATAAATAACAAATATATTTCACCCCATAAATAAGTGAGATATTTGTTGGTAAATAATGCTCAAATCATACCAAGGACTATGACTGACGTGGTTCCATCACCTACTTCTTCATCTTGTGTGCGACTTAATTCAATCATTGACTGCCAAAAACATATAACAGTTCACAGGTAAGAATAAAAAAATTAAATGAAAGTTAGATGAGGGAGCATATAAAAAAGTAAAGGACCACTAAAGAAACAATATGCGAAAATAGAGGGCGAAAGAAATAAGAAATTAAGGATGAGTAATTGTGAACCAAAAGAATGGAAGAAAAATGTAGATTCAGAAAGGAACAGTTTGAGACAAATGTCATGCCTTTGCTGCCGGGTGTGCAAGATCCAATTCCCGCAGAATGGCATTTCCATCATTAGTCACCACAATTCCTGTTAGCAATAAAGGTAACAAAATTGTAAGACTGTTGTAAGCTAATGAAAACCCAAACAGAAGCCAGATGCATTACCAGTAACATAACATTACTTCATTGAAATTAGAACTGTGCTATTAATTAAGAAAAAGAACTACTTAGATACAGAGCAAAAAAATGAAACCATGTATTTACCAAAAAAAAAAAATGAAATCGTAGGAACAAAGATACTACAAGAAAATGGCACAATCTAGATATTCTAGTAAATCCAAAATAGAGATGAAAAGGGTAAAATTTGTACACTGAAGGTAAATCCTTTTACCTCCAGCAGCATCAAGTAGCATCTTGAGCATAGATCGAGGGCCCAAAGTTGTACGGATTATGTCAGCAACAGCCTGTCATTATCAAAATGCTTAACATTCTTATGCTCATTAGAATCTAAATGCTGATAATTTGAAATAATAACCCAGAACTGAAACATAATAATATATTCCTCATAAAAACAATACTGGAACTCAGACAATAAATGCCTAGTACACTTCTTTATGGGAAAAAGCTTTACAGTTCTATAGTTAAAAGGCTAACACTCATGACATTCCATCCAGTAATTAGTTTAATTGTAACAAATCAGTTTTAGAAAACCTTATTCATAAAGGGAGCAATTAGAAACAGCATTGTTTTCAGTGGCGGACCACATGTAAAAGAACTCGACTTTAATTTTTGTTTGAATTTATATACTCCATCAACATAAGACAGCAAAAGCCATTAAAAATTTAGCAGATCATTCACTCAATTTCTCCCCAATACTTCATCAATAAAATAATTTGTTTCCTTAAACAATCGAAGTGGATTTACACTCTAAACAGAAAGAGAAATATTCGGAATCAAAAACTGAAATGCCCTTTATCTTACCTTCGATGCCTGGATATTTCCATGGTGTACCTTAGTCCCAGACTCCCGCTTCAACGAATCCTCTGCCACAAATCAGTCCGAATAAGCAAGATTATAAAAACCAAGAAAATGGGTTTCCAAAACGACTTAAATCCCGTCCAACAAAGCATCAACAAGGCAAACCATCAGCTTTCACAATACCCAAATGAAAGACAGATTCAAAACCTAAACTTCAGAGTATAGCTAGAGAAAGAGAAAAAAATAAAAAGGAAAGGAAGCTTACTGAGGACGAGTACTGGAGCTTGCATGTTGATGTTGAAATCTGCTTGGAAGTGTAGAGGAAAGAAGAGCTGAGAAGTCCGTAGAGGTTTTTTATGCGAGGGAAACGCCGAAAGGTGGTTTATATTGAAACCCTGAGAGTTAGGGCTGTAGTTGTAAAACGGGTGGGTCGATCCTGCTCCGGTTAGATTCAGCTTAGCTGGGCTTTAAATGTCTTCGTCCTGCTTGGGTAGCTTGGCCCGCGAAACAAAGTTGTGGTCCAGCTTCAACCCAGTCCAGAAATGGAGCTATTGGGACATCCTATGTACATGTATATAACATATTTTATGATAGGTTGGCCATTAAACTATATTATATTATATTATATACGAAATGGCTGTTCAAAATTTCACCTAATTTGTTCATATACGAAATTTCTGTTCCATTCCTACTGGCTAAAGGAACGGCATTGTTCCACCCATTTACTCTATCATTGTCGGGGAAAATGGGAATCTCCAAATTCATATAATATATCATATATAATATTTACTCTATACTAAAAGGGAGTTGGAGCTAACCATTCATGCACGGTGGATTTTCCAAAACGCCCTTCAAATCTATTCATGTTGCTTTGACACTTTCTTCCTATACGGTGACTAGACGAAATTGCCTCTGCTTTATTTTAGGTCTCCCTCGATCACTTTGACACCTCTGCAATTTCTCAAGCTTTCTTCGACGCCGCAATCATCTCCTCATCACTTTTCAGCCTTCGTTTTCATCCTCATTTCTTAGTGAAGCTTTTAGTTCATTCATCCACACCCTCAAATTTTTTGTGCCATTCTCACCCCAAACCATAGTATCGAAGATTCAATCGACTATATGAGACCCGTCTGTTTGAATTTGCTCACTCTAACTCTTTTCTTCGCTGGCCTATAGACGCTTCTTCATCTCTAAAATTATTCATCTGGGTTGGTTGATATTCATCCAAATGAAGATGCTCAGCTTTATATATCATAGTTAAAAGATAACAAAATCGAAGCAGCAGAAAGTCGAGGTTTAGGATTTGAGGAGTTGAAGCAGCCAAACGTCCAAGAATCGAAGAACTTGACGAAGATTAAACTAGCTAGCCTCAATTGAGCAAGGTAAGATATCGTATGTTTCTCCTAAATTTATGTTGGGATTTGATTTCAGACCCAATTAGGCGACGAAGGGGCTTAAGTTCGCTGCTTTGTATGACAGGACCTTTCCCGGAAACCGAGGAGATCATGTTCTCATCTGAGAGTTAACTTTAAAACCGGAACTACCCTCAAATTAAATCCATCACAGATAAAAGTTCACGATAATTTACATAACCATTTACAGAGTATAAGCACTAAAAACAACTACAACTTAAATGTCCATTCCTACCCTAGTAACCATTTACAGACTATAAGCACTCCTTAAATTTGTGAGTGGACAAAAATAACCATTTTAAAACAAGGGTTGAAAAGAAACTACATGGATACCCTCCGATTTAAAATCTATGCATGCATATGGTAATATCACCTTATGTCGATAAAAGAAAATAAAGTAAAATAATATAAAACAAAATAAATGAATAGAAATAGGCAAGTCACCATACGAGTAATTATGCATAAAACTAGAATTTCAATAATCACCAACACAGCCACACACACAGTCAACCCATCCTCAGTATCCGTAAACCAATCAGCATACGAGTATATGCATAAAACTATATATATAACTCATATCATTTTCAGAACCAAATCCAAAATCCAATATAAATCCAAAACACAATACTTGCAATTTCTTCATAAAACGTGCATTAAAAAATTTCGATAAAATCACCCAAAATCACAAAAAAAAAATCATAATAAATCAAACATCGCCAAAATCACATAGAAAACCATTTAAAATATGTAAATGTGCATGTATAATATCTTTGGTAAAAAGAAAGGTCCACTCACCGTGATTATTGCACAGTTATTCTCGATTTACGTGTTCCTCCCTAGCTCTGGAGGTTGTGTCGCCTGTCAAAAACATAAATGTTGGGTCATAAATGTAAGACCCGTGTCTTGGGAAGAACGGTGAATAATCTCACATCGCTCGGGGAGGGAAAGGTGAAGTGCCTTATATGTGGGCACGTATCTATCTAGCGCAAGGCCTTTTGGGAGTTCACTGGCTTTGAGTTTGGTTGGAACTCCAAAGTTAAGCGAGTTGAGGGTAGTGCAATCTCAAGATGGGTGATCTATCGGGAAGTTTCACGTGAGTTTCCAAAAACAAAACCGTGAGGGCTGGGCCCAAAGCGAACAATATCGTGCTAGATGGGTCAAGTGGTGACAATTTGGTATCAGAGTTAGATCCCGACCGGAAGTGTGCTAGTGAAGACGCTGGGCCCCAAAGAGGGGTGGATTGTAAGACCCGTGTCTTAGGAAGAACAGTGAACAACCCCACATCTCTCGGGGAGGGAAAAGTAAAGTATCTTATATGTGTGGGCATCTATCTAGCGCGAGGCCTTTTGGGAACTCATTGACTTTGAGTTTGGTTGGAACTCCAAAGTTAAGCGAGTTGAAGCTGGTGCAATCCCATGAGGGGTGACCTACTAGGAAGTTGCATTTAAGTTCCCAAAACGAACAATATGGTGCTCGATAGGTCAGGTCGTGACAGAATGATATTAGAGCTGGATCCCGACCGGAAGGGTTCCAGCGAGGATGCTGGGCCCTAAGAAGGGTGGATTGTAAGACCCGTGTCTTAGGAAAAAATGGTGAACAATCTCACATCGCTCGCTGGGCCCTAAGGGGGTGGACTATAAGACCTGTGTCTTAGGAAGAACGGTGAACAATCCCATATCGCTCGGGGAGGGAAATGTGAAATGCTTTATATGTGTGGGAACGTATCTCTCTAGCACGAGGCCTTTTGGGAGCTCACTAACTTTGAGTTTGGTTGGAACTCCAAAATTAAGCGAGTTGATGCTAGTGCAATCCCATGATGGGTGACCTACTGGGAAGTTTCATTTGAGTTCCCAAAGCGGACAATAACGTGCTAGATGGGTCCAGTCGTGATAGAATGGTATCAGAGTTGGACCCTAACCAGAAGTGTGCCAACGAGGACGCTGGGCCCTAAAGGGGGGTGGATTGTAAGACCCGTGTCTTAAGAAGAACAGTGAACAATCCCACATTGCTCGGGGAGAGAAATGTGAAGTGTCTTATATGTGTAGGCACGTATCTATCTAGCGTGAGGCCTTTTGGGAGCTCACTGGCTTTGAGTTTGGTTGGAAATCCAAAGTTAAGCGAGTTGAGCCTGGTGCAATTCCAAGATGGGTGACTTACTGGGAAGTTGCACGTGAGTTCACAAAATAAAACAGTGAGGGCTGGGCCCAAAATGGATAATATTGTGTTAGATGAGTCGAGTCGTGACAATAAAAGTCCTAAGTAGTTTTCCAATGCAAGCGTAAGTCCAGGAATTGAATTACGGTTTGTTAAACGTGAAACATGCACTTTAAACCCTTAAAACTACCCTGAGAGGATGTCTGATCACCTCGAAACCACCATCATTGGATCTTGAACATCAAAAATTATCAGACATGTGTCGTCATGTCTCGGAGTTCGCACCCACGCGGCGCCACGCACCGGTGGAAGGCCATCAACCTTCCTACGCACTGCCATGCTTTCAGCATCCCACGTGGCACCACGTGGCTTGACATCTGCTGACATGGATGCTACATGCCTGCACATGGTTGTCACGTCAGTGAGCATGTCAATGCCACGTCATCGCCATGTCAGCATAGTGTCAATTCTTGTTTTCTACGTGGCTACCACGTTAGTACGCCACATCAACTGTTGCCCCTAACCTCACGTCGGGTCGACCTAAATGCCTGGTTTTGGGTATTTTGAGCCAACTGGTAGACTCGGTCCTAACTTCTTCGTTTCTTACCCGTTTTGCTCGATTTCAACTCATATCTTCCTATTTTAATCCAAAGAATGTTCCTAAAATCATGTTCCATCTCAAAACATAAAAATACATACCTGAAGTCTTCACCCGAGAACCGAGTTGTAATGATCTGACCCATAAATATGGGATTTATAGGAATTATTAAGAATTGTTACGGATTTTATCGGAAATTATTTAGAATGTTGGACAATTTTCCCCTATAGTTATAACGTCCTTGTTATTTGAGGGAAGGGCATTTTTGGAACATGGAAGTATGGAGATATGTTAGGAAGGATTAGATAAGGTTGGTTGATCATTGTTCACTCTTTCTCTCTCTTGCCCGTGAAGCACACACAACACACACACAAAATCACCACACATCACCCAATCCTTGTAACTTGATTTTGAGGGGTTTTTGAGTGCAACCAAGGTTGGAAACTTACTAATGGGACAATCACGATCCTAAGGATGTCAGGTTTGAAGGGGGAAATGGCTGGGCTTGGACGTGGTGAGAGGAGGTTGCACACTCGAAGCTTTCGAGGCCCATATCTTTGAATCCAAGTAAGATCTATCAATTCTGGTTTCCGTTTTGCAATCCTTGTGTTGAGTAGATGAATTTTGATATAAAGTTTGTAAGATTTGGTTGAGAAATAAGGGAGATATGAAGGTTTGAAGATTGGACCTTCAATAGAGGTTTTCGGACTAGCCACAACAGTGGCTACGGCGACACTTGCAGCAGCGCTGTCGTCTTCTCCAGCGAGTGATGACAGTAGCATGACATCATAATGATGTCATCTGGCACGTGTCAGGTGCCACGTGTCATGGGTTCCACGTGGTAGGGGGTGTCACCATGCCACGTGGCAAGGGATGGATGGTGTTATGTGGCACATGTTAGGGATGCCACATGGCAAGTAGCGTCAAGGATTATCAGTGACACATCATTTAGGGCTGACGTTAGCAGTGTTGACTGTCGCGTGGAAACTTTGTCCGTCGTGCGTGGGCGCATGGGCTCAAATTTTGAGGTAAAACTGGTCTTATTTAAAAGGTTTCGATGTCCTAAATCCAACGGTGGTGGTTTTAGGTCGATCATAGGTCGTTTGATGGTAGTTTTACTGGGTTTTTTTTCCCTCAAAAAGCCTGTTGGGACATGTTTTCAATTTCATCATTTTTGGGGTTTCATGTATGGACTTATATAGATTGTTGGTGACCCCCAGGTGTGAATTTTACTGGTTAGGACTTTCCGGAGACTTCAAATTAGCTTACAGCTCGGGTTTCAGGTAATCGACAGTATTGTGAGTGGACATTTTCTTTCATAATTGTGGTGCATGCATATATACATATTTTCCTTATTTTATGACATGGTTTGGGTGTCTATGATATGGTTATATGATATTATATGATTTCTGGATAAATGCTGGATTTTGGTTTAAGTGACAGGACCCGTCCCAACTGGACTTTGATAACCGTGCCCGGTCCTTCTCCCATCTGACAAATCAACTGAAATCCCGAAACTACCCTTCAGTACCTGTCAGACAAGGGATAACTGCACTAATTTCCGCTCATGCCTCCACCTCGCGATTAGCCCCGAACGTCGTGCCCCGGCCTGGAGGGTTATCAAAACAGAAAAGGTGTGAATGGACAAAAATAATATCTTTTAAAACACATTTCAAAATACATCATTTACCCTCCAGCTTATCAAACCATGCATGCATAGGGTAAAACATATGAATCACCGACTTTCCAGCCAAATCACATAACAAGTATCAAATCCCGGTTCTTAAGCCAAAACATGTGAAAACATAATCACCTGGCCACAAAGACCAAAATCTCGTACTCAATACCAGTACGTAATCACAATCAACATCAAACAACACTACTCACAAGTGCACAATCAATCAATTCACACTATTCACAAGTGCCCAAACAATCACATAGTCATATCCGCACTACGCGTAGGCCAACCTCGGGAGCTGCACTCAGGCATCACTTGAGTCACATCAGTCATGTCTGGGAACTGCACACTCACCATCTAGACGTACCACATACTCAGGAACTGCACTCACGCAACATCCGAGTCACGTCTAGGAACTGCACTCGCACCATCCAGAACATGATCCAGTATCCACAATCACAACCACAATCCATTCCACAAACATATATCAATCACATACATGACTTCAAACCAAGTCAAAAGCATTCCCAACATGGTCTCAAGCCCAAATGCTATTTACACGTAAATCCGTAAAATCTCATTTTAAGACAATAAAATAATCCAGAAATCATCATTGACTCATCAACTAAGTCACAATATCCTTTTAGAAACCTTTTTTGACTCCGAGCCTAGCCCAAAACATCATTCACACATTTCTCGTAAAACGTGCCCGAAAGACCGATTAAAATAATCATTAAATCACATATAATCATGCCAAATCACCATGACATCATTGCAATTCAAATCATGCAATCAATCATGTAAAACATTTAACTATGCATGCATAATGGTTTATAAAACAAACGTCCACTCACACACCGTCCAAACCGCTTGCTTTTCGAGCTGCACGCGTTTCCGTAATTTACGGTGCCTTCCAGGAATTCCAAGTCCTTGGGAATCGGGCCCCCGCGCCTCACGCGCCGCCGTGAGTGGCTGCGCGTGAAACTCACGCGCTTGCTACAGTGCCCTGCTACAGTGTTCTTCTTCACCCGATTAGCCTGCAAACGGGTCCAGTCACCCGCTATGTGACCCGGTTCAATTCCTATCAATTCTCAATCCAACCGAATCAAACTCGACTATTCAAAGAACTGTCGAACACTGTGCATCATCCCAATTCAGTCAAACTCGAGTGTTTTATTTCAATTGATGCATCAGGAAGCATCGTGGGATCCTACTAAATATGTTTCCAAGATCAATTTCATCGTTCCATGTCTCCAATTCCTCAACTCAAACTCGAAAATCCAAAGTTCTCCCCTTTTCTGTTCTAAGACAAAACAACCTCAATTCTCTTCACAATTGATCTGGTCCTAGTCAAAATGATCCCAGAAGACTTAATTCAATCTCAATTTGAAGAATCTCGAGCTATAAATTCAAATTCGAATTTTTGAAAGATATGAGCTTCACGGGTTGGGTCTTCGGGTTTTTAGGGTTTTCTTCCTAATTCCTTCTTCATTTAATCCCCTATACTCCCTCTCTAACTATCTCAGTGATCTAGTTCATTGTTCCTTCCTTCTACCCAAGTAATCGATCATGGTGTATTGTCATACATACATATATTTCTCTGTTTTCCGAGCTCACACAACTAAACCCGTGTAGGACGGTTAATGCCACCCATCCCTCACTTATGGTGACAAATGTCACCAATTAACAAATCCTCATCCAAATTAGCTGAATCAGCCAGTTTAACCGTGTCAATCATCCTGCTGCGGAAAATTACCATTTTGCCCTTCCTTGGCTAATTACCAAAATAGCCCTCACAATTATAGACCCATAACTTTCACGTCCGAACTCCGATTGACGCATGCCGCCTGTCTACGAATTCAGCGTCCCGAGACCTATCCAACGGTACTTCCGGAAAGTCCAAACAAGGTCCCGATCAAAAAGCCAACTTTCGGCCCTTATAACCAGGGGCAAAATCGTCATTTCCTTCAAATTTTCCAAATTTTCCTTTTTCGAATTTCCGGGTCGTTACATTAAGTATGGATATTCGGTTGTGGTTTTCTGGACATAGATTTTACTGGTGTTTTTAGAAACCGAATTTTGGGCTAGTGCTCGAGAGGTAAATGTTTTGGGCTAATGTACAGGTCAGAAAGGTATTTTGGTTTATTTATGGTTGTGTTTTCTAGTTGGGTCAATCTCATGCGATTGGATCGCTATTCTGGAGTTGGACTACGATGATTCCTGTTGATGGGTTCATATGTGATCAGAGTTAGAATCAACATGTTCTGATGGATTTGGACTCTGCAGGATCTGTGGTTGTCTACCTGTAGTACAAATGAGATGCTAGTTGGACTAGCGGCCTGGTTGGACCAGCGGGAGGAGGTTTGACTTTTGTCGCTTGTTGGACCAGCAGGGCCAGGTTTGAATTGTTTAGATCTGTGGTGTGTTCCGAGGTTTTCAAATGATTTACAATCGGAGTTTTTAGGGAAATGTGGCTAGATGCATTTCTATAATTTCATATGTTTATGCATGCATGTTTTTATAAACCGAAGGGTTTAAAGGATGGTTTCGAAAAATGGTGTTCCAAGGATTTATTTTTTTCAACTCACGGTTTTTATTGGTTTTGGAACCTTCCAGGTTGATCTCAGAACGTGCACTGTATTGAGCCTGAGGCACTTCCGTGGGTCAGCGTACTCGGTAACCAGAGTAGATTCTTGTAGTTATTTTCATTCATGCCTAGTTTTCTGTGTATGGTTATTAATTCTTGGATTACGTTTGTGCTTGACACGTAGAGTTATCCCTTTTCTGATACGGGATTTGTAATATAATCGAACTGAGGGTAATTTGGTAATTTGAGTGTGTTTGTATTAGACGGGAGTAAGGTCTTTCATGTTAATCAGTGGGCATTCCGGGTAGGATCATGTCACTAGTTTTCCGCCAGAATTTCCCTTGCGGCTTCCCAGCTTTCCAACATGCCACCCTCTATTCTTCATGTCGTGTTCGTCTCCTAGAAGTCTAAGGACCTCACTGGAAATATGTGACACTTAAACACTCTTTTGAAACTCAAACTCTCTTTATCGCTTCCTTAATTTGATTTCTCGGGTTCCCTGTTTCTCGTCTTTCCTTCTTTCTTCTTTCTTCTTTCTTCTCTCTTCTCTCTTCTTCTCTTTCCTTTCTTCTTGTTTTCTCCTGACTGTTCTAATGGTTTGATTATCAAGTGAGGTTTTCTCTTAACTCAAACTCTCACTTACCACATCAATCCTTTCACAAAACACGTATGTAAGTCATGGAAATAGGCTTATGTTTACTCTCCCCCTTCAATGATGGTGCACACATTTCAAAATGATAAAATGATAAGCTTGAAGTCACAAAAAATCTCCAATATGAATTTACTATTATGCGCCCTCTTAACTATAATGACCAAGATACCCCCAACAATTCTAGGTTTATAGCACGCCCGTTGAATCTATGATTACATCATGCTACCTATCTATGGATTCAGAACTCCAAGATCTACATATTCATATTCATGAAACACCAAAATAATAAGTCAAGTAAAAATTCAATCTTTACACAACTAGGGGCAAAATAGTCAATTTTCATTCAAAATGGTCATAGTACAACATCTGATTCTGATTTATACAAATAAGTGTGAATAGTTTTATGGTGAAGCACTTTATCTTTCTGATTTTGCATTAATGCCTCAAGTTCTTATGTAGCTTCTTTCATATTCTGATTTCTCCACGGTACTTTTACCAAAGGGATAGTTTTATAGCGAAGCACTTTTTCTTTCTGGTCCAGAATTTATACAGCCTATTCCTTGAAGCTCAAGTCTTCTCTAAGCTCAATGGGCTGCTGTCCCAAAACATGTGATGCATCTGGCATGTACTTCTTGACCATCGAAACAAGGAATTCATCATGAACTAGGGAAATTTATGGGGGGAAATGCCAAACGATATGCTACTAGACCTATTCTATCAGTAATCTCATAAGGTCTAATATAATGGGGACTCGTTTTTCCCACTTGCCAAACCAAACAATCCATTTCCAAAGGGATAACTTCAAGAAAATATGATCCCTCACTACAAACTCTATGTCTCGAATTCGGTGATCAACGTAGGTTTTTTATGACCTTGAGTAGCCTTTAACCACTCCGTAGTAATCTTGACTTTTTCTTCTAACTCATCTACAACCTCATGTGTCAATAACCTCATTTCACCTACTTCAGTCCAACAAAGGGGTGTTTTGCACTGCTGTCCATATAGTGCTTCATATGGAGCCAGCCTGATACTAGACCGAAGCTATTATTATTAGCAAACTCCATCAATAGTAATTAAGCATCCAAACTTCCATGAAACTGTAGAACACATGCTCTCATCATATCTTCGAAAATCTAAATGGTCCGCTCAGACTATCTATATATCTAGGGGTTGAAAGTAGTATTGAAATGCAGCTTCGTTTCGAACACCTTCTGTAAACTCTTCCAAAATCAGGACGTAAACTTAGTATCTCGGTCAGACACAAATGACTCTAGATTTCCATGTAACCTGACAATCTCATCAACAAATAATCTGGAAAACTCTTCCATGTGATAGTTTTCCCGCACTAGAAGGAAATGAGCTGACTTAGTTAATCTATCCAAGATCACCCAGACTCCTTCAAACCCTTTATACGTTCTTGGAAGTTTAAATACAAAATCCATCGTCAAATGGTCCTACTTTCACTATGGAATCTGCAATGACTGTAAAGCTCCATATGGCTTCTATCTCTCAGCCTTTACTTGTTGGTAAATCAAGCACTTACTTACGTACTTTGCTATCTCTCGTTTCATACCGGCCTACTAATAATGTTCTCTAAGAGTATGATACATCTTGGTTTCACCAGGATGCATCGCATAAGCTTAACTATGGGCCTCTTCCAAAATTTCCTTCTTCAGTTCCCCATCCTTAGGTACACAGAACTGACCCTCTTTACTTAAGGCTCTATCATCAGTAAGTGTATAGTCCTTACTTTTGAACCTAAGCTGCATATGACATTGAAACTAATTCACTATTTCACATTGATAATTTTGTTGACTCGGTTCATTACTTAGCTAGATTACTTACAAGATTTGTTTGCGATTTTGGTTGTAACTTCATTATGGATATTCCATTTCCGACAATATCCGTTGGATCCACTTAATATTATATGTTCCACTTAATATTTATGTATTTTTGTTTCATCAGTCTATTCATATATTCCTGATATGTTTGGGCATTTGTTAGTTACAAAAAGGCTAACTTGGATCATGAAAATATTTGCATGGTTGTATCGTTTCAAGAAATTGTTTGCTCTACTTATGCTTTTGTCATTCACAAGAAAAATGCTTTTGATTTTAGTTATTTGATGTTTCAGTTAGTTTATTGGGATGGATTGTGTAGGTTGATTCTCTTCAATGTTGGTTCTTTGGAAAGATTGAGGAAAAAGGTTTTGAAGGTTTGAAGGAAAGTGTTGTTGGGTTTTGGCTATTTTTCATGCTATTTCAATTGTCGTTTGCATTTTCTTTCAAATCTTTATAAATCTGTTTAAATCATATTTAGTTCACAGTGAATTATGTACTATTATTAATTGTGTAATGTTACATTATAAAACTTTATATAGTGGTACTTTATAGGAATTGGTCATTTTTTATTTTGATTTTGATTTTTTCTTTCAGTTTTATTTGATGTGTGGTTCCACATTTTTTATTTTTGAACACTCTTTTTTTGTGTTTATATATTAAATTGATAAACATTGATTTACTATTTTTTCCCCCTTGGGTTTGTAGGTTATCCAATTGTTGGAGGTTTTAGTTGCAGTGAGTTCAACCCTTACCCTATAGCAAAAGAGTCACTCACTAATCATGACACACCCCGACTTGAAAATTTAACCTAGGGCACGAAAATCGAGGCGTGCTAAGTGACATTTGGACGATAACGTCCAGATGACGAAAGCCATTTAATTTTAAAAAGTTGTGTTTGGGGAGGTCGGGTGAAACCTAATTAATGAACACCAATCACATTTCACCCAACAATGGAAGCTTAGAGTATGGACAAAAAGTGATGATCATACACTGCACACTACCTGTAGTTACCCGATTTCTCCGCCAGTTTACTTCAAGCCCGGAAATGAGTTCCAGAGCAGTATTCGCCCCTCCTCGAAGTACGTGCGCGTCAATGAGACCTGAGGGGTTTAAAAACATAAGGGTGAGTGGACCTAGTAGCTTATTTCAGTGTAAAACAACAGTTATTAAAAATATACTTTAACCCCTCTTTTTATCGAAAACCCCAATAATAATAATATTATACTTGCACATTACGAGAGATGATATCAATTTAATAATAAGGAATAACTCAAACTTGCACGTTCTAAGAGAAAATAATAATAAACTAATCAAAACTTATAATACTCAAATAAGTCATGTCAAATCACGAATATGTCACCATGTCAACCCACTAAATATTTTCTCTTGAGTCGCAAATCATAACTGGGTATCTTGCTCACATACTTTGACCAGTAGAGCTCAGGGACATGACTGACACTTTTTAACTAGTATATCTAGTAGCACGGGTGAACGATCACGTGGAGGACTGGTCTGTAACCTACAGACGAGTACTAGATACCAGCAACTCCTAAGTGGCTTCTAACACTCTATCTCATCAATGCCTTAGTGACTAATATGTAATGCAACATGTGACTCGACTATGTACACACATGCATATCCATCGTATCATAGCATATTAATATATCCACGTAAGCATCATATCAAGCATCACAAAACATATTCCATAAGTAGCACATATTAACTCATGCATGCTCGATAACACACCATAAACATAAATGTCACAAAACGTACGAGTAAAAACATTATAAAATAAGTTTAGGGAAGGGAGTCCACTCAAAAATTAGTCGGGGAGTCGGAATCACCCTACGTATCAAATCACATAAGTTTGAACTTGTCACAGTCCTAAATAAATTGGATCATAAGACTATTTGAATTTCAAGTAAAACTATAAAAAAATCTCACTTAAGTTAACTTAAAAGATATTAAAACGGTTCAAAACGGACTTAAAATGTGCTAAAGCAGCTCGAAAACGTCCCAAAATGGGCACGCGGACATTATGGAATATTCTGTGTAGAATATTCCCTTAGAATATTCCGTTAGATGATCGTTAGAATTAACAGTTGACTAACAGCGTTGACCGTTAACCGGTCGTCACTGAAGCCTAGTCGAAGACGGCGGTCGGGCCGCCGTCCACATAGGCTGGTTTCTAGAAATTCTCGCTGGAAAACTAAGTTTTCCGCGCGAGATCTAAAACCCTCAATCTTGTCCACATTTCACATGAAAAGTGTCTAAACTATGCTACTCGAAGAGAGGAATTCGAATATCTAGTTAAAAAGTCCAGATTCAATTTGTACATCATAAAACAAGGCAGGGAAGTCTCGACCTTCCTGATTCTCCAGTATCCAACCAAGCATCGGTGTGAACGACCTTTTCGAAAACTTGTCAAGGAATGTGAGAAATTGTGACTTTGAATCGAAAAGGATCATGATGTCGAAATTCAATGGAAAAGAACTTAACTAGAGTGGTCAGAGTACGATGGAGTTGTCGCGGCCTCCATGGGCCTAGATCCTGCACGACCGTCAGCCGTGAGTCCAACCTCTAGGAAGTCACATACAGGGTTACAATTAGGTCCCTTTAGTTGTAGGAAGTCTGAAAATCATGTCTGGAAGGATGAGCTTACCTATAAAGGTCGTTCTAAATCTTCCGATGGCTCTACAACTCCACTACCGTTGTCTCCACCGCGCCCTCATTTAGAAAAGGACATGCAGCAAGTCCATTAGGTAGCCCTTAACATGGGTAAGACGATGGTCTTAGTCTAAGAGCTAGAGTCTACTTGACAATCACCGAATTGGGTTGGAAGATTGTGATATACAACGTCGATGGTCTCCCTCACGGGTGCTCAGGCGAGCCTCGATTCTTGAGGGCGAGTCTGTTGCGCACATGGAATCTGCACGAGTCCTAGGGTAAAAAGGTATGGGTTTGCCATCAATGAGAGCGGTTGGTTCGAAGAAGGGCAATGTGGTAATCGTGGTGAATTTTGGAAGTGCAGTGATAGGACCCGTCCCAACTGGACGTCAAAAACCGTGCCCTGTCCTGCTTCCGTCTGACAAGTCAACTAAAGGTCCGAAACTACCCTTCAGTGCTTGCCAGACAAGGGATGTTTGCGCTGATTTCTGCTGCTGCCACTGCCTCACGATCAGTCCCGAATGTCGTACCACGGCCTGGAGGGTCACAAAACAGAAAAGGTGTGAGTGGACAAAAATTACCTCTTATAAAAAAATTTGCCAAAATACATTCTTACCCTCAAGTTTTCACAAACTTGCATGCATATCGTAAAACATGAGTAATAGTATCATTCAAGTATGAACAGTGGACCGATAAAATCAAAACACGTTTTCCCATGGTCCATAAAAACTCATGTTCATCAAATCAGTTCATGTTATAAAACATCAAATCCCGGCTCTCAGGCCAAAACATATGAAAACATAATCACTGGCCACAAAGACCAAAAACCCGTACTCAATACCAGTACGTCATCACAAACCACATCAATCAGCACTAATCACAAGTGCACAATAAATATATCAATCCAATCAATCTGCACTACTCACAAGTGCACAAACTATCACAATCATATCTGCACTACTCACAAGTGCACAATCAATCAAACTGCACTACTCACAAGTGCTGCACTACGCGTAGCCCAATATCCAGCCACTCTCTCGGGAAGACACCTCTGGGCTCAACCCCCTCGGGCTCAATCACCTCTGGGCGAACACATCCCCAGGCTCAGACCCATCCGAGTGGTACATCCAGGCTCAGTCTCATCCGAGAAGCTGACTACCATAGGATCAACTCCTGATCCTACAATCACATCCCCCAAGCTCTGGTCGTCTGGGTAATCCCCCCAAGCTCCGACCGTCTGGGAATATCATAATCACAATGAAAACCATCTCGGGAATTACATCCCAAAACATTTCAATCAAATCTTGACTTCATACAAAGTCAAGATCATTTCCGACTGGGTCTCAAAGCGCAAAATACCATTTACACATAAACCGTTAAAATCACATTTTAAATCAATAAAATAATCCGGAAATCATCATTGACTCACCAACAAAGCCAAAATACCATTTTAGAAATCATTTAAACTCCGGGCCTAGCCCAAAACATCATTTGCACGTTCCTCGTAAAACGTGCCCGAGAGACTGATTAAAATAATCATAAAATCACAATAAATCATTAATTTCACAAATTCACAAGTGACTCCAAATCGAGTCAAAATCACTATTCACTTGGGTTCTCACGCGCAAAATATCATTTTCACGCAAATCCATACGTTGCAACCTCCGTTGCCATTTTCACGTAAATCCACGAAATTGACCCTTGACTCATTCCCGAGTCACCACATCATTTTTCAATCCATGACTCAATAATCCGAGTCCAAACATTATTTTAATCAATTTCAATCCCGGACTCATAAACCAAGTCCAAACATTATTTCCACCAAATTTCGTAATTTCTCGAAAATCGTGCCAAATATAATAATATAATAATCCATAAAATCGAGAAATCACCAGGTTGAAATATCAACCATGCCAGAGCATATAAGATCATATAATAAGGTATTTAAATCATATATGCATGCATCACGGTTAGAAAACAAAGTCCACTCACCCACACCGTCCAAAACGGTCCGTTTCCGAGCTGCACGTTTATCCGTAAATTCTGAAAATCACAAATCCTGTCCAAAATCATTATAGAGGGTTACTAACATATCAAAATACTTCATATAATTTTCCCCAATTTTTTTCCGGAATTTAAATCCGTATTTTTAACGTAAAACAAAACTTCGGATACGCGGAACATTATCGAAACGATATCCGATTTCCTCGAAACCAGCATCAAAATGTTCGTTACAATGAGAGGATCAAAAGTCATGTTGACCTCACCTTGAAACTAGGCCGTACGCGCCCTCACGCGCCGCCGTGAGTGGCTGCGCGTGAAACCCACACGCCTGCTACAGTCACTGTCTTCCTCACCCGTTTGTCTGTAAAACGGGTCCCTTTAACCCGCGAACAAACCCGACTGGTTAGGAATTCAACTTTAATTCCTCCAATTGATCATTCACACAGCTTCGTTATAAGTCTAATTAGAGGTCTGAAACATTAATTACATGAAACCTTACCTTAATCCTTAAGATCAAAGATGAACATTCGAAGAACACTCCGAACACTGTTCATCTTTGAAAGTCATCAATGTCAAGCGTTTTCCTTAAATTGATTCAACCAGAAGCTTCAATGGACTCCGTTAAACACTTTCCCCAACTCAATTGCATCAATCCAAGCCTCAATTCTCTCGACTCAAGCTCGAAATTTCTGCAACAACAGTCCTTCTTTTCTACCTCAAATGGACCTCAATTACCTTCGTTCCTTCGATGAAACTGATCGTGGAAATCCCAGAAGACTCAAATTGAACCCCATTTTGATCGTCACGGCTCAATTCATCCAATTTGAATTTTCCCCCAAATTTTCTAAAACCCGAATTCCAGTTCCTCAACTTCCCTCAATCCCTCGTGTTTCCCTCACTAATTCAGTCTCTGAATTCTCTCCAATTTGCACTCCTTAGATCAGTTGATAGAGAGGAGATTAAGGGTGGAAGAAAATTGAAGTTTGGTTGTACACGGGTTGAAGAAGGCTGAAGAGATTAATGGAGGAATATAAAATAATTAAACATAATTAATTAATAAAACATCATAATTAGGTCTCCCCAAAAACATGGATCTGTGTTTAAGCCCTAATTTAAGGGATGAGTGACACTTGTCACTCATCCAAGTGTGTTCAGTCACTGAGTACTGTTCATATTAAATATTATTTTAATCCCGGTTCGTTCGGTTAATCGAGTCCGTTCCCGTGACCATAACTTCGTCGTCGAATCTCCGATTTCGGCATGCCGCCTGTCGTTGGATTCGTATCGACGAGACCTACGTAACGGTCCTTGGCCCTCTTCCATTAGACTTCCCGGGTCAAAAGTCAACATTCGGCCCCGTATTAGCCAAATTACCAAAATACCCCTCAACTTCCGAACGTCATAACTTTCACCTCGAATGTCGGAATCGAACGTGCCACCTGTCTATGAACTCGTGACGTCCCGAACTACGTCACAGTCATCGGTCAAAGTCCGTTTGACTGCCCGAACTAAAAGTTAACATTTTTCCCACGCCAAGGGTAAAAAGGTCATTTTGCACAATTCATCCGATTTCACTCAACTAATCCCCGATTAGTCATTCTAAATCATAATTAATTAATATTCAATCCCGATATTCGGGACGGGTCGTTACATGCAGAAAGAGAGTCGTGGTGCTCATAGCCCTCTTTGCCCAAAAGTGGTGATGGCAGCTCTCAGTTTTCTAGGCCACAAGTTGAGTAAGAGATAAGTTGTGGTGGTTCGATATAGAGAAGAGGGATGAGTGATGGTGGTCGAAGCAATTTCGGTGAGGGGTCATTGAATTCCCACAATACGAGAGTGGGCGAGGTGAAGTTGGAAGGTTCTAATGACGTGGGTGTTTGCAAGGCTTAAAAAGTTAAGTGGGGCATGGGCCTGGGCCAAATGATAAAAAAGTGTGCCTACAATTTTAATTGGACAAATTTTCAGCTTGGGCCTTAATGTAACAAAATCCCTCGTTGGGCTTTCCTTAAGCCCTCGTGCCACGAAGGGGGTTCTAATATGGGCCTAGGTACGAAATTGAAATAACCCACAAAACGAAGCCCGGACGAATGACACCTAGAGGTAATCAGGTAAATTCTCAGAGTTTGGATTTTGTATTTCTGGGATAGGATGTATCAAATAGGTTGGTAATTCTTTTCCTATTCCTTTTACATTTTTTTTTTATCTTGAGCTTTACCAAAATAATCTCATTGATTATCATTGTTTATTTCATGAATTAATAGTTACTTTTTATTATTTGGGTTTAGGATTTTGGATGGGATTTAATATGTACTCAAGGATTGAAATATCGATATCGCCGAATATATCGCTCGTCAAATTTACGGATATCTCGCCTCAAATATCGGTATCGATATCGTTTACGGTCAACAAAAATGACGGAAATTTGATCTAAAAGTTGGAAATTTAGAATGAAACTTTGGGAAAAACTTAAATACTCAATAATGGTTATATATGACTAATAAAAACTATAAAATGATTTTGATATAATAAATATATGATGAATAATATAATGTAATATAATTTTGACGATGACTAATAATATAAAATCTTAAATATAAACATAAATTGAACTGAGTTACTATAATTGAATGTTAATATATTAAAAACATAACAATAAACATACAAAAATTCAATATAAGAAAAATGATAAAATACGTTTAAATATATTTAAAATTGGAAAAAAATAAGATGAAAAAATAAGATCAAACTTTGTTTAAAAATTGGAAGTAATTGATATATTTAAAATTGGACAAAAAATGAAAAAGAAAAAACCCAAACTTTGTTGAAAAGTGGAAAAAATAAATTCAAATCGATAAAAAAGGAAAAAAAAACAAAAAAAGCAGTTGTAGCCTTGTGGTGGGTCGAACCCAAGACCCCCCAGTTGACAAACAAAAACTAAACAAACACTACTAGCCAACGAGTTTGTAAACTAAGCAACACCAATTATATACATATGAAAAATAGCAGTCATCCCCTACCTCCAGTCGGGTCTGCCACCCGGGTTTTCCGACCCGACTCAATCTTCCATGTTTTACATTTGATATTCACGATTTAATAGTGCATCTTTATCGTTTTGATCCCAGAAAAGGACCTGTGGGTTCAAAACAAGAAATCATTTCGAAATTTCGGCTAATTTCTTCCCCCCCCCCCCTTCCCCCCCCCTTCTTAGGTGCCGTCTGCCGGAAATCGCGATATATAGGTCGATATATCGACGATTCCAGCAATATTTACTTCCCTGTGTGTACTTAATCAAATCTTTGCTGTCTACATCTAAGTTCCAATTAATTTTATATTTTGTTACCATTTATTTTGTATGAATATGAAATGTTCTTAATTTCTCTTTTCTTATTGTTTTGAACACCTTCTCAAATCCTACATTTATTTATATATGCTATTTAGAAATCTTTCATATTCATATTAGGGATTTAGAATTGAACGTATAACCTTTGATGGTTTATTCAAATATTCCTGATATGTCTGGGCATTTGTTAGTTACAGAAAAGCTAACTTGGATCATGAAATATTTGCATGGTTGTATTGATTTAAGGAATTTTTTGCATTGATTATGCTTTTGTCATTCACATGAAGAATCCCTGATCCAGGGTTACAGATTTATGCAGATGTGCACTTCGTACTGGAGTTAAGCGTCTTAAGTCATTACAACTTTGTTTAATTGTGTGCATTTTGTTGTTTTGGCCAGGAATTACAAAGAGTTCATTGAATTTGAGTTCAATTTTAGGTAAAACTTTCTTCTGTTGCGGTTTATGCATTGCATTATTGATGAACAGAGAGTGTGACAAAAATCTTTCCGCATCAAGATTGTTTGATTTTTTTCTCTACAGAAGCTGGGTCTCCACGGTTTACAAAATTAATTGAAAAATTGGGAGAGTGAGTTAGCGTAGCAATGAAGGGCATAACATCTTAATTAGCATCAATGAACTGTTCGGTTTTGGTTTTGCGGATTTTGGAACGAGAATATTAATTAGTTATTATCAATTTTGTTGCTCTCATGGTCTCTACCATTGCATATTCTATCTTAATTAGCATCAATGAGCTGTTCCCTTAGAACTGTTGCGGTTTATGAACCGTTATAGAAAATAACCGTCCTCGAATAATGCAATACAAATTGTTGATTCAGGTATTGCATGATGTCTTCACTGAAGAGCAAAGCTTGATTGATTATAAGAGTATCGTGGATGATCCGAATTAGCAATGCCTCATTAAATAATCAATTTTATCTTGTGAATATGTGATTTGATTGGTTGTTTTTTGCTAATGGCATTGATCATTATACCTAAAGATCGAATGCATATAAGGGCTTGAGAATGAGATATTGTTGTAAGTACAAATTCAACCGTCCCATATTGAGGTAAGATTTTCTTTTCATTGGTTATGAATATGTGATCTACATGGTTTGTTCATTTAGTTTATGCTTATCCTAGGATGTTTTTATTGCTATATGGATTTAAGAAGATATTGTTGTGTGTTTAGAAGAATAGTGAGGTCAACTTTTGTTTTCGATTTTATTTCTATGTTCATGTGCTGAAAATGGTTGTTAAATTTCATTTTAAATCTAGATTGTCTGCCACGCAACCAATCTCTTATTGTTGAAATGCATCCTATTTTTTTAACTTGCTTCCTTTCATTTTGTTTGGGCTTTTTTTTTTTTTTTTAAATTATTATCTTGCATGATTTTTCATCCACGATCCTATTTTTAACTATATTATGGATGAAGAGCTAAATCCTCTTCTAATTATCACTCTATTTGTTTATATGATCAGTTTAAGAAAAAGCAGAAAGGTACACAATTTTGAAGACAAGGTATTTTTGCATTTCTAACTTGCTCCAGCCGGTTTCTCATCCAATTATCTATATCTTTATACAATTAGCTAACTAGCCCTTTTATTGAGTTACTGCAATTGCAAGGGGAATTAGTCATTACTTGAAATTTTCAATAAAGGGGAACTAATCTATGTGTAATTACATCATTTTATTACATGTGATATTTATTAATTTTTTGCTAAATTAGGAATCTTTGTTCAGCTCACTGTTCAAATTGTCTACTAAAAGTTACTGCCTAGAAAATGAAATGATTATTTATTGATGTTGATGTGTAGGTATTTGAATTTAGAGCAAACAAAAGATTTTGCAACATATGAGGTTCTCTTAATTTTTCTGATAAGTTTGTATGCAAGTATTGTTGATTTCATTTTATTTTTTGGTTTGGTTAGTTGCAGTTAGTTAGTCAACGACACCTCTAATTGAGATTTCCCCAATTGGGTTAGATATTCTTTCTAATTCATATTTTCATTATAAGAATCGTCAAATTATTTTGTGATTAATATTTCATTGAGGAAATTTTTTATGAATTGTTATAGAAAATAACCATCATCAAATAATGCAAAATTTGTTCATTCAGGTGTTGCATGATGCCACTGAAATTCAAAGCTTGATTGATAATAAGAATATCATAGATGATCTGAATCAACAATTTTCCATTAAATGATCAATTTTAGTCTATGGATCTGTGATTGGATTGGTTATTCTTTGTTAACAACATTGATCATATATTTAAAGAATGCATATAAGTAGGGTTGGCCCTGAGGGTAGCCGAGTAAGGCGGTTGCTTCGGGCCCCCAATTCGGTGGGCCCCAAATTTTTTTAATACATGTGTAAGTTTCATATATTATTATATTGTTTCCCAAATAATCAATATATACGGTGTGGCTGGGTTGGTTGAGTCGCGCCTTTTTGTAGATTGAGGTTCGAGTTTTGTTGTTGTAGATTTTTTTTTTGTCCTTTTTTGCTTTTTTTTCCCTTTGTTTTTAGATTTTTCTTTCTGTTTGCCTTTTTTTCTCTTCCTTTCTTAACCTTTCGACTTGTTGAGACAAGTTGTCATGAGGAGGTTGACGTTGAGGTGTTTGCGATTGACGCATATCACGTCGAGACCTTCGCCTTAGGAATTGCTGATCTTCATCAAGTCCAATTTGTGCTTGATTCTCCCCTGAGATGTCATGTCATCCATCTAAGAAATTTCATAGATCCATGTTTGCATAGGGCTGACTCTACCTTGATGTTTCTCTCATCAACTGCCCGCCAGTTTGCTATAAGACTGAAGTTCCTTCTCGTAGCGCAGGTACTTGAGTTGTTGGTGAGGGGAAAGTTCCATGACTGAAAGTTGGAATCTTTCCATGCATCTCCATGGGCACCTCGATGGACACACGTCGGGGATAACTTGGACGCTCCTCTAGAGTCACAGTGTGAGCTCCATTCTCCATCTGAGCTGTTGAGGCTGAAATACCATCTTTTGTCAATTGAACGAATTGATGAACCCTAGCCATGTTGAATCAAGAGAATTTTTTTTAGCCGAAAGTTTTTGTTGAACAATGAACAACGTTTAAAAACTCTGAACAATGCCGAATGACGAACAAAATATGATGAACGATAAACAAAGTCTGAAGAACGATGAACGATCGTGAGAGCTCTTTCTGAGTATTTCTCAATCAACTCTCAATTAAAACACCAATTGTTGAAGTATAATTCATCCATACTCACAAAAGTCTCCTTAATCCTTGCAAATAGTACACTGTAAGCTATCGTTTGCTCATTATGATGACAATTATAATAATTTAATATTAATAATAATTGCCCATTATTAGGAATAATGACAATTAATTCTCAAAGAGAATATTAATATTATGGAGACTTTTATTCCGATTAAATAACGTATTCAGCTGGTAAATATATTATTTAATGTATGAGTGTTTGTAAACCGTTAATGTTATTACCATGAGTAATTTGGACACTTTGAGAATTATGAACCACATGACAAAGTAAATATTTTCGTATGAATGTGCCAAGTAAGAACTTCATAAAAAATATGAGATGCAAGTGATGATCTATTATGTGGGTACTCAATCATTTTAAAATAGATTATTATCTTATGGAAAACCAATCTTTATCAATAAAATGTGTTCTGACAGACATGTAACCCAATTTTTGGCATGACGACCAAACATTGGAAGTGAAACAAATCTTGGACGCTCCTTCGGAGTCATAGTGTGAGCTCTATTCCCCGTTTGAGCTGTTGAGGCTGAAACACCATTTTCGGTTGATCGAACGGATCAATGAACCCTAGCCACGTTGAATCGCGAGGATTTTTTTGAACGAAAAGTTTTTATTGAACAATGAACAACGTTAAAAAACATCGAACAATGTCGATGAACGACGAATGAAATATGATGAACGATAAATAAAGTCTAAAGAACGATGAACAATGTAAGAATGACGAACAATCGTAAGAGCTCCTCTTGAGTATTTTTCAATCAACTCTCAATGAAAGCACCAATTGTTGAAGCTGAATTTGTTCGTACTCACAAAAGTCTCCATGATCCTTGCTAACAGTAAATAATAAGTTATCGTTTGCTCTGATCGAGGCCCCGAGGGGGTTGTTTGATAAAAAACACTCCAATGCTTAAGTCAGTTTTGAGAGAGAAATCACAATAGCTTAAGTAGCGTTGAATCAAATTACCTTGAGATTAAAATGATCGTCTCTATTTATAGAGAATCCTTGGGAGACACGGAACATTCTGATTGACCGGTTAATTTTGTATTTAATAAATAATATATTTTGTATTTAAATATATTATTCAATAATAATAATAATTGCTCATTATAATGACAATTATGATAATTTAATATTAATAATAATTGTCCATTATTAGGAATAATGACAATTAATTCTCGAAGAGAATATTAATATTATGGAGACTTTTATTCCGATTAAATAATCGAATCTAGCTGGTGAATATATTATTTAATATGTGAATGTTTGTAAATCGTTAATATCATTACCATGGATAATTTGGACATTTTGAGAATTATGAACTACGTGACAATTCTACATGTTTCGAGTGATTTTGGGTTCCACAACTCCTCTCCCCTAACTCCATAACTATACTTTTCTTTAATTCTTTAATTCCCATCCTCAATCTAGTCACCAAGGTTTGAAGACCAAGATCGTCATCAGCTTCAGTTTCCTGTATCTTGGCTGCAACCAACCCCACAACATTTCCCATTAAGTCTTTTTGCTCCAAATGGCATGCAAGTATTGTCCTCATGTTGGCGGTTTGGCACCACGAAGATGGCCTGACCGGCCCTAAGTTTGATCTTGATGCTTCAGCTGCGCATTTCCAGATAAGCGCAGAGACTACTTCAATACGTGTGGGATTTGGCACCGCGGTGCTCGCAGCTTTGTGCTTAAGGGCATTAATCGTTGATGCGTCAAACACAAATCTTGTTGTTGTACAGTTTTCTTCGATACCAAATTCATTGGCACTGCTTTCCATTGGTGGCGGGGGGTTTAGGATATCTAATGGTCGGAAAAGAGAAGCTGCGGAGCCAAATTCTACCGAAGGCAACAGATCGGGGTAATCAGTGACAGAGCCAAGTGCAATTTCGGCCCAGTTACTGATAAATTTTCCCCGAGTGTTAGTATGCGCAACGTTGACTCCGATTGCCAATCCACCGCACCCAAAGAAGTTAGCATATATGGACTTGTAGAAGATGCGTAGGATGATGAGGTGGACGCAATTTCAAAAGCATCCCAAGATCTGGATTTGCCGAAACCTGTGATACAGAGCAGCTGATGGCTTGGGCTTGAAGAAATGTTGCCCCTTGGTCATTGCATGAGATTGAATCATTAAAATTGAATTTTCCGGCCAAGTTGTAGAACTGAGTGAGGGCTTTAGATAATGATGTCTTCAGAAGCTTGGATTTCCAGCATGGTCGCTATTTCTACCTTGCTCCACAAACACAATTCAGTTCCATAATTCATATATAACAAAGAAACTCCATAAAATTCAATGATCCATGTTACTTCCATTGAGTCAGTCATCCGGATTAATTTAGCATTTATAGTTCTTGAATTAGTTCCTTGATTTCAATAGATAATGAAGTTTATTTATTTGTGAGATAATTTATACAAGCTGCTTGGAGGATTAATATACATACTGAATCGAGTTACGGTAGAAATACCAATTTAAATAAGCAGTATTAATAATGATAATTTGTAAGTATTGAATTCGTCACATAGTTTTCCTTTCAATCAAAAGCCAAAAGCAACTAAACCTCAGATATTGGCTCTATAATTTAGGATTGCTGAGAAACGAAATTATTAAAGAACATCGAAGTTACTACTAGCTAGCCTAACAAAACCATATATGAACTATGGTTTTGCTTTTGCCTATCTTTTTTATTTTGTCCTTTGAAATTGTGCTATGTTCAATCAATGCATCTTTCACACGTCAAATTTGAAAAATTACGCCATTGCGTTTCAAAATTGATGTCGACCTGTAGATAGCCCAGTTTTGATCAATCTTCAAATTCAACCGTGGAAGTTTGACACGCTAAATATACAGAACGTTTTCGGAGATTTTCGTGATGAAAAGGCAATTAATAAAAAGGGTAAGAATAAATTTATCAATTTTTCATATTCAACAAATAAATTAGTCTACTTACTGATTTATCACATTCACATATTATTGTTTTTTTATTTTTTTACTTGATTACTTTTTTTATTTGGCTAGTACACTTTTAACTAGCCCTCATTATTTGTTCCAAAAGCCCATGGACTTGTGGGGGCCTGATTGGCCCAGTGGACAAAAGTCCGACCTGGTCCGAAAGTTAGCGGGCTGGACTTGGGCTTAGGGTGTCCAAACCCGATAAGTTCGATAGGCCCGGACTCGATAAGCCCGAATATATAGCTCAAATAACCTAAAGACGCTAAACTCATCCAAGTCCATTTTTTATAACAGCCCCCAAATAACCTAAAGGAGCTAAACCCACCCAACACCAATACATCCCAACCCCAACCCCAACCCAATACAACCCTTTCACCCCAAAGATGGTAGAAACCCTAACCTACCTATACAACTCTCTCACAAAGACGGTGACTATATCATTAAATAAACATATTAGATTCCATTAAGATGGTAGAAACCCTTTCACCCCGACTATAGTGAGGTGAAAGGGTCGTGAGTGAGATCAACAACTTGCCTCTCAGTCTCAGTCTCACTCTCACTCTCACTCGCCGCTAATCTTAGATTCCATTTTCAATCTCTCTCAAATATCAACTTAACTTTCAAATCTCTCCTCTCTCAAGCTCAACTTTCTCTCAAACATATAGTCACCGCACTCACGACCTCACTCTTGGTTCTCACCTCACTCACCCGCTGCTAATTGTTGATCTCTGCTAAATCTGAACTCTCAAATCTCTCCTCTCTCAAGCTCAACCCTCTCTCAAACATAAAGCCACCACACCCACTGAATCACTCACGACCTCACTCACACGGTCACTCACGGACTCACGGACTCACCGACTCACGGTCTCTCTTCTTAATTCTTGGCTAGTTCTTAACTCAAGGGGTTGTGTCATGTTTGGTCTTTCTTTGTGTTGGTTAATCATTTTATTTTATGTTCTCGATTTAATCGCTATTTTGTTCTTGATTTTTTATTTAATTACATATTTCAGTCTATAAGATTAGCCTCCAGCTAGGCATGCTTGAAAGAAACGACTGGTTATTTTTATGATCATCCGACGACAAGGTAAGATTGCAACGTATGTTTACTCTTTAGTTTCTTAAAGATGGTAGATTTTTTTTTATACTTTTTGATAACGTACTGTGTGTATGTTTACATTTTTTATTATGGAATTCAGATGGTAGTTTACTGTGTGTATGTTTAAACATGGTAGTTTCTTAAAGATGTTAAATAAATTTAGGGCATACTTGCATTTTATTGAATTCAGATATAAGGTAATGGTGCATTGTGTAGGGAAAGGTCGAATTGTCTATTTTGACTTTGATTTATTACTTAATTATGATCTAGTTCTTGGTACAAGGCAATGAAGGCATATAGCTGGCGTAACTTGTTATTTTATTTTGGTTTTTTGAAGTGATTGGATGGTTCATGCTATGAGTCTATGAGATGTTTATTTAATGATATAGTTTTCAACTATTAATTTGTAATAGGGAGTTCATTTTTTTTTTTGGTTTTCGAAAGGAATCACATCAAAGCAATGTTCATTTTACTGCTGCAAGACATAATTCTAGTTTTGTTGATGATAATATGAGAATTTCCATTATTCTAAAATTCAACTTGCTTTTAACTGCCATTTTAAGTTCAATCAAAATTGTATATTCTTTTTCTGGTTTACGAAGCTTAATTGATTCTTATGTTTCTAATTAATGCTGGTGGATAGGAATTTTCTTTAACATAGCTTTGCATATATGCTGCTTTTCTTGTTTTGTTATTGCTCACACTTGTGGTTTATTTTTCTTCTACTTTTCCTTCTTATCTTACATTCTTTCTAATGTTTTGTTAGCCCATTACAATACTTACCATCTTTGTTGTTTAACTACTAGAGCTGTAAAAGATTAGTTGGGTACTCTTGAGCAATTTGGTTACCTATTTTTTTTATTACAACTCATGTTGTTTCAATCAATGCATAATGATTAATTAGGGATGTTTTTTTGTTTGGCTAGTTTTATCTCTTGGTTGCTGGATTTTATAGTTTTGTTCTCTGTATATATTATGTAGTTAGACTATTAGAGCTGTAAAAGAATAGTTGGGTTCTTTTGGGCAGTTTTGGTTACCTGTTTTTTTTATTACAACTCATGTTAATTCTCTGTTGTTGATTTCTTTTCCTTATTGTCATTTATACACAGGGATACATAGGGTGCAAGGAACAAGAATTAACACGAACATGTTTGATTTTGGGTTCAAGCTTTTGAGGTAATACTTTCCAATCTTTTAATTTTGTCAAGGTAAAATTTGTCTCATTCATCTGATTTTCAATCTTATAATGAATAATACAGCTCAGAATAGTGGCAATGCACCTCTAAATAATTCATTTGATTCTCAAAATGTGTATGTTGATTATAAATTAAGTAGTGATATTTGGGAAATTTTTGAGAGGTATCGTGAAATGAAAAAAGGTGAACTAGTAAGTAAAAATGGTAAATTAGTACTAAAGGCTGCCTGTAGTATTTGTAAAGCTGTTTTGAATGCTAGTTCTTCTCTTGGAAGTAGTCATTTAAAATGTCATTTAGAAAAGCATAAGGCTGCACAAGCTATTATTAATCCTAATCAAATGTTATTAAATGCTGGTTCTCATAGAAATTTGTTAAAATTTTCTTATGATAGTGTTATTGCTCACAAAGAACTTGTAGACTTTATTGTTAGATATGAATTGCCATTTACATTTGTTGAAACTTGTGATTTTAAAGGCATGATTCAGCGTGCATTTCCCCCACAATATAAGAGAATTTCAGCTATTACTTGTAAAAGGGATGTGATGAAAATTTTTTGTAAAGAGAAGAATGAATTGCAACTTGTTTTTGAAAAACTTGATTCCAAGATTTGTTTCACTTCCGATTTTTGGTCCACGTGAAAAAATGGGTTACATGTCTCTCACAACACATTTTATTGATAAAGATTGGTTTTTGAATAAGAGAATAATCTGTTTTAAAATGATTGAGTACCCACATAGTGGATCATCACTTGCATCTCATATTTTTGATGAATTTCTTACGTTGGTGCATTCATACGAAAATATTTACTTTGCCATTAGATAATGTATTAAACAATGATAAAGCTACTTTTGAACTTCCTAATCTTCTTATGATTGATGATTTGCTCAAAAACTTATTTCATGTTTGTTGTTCTTGTCACATTTTGAATTTTATTGTACAAGAGGGGTTGCAAATTTTATCACCATCTATTGATCGAATTACTAATGATGTACGTAGTATGAATAGTTCTAATAAAAGGCATGAAGTATGAGTAGTATGTTGTAAGGATTTTGGTATGCCAAAGAAAAACATTGACAATGATGTGCCTCATAGGTGGAATTCCACCTATGAGCTTTTGCATGTAGATTTACAATACAAAGGCCCTTTGAATAGATATATCTATAAAGTAAGCGTAACAAATTCTTTCAACTTGATTGTTCCTACTAAAAATGATTGGATAGTTGCTGAGCTTGTTAGTGGATGTTTTTCTACTTTTGAATCATTAACAAAGATATTTTATGGTATTTATTATCCTACATCAAGTCGTGTTATTAGTTGTTTAATAGATATTATTCATGAAACATTTGTTGTGTATGAAAAATTTGGTTTGTTTAATGTTGCTTTGTTTAAACATCAAGTTGAAGGAAAAGTTTGATAAATATTGGTCAGATTTTCCTATAATTTTCTTCTTTGCCACTGTTTTTGACCCTAGGTTTAAATCGTTTGTAATTGAAGAATGGTTAAAGTTGATGCATATTGATGTATCTACTATTAATGAAAAAATCGGAAACATTAGGAAGTTATTATTTGAATTATATGATGTTTACAAAAAGAAGATTGTGATTAGCGAGAGTCGTATTATGCCATCTATGAATATGATTTGTAGCTCTTTAAGTGAAGATCCTAGTTCAATATCTCTTCCTATCATTCAAAATTATTCTCTGGAATGGGCTCTAATTTACAAGTTTATCTTGATTTACCAACAATTGAAGTTAACAATAATAATTTTAGTTTATTGAGTTGGTGGAAATCAAATCAACCCTTATATTATATTCTCTCTCTTGTTTCTCGTGATGTGCTAACGGTTCCATCTTCTACTGTAGCTTCGGAATCATGTTTTAGTGCAGGTGGTAGAGTTGTATTTGAAAAGAAGGTAAGTTTGAGTCAAAGTATAATAGAAGCATTAATTTACTTGAAGGATTGGATACTAGATATTTTAAGAATGCAAGATGCTCTTCTACAAGATAAATAGGTTGAAGAAGTAATGAATGTCAAAGTATTAATACCAGATTGGATGGATGTTAGTGATGATGATATTGAGGTGGTTGAGAGTGAAAGTGAGTCACTTTAATGATAGAGTTGTAATATATTTATTTTTTACCCAAAAAGATTGTAATATGGGCATTAAACTAAAATGTAGCATAATCTCGATCTCAAACTCAAAGGGTGCATGTGGTGCTCTTTTTCCTTACCTGATTTTTCCCTTAAAAGGGTTTTTAAGGTAAATTTTTAACGAGACCACGTTTTTGCATCCTTGAGTATTTTTTTTTTCATTATTAATATTTTTTTTTCATATTCATATATTTTTTGCAACTTTAAAATTTGAAAATTAGCTTATTTCTAAAAGCCCATTCGAGCCTAGTCAGAGTGGGCTTATTAGGCCCGATTCGAAAAAACCGATAAAAGTACAGCTCGACAAATAGCTTGGGCTCTTATATATGTGACTAAGCCCGACCGACTCGAAACTTTTAAAATTATTTAATAAGCTTGGCCCGGCTTGGTCCCAGCCCAAAAATTTGGGCCTGGCTTGCCCGGCCAAACCCAATGCCGAGGGCCACTTTTAACCAACATATACCTATTTTATTGAGAGCATGCTTCTCAAATGTGAATGACAATTTTTCAAATTTTAGATATTTTCTATTCAAATTTTAATATTTATGTTAATAATTAAGATATAAATTTTTTTAAATAAATTTCCTCCTCATATGCTTTAATGAGTCATTTTAATCATCTAAGCCTTTTAGGTTAATATATATCTAATAGGTTTTCAAGATTATATTGCATGTATTTTATCTATCATTTAATTTTTTTTTCTTTTGAGATAATTAGAATTTAAATTGAAAATATCTATATTACATATGATATTCCTAACATACCAATCTTATTGCAATTTGGTTATAATCACTACAGGAAATTTCCTATTACCTGTCCAAACTTTGCTCGGCGAATGTAAATTCACAGGTAAATGACACTTTGCCTAATGAATGTAGGGAGGCTTGCCAAGCAAGTCCCGCGTCAGAAAAATGATTTAACGGCAAATTATGTTCTCTGGGAAAACCTTTTTCATTGATCCAGTTTTGCCCGTGTAGGGAGAATTTTTGGCGCGAAGGAAGTTTGGCGCCAAAATTTTGCCCACGCGAGTCATTAAAGCTTGCCTGACGAAGTCTTCACCGGGCAAAAGCCTAAACTGATTAAATGCAGCCCACAATTGCATTTCTGCATCTCCTTCCTCATAACTCTTTTTCATTCACTCTCACCTACCATACATAATTTCATCATTATTTCGTCATCATTTCTTGATCACTTCATCATCACTTCATCGCCACTTCATCATTACTTCAACTAAATTTTACTGAATTTAATTTTTTTTTTGTTTTAATTTTTTAATTTTTATTTGTTATTAGAAACTATTTTTTTTTTTGTTTTAGGCATTTTGTGGTTGATTAAAAGGATTACTTATAAAAAGGTATGTGTGTTTGCCTCTCATTTTAATTTTGCTAAGAATTTTGAATTTAATTATGCTAGAAAATTTTGATTTATTATGGAAATTTGTAGAAAATATTTAGAATTTTGGATATAATTGTGCTAGGAAATAGTGATTTATTCGTTAATGAGAAGTTAATCGGGTTGATTAACTTTTATGATGCAATTCAATGGAAAACCTTATACTTATTTGAGAGTCAGTGAATTGGATTAATTGATTGACTCTTGAATTGTCCAGTTTTGGGGCAGTTTGGGAGTGTACAACTATGTGTTGTATAGCTTGCTGTTTATGTGGTTAGGTTTGGATCGTGGGAAATTTGGTTTATATCCCCTCAATGTTCTCTAGATGCATACTAGATATTCATTTAAAATATCTAAGTCGTGCATTTGGAGAACTGTAGGCTAATGCTGCCAAAATTTCCCACGGTCAAAACATCGCCTCGTTGGTCACAAACTATACAGCACCGAATGTGCACTCTTGAATACGATAGAGCCAAATCACCGAAGGCATAAGGAGACAAGTGGTTTTTGATATTAATATGTTCCAACTATGGGACAATATTTAATTATTTACTTATGTTGATTCTATTTTGTGGTAGGAGGCACAATGGACAGAGGCTAGATGCAAATGTTGGAGAGATCTTCTGATCAGTATTTAGATGGGATCGACAACTTCATTGTCTTTCCACATAGTCATTGTAGTGATCAAATGCACATCTTATGTCTGCGTCGAAAATGTAACAGTTTTTGTTAGATGTCGCTGAGTGATGTCCATTTGCATATGGCACAAAATATGATCGTACATAACAACACTAATTGTCAGGACCCGACCCTCTTCTGTCAGGTCCCGATTCATCTAGCACGATATTGTCCGCTTTGGGCCTCCTTGTCCTTGCCCTAACGGTTTTGTTTTCGGGAGCTCACGGTGCAACTTCCCAGGGGGTCACCCATCTGGAATTGCACTAGCCTCAACTCGCTTAACTTTGGGGTTCCAATCCCCCCCAAAGCCACTGAGCTCCCAAAAGGCCTCATGCTAGATATGTAATGACCCGTCCCGAATATCGGGATTGAAAATTAATTAATTAAGAATTAGAATGACTAATCGGGGATTAGTTGAGTGAATTCGGACGAAACGTGCAAAATGACCGTTTTGCCCCTAGCGTGGGCAAAATGTTGACTTTTAGTTCGGGCGGTCAAATGGAATTTGACCGATGACTGGGACGTAGTTCGGGACGTCACGAGTTTATAGACAGGTGGCACGTTCGATTCCGACATTCGTAGAGAAAGTTATGATGTTCGGAAGTTGAGGGGCATTTTGGTAATTTGGCAAATTAGGGGCCAAATGTTGACTTTTTGATCGGAAGGTCCGATGGACGAGGGCCAAGGACCGTTACGTAGGTCTCGTTGATACGAATCCAACGACAGGCGGCATGCCGAAATCGGAGATTCGACGACGAAGTTATGGTCACGGAATCGGGCTCGATTAACCGAACGAACTGGGAATAAAATAATATTTTAATATGAACAGTACCCGGTGACTGTGCACATCCGGATGAGTGACAAGTGTCACCCATCCCCTGAAATCTGGTCCATGTTTCCCTCCCAACACCATCATTACTACATCATCATTCCTACACCATCATTCCTCCATCTTTTTCCCCATTTTTCTTCTTCTTTGTTTTCTTACCCGTGAGAAGGGGAATCAAAATTGGGAGAATTGAGCTCCCTTTCACAACCAGTTTTGAGGGGAAATTGTGAGTTTGAGAGAGGGGATTAAACTGGGGAAACACTGGGATCGATTAATGGCTGAAAAACTGGGAATTCGAAAATTGGGTTTTTGGGAGGAAAAATCAAATTGGATGAATTGAGCCTTGTTGATCAAAATTGGGTTCAGTTTCAGTCTTCTGGGATTACTACGATCAATTTTGTAGAAGGAACTAAGTGGAATTGAGGTCGAATTGAGGTAGAACTGAGGAAGGAAACTTTCAGAATTTTCAAGATTGAGTCGAGGAATTGGAGGCTTTGATTGTTGAAATTGAGCTGGGGATTATGTTCCTGAGGATCCCACGATGCTTCTGGATCCATCAATTGGAAGAAACTGATTGAGATTGACTGAGCTCCATGGTTGCACAGTGTACGGATGTTCGAGTGTGAGTCACGAAGATTGAGCAATGAATTGATTCAATTGAGTTGGGTAAAATGCTTACCTGAGTCCCTTGATACTTCTGGTTGAATCAATTTGGGGAAATCGTGTGACGGTGAAGGTTTTGGAATGATGAACTATGGCCGGAGGACCTTCGAACGATCAACTGTGATCGTGGGGTTATATGTAAGGTTGTTTGAAATTGTTCAATTGATGAATTCAGTGTGGAATTGACAGAAAACCAAACGGGTCTGATCGCGGGTTAAACGACCCGTTTACCAGACAAACGGGTGAGAGGGACAGCACTGTAGTAGGCGCGTGGGTTTCACGCGCAGCCACTCACGGCGGCGCGTGGAGGCGCGTCCGGCCTAGTCTCAAGGTGAGGTCAACATGACTTTTGATCCTCTCAGTGTAACGAACATTTTGACGTTGATTTCGGGGAAATCGGATATTGTTTCGATAATGTTCCGCGTATCCGAAGTTTTGTATTACGTTAAAAATACGTATTTAAATCCTGGAAAAATTGGGGAAAATTATATGATATATTTTGAGATGTTAGTAACCCTCTATAATGATTTTGGACAGGAGTTGTGATTTCCAGATTTTACGAAAAAACGTGCAGCTCGGAAACGGACCGTTTGGACGGTGTGTGTGAGTGGACTTTGTTTTCTAACCGTGATGCATGCATATATGATTTCTAATGCCTTATTATATGATTTTATATGCTTGGGCATGATTTGTGTTTCAATCCGGTAATTTCTCAGTTTTATGATTATTATATTATTATTTTTGGGCGATTTTTGAGAAATTACGAAATTTGGTAAAAATGATGTTTGGACTTGGTTTATGAGTCCGGGATTGAAATTGATTGAAAATAATGTTTGGACTCGGATTATTGAGTCATGGATTGAAAAATGATGTGGTGACTCGGGAATGAGTCGAGGGTCAATTTCGTGGATTTACGTGAAAATGGCAACGGAGGTTGCAACGCATGGATTTGCGTGATAATGTTATTTTGGGCATGAGAACCCAAGTGAATAGTGATTTTGACTCGGAATTGGAGTCATTTGTGAAATTGTGAAATTAATGATTTATTGGGATTTTATGATTATTTTAATCAGTCTTTTGCGCACGTTTTACGAGGAATGTGCAGATGATGTTTTGGGCTAGGCCCGGAGTTTAAATGATTTCTAAAATGATGTTTTGACTTGGTTGGTGAGTCAATGATGATTTTCGGATTATTCTATTGATTTCAATGTGATTTTAACGGTTTATGTGTAAAAGGTATTTTGGGCTTGAGACCCAGTTGAGAAGGACCTTTACTTGGTATGAAGTCAAGATTTGATTGAAATGTTTTGGGATGTAATTCCCGGGATGGTTTTCATTGTGATTGTGATATTCCCAGACGGTCGGTGCTTGGGGGGATTACCCAGACGACCGGAGCTTGGGGGATGTGATTGTAGGATCGGGAGTTGATCCTATGGTAGTCAGCTTCTCGGATGAGACTGAGCCTGGATGTACCACTCGGAGGTGTCTGAACCTGGGGATGTGTTCGCCCAGAGGTGACTGAGCCCGAGGGGGTTGAGCCCAGAGGTGTCTATTCCCGAGAGAGTGACTGGATATTGGCCTACGCGTAGTGCAGCACTTGTGAGTAGTGCAGTTTGATTGATTGTGCACTTGTGAGTAGTGCAGATGTGAATTGTGATATTTGATGCACTTGTGAGTAGCGCGGTTTGATTGGATTGTTATAGTTCTGGAGCACTGGTGATTAGTGCTGATTGATGTTGTTGTGATGATGTACTGGTATTGAGTACGGATTTTTGGTCTTTGTGGCCAGGTGATTATGTTTTCACATGTTTTGGCCTGAGAGCCGGGATTTGATGTTTTATAACATGAACTGATTTGGTGAACATGAGTTTTATGGACCATGGGAAAATATGTTTTGATTTTATCGGTCACTCATGTTTTACGATATGCATGCAAGTTTGTGAAAGCTGGAGGGTAAGATTGTATTTCGATAAATGTTTTTATAAGAGGTCATTTTTGTCCACTCACACCTTTTCTGTTTTGTGACCCTCCAGGCCGTGGTACGACGCTCGGGACTGATCGTGAGGCAGTGACAGCAGCAGAAATCCGCGCGAACATCCCTTGTCTGGCAAGCACTGAAGGGGAGTTTCGGACCTTTAGTTGACTTGTCAGACGGGAGCAGGACCGGGCACGGTTTTTGACGTCCAGTTGGGACGGGTCCTGTCAAATTGGTATCAGAGCATTTGGTTCTTGATTTCTGTTGATACGTCATGCCTCCGAGTCGTGCGTCCCGTACACGGTCTGATGATGGGAGGGGCGAGAGTAGTGTTAGTAAAGGCTCAGATATTGAGCGAGCTCGACGGTTAGGAGCCACTGTGTTTCGTGGTGATTCGGGACCGGATGGTGCCGAAGATTGGCTTACTCGATTGGAAAGGATTTTTGAGGTTATGATATGTCCCCTGGAGGACATGGTACCCTTAGCCACTTTTCTTTTGGATGGCTATGCTTATAGGTGGTGGCATAGTTTACAGTTGACTGGCTGGGATGCCCGTACCTTGGCATGGGATGCATTCCGAGAGCGATTTTTGGATCAGTTTTATCCTCGCTCATTTCGGAACGCTAAGGAGGTTGAGTTTCTCCAATTGCAGCAAGGGAATCGGTTAGTGGTCGATTATGAACAACAATTTTTGCACTTATCTAGTTTGGCTCCTCTTTATGTGGCTACTGAGGAGGATAAGTGTCGAAGGTTTGAGCAGGGATTGAGGAATGAGTTACGAGGTGCTGTAACTGTTGGCTCGTATTCTACCCTGAGGGAATTATCGGATGCTGCTATCCGAGTGGAGGCTACTATTTTACCTGTGCCAGAACAATCTTTCGGCTCTGGACGACGCCGAGAGCGTCAGGATACTGAACAGATGAGTCAGGAAACAACGAAGCGAGTTAGCCTTCATACTCTTGTGTCGCAATCCTCGGTAGGCGTTCATTCGGGTGGAACTTCAACCCAGTCGACAAGTAAGCGGCGTGGTGGGGCAAGTCGCCTCAGCACTGCCACTTGTCACTTTTGTAGGAAACTTGGACATTTGCGAAGGAACTGCCCCGATCGACTTGAACGTAAGTCAAAATAATTGTATTGATACCTTGTAAATGGTTTGTATTGTCCATTTGTGTTGTAATATTGTATCATGTGTTTTGGGTGAGTCGGACTAGTGTGGGTCCGGATGGTTGTTTTTGTTAACAGTTTGGTTTGTAGATAGGCGTGTTGGGCCCAGAATAAACTTGACCCGGGGATGAATATTGGTGTTATCGTTTCGGATCATCCTTAGTTTTCTCTAGGTGGATCGGGTTTGTGATGTCGTGGACATTGGGCATTGTGACGATCTAGGATCGTGATGTTCATGGTCAGCTGACGTCGTGATGGATCTGGACCGTAATCCTGATGATCCAGTTGGGTAGAGAGTTTGTCACTCTTACTCCGGTATGTGAGTCGTAAATGACGGAACTGAACTTCTTTTCGAAGTGGAGCCCTTTGTGGTATGTTACTCAAGTGAGTAGGTTTCCAAAGTGATCGGATTTTGTCAACCTTAACCGTGTGGTTGTTGGATTGGCTTCCTTATGAAGCCAACCGAGTATAATGAATGGGTAACCGATAGGTTCGGTTTTGGTGTGTCCGAGTGGACGTGAACGAGATTTCGGGTTTTGGAATCGAAATTCTGGGTGACGATCCAGGATTCAATTTTAAAACTTGAAAGTGGAATACTGGATTTGGGTGCGGAATGATTATTCCAAATGCTAGCTTACAGAATAATGATTTCGGATTCGGATTTGGATATGAATTAAAAATGTGATATATGGATTTGGATTCGGGATTTCTTACGAAATTGCGGATTCGGATTTGGAATTGGAATTAGATGATGGGTGGAGTTTCGATTTGTCTCTTGCTGGTTTGGGCAAATGGACTCCAGTGTTGGAACGTATTTGACTATGACCTAGGTGGTTGTAGTCTTGTCAATGGATAGATGTATGTACCTTGTTTATGGTTTGGGGTACGATACTTTGCAGACTTGTGGTGTCGGGTGACGGTATACGGGTTATACCAGTAGTACATTGGTGAACGTGTTAGTAGTCGGCTTAATCTTGATACCATTGGATGGGTTGTGAACGTGAACTGGCCATTGAACACGATGCACTGGGCAGAGTGATTCTGATGATTTCAGTGATTGTTTGAGCAGGTGCTCTTAGCTATGGTTGGCTAGTATAACTCTAGTGTTGAGTTGTGTGATCACTGCTAGGCTGGTGTTCAATGTGTTCCAGTTACACCGTCTGTTTGAGTGTGATGACGGTATGCGTATACTCAGGATGAGTGAGTTGGTGGTTAGGGTGACCGCAAGTTGCTTTGCGGCGAGATGTTACCTTGTCGTGACCTTACCAGCATCTGGGATCGCTGAGGGGGTGACAGTTGTGGATACTGCTGTTGGTATTTGTCGCAGGATTGAGTTTGCCCTGCGAGGGGAGATCATGTTGTTGATCTTGTGCTACATTGACGGACGTGGTGGTATGATGTGTTGTCACTGATTTGTTACTGATTGGCGCTTTACTAGGGTGGTAAAGCTTGGTGGTGACAGTTTGGCTTGTGGTGTCAGCATGGACTGACAGGTGAGTTTTGGTGACTCTCTATGAGAGCGGATGTCAGGGCACATTAGTGATTACGTGGGGCCGTCAAGCTGAAAGAGTCAGCTTAATGATGACATTGCCAATTTCTGGTGATTAATTTTCACTCGGGGTGGTCGAGTGTAGTCAGTACGACGTGCATCTGTGATGTGACGTCTGAGTGCAGACGAGTTCTGCATTGGCTAGTGGGTGTACAGGTGTACACGTGTTGTGAGGCCCATTTGTTTTCCACGAGGTAGTTGTGGAATACGGATAGTTGGAATTTCGGGGACGAAATTATTTAAGGAGGGAAGGTTGTAATGACCCGTCCCGAATATCAGGATTGAATATTAATTAATTAAGAATTAGAATGACTAATCGGGGATTAGTTGAGTGAATTCGGACGAAACGTGCAAAATGACCGTTTTGCCCCTAGCGTGGGCAAAATGTTGACTTTTAGTTCAGGCGGTCAAATGGACTTTGACCGATGACTGTGACGTAGTTCGGGACGTCACGAGTTTATAGACAGGTGGCACGTTCGATTCCGACATTCGTAGAGAAAGTTATGATGTTCGGAAGTTGAGGGGCATTTTGGTAATTTGGCATATTAGGGGACAAATGTTGACTTTTTGATCGGGAGGTCCGATGGACGAGGGCCAAGGACCGTTACGTAGGTCTCGTCGATACGAATCCAACGACAGGCGGCATGCCGAAATTGGAGATTCGACGACGAAGTTATGGTCATGGAATCGGGCTCGATTAACCGAACGAATTGGGAATAAAATAATATTTTAATATGAACAGTACCCGGTGACTGTGCACATCCGGATGAGTGACAAGTGTCACCCATCCCCTGAAATCTGGTCCATGTTTCCCTCCCAACACCATCATTACTACATCATCATTCCTACACCATCATTCCTCCATCTTTTTCCCCATTTTTCTTCTTCTTTGTTTTCTTACCCGTGAGAAGGGGAATCAAAATTGGGAGAATTGAGCTCCCTTTCACAACCAGTTTTGAGGGGGAAATTGTGAGTTTGAGAGAGGGGATTAAACTGGGGAAACACTGGGATCGATTAATGGCTGAAAAACTGGGAATTCGAAAATTGGGTTTTTGGGAGGAAAAATCAAATTGGATGAATTGAGCCTTGTTGATCAAAATTGGGTTCAGTTTCAGTCTTCTGGGATTACTACGATCAATTTTGTAGAAGGAACTAAGTGGAATTGAGGTCGAATTGAGGTAGAACTGAGGAAGGAAACTTTCAGAATTTACGAGATTGAGTCGAGGAATTGGAGGCTTTGATTGTTGAAATTGAGCTGGGGATTATGTTCCTGAGGATCCCACGATTCTTCTGGATCCATCAATTGGAAGAAACTGGTTGAGATTGACTGAGCTCCATGGTTGCACAGTGTACGGATGTTCGAGTGTGAGTCACGAAGATTGAGCAATGAATTGATTCAATTGAGTTGGGTAAAATGCTTACCTGAGTCCCTTGATACTTCTGGTTGAATCAATTTGGGGAAATCGTGTGACGGTGAAGGTTTTGGAATGATGAACTATGGCCGGAGGACCTTCGAACGATCAACTGTGATCGTGGGGTTATAGGTAAGGTTGTTTGAAATTGTTCAATTGATGAATTCAGTGTGGAATTGACAGAAAACCAAACGGGTCTGATCGCGGGTTAAACGACCCGTTTACTAGACAAACGGGTGAGAGGGACAACACTGTAGCAGGCGCGTGGGTTTCACGCGCAGCCACTCACGGCGGCGCGTGGAGGCGCGTCCGGCCTAGTCTCAAGGTGAGGTCAACATGACTTTTGATCCTCTCAGTGTAACGAACATTTTGACGTTGATTTCGGGGAAATCGGATATTGTTTCGATAATGTTCCGCGTATCCGAAGTTTTGTATTACGTTAAAAATACGTATTTAAATCCTGGAAAAATTGGGGAAAATTATATGATGTATTTTGAGATGTTAGTAACCCTCTATAATGATTTTGGACAGGAGTTGTGATTTCCAGATTTTACGGAAAAACGTGCAGCTCGGAAACGGACCGTTTGGACGGTGTGTGTGAGTGGACTTTGTTTTCTAACCGTAATGCATACATATATGATTTCTATTGCCTTATTATATGATTTTATATGCTTGGGCATGATTTGTGTTTCAATCCGGTAATTTCTCGGTTTTATGATTATTATATTATTATTTTTGGGCGATTTTCGAGAAACTACGAAATTTGGTAAAAATGATGTTTGGACTTGGTTTATGAGTCCGGGATTGAAATTGATTGAAAATAATGTTTGGACTCGGATTATTGAGTCATGGATTGAAAAATGATGTGGTGACTCGGGAATGAGTCGAGGGTCAATTTCGTGGATTTACGTGAAAATGGCAACGGAGGTTGCAACGCATGGATTTGCGTGATAATGTTATTTTGGGCATGAGAACCCAAGTGAATAGTGATTTTGACTCGGAATTGGAGTCATTTGTGAAATTGTGAAATTAATGATTTATTGGGATTTTATGATTATTTTAATCAGTCTTTCGCGCACGTTTTACGAGGAATGTGCAGATGATGTTTTGGGCTAGGCCCGGAGTTTAAATGATTTCTAAAATGATGTTTTGACTTGGTTGGTGAGTCAATGATGATTTTCGGATTATTCTATTGATTTCAATGTGATTTTAACGGTTTATGTGTAAAAGGTATTTTGGGCTTGAGACCCAGTTGAGAAGGACTTTGACTTGGTATGAAGTCAAGATTTGATTGAAATGTTTTGGGATGTAATTCCCGGGATGGTTTTCATTGTGATTGTGATATTCCCAAATGGTCGGTGTTTGGGGGGATTACCCAGACGACCGGAGCTTGGGGGATGTGATTGTAGGATCGGGAGTTGATCCTATGGTAGTCAGCTTCTCGGATGAGACTGAGCCTGGATGTACCACTCGGAGGTGTCTGAACCTGGGGATGTGTTCGCCCAGAGGTGACTGAGCCCGAGGGGGTTGAGCCCAGAGGTGTCTATTCCCGAGAGAGTGACTGGATATTGGCCTACGCGTAGTGCAGCACTTGTGAGTAGTGCAGTTTGATTGATTGTGCACTTGTGAGTAGTGCAGATGTGATTTGTGATATTTGATGCACTTGTGAGTAGCGCGGTTTGATTGGATTGTTATAGTTCTGGAGCACTGGTGATTAGTGCTGATTGATGTTGTTGTGATGATGTACTGGTATTGAGTACGGATTTTTGGTCTTTGTGGCCAGGTGATTATGTTTTCACATGTTTTGGCCTGAGAGCCGGGATTTGATGTTTTATAACATGAACTGATTTGGTGAACATGAGTTTTATGGACCATGGGAAAATATGTTTTGATTTTATCGGTCACTCATGTTTTACGATATGCATGCAAGTTTGTGAAAACTGGAGGGTAAGATTGTATTTCGATAAATGTTTTTATAAGAGGTCATTTTTGTCCACTCACACCTTTTCTGTTTTGTGACCCTCCAGGCCGTGGTACGACGCTCGGGACTGATCGTGAGGCAGTGACAGCAGCAGAAATCCGCGCGAACATCCCTTGTCTGGCAAGCACTGAAGGGGAGTTTCGGACCTTTAGTTGACTTGTCAGACGGGAGCAGGACCGGGCACGATTTTTGACGTCCAGTTGGGACGGGTCCTGTCAAGATAGGTGTGTGCCTACACCTTTAAGGCACACCACCATTCCCTTCCCAGACCATTCCCCCCTCGCAGGAATGTGGGATTGTTCACCGTTCCCTCTAGGACACGGGTCTTACACTAATTGGATTAATCACGATGAACAAAATTTTACTGCATCGATATCTTCTGTTTAGGGGACCCGTCAAGATGAAAGTTATTTGGATAATCGGTGTGATAATTATTAATTTTTTGAGATATTAACTGATGTTTTTCCTCCTGTATCTGATGATATGGATGATGATGCCCCTAGGTCTGAACCTGAGGAGTCAGATCTCCATTATGAGAGGTTGTCGAAAGAAGCTCAGCGTGAATTATACCCTGGTGGTAAATCTTTTTCGCTTCTAGGGTTAATTTTGGAATTGATGCACATGAAAATTGAGTACAATCATACGAATAAGCATTTTGATTACATGATGGACATCATTATCCGAATGCTCCGTGAAAATAACAGTCTTCCTAAAGATCTTTATAGCTCGAAGAAGCTCGAAGAAGGATCTCAGTTTAGGGTATGTGAAGATGCATGCATGTAAGAACAACTATGCATTGTTTTACGGGGAATTTGAACAATCGACAAATTTCCTATGTACAATTAGCCTAAGTTTCGAATGAATAAGATTCTGAACAAGGTGTTGCGCCAATTTCCACTGAAACCAATGTTACAAACACTCTTCATGCCATCTCACACAGCCTGTGATATGAGATGGTACAAGGATGAATGCACTGATGATGACTCACTGAGGCATTTGCACGATGGAGTTGCTTGGAAGGAATTTGATAAGATGTACGTCGATTTTATCGTGGAGCCAAGAAATCTCATAGTAGGACTTGCTACAAATGGTTTTAATCCTTTTGGGAGTTTTGCAAGGCCCTATAACACTTGCCCAGTAGTTGTAGTTCTGTATAACTTTCCTAATTGGAGATGCATGAAGAAAGAATTCACAATCCTCAGTACTTTGATATAGGGGCCTAAATCGCCGAGTAATTCCATCGTTGTTTATTTGTGACCATTGATTGATAAGCTTGTGGATTTGTGGTAAAATGGTGTCTGAACCTACGTGAACTGTATTGGGGGAATGTTCACTCTATGAGTGGCCTTAATGTGGACAATTAATGATTTTCCAGCTTACAGTATTCTGGGGGGATGGGGCATGAAGGGCTATCTTATTTATCCAACATGTGGACCAAACACAACATCCTTTTGGCACACATCAAATGTATGCTTTCTGGGCGCGAGAACATTTATACCCAGGGATCATCGATGACATATGCAGTCAGGCTTATTTCATGGTAAAATGGAGTTATGGGCATAACCAAGGGAGATGTCTGGTGATGAGATATTGGACATCTTCAACAGTATTTCAACATTCATCAAAAAAGGTCCAAAACTTGCTGAATAGGAAAATAGGATGAAAAGGAGTATATTCTTTCGGTTATCGTATTGGTCGAAATTGAAAATCAGGCACATCGTGGATCCTATGCAGATTGAGAAGAATATTGCCAAGAGTCTCGTAGGAACAATTTTACCTATTGAGGGCAAGTCGAAAGACACCAAAAAAATCGTCTAGGTAAATACATCATGGCTCATCCAGGTTGTACATTTACGCCAGAGAATAAGAAAAAAATTCCTTAAGTGGTTGCAAAGTGTGAAATTTCTCGATGGTGATATATGCAACATCTCCCGAAATGTTAGCATTGATGGTCACACCATATTTGGCATGAAAATTCATAACTATCGCGTTTTGTTACAATGACTCATTCACATTGGCATTCAGCCTTATTTGGAGCCTAGAGTTGTTGAGACATAGTTTATTTGTCTCAATTTTTCTAGATATTATGTCCCAAATTGATAGCAAAGGTGAATCTCGAAGCAATTAAATATGATATTGTCTACATCATGTGTTAGCTCGAGAAAATATTTCCACCAGTATTATTTGATGTAATGGTACACCTACTAATACATCTTCCAGATGAGGCAATACTAGCTGGCCCAGTTCATTATCTTTGGATGTACCCAACCGAAAGGTATAATTCCTAATAATGGTATTTTTTCCCTTAATATAATGTGTCAGGAACCATCCCATCTCAGTTAGGACCCGACTTATCTAGCACAATACTGTCCTCTTTGGGCCTCCCTGCCCTTACCCTCACAGTTTTGTTTTCGGGAGCTTACAGTGCAACTTCCTAGGGGGTCACCCATCATGGAATTGCACCAGTCTTAACTCGCTTAACTTTGGAGTTCCAACCGAACCCAAAGCCACTGAGCTCCCAAAAGGCCTCGTGCTAGATATGTGTGTGTCTACACCTTTAAGGCACACCACCATTCCCCTCCTAGACCATTCCCCCCTCGCAGGAATGTGGGATCGTTCCCTGTTCCCTACAGGACACGGGTCTTACATAATGTATATATGTGAATTCGTTTTGTATATTTCGTTGTAGAATTTTAGGTACTTACAAGCAATACATCCGTAATAAGTCACGTCCTGAAGACTCTATATTGAAGGCATACATTGCAAAAAGTCACTTACATTTTGCGCAATGTGCCTTCTAAATGTTGAAACTTCATTCAATAGGGCCCCGTGCAACGACGATGGTGGTCAACGTCTGGAGACCCTATATGTATTTGCCCAACTCGCAAGACCATTTGACAATGGTCCAGTCCCATAGCCCTTTACCAATAGCGGCATGGTGGTGACTCATTGGTTCATACTGAACAACTGTGATAAAGTCTGGCCTTTTCATGATCAGCACGAGGCATTGATAAAGACCCAATATCCTTCCAATTGGCATGAAATGGATAAAAAAAAAATTTCCACGTTGGTTTTCCACACATATAAGTTAAACATTGTATTAAATTATTTTTGAATGAACTAGACTAACTTTTTGTGTTTTCTACCCAAATGACACAGTTGAGAGGTGACAACTGGCCAAAGTTTTGCAAATAATTGATGCAACTTACAATTGGCCCATTTCGAGGAGAAACATACGTTGGTTGTCACGTTAACTCAGTTAAGTTCATGTGCACAAACTGAGGTAATTTGTTTTACCCAAAATAGCGGAATCTTTGTTCTGGAGGATGGAGCAAATGCTGATACAGGGTTTTACGGTAAATTGTTAAGTATGGTAAAGGTGTTTTATGTGGACCGTAAGGTAGTGGTCTTGTTCAAGTGTCATTCGTTCGATACGGATCCAAGTATCCCAAGCAGGATCATTAAAGATCATTTATGTATCTTTATCAACACAAATAATCAGTGGTTTGAGAATGATCCCTATATCCTAGCTAGTATAGCAAGACAAGTATTCTACATGGATGATCCAAAAACTGGTGCTGGTTGGAAAGTAGTTGAGATGGTGAAGCATAGAAACATATGAGACTTGGATGATTGGCACCATGAAGATGATAGAGAACTAGGAGATGACGAAGTTGTTTAGCAAAAGGATTCCTCAACACCCACCCTAAATGTGGAAGGAGTACGCACCGATGACCACACCGAACCAATTGCGATTGATGTTTTTTTTATTGATCTGGGTACCTTAGAACCAATTGAAAGTGACACGGAGGAAACAACTAGTACGCATAGCTCAGATTACGATGGTGATTGAGAGAGGGATAGTGAAATCGACATTGATTAACGGTTGTCTAGAAAAACCTTCAATTTTATATATAACATATTTAATTTTTATTTTTATATTATTATTTTAATATCAATTATCGATTAATTAAAAATATATGAATGTTAATTATATATAGATAAAAATTAATTATATATACAATTAAGCTAGCCTGGTAAATATTCGTCGAGCAAGGTTCATAGATTATTATTTTTTGGTTTTTGTCAAACACAATATTTTTTTAATATATATTAATATTATCTATATGTATTAATGTTAATTAATAATATATATTTAAGTTAGCTCGACGAACGTTCGTCGAGCAAGAGCATACAAGCCCGGTGAATGTCCCACATTCGCTAAGCAAGGTTTAAATATTTTGTTTTGTTTTTTGTTGTTGTCAAACACAATATTTGTTAATGTATATAATAATTATATATATATGAATATATATATATATATCAATGTTAATTATATATAGATATAATTTGATTATATATATTAGTAAAGATATATGTTATTATTAATTATATCTTTATATATATTAATGTTAATTATATGTATTAATGTTAATTATATGTATTAATTTTAATTAATAATATAAAAATAAGTTGTCCCGGCGAATATCCTTCGAGCAAAGGGGATCTAGACCGATGAATCCGTACATTCGCCAATCAAGGTGCATAAATCTTTTTTTAACGTGCCATTTTCAATATTTTTCTTTAATATTTCAACTAATTCAACCGTCCATACTTATAAGCCACACTCATAGATCATTTATGTAAAAATATAGCAAAGTTGGAAGTCTCGAGATTAGGTAACTGCACAACGAATCGACAGTAACAAAACGTTTTTTGTTGATCCCATGGCTTTATGTCCTTGAAACATCACGATTTTCGACGGGTAAGGTCTAGGCGCATCGTATCACAAACAGAATGATCGGATTATTCAAATTCACTCGTTCACATATCCATTGAACAAAAAATAGCAACCTTGAAGACTTTGCCCAACAGATTGGGTATACTCACACGACAAAACTAAATTTAGTGAATGTTGACATCATATCTGACCAGACCCACTGGGCCGTATACTTAAAGCTCAGACTCCGTTCAAGGCCCAAAACTACTGAACCTACATAAGCTCTAACCCCGGGCCCAATGCGGGATGCCACGTGGAGATCTATCCACCATCGATCTACGTAACACGTGTCAGCACGTAAATCGAGGAGCTTTTGTCCCACATTGGAACTTTGGGAATTGAACATCCCACCTACCCATACATAAGGGGTACAAATTTCCCAATAAAGGTAACTGATATTTACTATTCATAATTACTCTACCGAACTTACCATTTACTATTTCCTTTTACAAACAAAGTAACTGACTTGACCGTTGGAGAACCTTAGGCCGGCACCACACCGTTGCCCGTACTAAGGGAGAACCCGGGATCCTTTTAAGTTGACAGGTTACTAGGAAAGATACGCGTCATTCAACGGTTAGGCAACCAGTAATCGACAGTTGGAACATTTAAGCTTCAACAGTGACAATTCAAAAAGGCCGCCAAAAAATTTCGTAAAAAATTGAAATTGCTACCTAGTTTTGCCCAGTGGTAGGCCTTTAATTAAGCATCATTTTATACACTTCATGCTTGTATTTAATGCAATCATTAGGAAAAAATATATATTTTGTCAGAAATGTACAGAATTGGAAGTGCTTGAAATTTTAAGAATTTTGGCAAAAGAATCGTCTCAATTAGAGTTATAACGAAGAAGTTATGATTGAAACAAGTGAGGCCACCAAAGTATATAAAGAATTTTGGTAAGGAGATACCGAATCTAGCCCTCAGCCCACCCGCTGCAACCCAAAAATACAATTAAACTCAGTAGCCTTTAATCAACCCAAGTCACAAAGCTCAGCCTGTGCGTCGACCCGACCCACGATCCTTCATCCCATCCTGGCGAAACCCTTCAGCACTTAACCACCGAACCCTACACTATGTTTCGGCACGCGTGCACCGAATCTGTCGACCCCAGCTTGTCAGTACGAGCAGCTTTTCAGCCCACGTTTCGGCCCATCCTGTCCAGCAGATCAAGCGCTGACACTACAGCCCACACCGAATCCACCTACCCTTGTCAGCACAGCCATGTTGAAGCCATGCTCTGCTTCTCTGCACATGTAACGACCTGTGTTAATTGAGGTTTAGCTAGGCTAATTGGGATGTAGGCGAGGATTATCGGACGTCTAGGGTGAATTTATGATTTTTCCCCTAGAAGAGGGTAAAAAGTTAACTTTTGACCTGGGAGCTCCAATGCACGTGGATCGAGGTACGTTACGTGGATCGAGTTGATACGAGTCCGTAGATAGGCAGCACGTCGAAATCGGACATTCGACGGGAAAGTTACGTGTCACAGACATTTTAGGTACTATTGCATGTTTTACGAGACGAGTGCATTTTGTCTTATGTGGGGCCCATATATTTGTTACTAAGCCCAATGGATGAGTGACAAGTGTCACTCATCCATTGATTCCCATCCCACATACATGCATACCCATTCCCTCTATTTCATTCATCTTTTTTTCTCCTTAACGCGAAACACCTACATAACACCACAACCCACCCCAACCTGCACAAACCTTCATCCTCTATTGATGGTGTAAACGGAGAAGTAAGAAAGGAGGTCAAGACGAGCTGAACGGTGACAACGACATGGACCGTCGTGCACGGTGGCTAGAGACCCGACACGGTGAGCTTTTAATTTGAAAATTTGAGGTTTTGATTTAAGGGTTATATGACTGTTTGATGGATTAGGATAGTTTCCTAGGACCCAAACGACCAGATTGGGACTGGTTTTGAAGGTAGAGGACGGCGAAATAGCTCAGATAGGGAGATGGAAATCTGGCTGGACTATTCATCATTCAAAAGGTGAGTTTTATCCCATGTTTCATGATTTTAGTTAGGGGATAAATTCCTGGGATTGAGATGATGAAAATGAGAGAAAAACAAAGTCGAATGGTGGTCAGAGGTGGAAGAATGGACAGGGTCGGGTCTGCGGGTCGCGTGACCCGGTTGCAGAAATCTGGGTTGACCTGACTCAGCGAGGATGATGATGGCGTGGCAGGGTAACGTCATCATTTGTCAAATTTCAGGCCACATGGCCAATGGGAGGCTGCCATGTGGCAGTTTTTAGTGCCTAGTCAACCTGATATGTTAGTGACGTGGACTAATCAGATGGTGCCACGTGTCACTGACATGTCATACATGCGGACCGGTTAGCTGCTAACACGTGGCACTGTTAGCTGACACGTGTCAGATGTCAGGGATGACGTCATTTCTAACGTCAGCCTTTGACTTTGACCATTGATCTCGGACGTCAGCGTTGACTTTACTAACATCAGCGTTGACTTTTTGGTCAACGTTGACCGTACCTTTAACCCACGCGTGGGCACGTATTTTGAGGTGGGACTAGGACCACTCTCAAGGTTTCGACGATATGAATCCAATAGTGTTGGTTTCGAGTCGATCAGAGATTATTAAGTTGGTCAAATCAAGGTTTTTAGCCCGGGGAAGCGTTTCAGGACACGTTCCCGGGCTAGTACTATGCATGGATTTTAGATACGACCTTATAGAGTCTGTTAGTGACCATTGGTATGATTTGGACAGGTTTGGAAATTCTAGAGATGATGAATTAGTCTCGGGAAGGCTTATAACATGCGTATCGAGGTGCAGCTTGGACAATGTGTGAGTGGACTTTGCTTTCTAAATGATGCATGCATATATGTTTTAATGTTTTATAAACATGTTTTTAAATGCAATGATTACATAGTGATTTGAATGATGATTTGTGAAATGAATGATTTATGGATTTTCATAAGAAGGTAGATTGGGCTTGAGACCCAATTGAAATGTTTTTGGGCTTGTGACCTAATTAAAAGATAGAAAGATAATGGACTTCGGGAGTGAGTCCATTGGAAACCATGTTTCAGGCCAAGGGCCCCATTGGGTTTTGTGTTATGAGATTTGGGATTTTGGACCCCGCTTGACATGAAACTGGACACCGTTTTTTTGTGATTTGTGGAAATTGATTTTGGGCTGAGACCTTGTGCAAAATAACTGTTTTATGAAAATATGTTTCCACTATTTTATTATGACCATTCTATGAGTAGATGGCTATGACTCCGGTAAGGATGTGTTCCCCGGAAAGGGTCTCCGGTAGGAATATGTTTCCCCGGAGATGACCCTATAAGATGTTGGCTATAACTCCAGCAGGAATGTGTTTCCCAGGAGAGGAACCGATGAAATGATGGATATGACTCTAGCAGAGATGTGTTTCCCCGGAGAGGGCCTCTTGTTGGAATGTGTTTCCTTGGAGAGGACCCTGACCGATGTGACTCTGGTAGGGATGTGTTTCCCCGAATAGGTCACAATGACACTACTTGCAACAGTGTCAGGTTATTACACTGAGACGTCGAGTCGGGGACTCCGAGCCTAGTGTCGCACCTAGACGTCGAGTCGCGGACTCCAGAGCCTGATGTAGATCGGTTGTGTAAATCCGAGTTGCACACGTGTCGATATGAAAATTGTGACAGTGACAGAGATAGGTGACTTCCCAGGTGATTTCCCTATTAAAGACGGATGATCAGACGAATATAAGAATGGGTCTCAAGGTTTTTCACTGAGTGACTATGTCTAGTAGTTGTTTGTAATTTGAGGTGGTTTTATGATGAAAGGACTGGTTTTAAGTGATATGCATGCATGATGTGTAAAACAGAGGGTGAAAACTTTATTTGGAAAAAAAGGGTTTTTAATAAATGTTTATTTTTGTCCACTCACACGTTTTGTTGTTTTTGGCACCCTTCAGGTTGATCGCAGATGCGGGCTGTAGCAGAGATCGAGGCCTCAAATGCCACCACCGATCCTGGCGTACTCTGGTTAACCCCGAGTAGGGGACGAGTTTATCCCTGGTCTGACATGCGGTGTCAAATGGGAGCAGGCACATCCCACGATAATCTAGTGGGATTGAGATGAGTGTTGTCAGCATAGCCTTTCCAAATTCCACCTACTCCAAACCTGCTCCAAATTGCCTAGTTTTCAGCACATTTCAACCCTAAAAATAAGCTAAAGTCCATCATTTCCTCATTTTATTTTTTTATTTTTTATTTTTTATTATTTAATTTGTATTTTATATTCTAATTTTTAGCAGGATTTTCTTTATAAATAGAGAGATCATTCTCATTGTTTGGGACCCCCTTTTACACCTTTCTTTTAGATTTTTCTTAGCTTTTCTCTTAGATTTTTTTTAGTCTTCTTTTTACACAATTTTATGTTTTCATTAAGAAAAACCTAGCTAGGTAATTCCGATGCAATTCGAGAGTTTTAAGTCCGAATAACTCATGTTTCTTCCTCCATCTTCACACGTTTCCTTCCACTTTTCGTTGATCCTTGTGAAAAACCATCTCCCTCTACTTAAACTCTTGTTTTCGTTATTGGTTTTATTTATAATTCAATATATGTGTTGATATTTTCTTTCTAACATTTGTAAATATGAATACAATCTCCATGTGTTTTACTTTCTGAATTCATTTTCTTCATATGTTTTAGTGCTTAACCTTCAATTCAACGCTAATCAACACTAAGTGTTTATTTGTTGCTCGGTGCATTTAGAATATGATTGAAAAGATTTAATGTTTGACCGTTGTTCGGATCATTCAATCAACAACTTAAGGTGGATCATATTATAAGAAACAATCCGTTGTTCGGTGCATTAGTAATATGAAAAATGTATGAAAGAAATTGAGATGATGAAGGTAGGATTTCGTGATTAGTTCAATATGTGCAAATGCTATTGTGTTGGCAAAATATGTGTTTAAAGAAAGTCTATTGCACAAAGGTTAAAGTAGTTTAAATAATGTAATTGATAATTCAGATTTACTTAAGTAAAAGTGCCAGTTTTTTTCCATAAAACTAATATATGATTTGTAAATTCTAGTTATCGTAAGGATTCGCATTTCAATTCTTAGTTTGTTAAAATGTATCTTCGGCTACAATTCTTTTCAAAACCTCCTGTTTATTCTTTGTTCTTTCTATTCTTTTAATTCTTTTATTCTTTTATCTTTTTATTCTTTTTATTATTTTATTATTTTATTATTTTATTATTTTATACGTTTTTCATTTTATTCTTTAATCTATTATTCTTTTTCACTAAACATTTACCAATACTACATCTACACAAAAAAGGTCTTAATTACATATGTTTTCATTAATTGTTGAGTGTTACTTTGTATTTACTTAAATGCTTCGTAAAAACCACATCAATTTTTGGAACCGTTACCAGGGAACTTGAAAATCATTTTTAATGTGTTAGTATGTATACAATGTTCATATTATACTTATATTTTTATACATGTTCATATTATACTTGTTCATAATTTTTATTTTTATATACTTATTTTCATTATACTTGTTCATAATTTTTATTCTTATACTTGTTCATATATTTTTTTATTCTTATACTTGTTCATATTATATTTGTTCATACTTATTCATATTATACTTGTTCATAAATTGTAGATTATACATGTTCACATTTTTTGTATTTATTTCAATTTTTTTTGTAAATTAAAAAAATTGGAAAAAGTTTTTTTTTAAAAATAATGTAAAAATTTTCATTACTTCATTTATAAAAAAAAAATTCGGAAAAAATATATTTTAAATTCATTTTTTTTTATCTTAGCATTGTGTTAGTGTAAATATACATTGTGCATATCATTACTTGTGCATAAAACCATACTTGTGAATAAATCTTGTGCATATATTAATGTGTTAGTGTAAATATATATTATGAGTGTCATTACTTGTGCATAAAACCATACTTGTGAATAAATCTTGCATTTGGTCATTAGTTTCGGCTGTATGTGGATCACTTGCGCTTCAGAGTTTAGATTTTGATCTTTAATGGAATAGGTGAAGTCTCGTTTGTTAACTCTCACCTAAACCCTTCATGGACCAAAGAAGCCATGAGGTTGAGGACGGTGGTTGTTAACACTTGAGTTATCTTAGAACGAATACTTATTCATCTAGGGTAAGAAATTTTCGAGGGTGATGTCTAGGACAAGAGACGATATTCGTAACGAATTTTGGTTCTAAGAAAAGGACATCAATGGAGTTTAAGCCTTGTGATGTCTTGAAATTAACTCTACCTCTTATGTTTATTCTTTCTAACCTGGTTACTTTTGAACTTGCCTAAATAATTGAATAATGGTTCAAAATATAGGATATTTACTTGGGTTGCACAGACGTAGTAGTCTCAATCTAAACTTTGCTATGTGAACCATATATATCCTTGACTTCCCCAATGTGTAAATATTGTTACCTATTGCATTGGTAAATTGCATAGCCTCCCTAAGGTTTCATGATACTCAAGCTAGACTAAGTGAATCTAGGGATGTGAGATCGGAGGTACATGTCATTATTTCATGCATTGTCACTAACTCTTATGTCTTGTGCAGGTTTTAACAATTTCTCTCTTATGCATTCACACCAATTTTCATGTAGATACTCATGTGTTGCATTAGTTTAGAAGTTTTTAGAACTTGTGCATTTTCTTGATATTGTCGTGACTCTACTTTATGCATTCTACACTTGTTTATACTTTGTTATTTCTTACTTGTATATATGTTATTTCCTACTTGTATATATGTCGGTTACATTTGTGTATACTTTCTCTTACATTACTTGTCATGGCATCTTTAGCTTGCATCTTTAACTCAACTTATATTTTTAACTTGCATCTTTAACTCAACTTGCATCCTTAACAAAAGCTTGCATCCTTTACAAATGTGCATCTCTAACAAACTAGCTTGCATCTTTTATAACATTATTCTAACTTTAACAACATTGCCTTGAACTTTATGTTTATGTGTTTGATTTGGTGAAGCAATTCAAGCACTTGGTCTAGGTTGGATAGACGTTAAACTTCAAGCGCTTGTTGGAAGGCAACCCAATATGTTTCCGAGTTGTGAAGGAGTCATCCACACAAATTTTCATCTCCTAAACCCTTCACTCTTTTTTACTGTGTTTATTTAATGTTTTTTTTTACTTTATTTTCATAAATCATCTTCCTTACTTTGATTCTATGTTCAATTACTTCCTATTTTCTTACATTGAGGACAATGTAGAGTTTAAATATGGGGAAGGGTTACACTTTAATTTGGTTTAATTAATTAAAAAAAAAGAGTTTTTAGAGCTTTATTGTGTCTTTTCGTTTTAACTTAGTGTTTTGTTTTTAATGATAAGAATGAAGGAAAACCAAATACCTTATGACTATAAAGATGATCACTACAACTTGAATTCGTTTGTTAATACTTTGTGATTAAGTGTTTATGACTCGTAGAAGATGAATGTTAATTTGGTACATAAACGAGCATGTTAAGATAACTATGAATCATATGAACCATATGTGAGCTTTAGAACTTTATATACTTCTTTGATGAGTGATTCATAGAGTTCTTTGTATAAATTGATATGCATATACTTCATAACTGCTTGTCATAGCTTTCAATGAATCTAGAGTACTAGAACTTATTCTATGTGATTCTCAATGCTTTTAAGTCAATAAACTCTCTGATTTTGGATATGATTAAGGCATTAGGATTAACACCACATATTCAAACATCCATGTTCCCTATTTGTGAGGACAAGTTGCGACTCCCTTAGTTTTAACCCCTTTGAGCCCAAATTAAGCCTTTCTTTCATCACCATGATTATCTAAACACTTGAGCTTAGTATAGATATCATTTACCCTTATTCCAAAGACTCGGTTGAAGACATGAAGATGATGTGAAGATAAATTGATGATGTTTTGAAGACTTGTATGTGTATTCTACGGATTAACTTGCTCAAACATTGTTGTAATGTTGGTACATGTTATTACCTGGATTCTTAAAACTTGAAAATGATGAAAACACAATGTTTTTCAGTCTCTCCCAAGGTAATAAGGTTTGATTATGTAAAAGTTCGAGTTAAGTCCCATATACTTGTAAATCCGATAAGAAGAATGAATGTGAGGCCCAACATGATGAAACTTGGCCTATGTTCGAAGGAATAGATTATTGATGTCATTGATGGGAAGCTATGCTACATTTTGTGAGTCTTTTATTTGAGTCTCGGAATCAATTTGAGCACCACTCATCCTATATATTCCTTGCCTCTAAACTTAATCACATTACAACCATCATAAAGACCTTATGATCCTTAAGATGGTAAATTTTGATTAGTCGAGTCAATCACTAAGAGTAAGCTTATAGTTTTGGTTCATTTGTGCAAGTATGTTTTGTTTTATCTTGAGATGTTGGTTTGAGATTTTTGCAAAAATATTTTATTTCTATTATGTGAGCATCATTTCTCACATACCATGAGTGCAAACACAACCCCTTACAAATTGAGTTAGTTGCTTAAAAATCTTAGTTTAATTATAGTATTTGCTAAGGACTAACAAAGTCTAAGTGTGAGGGTATTTGATAGGCCTTTAATTAAGCAACATTTTATATCATTATATACCCTTCATGTTCATATTTAATGCAATCATTAGGAAAAAAATAATATATTTTGTGAGAAATGTGCAGAATTGGATAGTACTTGGAATCTTGAGAATTTTGGCAAAAGAATCGTCTCAATCGAAGTTATAACGAAGAAGTTATCATTGAAATAAGAGAGACCACCAAAATATATAAAGAATTTCGGCAAGGAGCTACCGAATCCAGCCCTTAGCTCACTTGCTGCAGCCTAAAAATACAATCCATCCCAGCAGCCTTCGATCAGCCCAAGTCAGGAAGCCCAGCTCGTGCGTCGACCTGGCCCACGATCCTTCAACCCAGCCCAGCGAAACCCTTTAGCGCTTAACCACCGAACTCTGCACTGTGTTTCTGCGCGAGTGCGCCGAATCTCTTGACCCCAGCCCGTCAGTGCGATCATCGCTTCATCCCTCGTTCCGGCCCATCCTATCCAGCAGATCAGGCGCTGACACTGTAGCCCACACTGAACCCACCTACCCTCTTCAGCATAGCCACGCGGAAGCCATGCCCTGCTTCTCTGCATAGCCTGCAGAATATTCCAGCTACTCCAAACTTGCTCCAAATTGCCCAATTTTCAGCACATTTCAACCCTAAAAATAGCCAAGTCCAACATTTACTCATTTTATTTTTTATTGTTTTTATTATTTAATTTGTATTTTATTTTCTAGTTTTTTAGAGGTATTTTCTCTATAAATAGAGAGACCATTCTCATTGTTTGGGAACCCCTTTTCCACCTTTCTTTTATATTTTTCTTAGCTTTTCTCTTAGATTTTTTTAGTCTTCTTTTCACACAATTTTATGCTTTCCTTAAAAAAAACCTAGATAGGTAATTCTGATGCAATTCGAGAGTTTTAAGTCCGAATAACTCGTGTTTCTTCCTCCATCTTCATAAGTTTCCTGCCGCTGTTCAGTGATCCTTATGAAAAACCATCTCCCTCTACTTAAACTCTTGTTTTCGTTATTGGTTTTATTTATAATTCAATATATGTGTTGGTATTTTCTTTGTAACGATAAGTCCCGAATTTCAGGATTAGATTAGTGACTAATCACGATTAGTGAGGCTAATCCATGATTAGTGGGGTGAAATCGAACGAACGATGCAAAATGACCATTTTGCCCCTAGGCGTGGGAAAAACGTTGACTTTTCATTACGGAGGTCAAATGGACTTTGGCCGATGAATGTGACGTAGTTCAGGACGTCACGAGTTCATAGACAGGCAGCACGTTCAATTGCGACATTCTAGGAAGAAGTTATGTCGTTCGGAAGTTCAAGGGCATTTTGGTAATTATGGTTAAAAAGAGGAAAATGTTGACTTTTGGACTGAGAGGTCCGATGGCCGAGGGCCGAGGACCGTTATGTAGATCGGGACGATACGAATCCATAGACAGGCGGCACATCGAATTCGACCGTTCGACGACGAAATTACGGTTCAAGGAAGTTTCGGGGAACTATCGCGCGTTTTATGAAACGACTTAACTTTTGGATTCTAGTGGGCCCGAGATATTTAGTTTCTGCCCAATGGATGAGTGACAAGTGTCACCCATCCACAGGCCATCCTTATACCTTCATGCATCGACCATTTTCTTCATTTCAAACCCAAAACCCGATCTCATTTCATTTCCTCTCCTTTGTGCAACCCAAACCATTCCCTTCACTTGGTTCCACTTGAGGCTGAGATAGAGGATGACTGAGGACTGGTGGAGGTTGGAACCACCGTGGACGGCGGCGTGGAGGAGGAAAAACCCGACAGGTATCGGTTTTTCCCGATCCCCTTGCCCGACAGGTATCGAAAAAACCCGAAAAATTACGGGGATTTAGTGGGAGGTTATTTAAGTAGTTAGTAACCTTCTATTACGATTTGGACAGGTTTGGGAGTCCCAGTGATGATGATTTGCCCGGTGATGCTTACGACACGCAAACCGAGGCTACAGCATAGGACGGTCTGTGAGTGGACCTTGATTTCTAAATTGTGATGCGTGCATAAATGTTTTATATGGATTATGAATGTGATTCTATGATGCTGATTTGGATATTGGTGAATTATATGGTTTCACGCATTTTGAGGTGATTTACGTGCTTGCACGTAAATCGAGGTTTTCCGATTTTACACTGATTTTCCGTACTTATGGTTTTGGATATGATTTCATGAAATGGTTTTGGAATTGAAAAGGTAAACTCGGGTTTGAGACCCATCTGTTTTGGAAACCCTCGGACTCGAAGTCCTTGTAATGAAGTTCTCGCGTTAGAGGCCCAATTGATTCTTAAATCGAATACGGATTTGGAAATATGGACTCGGGCATGAGACCCATTTGATTTACGAACTCTCAAACTTGAGGTCCATTTGATTTAACGAGGAATCGGGCCTGAAGTCCAGTTTGTATGTGGATTCGGGCCTAGGGCCCAGTTTTGTGTTACGATTGTGATTTCGATTCAAGGACCCACAAATGGTTTTTATGGTTCATCGGAGTTTATGGGAACTGGCATGAACCCTTGAAATGGATTTATGGTTCATGATGATTTATGGGAACCGGCATGAACCCTTGAAAGGATTTTATGGTTCATGACGACTTATGAGGGCCGGGCATGAATCCTTGAAAGGTTTAAAGAATGATTTCAAAAGGTTTTTTGTATGCCATCTTTTATATATGATTGTCTCCTCTAGGGAGGGCCGTTGGCCTGGGTGGACCCCGAAGTAGTCACGGAGCACTGACTAAGTGGAGTCGCCCCCTTGTTGGGTTCCTTACTCTCAGGAAGGGCATGGTTCGTAACCTCCAAGGAGGGTCATTGATCTACGAACATTGACTTGGATGGACCCTGGAGAGACTTGGGTTTGAGACCCCAGTTGGCACGCGCGTAGCTCTATATTATTGTGACAGGTTTGGTGATATGAAATATAATGGATAAACATGATTTCAATTGGTTTGGGAAATTATATTTTATGATGATAAATGGATTTGGGCTGAGATCCTGCATATGTTTACTATGTTGTGGTTTTCTGTAAATGGTTTAGGTAGGAGCCCGTATGATTATGGTTGTTTAAACATATGTGATTGGATAAATAGTTTTACTATGCATGCATGCTTTTTAGTGAAGGGTATAAAGGTCTTTATAAAATGTATTTACGAACTTATTACTTTTTTTCCACTCACAGTCTTTCTGTTTTTAATACCCTTCAGGTTGGATACGGTGCAGACTGTAGCAGTGACCGAGATATCACCTACCTCCTCCGGATCCTAGCGTACTCTGGAAGCCTCCGGGCTAAAGGTTTTAATTTTCCCTGGTCCGTGTCAGACGGGATCAGGGGCGTTCCTTGTTAATCCCGGTGCGATTAAGGACGGGTCCTGACAGGTGGTATCAGAGCATATGATTGCTTATCGGAGCGGGGGTTGTCTCTATTCGAGCAACCGTGCAGCTTTCGAAGTGATGCATAGGTCGAGGATGTGATGTCTCAATGGGCTACAGTTCGTTATCAACCTGATAGTTAGGATGCAGGTACGATAGTTAGTAGGATTGAATCGTGGTTCGTTTTGGTTCGGCACTCGATGCCGGGGTTACCATAGTTCTGTCAAGGTTGGCAGTGTGGGACCCTACGAAGGGATGAGCGTAACAGTACTTTGGAGTTTTGATCGTGAGACGGTTAGTTGGGATCGTCTTTCTCGATGTCGTAGGATCGATTTGACAACAATATTGGTGTTGTGACCATCGGATGGTCGGATTTTGTTGAGTTAGGTGGCTATGCTGCTGGGAGCAGCCGAGTTCGAGTAACCCTGGTTGGATTGACGGTAGGATTGGATTGCCATTCTTAGGAGGTCGAGACCGCGTGGTCAGTCATATTGTGGATTGTACTGCAATTGGTAGCTCGCAGTTGGGTTCAGAGAGGCCCTAGAGCGTGATTTTGGAACCCTACCTTATGGTGTATGGTTAGAAAAGGTGAGTTGGCGAATGGTTAGACTCTGACGACTTTTTGAAGTCAAAACCGTCGGTCATGTTCGGTCTAGCCATGTCAGCTTAGGTGATGGGACTGCGCTCTGCAATCAGGGTTGTACTTATCAGTTAGACCTAGTTGGTTGTCGTGCTACTTTAGTTGTGATGGATATTTGGTGCAGCTAAGGTCATGGATGACCTGGTAGATGACATTGGTTGAGTCGAGTTACGACTAGGTAGAGTTTGGTTGGACAGGTTACCAGGGTTGGTACTTGTCGATGGAATCCCTGAGTGGGAATACAGAGTAGTTGGTACGGGCGATTGATTCTGTTGGATTTGGAGTCTCGATAGTGATTCCTGGTGGTTGGGTCTGCACGAGTCTGTGGCAGGCACTACTACCGAGAGTGGTTGTAGTTACGGTTGTTGGGAATCGGGGACTTTCGAGGAACGTTTCTTTTTCTCGTGTGAGTTTTCAGGTATTCTAGTGGGTCTACTGACACACAAGTCGAGTGAGGTGTTGATAGGTGTTTACTCAGGTTGAGTGTGTTGGTAGTTAGTGTAACCACGAGTGAGTATCGTGTTAGTTTTCGACTGACGACTGTCAAGTGGTGACAGATTGTCGGATGTTTTGACGTGGGTCGGTTAGTGAGGTCTGATGACTCCCAGTGGGAGCAGGCGTCAAGATAGATTGGTGATTGAGAAAGGAACCGTCTAGTTGTTTGTGTCAACGAAATGGTAGATTTGACAATTGGTGTCAATTCGGAACGTATGGCTACTGTCATTCGACATGGTCGAGGGTAGTTGATGTGTCGTGAGATCGAATTATTCCACGAGGTGGATGTGGAATCAGGATAGTTGGAATTTTGAGAATGAAACTAATTAAGGAGGGAAGAACGATTGAAACTAGGTCGGTTGGAATTTCGAGGATGAAATTAATTAAGGAGGGAAGGTTGTAACGACCCGTCCCGAATTCCAGGATTAGATTAGTGAGTAATCACGATTAGTGAGGCTAATACGTGATTAGTGGGGCGAAATCGGACGAACGATGCAAAATGATCGTTTTGCCCCTAAGCATGGGCAAAATGTTGACTTTTCATTCTGGCGGTCAAATGGACTTTGGCCGATGATTGTGATGTAGTTCAGGACGTCACGAGTTCATAGACAGGTGGCACGTTCAATTCCGACATTCTAGGAAGAAGTTATGACATTCGGAAGTTCAAGGGCATTTTGGTAATTATGGTTAAAAAGAGGCAAATGTTGACTTTTGGACTGAGAAGTTCGATGGCTGAGGGACGAGGACCGTTACGTAGATCGGGATGATACAAATTCATAAACAGACGGCACGTCGAATTCGAACGTTCGACGAGGAAGTTACGGTTCAAGGAAGTTTCGGGGAACTATGGCGCGTTTTACGAAACAAATTAACTTTTGGATTCTAGTGGGCCCCAGATATTTAGTTTCTGCCCAATGGATGAGTGACAAGTGTCACCCATCCACAGGCCATCCTTATACCTTAATGCATCAACCATTTTCTTCATTTCAAACCCAAAACCCGATCTCATTTCATTTCCTCTCCTCTGTGCAACCCAAACCATTCCCTTCACTTGGTTCCACTTGAGGCTGAGATAGAGGATGACTGAGGACTAGTGGAGGCTGGATCCACCACCGTGGACGGCGGCGTGGAGGAGGAAAAACCCGACAAGTATCGGTTTTGCCCAATCTCCTTGATTTTTTGTTTCTTACGTTAAGAACGGTTTTAGGTGTTCATAATGGGTGTGTTAGGTTGATAGGGACATGTTAGGGTGGTTTTGATGGTGGGTAAGGGCTGAGACGCCGTGGGGGCGGATCGGAAAAAATGGACCGTGAGGAGGTTTTTTGAACGAACCGTTTTGAAGGGTTTCCATTCGATTTCTTTGCATGGTTAAGGTCCTAGAAGGAAGATAGGAAGATTAGGAATGATTAGGGATTGAATCGGACCAAAATAGGGAAGGAAAACCATTGGACCGGTCACGCCGATCCAGTTTCAGAAGGTGGATCGAATCGGCCGGTTCAAAACGGCCAGAGGTTAGTGATGATGCTACAGTACCCAGCGCGTGGGCTACATGCGCAAGGGCTTTATTGGGCGCGTGGGGGCGCGTGTCCCATCTTTTGGGAATTTTTTCAACACGTGAAATCTTCTATTCGATGTAACAAATATTTTGGGACTGGTTTCGTGTCGATCAGACACCGTTTCGATAATGTTCGGGGCATCAGAAGGTTTCAGATCGGAATTAAAAACAGTTAAAAATTCCGAAAAATTACGAGGCTTTAGTGTGAGGTTATTTAAGTAGTTAGTAACCTTCTATTACAATTTGGACAAGTTTGGGAGTTCCGGTGATGACGATTTTCCCGGTGATGCTTACGGCACGCAAATCGAGGCGGCAGCTTAGGACGGTCTGTGAGTGGACCTTGATTTCTAAATTGTGATGCATGCATAAATGTTTTCTATGGATTATGAATGTGATTCTATTATGTTGATTTGGATATTGGTGAATTATATGGTTTCACGCATTTCGAGGCGATTTACTTGCTTGCACATAAATCGAGATTTTTCGATTTTACACTAATTTTCCGTACTTATGGTTTTGGATATGATTTCATGAAATGGTTTTGGAATTGAAAAGGTAAACTTAGGTTCGAGACCCATCTGTTTTGGAAACCCTCGGACTCGAAGTCCTTTTAATGTCGTTCTCGGGCTGGAGGCCCAATTGATTCTTAAATCGAATTCGGATTTGCAATTATGGACTCAGGCATGAGACCCATTTGATTTACGAACTCTCAGACTTGAGTTCCATTTGATTTAACGAGGAATCGGGCCTGAGGTCCAGTTTGTATGTGGATTCGGGCCTAGGGCACAGTAATGTGTTACGATTGTGATTTTGGGTTAGGGACCCACAAATGGTTTTTATGGTTCATGAAAATTTATGGGAACCGGCATGAACCCTTGAAATGGATTTATGGTTCATGACGGTTTATGGGAACTGGCATGAACCCTTGAAAGGATTTTATGGTTCATGACGGCTTGTAACACCCCGGACATTCGAGGATTTTAATATTTCAATTTAATGTGTGAATTGACGCTTTTACCTTTGTGATTGGTAGGGCCAAATTGTTGACTTTTTGATTGATGAGTTAAATGGACTTTGACCTATGATCGTGACGTAGTACGGGACGTCACGAGTTCATAGACAGGTGGCACGTCCAATTCGGACGATCAGGGAAAAAGTTATGACTATCGGAAGTTCTGGGGCATTACCGTAAGTTGGACTTCACGGGCGAAAATGTTGACTTTTCGTTTGACAATTAATTTTCACGCGACTCAAGGACCGATAGGTAGGTCTCGATATCCTGAGTCCGTTGACAAGCGGCACGCCGAAATCGGACTTCGTATGGCTGAGTTACAGGTCTAGGAAGTGAGGGGTATTTTGGTAATTATTGAACCAGAGGCATTTTGGTCTTTTTGCCTTGGTTACTATAGCAGACCGTGGGGGAAATGGGCGGCACCACCATGTGCGGTGGTTCTATCGTGCAATTGATTGTGCTATCATGTGCTGGAATGTCTGGGTTGTCTTTTGCTTTTGAACGTGGCCTGAGCCGTCCAGCCTGCACGCTCAATTGATTAATTCAAGATCGAAGCTTTTCGGGGAACATTTTTCAGTGGACAATTGGACACCCACGAGCCTCTGGGACGGCTTGAAATTGTTTAAAACCAGTTAGAACGTGCTTGAGCATCACTCTGATGCTGTTATAACTAAGAACGGGTGAGGAAACCAGAGAAACCATTTCGGCCAAAATTGGAGGGAAAATCGGATTTTAATTTCTGGTGAGTGTTGGACCAAACCAAGGCCTGGTTTAGTCTTCTGGGAGTGTTTGGAACTCAACCACATCGAAATTGAAGGCTAACATCCACGGTTGAGCTAGGACGGAGGCTGCTGTTTTCAGGGAAGTTTCAGAGCTTGGGACGACGACCTTCAGGTACTTTCAGACACAATTGATTGTTCATTTTGGTTCGTTTTGATCCTATTATGCTTCCTGTGAAGTTAATTGGACAATGGGTTTGAAACCAGGAAGTTCTGGTGTTTGACCCGATTGGTTGATCGCGGGTCGATGGGTCGTTTGGGGATGTGTCGAGGTTGATTTCTGTCACAGAACCTAAATTGGATAGTTAATGAACATGTTAGGATCAAATTGGATTGAAATCGAGTAGGAATTGATGGGTATTCAACCGGGTCAAGCCGCGGGTGGCAGGCTCGTATTACAGACAAACGGGTGAAGGAGGTGACACTGTAGCTACAGTGTCAGGCGCGTGACTTTCACGCGCAGCCACTTTGGGCGGCGCGTGAGGGCGCGTTGGACCTTATCTGCGATCACGATCAACATGACTTTTGTTCCTCTCATCATGCTGAACATTTTTGGTGAATTAACCATGTTGATCTGAGATAAGCTTTGATGGATCGGTTTAGGGCCGGTTACCTCGGGAAACGTGTTGTACGGCTCCCCGGGCCGGTTTCTATTTCGGACTTTGTGGTTAAACGTTTAAGACTTGTAGTGACCCCTTGCATGTGATTTGGACTGACAGGAATTGTACGATAATCCCGGTACAATTTCGTACGCGCAGGTTCACCGCGGGATCGTACTGTGAGTGGGCCCGTTTTCATTAAAACCTTGCATGCTTAAATGTTTTCTGATTTACTTATATGTTCACATGCTGGAATCTATAAATGGTTTGATGATATTGAGATTTCGGTTATGGCACGTTTCACGGTATTTGGGCATGAGACCCGTTTGATGAAACGTAACGTTCGGTTCGAATTTTACCTATGTATACATATATGTTTTGCATGTGGATATCAATAAAACGTATTTGGTATTGCACTGTATAGATCCTTCCATATGATACTGTCTCCTCCGGATGAGGTACCCCGGAGTGGTCACGGACGTCTAGAACGTCCAGCGTCTATGACGCTAAGCATCGGGGATGCTGTAACCGAACAGGGTTCGGGGATTGAACTCGGAATTGAGACCCGAGTGGCACGCGTAGCCTTGTGATTGTGACCTTATTGACGTCAGGGACGTCAGACATCAGGGATGTCGGATTGGAGTATATAGTGCAGTGGCTAAAATTATGGTTATGGTTTTATTACATTCCTTATGATACATGTTATATGATTTATGATTTTAAATGATGATGCATGCATGTTTGGAAAACGGAGGGGTAAATTATATGTTTTACTTATCAAATGATTTTATAACTTGAGTTTCGGCCCACTCACCCTTAATGTTTTGGTAACCCCTCCAGGTCGTGATACTGAGGTAGAGGAGGAACCAGAGGCTGAGGCATAGATCTACTTCTGCGTACCTGAACCCCTGCTGGGTGGCTTACCCGCAGGTTTATGTTAGAGTCGTGCTCGCAACTTGTAATTTTGAATTTTATCCCTTGTCTGACATTCGTTTAATTCGGATTTGATGTATGACTTTAATTTGGTTATTTATGCATTTGATGTTTTGAGGTTAAAATTGGTATGAATTATTGGGTGTCAGACGGGAGCAGGGCACGTCCCCTTGTGGTCCCTGTGGGATCGGGGCGGGTCCTGTCAGCTTGGTATCAAAGCACTAGGTTGTGGTCAGTACTAGGGTATGGTCAGCATGCTAGACTAGTGATTAGTACTAGTTACTTTTCGACTTTTAAGAACATCGTTATCTGATCTATGCCTCTTGACAGTTGGTTATGCCTCCTAGGAGAATTCCTCATACACGAACTGACGAGGATCTGGAAAGGGAGATGGAATGCGCGAGCATTGAAAGGGCTCAACGGTTGGGAGCCACTCCTTTCTGCGGGGGATCAAACCCCGAGGATGCTCATGATTGGATTACCAAGTGGGAGAGGATCTTCTCGGTGATGCACTGCCCTCCGGGCGAACGAGTGACCTTGGCGGCTTTCTTACTGGAAGGAGGAGCCTACCAGTGGTGGCACGGACTTGAAATGTCTGGGTGGTCGGTCCATACCACTACTTGGGAAGCTTTCCGTTCCAGATTTCTGGACCAGTACTACCCGCGATCCTTTCGCGCGGCACGGGAGGCTGAGTTCCTGCGGCTGGAGCAGGGGGATATGTCCGTTGCGGACTACGAACAAACTTTCGGAAAACTATCCCGGTTCGCTGCATCATTCGTGAGCACGGAGGAGGACAAATGCCAAAGGTTCGAGCTTGGACTCCGAGGGGAGATCCGGGCAAGTGTGACTGCTGCTACTCATGCTTCACTGAGAGATTTGGTCGACGCTGCGGTGCGTGTCGAGGCCAGTCTGGCGGCACACCAGACACGACAACCTTCGGGCGAGGGGCGACGTCAGGATCGCCCACATCGTGGGCCATCGGGCCATAAGAACAACAAGGGAGGGGGCTACAGGGGAGCACCCTCATCCTTCAAGGGTCGTGGCTGGTCAGTTCGACGCGGAGGTTCTCAGGGCAGAGGATCTGGATACAACTCTGGGCAACGCTCATCTTGGAGCGGTGCTTCTGGCGGGCATTCGGACAGGCCAAGGCCAGTAACTTGTTTTGCTTGTGGAGAGGAGGGCCACTATGCCAGTGATTGCCCGCAGTTGTCCAAGAACAACGACGCTGGGGGCTCTAGTGTGGTGCAGAGCACGGCTTCCCACACTAATGGAGGTCGCGGTCAGGGAGGTGACCGTGGTGCTGGGCGTGGCGCGCGCGGGCACGGACGGAACGGAGGGCCGAGGGCCCAAGTCTTTGCCATGACCCAACAGCAGGCGAGGACTGCCCCAGGCGTGGTCACAGGTACACTACATATCTTTAACCTTCTTGTACGTGTATTGATGGATGCGGGGGCTACACAATCTTTTATTTCGAAAAGTTGTGCTGGTATGCTTGATTGTGTGGTATCAGCTTTAGATTGCGAAATGGGTGTTGGCACCCCGATGGGCATCGTGTACCTTGTGAATCAGGTGATTCGGAGGTGCCCGGTAAGAATTGAGGATGTGGGTTTACCAGCAGACTTAATTATTCTGGATATCCACGACTTCGATATAATCCTAGGAATGGATTGGCTGTCGGAGCACGGATCGCTCATCGACTGCTGTAGCAAGCAAGTGATTCTGCGGAGCCCGGGTTTGCCAGAAGTTATCTTTCAGGGGGAACGTGACGGTTCGCCTCCTGAAGTGATTTCGTCACTCACTGCTACCAAACTTCTACGGAAGGGATGCCAGGCTTATCTGGCGCATGTCGTGTCGGAACAGGTTGATACTCTGGGTATCGACGAGATACCGGTGGTATGCGAGTTTCCGGATGTGTTCCCGGAAGACTTACCTGGATTGCCACCATCGCGGGAGATCGAGTTTACAATTGAACTACTCTCGGGTACCCGACCTATATCCCAGGCACCATACCGGATGGCGCCGGCCGAGTTACGAGAACTCAAGACTCAATTGCAGGAGTTGGTGGATTTGGGATATGTTCGACCGAGTACTTCACCGTGGGGAGCACCGGTGTTGTTCGTAAAGAAGAAGGAGGGAAGTCTTCGTTTATGTATTGACTATCGACAACTCAACAAGGTGACGCTGAGGAACCAGTATCCTCTACCCAGGATCGATGACCTTTTTGACCAGTTGCGGGGAGCTCAGTGCTTCTCGAAAATTGATTTGCGGTCTGGGTATCACCAACTGAAGATTTCGGAGGAGGATATTCCGAAAACTGCTTTTCGAACCCGTTACGGATACTACGAGTTCCTTGTTATGCCATTTGGTTTGACGAATGCTCCAGCAGCATTCATGGATCTGATGAACCGGGTCTTCCGACCCTACCTGGATAAGTTCGTGATTGTGTTCATCGATGACATTTTGGTGTACTTGAGGAGCGCCCGTGCACATGAGGAACATCTACGGTTGGTCTTGGAGAGGCTGAGACAAGAACAATTGTACGCCAAGCTGAGCAAGTGTCAGTTTTGGCTGAGCAGTATTGGTTTTCTGGGACACGTGATATCGACGGATGGGATTTGCGTGGATCCCCAGAAAACAGAAGCGGTGACCAACTGGGCTAAATCGACAACAGTGACCGAGGTGCGGAGTTTCGTCGGATTAGCAGGTTACTACCGGAGATTCGTGGAGGGTTTCTCCAAAATTGCTGCACCATTGACTCGTTTGACTCGGAAGGGAGTGAAGTTTATCTGGGACGAGCAGTGCGATCGGAGCTTTCAAGAGTTGAAGGATCGATTGACCACTGCACCTGTCCTTGCATTACCGGATGACAGTGGAGAGTTTGTGGTCTTCAGTGATGCATCGCTGCAAGGCCTGGGCTGCGTGTTGAAGCAAACTGGTAAGGTTATCGCCTACGCATCCCGGCAGCTGAAGACCCATGAGTTGAACTACCCTACCCATGATTTGGAGTTGGCGGCGGTGGTTCATGCTCTAAAGATCTGGAGACATTATCTGTTCGGCGCAACATGTCGGATATACACCGACCACCAGAGTCTTAAATATTTATTCACTCAGAAGGAGCTTAACATGAGACAACGGAGATGGTTGGAGCTGCTGAAGGACTATGACTGTACGATCGAGTACCATCCGGGTAAGGCCAATGTGGTGGCGGATGCACTCAGCAGAAAATCAGCGGGAACTGTTGCACACCTTGGGATGGTGTATCTTCCCTTATTGGTGGAACTCCGGAAGGCGGGAGTTATCTTGGGTACGGATCAGCATGGAGCTTTGTTGGCCAGCTTCCATGTACGACCAGTACTGATTGATCGGATCATCGAAGCACAACTTCAGGATCCGATACTCTGTATTTACAGAATTGAGGTCGATGCGGATGGGAGACAGGATTTTATCATCCGGGACGATGGAGCACTTGTGAAATTGGGCCGTTTGTGTGTACCTGCAGTGGCAGAGTTACGAGCCGAGATTCTTGAGGAGGCCCATAGTTCGGCCTATGCTATGCATCCGGGAGGTACAAAGATGTACCGTACCCTCCGGAACCATTATTGGTGGCCAGGAATGAAGAAGGATATTGCTGAGTTCGTGAGCAAATGCTTAACCTGTCAGCAGGTTAAGGTGGAACGGCAGAGACCGTATGGGGCTATGCAGCCACTTCCGATTCCCGAGTGGAAGTGGGATCACATCACCATGGACTTCGTCTTTAAGTTACCGAGAACTCAGAGTGGGGTGGACGGAGTATGGGTGATCGTGGATCGGTTAACCAAATCAGCCCATTTTCTGCCAGTTCAGGAGACCTATAAACCTAATCGACTGGCTCAGTTGTTTGTGAAGGAAATCATACGGTTGCATGGTACGCCGGAATCGATCGTGTCCGATCGTGATCTGCGTTTCACTTCCAGTTTCTGGCGAAGTTTGCAAGCTACTTTGGGAACAACCCTACGTTTCAGTACTGCGTTCCATCCACAGACCGATGGACAGTCTGAAAGAACCATTCAGACCCTGGAGGACATGATGAGGCCATGTGTACTACAGTTTCAGGACTCTTGGGATACTCATTTGCCATTAATGGAATTCGCTTACAACAACAGCTATCAGGCAAGCATCGGGATGGCACCTTATGAGGCACTGTATGGTCGACAGTGCAGGACACCTATCTGCTGGACGGAGATAGGAGAGCGAGCGGCTGTAGGGCCGGAATTGATGGACTTAACCATGGAAACTGTTCGTGTTATCAAGGAGAGACTGAAGGCGGCACAGGATCGCCAGAAGAGTTATGCCGATCGACGGATTCGAGACTTGGAATTTGAAGTGGGAGATTTCGTCTTCCTGAAGTTATCACCGTGGAAAGGGATTATCTGATTCGGTCGACGAGGGAAACTGAGTCCGCGTTTTATCGGACCATATGAGATCGTGGAGAGAATCGGCAGAGTTGCTTACAGATTGGCACTACCTCCAGAACTATCTAGAGTTCACAATGTTTTCCACATATCGATGCTGCAGAAGTACGTACGTGATGCTTCTCATGTACTTAGGGAACAACCTGTCGAACTACGGGGGGATTTGAGCTTTGAGGAACAACCAGTACAGATCTTGGATCGGAAAGACAAGGTACTACGTCGGAAGACGATCCCTCTCGTGAAGATTCTCTGGAGAAACCAGAATGTGGAAGAAGCCACATGGGAGCCTGAGGCTCAGATGCGAGAACAATTTCCTCATTTGTTTCTTTGAAATTTTGGGACGAAATTTCTTAAGGGGGGAAGGTTGTAACACCCCGGACATTCGAGGATTTTAATATTTCAATTTAATGTGTGAATTGACGCTTTTACCCTTGTGATTAGTAGGGCCAAATTGTTGACTTTTTGATTGATGAGTTAAATGGACTTTGACCTATGATCGTGACGTAGTACGGGACGTCACGAGTTCATAGACAGGTGGCACGTCCAATTCGGACGATCAGGGAAAAAGTTATGACTATCGGAAGTTCTGGGGCATTACCGTAAGTTGGTCTTCACGGGCGAAAATGTTGACTTTTCGTTTGACAATTAATTTTCACGCGACTCAAGGACCGATAGGTAGGTCTCGATATCCTGAGTCCGTTGACCGGCGGCACGCCGAAATCGGACTTCGTATGGCTGAGTTACAGGTCTAGGAAGTGAGGGGTATTTTGGTAATTATTGAACCAGAGGCATTTTGGTCTTTTTGCCTTGGTTACTGTAGCAGACCGCGGGGGAAATGGGCGGCACCACCATGTGCCGTGGTTCTATCGTGCAATTGATTGTGCTATCATGTGCTGGAATGTCTGGGTTGTCTTTTGCTTTTGAACGTGGCCTGAGCCGTCCAGCCTGCACGCTCAATTGATTAATTCAAGATCGAAGCTTTTTGGGGAACATTTTTCAGTGGACAATTGGACACCCACGAGCCTCTGGGACGACTTGAAATTTTTTAAAACCAGTTAGAACGTGCTTGAGCATCACTCTGATGCTGTTATAACTAAGAACGGGTGAGGAAACCAGAGAAACCATTTAGGCCAAAATTGGAGGGAAAATCGGATTTTAATTTCTGGTGAGTGTTGGACCAAACCAAGGCCTGGTTTAGTCTTCTGGGAGTGTTTGGAACTCAACCACATCGAAATTGAAGGCTAACAGCCACGGTTGAGCTAGGACGGAGGCTGCTGTTTTCAGGGAAGTTGCAGAGCTTGGGACGACGACCTTCAGGTACTTTCAGACACAATTGATTGTTCATTTTGGTTCGTTTTGATCCTATTATGCTTCCTGTGAAGTTAATTGGACAATGGGTTTGAAACCAGAAAGTTCTGGTGTTTGACCCGATTGGTTGATCGCGGGTCGATGGGTCGTTTGGGGATGTGTCGAGGTTGATTTCTGTCAAAGAACCTAAATTGGATAGTTAATGAACATGTTAGGATCAAATTGGATTGAAATCGAGTAGGAATTGATGGGTATTCAACCGGGTCAAGCCGCGGGTGGCAGGCCCGTATTACAGACACTTTGGGAGGCGCGTGAGGGCGCGTTGGACCTTATCTGCGATCACGATCAACATGACTTTTGTTCCTCTCATCATGCTGAACATTTTTGGTGAATTAACCATGTTGATCTGAGATAAGCTTTGATGGATCGATTTAGGGCCGGTTACCTCGGGAAACGTGTTGTACGGCTCCCCGGGCCAGTTTCTATTTCGAACTTTGTGGTTAAACGTTTAAGACTTGTAGTGACCCCTTGCATGTGATTTGGACTGACAGGAATTGTACGATAATCCCGGTACAAGTTCGTACGCGCAGGTTCACCGCGGGATCGTACTGTGAGTGGGCCCGTTTTCATTAAAACCTTGCATGCTTAAATGTTTTCTGATTTACTTATCTGTTCACATGCTGGAATCTATAAATGGTTTGATGATATTGAGATTTCGGTTATGGCACGTTTCACGGTATTTGGGCATGAGACCCGTTTGATGAAACGTAACGATCGGTTCGAATTTTACCTATGTATACATATATGTTTTGCATGTGGATATCAATAAAATGTATTTGGTACTGCACTGTATAGATCCTTCCATATGATACTGTCTCCTCCGGATGAGGTACCCCGGAGTGGTCACGGACGTCTAGAACGTCCAGCGTCTATGACGCTAAGCATCGGGGATGCTGTAACCGAACAGGGTTCGGGGATTGAACTCGGAATTGAGACCCGAGTGGCACGCGTATCCTTGTGATTGTGACCTTATTGACGTCAGGGACGTTAGACATCAGGGATGTCGGATTGGAGTATATAGTGCAGTGGCTAAAATTATTGTTATGGTTTTATTACATTCCTTATGATACATGTTATATGATTTATGATTTTAAATGATGATGCATGCATGTTTGGAAAACGGAGGGGTAAATTATATGTTTTACTTATCAAATGATTTTATAACTTGAGTTTCGGCCCACTCACCCTTAATGTTTTGGTAACCCCTCCAGGTCGTGATACTGAGGTAGAGGAGGAACCAGAGGCTGAGGCATAGATCTACTTCTGCGTACCTGAACCCCTGCTGGGTGGCTTACCCGCAGGTTTATGTTAGAGTCGTGCTCGCAACTTGTAATTTTGAATTTCATCCCTTGTCTGACATTCGTTTAATTCGGATTTGATGTATGACTTTAATTTGGTTATTTATGCATTTGATGTTTTGAGGTTAAAATTGGTATGAATTATTGGGTGTCAGACGGGGGCAGGGCACGTCCCCTTGTGGTCCCTATGGGATCGGGGCGGGTCCTGTCACGGCTTATGAGTGCCGCGCATGAATCCTTGAAAGGTTTAAAGAATGATTTCAAAAGATTTTTTGTATGCCATCCTTTATATATGATTGTCTCCTCCGAGGAGGGTCGTTGGCATGGGTGGACCCCGGAGTAGTCACGGAGCACTGACTAAGTGGAGTCGGCCCTGTTGGGTTCCTTTCTCTCAGGAAGGGCATAGTTCGTAACCTCTAGGGAAGGTCATTGATCTACGGACATTGACCTGGGTGGACCCTGGAGAGACTTGGGTTTGAGACCCCGGTTAGCACGCGCGTAGCTCTATATTACCGTGACAGGTTTGGTGATATGAAATATAATGGATAAACATGATTTCAATTGGTTTGGGAAATTGTGTTTTATGATGATAAATGGATTTGGGCTGAGATCCTGCATATGTTTACTATGTTGTGGTTTTCTGTAAATGTTTTGGGCAGGAGCCCGTATGATTATGGTTGTTTAAACATATGTGATTGGATAAATGGTTTTACTATGCATGCATGCTTTTTAGTGAAGGGTATAAAGGTCTTTATAAAATGTATTTACGAACTTATTACTTTTTTTCCACTCACAGTCTTTCTGTTTTTAATACCCTTCAGGTTGGATACGGTGCAGACTGTAGTAGAGACCAAGATATCACATACCTCCTCTGGATCCTGGCGTACTCTAGAAGCCTCCGGGCTAAAGGTTTTAATTTTCCCTAGTCTAACACTCCGTGTCAGACGGGATCAGGGGCGTTACTCGTTAATCCCGGTGGGATTAAGAACGGGTCCTGACATTCTTTCTAACATTTGTATAGATGAATACAATCTTCATGTGTTTTTTTTTTCTAAATTTCATTTACTTTATACGTTTTAGTGCTTAACCTTCAATTCAATACTAAGTGTTTATTCGTTGTTTGGTGCATTTAGAATAGCATTGAAAAGATTTAATGTTCAACCGTTGTTCAACGCATTCAATCAACAACATAATGTGGATCATATTGTAAGTAATAATCCGATTTTCGGTGCATTTATAATATGAAAAATGTATGAAGGAAATTGAGATAATGACGGTAGGATTTCGTGATTGGCTCAATATCTGCAAATCCTAGAGTGTTGGCAAAATATGTGTTTAAAGAAAATTCATTGTACAAAGGTTAAAGTAGGAGTAGTTTAAATAATATAATTGATAATTCAGATTTACTTACGTAAAAGTGTGGGTTTTGTCTATGAAACTAATCTATGGTTTGTAAATTCTACTTATCATGAGCATTCACATTTCAATTCTTAGTTTGTTAAAATGTAGCTTCGACTACAACTCTTTTCAAAACCCTCAATTTATTCCTTATTCTTTCTGTTTTTTTATTTATTTTTATTCTTTTATTCTTTTATTCATTTTTATTCTTTTATTCTGTTATTCATTTAATTCTTTAATTCTTTAATTCTTTTTTCATTTTCATTTTCATTTTATTCTTTTTCACTAACCATTATATAGCGTTCCCTAATTTCCCCGGTTAGAACGATCCATATTTACCAATACTACATCTACACCTAAAAGGTTTTAATTGCATATACTTTCATTAAGTATTGAGTATTACTTTGTTTTTACTTAAATATTTCGTAAAAGCCACATCACCCGGTGAATCATTAAAGCTGGCCCGACAGACAGATTCGCCGAGAAAAATGCCCACTCATTTAAACACAACTGCAACGCTTCCCTTTCCTTCTTCGTCTTCATTTCCCTCTTCGGTCGATTCTACTCTCAATCTCCCTGCTTCACTCAATCTCCATCTCTCCCTCACCAAAAAAACTCAATCTCCCTTTCTCACTCACCCAAAAAATCCAACTCCCCAACACCAAGAACCAAACCCGAGACCCTAAATCGGCGAACCCAATTTCGCGACCCCAATGATTCAAACCCAAACCAAAACCCGATACTCTCTCTCTCTCTCTCTCTCTCTCTCTCTCTCTCTCTCTCTCTCTCTCTCTCTCTCTCTCTCTCTCTCTCTCTCTCTCTCTCTCTCTCTCTCTCTCTCTCTCTCTCTCTCTCATTGTAAGTCCCTCATAATTTCTTTGATTTTTGATTTTTTGAATATTGTTATTGGATTGAATGTTGAATTGTATATTAGATTGAATATTAAAAAATGGATTGGATATTGATTTTTGAATATTGAATTGAATATTGGATTGAATATTAATTTTATGAATATTGGATTGAATATTAATTTTATGAATATTGGATTGAATATTGAATATTGAATATTAGATAGTATTGGATTAATATTGGAAACTTTTTTTGTTGTTGGATTTTATTGGAAGTTATTCGATTAATATTGGAAATGTTTTTTTATTATTGGAAGTTATTGGATTATCAATTTTTATATTTGATTCACGTTGATGTTGGATTATTGGATTTTATTATTTTTTTATTTATTTAATCATTGGTGGAATTAAAAATAGGGATTTATTTATTTAATTATTTAATCATAGTAAATATTTATTTATTTATTGGAATTAAAAAGTTGGAATGATTGGATATGTTATTTTGAAATATATATAATTATTTAGTTATTTAATCACTTAATTATTAGCTTATTTGTTTATTTATTATTAATTATTTAAAATTTTGTATTGCAGATGTCTCAGCGTAGATTGATCACATCGGGAGTTTGTCTCTCGATGCCAACATAGCATCTATCTTTTGGATCAACACCTTCCCTGATGAAGCGGCCATCTCCCGCTGGTGCACCCTCATCGATAGAGCATCTATCCTCTTCCTTAGTGCCCCCTGCCCTTCATGATGATCGGATGATACTAGGGGCGATCAGCGAGGCGTCGCACTAGCAAGAAACGGGGGCAACCAAGTACCGACTCCGGGGCTGCTAGAGTGGACGTTCAAGCAGAGGTCATATATGTGATGTGGGTGTGTGCAAAGGTGTTCAGGTGTGGCTGGCCGTACAAAGAGGAAAAAAGAAAAGGAAGAAACTAGAGAGAGATGAGAAGAAAACCAGTGAAAAAGGAAGAAAAAGAAGGGAAAAGAGAGAGCTATAATGGGAGCAAAACCGTGAGGAAAAAGAGAGTAACAATAAGGGGAAATCGAAGGAAGCCATATAAGTTTACTTCGGGTTTTGGTGTTGAGGCTTGAAAACATGGAACCAACCAATTCAGCACATTCTGAAGGCCCTATGGCCAGTTAAAATTTAAACTCAGAGCTATTGAATGCATGAAACAGCCCAGACCAGTGATTGAAAACATGGCCGAATAAGGTAAGATCAGGTCGAGTTTTCATGTATGTTTTCCTACATTTCGAGCCCCTAGACCTTGTCATGGAGTCAATTCAATGAAACTGGACTTTTAAAACGAGAAAATGATCGAGAAATGGATGGTTTCTAATCAGGTCAGGAAGTTGGGTCGGGCGACCCGATTTGCAGACGCGTGAGAGGTTGACGACAACCTTTGCATATGCGTCGGAGACCCATGCGTAGAGGCTGTCACTAGCCAATAGTGGCACATGAGCACACGTGGGGCCTTTTCTGGGGGTCCACTCAACTGGAAAAGTGCTCCTCTTTATGTTTCAAATCCAATGGCATAGGGTTTGTGATATTTGGACAACATATGAGTATAGTTTTGGTTATCCAATCTATTATGTGCATGCTTATGGTTATGTAATTTACTTTGATTTAAATTGTGATTAATTGTAAAAATATGGTGATAATTGGACCTGAACAATTAGTGAATTAGCATGGTACTTTTCATATGAATAATTAAAAGAATACTAGGGTAATTGTCTATGAAAAGTAAAAGTTTTTTATTGTCATATTATTTTGGACATTAATAAATCATAAAGGTTAATAATATAAGGAAATTTTGATAAGTTATGTATTCATGTTTCGTTTGTGGTTACTCTTGACATATCAGTTTGTGTAAATTATAATAATTATGAAAATAAGACTGTTTGAGGTCGGATTTGTAAGTTCACTCCTTGACGGGGATTAGTGGGATGGATATGGGTGGTAACCTCGCAAGGACATATTAAGTTTTTATAATTTAATATATAACTCATGGGAGTGGATAAAACTGGTAATATCCTTTGTTTTACATGAGTTGTCAGACGGGAGCAGTATCGAGTCAAGCTTTAAGAAAATTTGGGATAGGTCTTATCAACTTAGTATTAGAGCTTGGGTATAGGAAATTTGTTCATGAAATATAAGCGTTATATTTTAATTATTTTTACATGATTTATATGATAATTATTTGATTAAGTTTTAAGGAACCTAGCTGGAATTACTGAAACATACGTTTTATGAGATTTTGTCTACAAAAAATGTTTGGACTAACATTCGATTTGGAATTTGATTTGAATTTGGTTTATGAAATCAATGTGTGTTATAAGTATGCTTCCTCGATATTCCTCATGTGTGATGGCTCTGAGGAATTTTAGTGATATTTGGTTGTGTAAGACCCGTGTCCTGGAGGGAACGGTGAACAATCTCACATTCCTGTGAGGGGGAATGGTCTGGCAGAGGATGGTGGTGTGCCTTAAAGGTGTAGGCACACACCTATCTAGCACTAGGCCTTTTGGGAGCTCAAGTGGTTTTGGGGGGGATTGGAACCCCAAAGTTAAACGCGTTGAGGCTGGTGCAATTCCATGATGGGTGACCTCCTGGGAAGTTGCACCATGTGCTCCCGAAAACAAAACCATCTCGCACGGCTCCTAAGTGATAAAAGAAAGAAGAACTCATCTTCTTTCTTTTTTGATTACCTTCCTCGCGTATGTATAAGACCGAATCCATTCGATTTCGAAAAAGGATTACTAATCCTTAACTTTTCGAGGAATCCTTCATCAGTGGTTGTGAATGACTGATTTTTCTCAATCTTTTCGACCTTGGTTCCGTAGGAGCAAGTCAGAAAGATTGAGAAATAGAACCATCTAATTTGATTCGTTCTCAATAGCCATGAGATGATCATCTTAGGGTGATCCTTTTGTCGACGGATGCTCCTATTACATTACACTCGTAGTCTCTGAAGGATGAGAACCAAGGTGAGGCCGAGGCCCAAGCGGACAATATGGTGCTAGATGAGTCGGGTCCTGACCGAGGAGGGTCGGGTCCTGACAATTTGGTAACAGAGCCAGACCCCGACCGGGAAGTGTGCCAGCGAGGACGCTGGGCCCTAAGGGGGGTGGATTGTAATACCCGTGTCCTGGAGGGAACAGTGAACAATCCCACATTCCTGCGAGGGGCATGGTTTGGCAGAGGATGGTGGTGTGCCTTAAAGGTGTAGGCACACACCTATCTAGAACTAGGCCTTTTGGGAGCTCAAGTGGCTTTGGGGGGGATTGGAACCCCAAAGTTAAGCGAGTTGAGGCTGGTGCAATTCCATGATGGGTGACCCCCTGGGAAGTTGCACCATGAGCTCCCGAAAACAAAACTGTGAGGCCGAGGCCCAAAGCGGACAATATGGTGCTAGATGAGTTGGGTCCAGACAGGTTAATTATGGTTTTCATGCAATTTTTGATGATTTTATGGAAGTTGTCAATTGTGCACATTTTACGAAGTTTATGGATGTTATGTAGAGTTTGAAATTTGAAATTTGAAATTTGGAATGATCATTAACGTTTTTAAGGACTAAAAATACGGTAAAATGATTTAAATATGGTTCTATATACATATTGGATAATTTTTGAGAAATTATTGTTTGCTTGAATGTACGAGGCTAAACAAAAAGGCGTGTCTTGGGCTTAAGCTCGGAGTTTGAAATATGGAAAATATGGACTTGGTGTGACATACTAGATGTATGGTATAAATGTGTATTTCTTGATATTTGTGCATAATTGTGAACAGAGACTTTGGACTGCTAGTTAGTACTCGGATGTTGTACTTCCGAGTGGATATGTGATGTGTGACGACCAGGAAAATCAAAAAAGGAAAATTTGGAAAATTTGAAGGAAATGACGATTTTCCCCTAGTTATAAGGGCCAAAAGTTGACTTTTTGTTCGGGATGCCTTTTCGACTTTTGGCCATGACTGTTAGATAGGTCTCGGGGCGCTGAATCCGTAGACAGGCGACATGCGTCAATCAGAGGTCGAATGTGAAAGTTGCGGGTTTGCGAAGGTTAGGGGCATTTTGGTAATTATGCGAGGAAGGGCAAATTGGTCTTTTTACCTTTTTGATGACTCACTAGGGAAATTTGCAGTACTTGGACATCTGTCCCTCCCTAATTTGGATGAGAATTGACCACCTGGTGACATCTGTCACCACAATTGAAGGATTGGTGGCATGACTTGATGCTTAGTAATCGTTTTTAAAACAAAATGAAACAGTTTGTTGAGCAGGGGGAAAACAGAGAACAAGCACTGCTTGATTGAGCTTCCTAGCAACCAATTGAGAAAAATTGATGCAATTGGATGCAATTAAGAGCCTTAGGAACTTGGGACAGAAAGGAAAGTACGAGGGATATAGAGGATAACCAAAAACCTATATTCGAAAAATTGAAGAACAAAATGGGGTTTCGAATTTGGAGTTGTGGACCTTGAGGACCCGAATTGACCTTGAATCTACCCTTCTGGGAACATTCCGAGCTAATCCATCTCAAAATCGAATAGGATTGCTATCATTATAGCCGAGAACCGCATCTCCCAACTCTTCGAAAAATCAAGCTTGGGTTCACATAATTAGAGGTAAGCAAAATTGAAATTGATCTTGAAATCATGTTCATATGGCCGATCGGAAATTGACTTAGAAATCGACCTGTTTAAGACGTGATTTCATGAAATTGAGCATACAGATCCCTAATTAACATTGAATAGATGAAAATCAGTGAAAGAAACGAAGAAATTGAGGTCGAATTGGCTGGGAACTAATCGTGTTGCATCGCGGGTTGTAGACCCGTTTACCAGGTGATCGGGTTGGGACGATGAACAGTAATGGTACTGTTCATCGCGCGTGAGTTCACACACAGCCCATGTAATCGGCGCGTGAGGGCGCGTGGTTGACCTTCTGGGGAAGTGTTCAACATACTTTTTCATGTAATCGATGTAACGAACATTTTGGCGTTGGTTTTGAGTCGATCGGACACCGTCTCGATAGTGTTTCAAGGGTCTGAAGGATTATGTTACGTTTTAAATTTGTATTTAATTCCCGAAAACTTTGGGGGATTTTAATATGCTGTTATTGGATTCATTAGTGACCCGTAATGATGTTGTTTGACAGGATTCAGAATTTTCGGAAGTTACGGAAAGACGTGCAGCTCTGAATCGAGCGGTTTAAACGGTGTGTGAGTGAACGTTTGTTTTATAAAATATTATGCATGCATAGTTAACTTTTTTACATGATTTATTGCATGATTTGAATTGTGATGATGTCATGGTGATTTGGCATGATTAATTGTGATTTAATGATTATTTTAATCGATCTTTCGAGCACATTTTAAGACGAATGTGCAAATGTTGTTTTGGGCTAGGCCTGAAGTAAAAAAGGTTTCAAAAAGGATATTTTGACTTAGTTGATGAGTCAAACGAGATTTTACGGATTTACGTGTAAATGGAATTTGGGCTTGAGACCCGGTTGGAAATGACTTTGACTTGGTTTGAAGTCAAGGATATGATTGATATGTGTTTGTGGTATGAATTGTGTTTGTGATTATGGATACTAGTACATGTCTGGATGATGCGAGTGCAGTTCCTAGACGTGACTCGGATGTTGTGTGAGTGTAGTCCCCGAGTATGTGATACGTCTAGATGGTGCGTGTGTAGTTCCCAGACATGACTGACATGACTAGGATGGAGCCTGATTGCAGTTCCCGAGGTTGGCCTACGCGTAGTGCGGATGTGACAGTATGATTATTTGTGAACTTAAGAGTAGTGCAGATTGATTGATTAATTGATGCACTTGTGAGTAGTACTGTTTGATGTAGATTGTGATTGCGTACTGGTATTGAGTACGGGTTTTGGGTCATTCTTTGCGTACTAGTATTGAGTACGGGTTTTTGATCTTTATGGCCAGGTTATTATTTTCACATGTTTGGCTTGAGAGCCGAGATTTGATGATTTTCATGTGATTTGGCTGGAAAGCCGGTGATTGTTATATATGTTTTACCCTATGCATGCATGGTTTGATAAACTGGAGGGGAAATGGTCTATTTGAAATGTATTTTCAAATGATATCATTTTTGTCCTCTCACACCTTTTCTGTTTTGATGACCTTTCAGGCCGTGGTACGACGTTCGAGGATGATCGAGAGACGGAGGCATGAGCGGAAATCAGTGCAGTTATCCCTTGTCTGACAGGTGCTGAGGGGTAATTTCGAGACTTCAGTTGACTTGTCAGACGGGAGTAGGACCAGGCATGGTTATCAAAGTCCAGTTGGGACGGGTCCTGTCATGATGTGATGGTTGATTAGTTTCAGACATCGAGTTCACACTCCTTTCCTGCGACTAGTGTGGTGTGGAATGACCACTTGGACATCAAGATGGGCTCTGGTTCCAGAGTAGTTTGTAGAAATACCCCCGGGGGAATAGTTGTCTAGATGATGTGTTGATGTTGTTTCCGGGTTTGGTCCAGATGAAGTTTGTGATGATGGCCTACGAGTAGTGCCGCTGTGTGAAATGGTTGGTATTCGAGATTGTAATGGGTTGAGTTTGATTATCGATTAGTGGAATAAGTTAAGACCATACGAGATCTCGGTATTGCTTGTGTTTAAATAGAATTGGGAATCAATAAGCAGACCCTCATTTCTAGTGTGCTATCATAATTAAATGTTTTAAAGGTCTTATGGTATGATTAATGTGATATTGACTTGATTAAGATTTTATATGATTTTTGGAAGACATGTTTTTATGAGAATTATTCTAAACAATGTTTGAACTAAAGTATGGTATGAGATTAGGGTTGACTTAAATGTGAGTTAAGGTTGTGGTATGCTTTATGTGATTGTGAGCAAGTAAAGGGCCGATTGTAAAAGTATTTGGCATTGAATTACAAGTGATACAAAAAGAAGAATTTGACTATTGTTTATGTGAGAAGAGTTTCCTTAAGTTAGCATACAAAACTACCTTATATCTAATAACATTGTAATTATGTATGCTGATAATGCAATGGTGAGTGTTTGGTGATCAAGTGATGGCATAGCATAGCTAGGGATTGAAAAATCGTCGGAATCGACGATATATCAAGCGATATATCGTGATTTACGGCCGAAGGCAGGTAAGGAGGGGTGATGGTTTTTCTTCCCCCAATATCGGTAATATCGTCCAATATCGAACAATATCGATAATTTCGGTCGATATTGGCCGATATTACCGATATTGGTTCGACAGCAAAGGATCGAAACAAAAAAAATTTGAAAATCATCAATTCAATCGTGATTTCGGACTGAACAGAGAAGAATTGAAAAAGTTGGAGGGGGGGGGGGGGGGGTTGTTCAACCAAGAAAACCTCCAAAGGTCCAACCCATCGCTCGCCGGGGCCGAAATCGATCGATCCTCGAAGTCTCGAACCCAGTCTCAGTCAACCTCAACTACCTCTGCAGCTCTGCTCGAAGTCTCGAACCTCGACGCCGGTCGTCTCGTCGCCTCCCTCCCTCCCTCGAAGTCGCCCCTCAGTCACCAGCCTCACGCCGGCTCCCTCCCTCAAAGTCCTTCGAAGCCAACTGAGTGCGATTTCCCCAAAGTAGTGTGTATGTGAAATAATGAAATCGATCGAGACTAAAGAGGAATGAATTGAAACGAAACGCTCCGTTTCGTTTCTTTTGATTTATTAACTTTTTTTTTATTTACATATATTATTTAATTATTTGTCAAATTAAATTATATAATTTATTATTTACTTTTTTTTTATAATAAATATAAAAAATATATTAAGCCCAAATATATTTTTTTATATTTGTATTTTTTATAAATTAAATTATATCATATATCATATATTATTTTATTATTATTATTATTTACTTTTTTTTAACCCCAAATATCAAAAATAGATTAAGCCTTAAACTTTTTTTTTCAAAATTCAAAATATATCATATATCATTTATTATTACTTTTTTTATATAAATTAAAATATATCATATATTATTTATTATTATTATTATTATTATTTGTATTATTATTATTATTATTATTATTTTCTTTTTTTAACCCCAAATATCAAAAATAGATTAAGCCTTAAACTTTTTTTTTCAAAATTAAAAATATATCATATATCATTTATTATTATTTTTTTATATAAATTAAATTATATCATATATTATTTTATTTTTATTTTTATTATTTGTATTATTATTATTATTATTTACTTTTTTTTACCCCAAATATCAAAAATAGATTAAGCCTTAAACTTTTTTTTTTCAATATTCAAATTTTATTATTAGGTAAATAATATGGCTTAATTAATATATTTGGTAATATATTTGGTAATCATTTATTAATAATAAATTTATCATTTATTACTAAAATATGTTTTAGTAATGTATGTTTTAATATAAAATATGGGGTAATTAATATATTTGGTAATATTTGTTTTAATTTTTAATTTATGTTTTATTTTAGAATATATATTAAAATTATGAATATATGTGTTTTTGCTACTTAATTTTTTTTTATCATCATCAAAGTCTAACTTAGAATATATGTTCTAATTGATATAATTTTATCATTATTTGTATTTTTATTATTATTATTTGTCATTATCAAATTCTAATAATTTTTCATGTAATTTAGATTTCATAAAATGGCTAGTGGAAGTGCAAGTGAAAGCCGCTCAAGACCTGGACGAGTTGACCCAGCATGGAAATATGCCATTGCAATTCCTGGAAATAAAAACGGTGTCATATATTCGTTTTGTCAACATCAGTTCCAGAGTGGAGGCATAACGCGATTAAAGTTTCATCTAGTAGGTTTTGATCCGAAAAAAAATGTTCAAAAATGCAAAGATGTACCTAAGGCTATTAAGTATGAGGTCAGAGCATGGATAAAAAATAAAGATACTGCTAAACAGACTAAGAATATGATTGGGGAGAACATACGAGCTGGCTTGAGAGGAGATCCACTGGACACTCAACAGAGCATTCAGATTAGTGATAGCGATGATGAAGAGGATGATGATGGATTCGTTTATCCACCAGATGTGCATAGATCTGAGAGATCAGCATATCGATTTGCTGTAAATGCATCGAGAGATGAGACACGGCGAAGTGTCGACAATTACGGAGTTGGTACCATGCGTGGTGCTCAAGGAGGCAGTAGCAGTCGTCAATCACCGCAACAGATGCGTCGATCACAAAGTTTGCGTGATCCATTTTCAATTCCTCCAGAACCAAAACTCTACAAAACCACACAAAGTCAACAGAAGACTGTAAAATTGATGTGGAAAGGGACGAAAGAGAAGTTGGGTCGATACATAAGTAAATTTTTTATATATGAAGGCGTGGCTCCAAATAAAGCCAACTCTCATCATTTTAAGAATATGATTATTGAAGCCCAACGAGCAGGTATTTAATAAATTTATTTATAATATATTTTTATTTAGCTTATGAAATAGCATTAAATGCTAACTTATGTTTTGGTTTGCAGGCGAAGGCGTGTCCACTCCTTCTCCATATGAAGTGAAACATAAATATCTTCCTATGGAGTATGAAGAAATGACGGCGTATGTGGAGCAACAAAAGCGACACTGGGAAACTTATGGATGTACCATAATGTGTGATGGTTGGAACGGTCCAACGAAGTTATCCATAATTAACTTTATGGTATATAGTATGGGTTCAACTATATTTCTCAGGTTAGTTGATTCTAACAAATTCCATAAAGACTATGTGTACATACAAAATTTGTTGAAGGAAGTTGTTCACGAGGTTGGAGTACAAAATGTTGTACATATCGTTACTGATAATGGGTCGAACTTCAAAAAGGCTGGAAAAGAACTGATGAAGACGTATCCGATCTATTGGACTCCTTGTGCAGCCCATTGTATCGACCTAATATTCGAAGATATTGGGAAGAATGAGACAATGGCGCTCATCATAAAAAATGCTAGGCAGGTAACTAACTACATTTATAATCATCTATGGTTACTAGCTCAGATGCATGAATTCTGTCAAGGAGACTTGGTTCGTCCTGGTGCAACTCGGTTCGCAACCAACTATATTTGTATAAATAGTATAGTTAAGCATAAAGTTGTCCTTAGAAGATTCTTTACCAATGATCAATGACATGGTAGCCCATTGAGTAGGAAAGTGGAAGGCAAGAGGGTTGAGGCTCATATCCTCGACCAAAGATTTTGGGAGTCCTTGGAGATGATGCAATCAATATATGAACCATTATATTGCATCCTTCAAATTGTTCATACAGAGGTAGTCCCAACCATGCCAATCCTGTATGATATGTTCAATCGAATGAAAGAAAAGATAACTCGTCTTAAAGGGAAGAAGTTGGTTCTTAAAATCATACAAGAGCGATGGGAAAAAACATTAGTGCATTCCTTACATGCCGTTGGTATATTTTTATCTTATTGAACTTGTTAATATTTTATTTTATTGTTGTTTACTAAGCAAAGTTCATTCATGATTTGCAGCTTATTACTTGAATCCCCGATATCAATATCAAGCAGGTGTTGGGCATGACTCCTCCCTCGTCCAATCAGTTCAACAAGTATTCCTCAAACTGAATCCAAATGGGCAAGTGGGTTTACAAAATTTTGGAGTAGACGTAAATTCACTACCATATATGAACCTTGATATTTTTGAATCTGTACATCTATGGCATTATATTAACATCAGCCTTAATGTAGCTGATCAACTTTAGAGATGGTCGGAAAATATTTCGTTCACATATAGCTGTACAATCACGAACGAAAATGCCCCCAGGTATATTACTTGCATTTAACTTGATATTGTATGACTTAGCACTTTATAATGCCTCTTACATTAAACTTGATATTGACAGCTTAGTGGTGGGAACTTTATGGCAAAGCTTCTCCCAGCTTACAACAAATTGAAGTTCGTATATTATCACAAACGGCATCATCTTCGGCATGTGAGAGAAATTGGAGTACATTTGCTTTAATTCATACAAAGCAAAGAAATCGTCTCGCATATTCTAAGTTAGAACAACTTGTTTTCTGTTATTACAACATAAAATTCAAGTTAAGAGATGAAGAAGCTGAAACCGGTAAAGTTGTGGAAGAAGACTACGTTGACCTGTTGGAAATTGCAGATCAACATGTGGAAGGTAATGAGGTTGATCCACTTCAAGCATGGATTATGCCAGCTCACTTGGATGATGATAGTGGAAGGCCTGACCCTCGAGTAGCACATCTTGCTAGTGAACACGGTGTTAATGTTGATAGAGTGCTATCTGAAAAAGTGGGGAGTGAGGACGTAGGAAGTGAGCGGGAGATGTCTTCATGGGAGAGATCAATGCTTCGTTCTACCACTAGACGTGACTTACGAGCTGATGCTACTAGTAAGGTACTTTATCAAAATAAATCTCCAGATGATGATGATGATGATGATGATGATGAAGGAGATGATGTTGAGACAAACGATGAAGACAAGGATGACGGAGGGGATGATGACGGGGGAAATGAACATGTAACCGAAACATATGCACCCTTGAGCCCATTTACTGGAGAGGAGGATTTCACTCATGTCACTCAAGATTATGATCATAGGTGTAGAGAAGGAGGAATAGTAATCGATGGTGTTGGAAAAGATTACACTCGGACATGCAACATATATGAAGGTTATGGAAGCCCATCTTCTGAGGATTCCATGACAATTAGGTTTGAGTCAATGAGTTTAGGCATCGATCCTAGTAACAACTCAAATGATCCATATGCTTATGGTCCATATCGTCACCCCCTGTTAGACAGCCATCTCCCTCAAATGCCACATGGTTATGAAGGTTATGAAGATCCTCATCTCAATGAAGAATATGGAGAAGTTAGTTGGGTAAATCCGAACTACCCTATCTATGGAGGAAAAGTAGGCCATTCAAAGGAGATATACGAATACTATGTCCAACAATACATTTCCTTTTGGTCAAATAGCATCAGTTGGCAAAACTTTTGTGTCTTGGTAGATCAAGACCAATCTAATTTTCAAGCTGGTCGACACTCTAATTGTTTTTTATCAAGTTTAATGTGTACAATATTTTTAATGCAATATTATCAATAGAATTATGTTTTAATTTAAGTGTATTTTTAAGATTTTATGCTGTTAGTGGCCGGAAGATCTATATTCTATCATATGATTCATCATATATTTATTATATCAAAGTCATTTTATAGTTTTTATTACTCCTATATAACCATTATTGGGTACTTAAGTTTTTCCCCAAGTTTCATTCCAAATTTCCGTCATTTTTGTTGACCGTAAACAATATCGATATCGATATCGATATTTGGGGCGAGATATCCGTAAATTCGGTGAGCTATATATCCGTCGATATCGATATTTCAATCCTTGAGCATAGCAATGATATAATAGGAGGTGTTGAGATGACAGGTCCCATCCTAGTCCCCCTGGATTATTGTGGGACATGCCATGCTCTCGTCTGACAATCAAACTCAAAAATACCGAAAATGACCCTTCGAGTTTTAAAGAACGATTCAAACTACAACATTGTCAGACTAGGGATGAGTATCTATACAAAATCGAACAAACATGACCGTACAATAAAAGTACTAAGTCCTACCCCGAAAGGTAACTAGGTGAGCAACGGTACTCTTTTATGCCTCAGCCTCAGTGTCATCCCCAGTATCTATGCCACGGTATGAAGGGTCAATAAAACAGTCAAAGTGTGAGTGGACAAAAATAAACATTTTCAAAATACGATTTAAGAAACAATCACAGTTTCCTCATCCGTTTTACGAACATGCATGCATAAAAATCGATTGTATGGAAGTACGTCAAATCATATATATAATATCTATATCTGGACACACACATATCAATAGAATACAATATAACCAATCCTCGATATCCACAATAACCATAACTAGTTACTATCTCGATTTCAAATGCTACACGTACAACTTGGGGTCTCATCTTCGAGTACATCCCTAAGATCAACAACGTCCAGGGTGATATCATAATGAAGTGCCTCCCCAAGATGTACGACGTCTGGGGTGATATCATTATCTCGTACTCCCGAGCCTGAGCCTCTCCTCGGAGCTACTCATCCCAGGTAGTGCACTGTGACTACTCCAAGATCCTCGACGTTTGGAGGAGACAATCCAATTCATGCAGGATGGTATATGTGGAGCAGTCACCAAATCTATTAAAAGTCATTATAAAACCATTTATGTCTCAAAAGGAGTCGAAACATTGTTCAGTTGGGCCCATGCTCGAGACATGGCTTTCACAAGCCTTTTCCACAAATCCATCAGAAAATAGTGTTAGAACTCATTTTATAAATCCAGGTTTATCCAAATCGATCCTACCAAATAGGTTATTCAAATCACTTCAAATCACAGTCTTTCTTTCAATTTCCCACTTGACTCTAAATCTAAGTAAAAACCGTAATCTACTCGGGTCTCAAGTCCAAAACACTATTTTCATGCAAATTACCGAAAATTTAATCCATAACATCATCAAGTAATGATATCAAATCAAATCATTTCAACTCAAATCATGTAATAAAGCATTTAAAACATTTACGCATGCATTTCAGTTATAAAACAAAAGTCCACTCATGTTCGGTCCACGCTGTGCGCTCAATATCTGCACTGTAATCTCACCAAAGCTAATCCAAAGTCTTCGGGCTCCAAATCACATCCGAGGTCATTAACATTCTATACAATTTCATATAGTAAACCCTCACAAAGTCTGGTACCAAAAATGTGCCACATCAGCTATCACATAAGCCTGACAGATCCTGACACCCTACCACGTGGCACCCCTTCACTAGTCCACATGGTCTGACATGGTTGACATGGACCTGCCACGTCACTTGCCACGTCACCTACCACGTCACTCTAATATCTTTTGATAGGTTGCCACGTGGCACCACCTGATTTTCCACGTGGACTGACATCGATGACGTGGACTGCCACATCATCATCTCTTACCCTCAGACAGGTCGACCCGCGACCATGTAACAGGTCAACTGACCCGCGACCATGACTCGACTCGTTCTTCCTTCTCTCACTACCAAAACGTGCCATTTTTCGACCCATCGACTCGTAAGTAACCTAGTAATCGATCTATGAAATCAAAATGGGATGAAATTACCTTAATAGCTTCAACAAAGTTTGATGATTTTCGACCAAATTTCAAACGTGAAGCCAGTCGATTCCAGCATCCTTCCTTCACATATTTTGGCCCCTGTGGGCTTGTACAATCCCAAAGAACCATTCCAAAACATTAAAACAGTCCAAAAACTCATCCAAAATCGATAATTTAACCCAAATAGGGTTTTCGAGTTTACCTTGGTTCTGGGTTCCTCGGGTGGTTTTGCCATGCTCAGTTATCCACATCATCGTCGTTAGTCACTCTTCTCACTCTCAGTCTCTCTCAAGCAACAAAGGATGAAGGTATGATGGTTGTGTGGGTGGTTTGTGGGTTTTGAGCAATGAAGAAGGAAGAAGAATATGGGTGCATGAACTTGGGAAGCTGCGCCATTGGGATAAGTGACAAGTGTCACTCACCCATTGATCTTATTTGGATATTTTTCCCAATTAAAACCTACCAACTATCCTTGTCTCGTAAAATGTGAATAGTACATAAATTCTTTCGTGATCCGTAACTGCCCCGTCCGATGTCCTATTTTGACGTGTTGCTTGTCTACGGAATCATAACGTATCGATCTACGTAATGGGTCTTGGTCAAAGTCCAAATAACTTCTCAAGCCAAAAGTTATCATTTTCTCTTCTTAGGGGCAAAATGGTCATTTCACATTAAATTTTCGAATTTACATTTCTTAAAAATTTTGGGTTGTTACAATCTACCCTCCTTACAACAATTTCGTCCTCGAAATTCATTCAAACAAATGTGGATACTATGCCCGCATTAGGGCTTCGGGCTCCCACGTGGCCTCTTCCATGTTGTAATTCCTCCAAAATACTATCACTAGGGGAATAGTCTTGTTCCGTAATATCTTCTCCTTACAATCTAGAATCTGTACCAACTATACCTCAAAGCTCAAATCTATTCTAGGTTTCAACGAATGTTCTTCCAAAACATGCTACTCCTCATGTACGTTCTTCTGAAGCAATGAAACATGGAACACATCTTGTGCTCTTGAAAGCTCTAGGGGCAAGGCTAATCTGTACGCAATAGCACCAACTTTCTCGGTAATCTCGTACGACCCAATGTAACGGAGACTCAACTTCCCACGTCTACCAAATCGTATAATACCTAGTCTCCCACTACAAACTCTTGGGCTCTGACCCGTCGGTCAGCATAGCTTTTCTGACGCTCCTGTCCCGTCTTCAATATTTCTTTGGTAATGAGAACCTTTTCTTGGGTCATATCTATGATATCGGGCGTCAATACTGCCCTCTCGCCTACCTTAGTCCAACATATCAGTGTCCTGCACTAGCGTCCATACAAGGCTTCAAATGGAGCCATTCCAATACTCGATTTATAGCTCTTGTTGTAGGAAAATTCCATCAGTGGTAGGAGCGTGTCCCAAGTCTTCTGAAACTGTAGTAATTACGCTCTCATCATATCCTCTAGAATCTGAATAGTCCTCTCCGACTGACCATTTGTCTGAGGATGAAATGCAGTGCTGAAATGTAGCCTCGTATCTAGGGCTCTCTATAAACTTCATCAATATCTCGATGTAAACCGTGAATCTCGATCCGAAACTATTTATTCAGGCATCTCATGCAATCTGATGATCTCGTCAATGAACAAACGGGCAAACCGTTCCAGTTTGAAGTTCTCATGCACTGGTAAGAAATGAGCCGACTTCGTAAGTCAATCCACAATCACCCATACCCCCTCAAACGAAGTGCACGATTATGTGATCCCATTTCCACTCAGGTATCGGAAGTGGCTGTAAGGCTCCATACGGTCTCTATCGTTCAGCGTTTACCTATTGGCAAGTCAAATATTTACCAATGTACTCTGCAATCTCTCTCTTCATCCCTGCCCACCAGTAGCGATCCTTAAGCGTACGATACATCTTTTTTCCTCCTGGATGCATCATATATGCTAAGTTGTGGGTTTACTCAAGAATCTCTATCCTTAATTCTGCATCCGTAGGCACACACAATTGACCATGTTTTAGTAAAGCTCCATCACATCTAATAGTGAAATCTTACTGATCACCTGCTTCAACTTCTATCCTTAGAACACACAAAGTAGGATCTTGAAGTTAAGCCTCAATAATCTGGTCAATCAAGATAGGTCTTACATGAAAACTGACCAATAGGGCTCCCCCGTCATCTAGTCTGAGTATAACTCCAGCTCTTCGAAGTTCCACTAACAAGGGCAAATAGACCAACCTCAGATGAGCTACAAAACATGTAGACTTCCTACTCAAAGCGTCTACTACTATATTTACCTTCATAGGATGATACTTAATCGTGCAATCATAGTCCTTGATCAACTCCAACCATTGTCTCTGTCTGAGATTCAATTTCATCTGAGTAAAAAGGTGCTTCAAACTTTGATGATCAGTGAAAATCCTGCATGTCACTCCATACATGTAATGTCTCCAAACCTTTAGAGCATGTACCACTACCGCCAGCTCTAAATCATGGGTAGGGTAGTTTGACTCATATGGCTTTAACTGTTGAGAGGCATAAGTAATAACTTTCCTGTGTTGCATCAACACGCAACCCAATCCTTGCAACGATGCATCACTATATACCTCGTACTCCCCACTATCATCTAGAAGGGATAAAATTGTTGCAGAAGTCAGCCGTTTTTTCAATTCCTGAAAATTCCGTTCGCAATGTTCATTCCAAATGAACTTAACCCCTTTCTTGGTCAAACAAGTCAACGGAGCAGCAATAGTAGAGAACCCTCTACAAAGCGTCTGCAGTACCCAGCTAACTCCGAACCTAAGTAACAGTATTCGGTTAAACCCAATTGGTTACAAATTCTGTCTTCTGGGGGTCCACACTAATCCCCTTAGCTGAAATCACATGCCCCAAGAAGCCTATACTGTTCAACCAAAATTGACATTTACTCAACTTGGCATACAGTTGGTTCTTCCTTAATTTGTTCAGTACCAACCACAAATGTTTCTCTTGCGCCTTGGCACTCTTCGAATATACTAGTATGTCATTGATGAACATGATCACAAATCGATCTAGGTATGATCGAAATACTGAATCATCAAATCCATAAATGCAGCTGGTGCATTTTTCAATCCGAATGGCAGTACAAGAAACTCATAATGGCCATATCTTGTTCTGAAAGCAGTCTTTAGAATGTAAACACTAGTCCCAAATTTTTGGAATTTATTAAGAATTAATTAAGTATTAGAGAGACTAACTGGGAATTAGTTAAAGATTGTCGGACATTCAGGGTGAAATTACAATTTTGCCTTTAGATAAGCACACCAAGTTGACTTTTGACCCGAGAGGTCCAATGCACGAGGACCAAAGACTTATGTAGATCGAGTCGATATGAGTCCGTAGATAGACGACATCTCTCCCATTCCCATTTTCATTCGAACCAACCCGAAACCCAAACCACCCAATCCTCCCATCCTTTGTTGGATCAATTGAGGACCCTTAAGAGTGACTAAGGATGAGTGAGGGACTGAGAGATGTTGTGGGAGGCGGCAGGACCGCCGTGGACGGCGGAGTAGCCCAGAACACAGGTAAACCGTAACCCATAAGTTCTTGAAATTTGTTTTTTGTTTCTAGATGTTTGGAGTGGCTTGTGTTGATTGGGTTCTGGTTTTGGTGGTTGTACGAGTTATTTGGAATTGGAATCTAAGACGGAGCATAGCTTCGCAGGCTTAGGGAAGAACGAGAACTCAAATATCATTGTTCAATGTTCGAACAGGTAATTTTAGGTCGTTTTTCTTAGTTTGATCATACAGATTGATTGGATAGGTTGAGACGAACATGTAGGAATCAACGGGATCGAAATCGGTTGGGAAATGAAGAATTGGTGGCCGAGTCGGGTCGCAGGTCTGTATGACCCGATTATAGAACCCGTCGAGAGGTTAAGGATGATGACGTCATCAGCTCACATCATCAGCTGACGTCATCACTTGTCAGATTGTCAGGTGACGTGGCCCAAAAGGGGATGAACACGTGGCTGTTGTCAGTGATTAGTCAGCTTGACATATCAATGATGTGGACCAATTAGTTAGTGCCACGTGTTACTGACATGTCAGACACGTGGATCTGTGAGCTACTCACATGTGGTACTATCAACTGACACGTGTTAGATGTCAGAGATGACGTCATGCTGACATCAGCGTTTACTTTGCTAACGTTAACGTTGATTTTTTGGTCAATGTTGACCGTACCTTTGACCCGTGCGTGTGCACTTATTTTTAGGTGGGACCAGTACAATTCTAAAAGTTTCGATGATACGAATCCAAAGGTGGCGGTTTCGAGTCGATCGAAGATCGTAAGGTTGGTAAAATTGAGGTTTAAAGCATATGGAAGCGTGTTCGGGACACGTTGACTTTTTCGGGAATTTTAGGGGTTCTTGATATGGACTTGTATAGGTTAGTAGTAACCTTTGGTATGATTTGGACAGGTCCGGATGACCTGGAGAGGTTGGATTAGCTTGGAGAGGCTTATGGCACGTGTACGTGTATCGAGGCACAGCTTGGACAGTCTGTGAGTGGACTTTGTTTTATGAATATGATGCATGCACAAATGTTTTATATGTGTTTATGGATATGATTTTAGATGCTATGAGTGCATGGGATTTAAATGTGAATGTTTTGACATTTTCGTAGAAAATGCGTTAATGCACGTAGTTTGAGATTTTTTTTTTATGTGGTATCCGGGCTTTGACCAATGATTCCACGTGCATATGTTTTACATGTTGTTATATGATTTTGGGGGTTTCACGGAGAAGCATGAAATCGAGGGTTTGGGAAACTATTTTAAAAGATTTCACGGGAATGCGTGAAAACTAGATTCGGGCATGAGACCCAGTTGCAAAACCTTGACATAGCGTGAAGTTAGGGATGATTTGAAAATGTTTTGGAAATGACAAATGGTTTTTCGGATTTGGAAATATTTTTTGGGCATATGATCCAGTTTATTTGAGATTTGACTTAGAGTATAGTCAAACGTGAGATAAGTCGGGCTACGACCTAGTTATGAGATTTTGAAAGATATTTCGGGCATGACACCTAGTTGTGAATTTGACAGGATTCGAGGAATCCTGGATTATATTTCGGGAATGAGACCCAGTTGTAAATTTGATAGGATTATATTTCGAGAATCCTGGATTATATGTCTGATACTACAGGTTAGAGTCCTAGACGATCGGGTTAGAGTCCCGGTCGATGATGACATTCGGTTTAAAGTCCTGGATGATATGACGTTCGCCTTCGGACTCCGAATGTGTTCCTTCCAGAGAGGTCACGATGCACTGCCTGACAGGACCCACTCCGATTATCACCCCGATAACCGATGTGAACCCTGCTCCCGTCTGACAACCCAACACAAAAGACCAAAAACCTCACCAAAACCACAAATTACACTGTCAGACGAAGGAGAATTTAAAATATCCAAGAGTTAACCGTTATACAGAGCATAGTACACAACAAAGTAAAGCAAAACTGTATGCACAACGGAAACTGAAACTACTCCAGGACAACGCTCGAGTACTCTATGCCTCCGACGCTGCCTCAACGTCAACCCCCGCGCTAGCTCTATGACCTGGTGGGCAATTAAAAACCAGAAAGTGTGAGTGGACCATAAAGAATAAAAGTTTCAAAAACCATTTTATAAACAAACCAGGGTTTGGCCCTCCATTTTGAAAACATGCATGCATAACCCAATTTTTGAAAACATTTATAAATCACATTATTTCCTCGTGGAAACCGCAACAACATAAACACAGTATAATAACGTTATAAAACATTAGCAGTAAAACATCAGATATCAATATAATCATCCGATCAAACCTGCTGGATCTATCCGAGTCTTTAAACTCCCGAGTCGTTAAACTCAATCCAGGCCTCAATATAATCCGAGTCTTTAAACTTCCGAGTCTTTAAACCCAATCCGGGCCCGTCCCCCGTCAATCATAATCCGGGTCTTTAAACCTAATTACCAGATCCAGCAAATCCAATCCAAAAACCATTTGAAAACCCTTTCTAAATCCATATCCAAATCCGAATCCAAAATCACTGGCCCGAAGCCCTTCCGGCATCCAGAACCGTCATTCCAAACCCAAATCCGGAAATTCACTTTTCAACTTTAAAATCAAATCTCGCTTTCCGAAATCTGATTTCAAAACCGAAAACCCTTGAACACCAAATCATGTCTCAAAATCCATTATAATAATTGAAAACCATTTGTCGTTTGAAATCCAAAATCATGGCATTATAATCAGAACTCAAGCCTTTCTCGTAAAACGTGCCAAATACGTTATTTCTTGAAAAACGTGCAATAATATAAAACAGTTGATTCAAATAATCATGAAATCACATATAAAACCATAAATCATGTAATGAAAAGCAGTTATGCATGCTCAGTTATAAGGAAGAAGTCCACTCACAGTTACCGGGTACGTCACTCGCGTCCCGAACGTCCTGTACGTTCCTCGTCGGCCTCGGGGATTCCCGATCCTGTTACAAGTCACCAAAACTCGTCACTAACACGTCAACTAAGTTCCTCCTATGTTTCCCCAATTTTCCCGAACTTCGAACATAACCAACCGGGACCCTAAACCTTCAACCTTGTAACACTAACTCGAAACAACGTCCGATCGTCCCAAAACTAGGCCCAAGAGACTCGTTTCATCGATTAGACCAAAAACTATGTTGGAAGGTTCACCGGAATCCTCCCCACGCGCCCCCACGCGCCTGCGCACAAATACTGTTCATCGTCTTCCTCAGCCACTCGACCGGTTTGAACTGGCATTCCCGGTTCTCCGTCCTTCCTCCACCATTTTCCTTCCTTTTTCCACCATTCTCTTTGTCCTCAACCCAGCAATCCATTCCCCTCAACCAAACACGTCAACACGGCCTCAAACTCATCCTCCCAACTCGAAACAGAAACCACCTGTAAACCCCTGTTCTCGCTCCCGGCCAACCTTCTACTCCCCCGTCACGGCTTCGAACCCTAGAGCTCCCTAGGACCCTACTGAACCCACTAGACCTCACCAGACACCTCGACTCATTCTCAAAATCCACGACTTTCACTTTGAAATCCAACGACAAAACAGAGCAAGCAAAGGGAAACCCGAAATTACCTGCGCTCAGGCCGCCACCGTGCCTACTCGACTCCCCAAGTCTTCCTCCTTCCTCTGAACACCACCAGCCACCACAATTGATCCAGCACGGCAGCACCACCACCAAACTCCCTCTCTGTTTTATAGAGAACTCACCCTCTCCTCACACACCAACACTCGACTCTCAGTCTTCTCAGCACAACCCTGCACTCTCAACCTCCCTCTGATCACACTCACACACTCAAAGGCACACTTACTCTCTGCAATTCGATCGATTCTTCCCTCAGTCTCAGTCTCTGTTCTTCCTCTTCGAACACAACTAACACACACACGGCTCACCCAAATAAATTCCACCGTGCACAAACTGCTACAGTAGGCGCGTGATCTCACGTGCAGGTGAGGTTCTTGGGGCACGTGAGGGTGCGTGACCCATAATTTGGGAAAGTTTTTAACATGTGAAACACTCTATTCGATGTAACAAACATTTTGGGACTAGTTTCGTGTCGATCGGACACCGTCTCGATAATGTTCGGGGCATCAGAAGGTTTAGGTTTGAGATTTAAAATAGTTAAAAATTCCAGAAAATTACGGGGCTTTGGTGGGAGTTTATTGAAGTAGTTAGTAACCTTCTATTACGATTTAGACAGGTTTGGGAATCCCGGTGATGACGATTTACCCGGTGACGCTTACTACACGGAAATTGAGGCGGCAGCATAGGACGGTCTCTGAGTGGACTTTGATTTCTAAACTGTGATGCATGCATAAATGTTTTATATGGATTATGAATATGATTCTATGATGTTGATTTGGATGATTGTGAATTATATGGTTTCACGCATTTCGAGGTGATTTACGTGCTTGCACGTAAATCGAGGTTTTCTGGTTTTACACTGATCTCCTGTACTTATGGTTTTGAATATGATTTCATGAAATGGTTTTGGATTTGAAAAGGTAAACTCGGGTTCGAGACCCATCTGTTTTGGAAACCCTTGGACTCGAAGTCCTTTTAATGACGTTCTCGGGCTGGAGGCCCAATTGGTTCTTAAATTGATTTCGAATTTGGAAATATGAAATTGGGCATGAGACCCATTTGATTTACGAAATCAGGCACGAGGCCCAGTTGGTTTACGAATTGGACTTGAGGTCTAGTTTGTATGGGGATTCGGGCCTAGGGCCCAGCTATGTGTTACAAATGGTTTTTATCGTTCATGACGGTTTATGGGAACCGGTATGAACCCTTGAAATGGATTTATGGTTCATGACAGTTTATGGGGACCAGCATGAACCCTTAAAATAGTTTTTATGGTTCATGACGGCTTATGGGAGCCGGGCATGAATCCTTGAAAGGTTTAAAGAATGACTTCAAAAGGTTTTTCATATGCCATCCTTTATATATGATTGTCTCCTCCGGGGAGGGTCGTTGGCCTGGTGGACCCCAGAGTAGTCACAGAGCACTGACTGAGTGGAGTCGCCCCCCAGTTGGGTTCCTTACTCTCAGGAAAGGCATGGTTCGTAACCTCCAAGGAGGGTCATTGATCTACCGACATTGACCTGGGTGGACCCTGGAGAGACTTGGGTTTGAGACGTTGGTTAGCACGCGCGTAGCTCTATATACCGTGTCAGGTTCGGTGATATGAAATATAATGGATAAACATGATTTCAATTGGTTTGGGAAATTGTGTTTTATGATGATAAATGGATTTGGGCTGAGATCCCACATATGTTTACTATGTTATGGTTTTCTGTAAATGGTTTTGGGCAAGAGCCCGTGTGACTTGTATTTACGGAAATTGGGGCTGAGACCCTAATGATGGTTGTTTAAACATATGTTATTGGATAAATAGTTTTACTATGCATGCATGCTTTTTAGTGAAGGGTGTAAAGGTCTTTATAAAATGTATTTACGAACTTATTAGTTTTTGTCCACTCACAGTCTTTCTGTTTTCAATACCCTTCAGGTTGGATACGGTACGGACTGTAGCAGAGACCGAGATATCACATACCTCCTCCGGATCCTGGCTTACTCTGATAGCCCGAGAGGGCTAAGGTCAGAAATTTCCCTTGTCTGATAATCCATGTCAGACGAGATCAGAGGCGTTCCTCGTTAATCCCAGGGGGATTAGGGACGGGTCCTGACATTCCACGTTAGCTACCACGTAAGCCTGAAAGATCTTGACACCCTGGCACGTGGCACCCCCTCACTTGTCTATATGGTTTGACATGGCTAACATGGACCTGCCACGTCACTGCCACGTCACTCTGACACCTTCTAATAGGTTGCCACATGGCACCACCTATTTTGTAACGTGGATTGACAACGACGACGTGGAATGCCACGACATCGTCTCTTACTTTCAAACGGGTTGACTTGCGACCCTGCAACGAGTGAACCGACCCGCGACTCTGACTCAACTCGTTCTTCCATCTCCGACCACCAAAACGTGCCCTTTTTTGACCCATCGACTCATAATTAACCTAGTAAATGATCTATGAACTCAAAATGGGAAGAAATTACCTTAATAGTTTCAACCAAGCTTGATGATTTTCATCCAAATTTCAAACGTGAAGCCAGTCGATTCCAGCAGCCTTCCTTCACGATTTTTGGTCCCTATGGGCTCGTACAATCCCAAAGTACATTTCCCAAACATTAAAACAGTCCAACAACTCATCCAAAATCGATTTCAAAATTTGACACAAATAGGGCTTACGGGTTTACCTGGGTTCTGGTTTCCTCAGGCAGTTCCACCGTGCTCAGCCATCCACACCGTCGCCGTCAGTCACTCTCCTCACTCTCAGTCTCTCTCAAGCAAAACAAGGATGAAGGTACGATGGTTGTGCAGGGTGGTTTGTGGGTTTCAGGCAATGAAGAAGGAAAAAGAAGATGGGTGCATGAACTTGGGAAGCTGGGCTAATGGGATGAGTGACAGTGTCACTCACCCATGTATCTGATTTGTATATTTTTCCCAATTAAAAGCTGCCAACTGTCCCCATCTCATTAAACGTGAATATTACGTAAGTTCTTCTGTGACCCGTAATTGTCCCGTCTGATATCCGATTTCGACGTGCCACCTGTCTACGGACTCGTAATACCTCGATTTTCGTAACGGGTCTTGGTCAAAGTCCAAATGACTTCTGGGGTCAAAAGTTAATATTTTCCCTTCTTAGGGGCAAAATGGTCATTTCACATTAAATTTCCAAATTTACATTTCTTAAAAAGTTCAGGTTGTTACATGAGAGCCTGATATTTATGATAATTGATATTAGGCATCATGGATGGTTGGATCATGTGTGAATGTTGTGACGACCTTGTGATTTCTATGATGGCTTCTGAGTGATAGTTGAGATGATTGCTGATGTTTTATAAATTATGGATATTTTACAAGTATTTCGAGGTCATGAATTGTGTTATGTCGTATTTGGGATTTAACAATTTTTCGTAATGTGTGCAAGGTTTTATAAAACGAAAAAAATTGATGTCATTTAAGAAAATTAATCGTCCAATTTCAATACAAAAATAAGGTTGGATTTTTTTAAAATTTTGAGGGAGAAATTTTTTTAAGGGGTAAATTGTAACGCCCTGGAAATGAAAGGAAATGAAAAATGACGATTTTGCCCCTGAACGTCAAAAGTTGACTTTTTGACCGGGACATTTTTTGGACGATTCACAAGTACTGTTGCGTAGGTCTCGAAATTCTGTATCTATAGATAGGTGGTATAACGTAATCGGAGATTGAATAGTTTCGTTATAAGGGAACAAATTTTAGGGGCAATTTGGTAATAATGTAATGAAGAGTATTTTTGTAATTTTATAATTTCACATGTGAATCATGTGTGATGTCTAGAAGGGTCTAGTAATCTCCCTCTCAAATTGTCCACCGACTTATTTGAATATATACATATATATAATGTGGGCGTATTCAAAGGTGTTCGGGTGTGGATGGCTGAACAAAGAAGAAAAAAGAAAAGGAAGAAACCAGAGAGAGGAGAGAAGGAAACCAGGCAAAAAAAGAAGAAAAAGAAGGGAAAAGAGAGAGGTAGAATGGGAGCAAAGCCATGAGGAAATAGGGAGTAAATGTAAGGGGAGATCGGAAGAAGCTATATAAGCTTACTTCGGGTTTTGGTGTTGAGACCTGCAAACATAGAACCAGCCATTTTTTAACCTTTTGAAGGCCATGTGGCCAGCTAAAATGTAAACTCTGAGCTATTGAACGCATGAAACAACCCAAACCAGTGACTAAAACCATGGCCAAATGAGGGAAGATCGTGTCGAGTTTTTAGGCAGACCTTCTCATGAAGTCATATTTATGAAACTAGACATTTAAAACGTGAAAAATGATCGAGAAATGGTTGGTTTCCAATTGGGGCAGGATGCCAGGTCGAGCGACCCAATTTGCAGACCCCGCGAGAGGTTGACGACAACCTCTGCGTAGAGGCGTGATGCCCATGCGTAGAGACTGTCATTAGCCAATGATGGCGCGTGAGCCCCGGTGGGCCTCTTCTAGGAGTTAGATCAACATGAAAAAAGCTCCTCCTTGTGTTTCGAATCCAATGGTATAGGGTTTTAGGTATTTGGACAACATATGAGTATAGTTTTGGTTATCCAATCTATTATGTGCATGATTATGGTTATTACTGTGATTTAAATAATGATTAATTGTGAAAATATGGTGGTAATTGGACCTGACCAATTACGGAATTAACATGGTACTTTTCATATGAATAATTAAAGGAATACTAAGGTAATTGTCTATGAAAAGTAAAATTTTTTTTATCATCATATTATTGTGGACATTAATAAATCATAAAGGTTAATAATATAAGGAAATTGTGATTAGTTATATATTCATGTTTTGTTTTTGTAAATTATATTAATTATGAAAATAAGACCATTTGAGGTCGGATTAGTAAGTTCACTCCTTGACGGGAGTTAGTGGGATGGATGCAGGTGGTAACCCCACAAGGGCAAATTATGTTTGGTTAATTTAATAACTCATGGGTGTGGATAACACTGGTAATATCCCTTATTTGACATGAGTTGTTAGGCGAGAGCAGGACTGAGTCAAGTTTTAAGAAAATTTGGGATGATCAATTGGCACCAAAGTGAAGATGACGGCAAATACCTGCATATCCTAATCCCCGATAGAGCTCAATATGTGTTGGTCCACTTTACGGGTATGACTTTTTTCTTACATTTTTTTATTATTTATAATCATTTAACATACTTTAATATTTTATTACATATTTATTTTTTGGTGGGATGAGAATGTCACCGCTCTTATGTCCCCAATAAACCACCATTGGTAGAAACGGTACCTGAACTGGAAGTTCGAGCTCCACGCGTACTACCAAAACTGGAGCTCTCATGATGAAGCTAAGGAAAATTCCATAGAGGAGATGTCAAGGGACAAGATGGTGGGGTGGATCTGGTTATGCGACCATTGGATAACTGATCATTTTTTGGTAATTTATTTATTTTGAATATTACTTTATGTAGTTTAGTATTAGTAATGATTTTTTTTAATGTGCAGAAAAAATTAAGGGCCAACAAGGCAAAATGGGAAACGAAGAAATTTGAGCACTATGGGGGATCGTGCCCCTTGTTGGCTCAACATGAGGCCCGTCACTTAGTTGGGTCGTTATCCTCGGAAATAGATGTCTAGGGGGAGGTTTATGTTGGGTGAGGTAGTCAGGTCGTTGACACTATTCACATAAGTTTGATGTTTTGAGGCCATTAAATGCTCAATTTTTTTTAATTAATTAATTTTTGAATTATCAATTTATTCCAATTTGTAGGCGGCTATGGTGGAGGACGTGGGGTAAACTCAAGAATAGCTGACAGAGCAACAACCTGAGGTTGTGCTACAAGACTAGCTACTGGATCTCGGGAGGTTTATCGACATCCTGGAGTGCCAGCTTGGTAAGCATCTCAGGAAGGTTGTCTGGGGTGCTAGGGAAGGGCTCGTTTAGGATATCTCGAGCCGATCTTTGAGTTCTTCTGGGGGAGTCAATCCCGAGAAGGTCTTTCAGCTGAAGGGCAACATAGAGAACCTCCAATTAGAGAATGTCGAGCTCAAGGGCCATTACGCACTCCTTTAAACCCAAAACGAGTAAATTCATGCCCAAAACGCGCAAATTCAGACCCAGCTTGCCTTCTTGTTCAATCAAATAGGTCAGCATGGGGCGGATGGCATTGGCTCGCAGTCTTAGGACCTGAATCGACAGCCCATCCAAGACGATGATTACCCCGCCCATTCCAACCTAACGCCGACTATTTAGTTTTATTAGAATTTTTTATTTTTTATTATTTAAAAAGATTCCATTTATTTTTATATATATTATTTTAATTTTCATTTAGCTATTATTATTTTAATTTTAATTTTTCTATTATTATTATTGTTGTTGTTTTAATTGCATTTGTTTAAATAAATATATATTAATATTAATTATATATAATTTTTCAAATATTTTAAACTTTGCTAAGTGATGATTCGTCGAGCCTAGCTTGTCATTTGAAAGTTTACCTGACGAACATTTGCTCGGCAAAGCCTTCCGAAACAATTTTGCTCGAAAAATCTCCGCCGGGCAAGAGTTTGAAAGGCTACTGGTCTCCTATTTTTCTCTGGCTCTGCTTTGAGTGAATATATTTGTTGGGTAAAAATCGTTGACTTCGGACTTACTCGGCAGATCTTCTTCGCCTTCGAATGAGAGCTTAGTCCGACGATTTTTGCATGACGCAGGTTGCCCGGCGAAAATTTACTGAGTAAACATCTTGCCTGGCGGGTTCTGGGTCTTGTTCGACAGAGCAACTCCGATGAGCTAGCCCTATTTTCTCGTAGTGATAATTGCAGCGAAGTGGTTTTTAAAATTTATACAGATAAGATCCCCCTGTTTCAAATGTTTCTTTCAATGTCATATGTATGGCTTATGATATACTATTTGTGTTGAAGAATAAGCTGCTACTGCACTATGTGTGATCATGCTGCAGGGCAGCTGATCTAAACACTCTCTAAAAGGTTCTTGACACCTGTAAAGTGACTAGAAGAATCTGAATGTGACAGCTGTGAGTTTGTTAGAGCTGTGAGGGTGTGTGTGAGTGTCTTAAGGATAAAGTAAAATCATGTAGTGTGTGTGTGATGAGTGAGGCAATTAATTTCCAACCGTGTGAGGTGGAAGTGTGTGTATGTAAGGAGAATTCATCACAAGAATCAATAGAACAGAAACTGTGTGAATCTCTGAAAATATTATTACAGAGAAAACACTAAAACAAATTACTCAGAATCTCTCTTGGGCATTTTGACAAACACTTGGTGTTCATCATCATTTTCTCTTCTTCATTGTAGTCAATTCAAATTGCATTCAATCCAAATTCAAACACAGTCATACACAATCCTAAACTAGCCTAATCCAATCAGTTTTCAGCTAGGAGTAAAGTTTTTGAAGTGTACCTGATTGCATTCTCTTCAACTTCAAGTTTCTGCAAGCAATCCGATCCTTCCTCTGCTCAATCATCTGAAGCCAATATGGTATCAGAGCTATCTGATTCATGATTTGAGAGCACTAGGGTGTGTACTGTGAAGGCATTGTGTATCTGAAATGGCAGGAACGGGAAGTGAGCTACGAGCTCCCTTGTTTGATGGAAGCAACTATGAATTCTGGAGTATTAAGATGAGAACCTTACTGAAAGCACAAGATCTGTGGGAGTTTGTGGACAAAGGTCTGAACACTGATCCAGAGGGTGCTGATGGAGCTATTGCTGTACCAACACGTGCAGACTACATCAGAGATGCAAGAGCCCTGGGATTCATTCAAACATCAGTGGTGGACTCAATTTTCTCCAGGATAGCAAATGAGGAAAGTTCAAAATCTGCCTGGGATTTTTTGAAAAGAGAATTCCGAGGAGATCAAAAAGTGAGGTCAGTCAAATTGCAAGGTTTGAGAAGGGACTTTGAGTATATAAGAATGAAAGATGATGAAACTCTAAGTACATACTTGTCTAGACTGTATACTGTTGTAGATCAAATGAGATCATATGGTGAAGTAATAAAAGAATCAAGAATGGGACAGAAAATTCTCATTAGTCTAACTAAACCATATGATCCTATTGTTACAATCCTAGAAGAAACCAAGGATCTAGAAGAAGTAAATGTACAAGAGTTAATTGCATCAATCAAGGCTTATGATGAGAGATTAGAAATTCACTCTGAAAATTCTCTAGAAAAGGCTTTTTCCAGCATGCATACTGGAACCTCTTCAAATCCAAACAAGCCTAAAAAGTTCTCTAGAGGAGGATTCAAGTCTTGGAACAAGAAACCAGAGTCCTACTCTAAGGAAGGGAACACTGGATATCAGAAAAATGAAAACAGACCAGAAAATGACCCTAAACCTACCTGTAAAATCTGTTCAAAGAAGCACTATGGCAACTGCTAGTTTAAGACCAGAAAATGTTCAAAATGCAGCAGGATGGGTCACTATGCAAAGGATTGCAGGGTCAGAGAGAATGTGAATACTGCTCAACATGCTGAAGATGATGGGACTTTGTTCTATGCATGTCACACGGCCACAACCTCAAGGAATTCAGAAACCTGGTACCTTGACAGTGGTTGTAGCAATCATATGACTTCAAATGAGTCATCTTTGATAAACCTGGACAGGACCTTGAAATGTAGGGTGAAAATGGGCACAGGAGAGCTAGTAGATGCCAAAGGGAAAGGAACTCTGGTCATTAAAACTCAGAATGGAGACAAGATGATCAAGGAAGTTATGCTGGTACCTGGCCTAGATGAGAATCTGCTGAGTGTGGGGCAGATGGTGGAGCATGGATACAATCTTGTATTTGAAGGCAGGCAAGCCACAATTTATGACCAAGGACAAAAGATTGATTGTGTTTCCATGACAGGGAACAGGTGTTTTCCACTGTCATTTCAGGAAATTCTATCTGTGGCAAAGGTTGCAATTGAAGAAGGCAGTAACTGGCTATGGCACAGACGATTTGGTCATTTAAACCAGTCCAGTTTAATCTCCTTAGCAAGTGAAGACATGGTGATTGGGCTGCCAGGAATATCTAAGAAGGAGGGAGTATGTGAAGGCTGTGCTATGGGAAAGCAACATGTTGAAACTTTTGGTAGAGACAAAGGCTGGAGGTCAACTAAGTTGCTAGAACTAATTCACACTGATGTGTGTGGACCTATGCAAACAGAAACCTTCAATGGAAACAAGTACTTTCTAACCTTCATAGATGACTACTCTAGAATGTGCTGGGTTTATTTTCTCAGACACAAGTCTGGTGTGTTCAATGCCTTCAAGAAATTCAAAGCAATGGTTGAACTTCAAACAGGCTGCAAGATTGTCAAAGTTAGAAGTGACAGAGGTGGAGAGTACACCTCACATGAGTTTTTAAACTACTGTGAAAACCTGGGAATTCAGAGACAGCTTATAGTTGCATACTCTCCACAACAGAATGGAGTTGCAGAGAGGAAAAACAGGACAATTGTGGAGATGTCTAAAGCTATGATGCATGATAAGAGGATGCCCTATGTTTTCTGGGCAGAAGCTGTGAACACTGCAGTTTACCTACTTAATAGGTGTCCTACTCAGGCGGTCAAAAGGAAAACACCTTTTGAAGTGTACAGTGGAAGGAAACCAGGTGTGAAACATTTGAGAATAGTTGGTTCAATCTGTTACTTTCATGTTCCTAATCAACTTAGACAAAAGTTGGATGCATCAGCTGAAAAAGGAGTATTTGTTGGATATGGGAGTTGTGAAAAAGGGTACAGAATCTATTGTCTTAAAACTAAGAAAATAGTTGTATCAAGGTCTGTGACATTCAATGAGAATTCTATGTGGAACTGGGAAGCTCAAGAAGAGTCAAGTGTTCTGTTTCCCTCTGAAGTTACCACTGAAGTTGGCACTGAAGTAACAGCAGCAGATAATGATAACTCAGAAACAGATCAAGAAATGCAAGGAAATCAGGTGAATTCTGGAAATGAGACTGATTCTGAATCTAGAAACACTCCTATCAACCTAAGGAGTTTGAGTGATGTCTATGCTAGATGTAGTGTGGCAATTGTGGAACCTGAAAACTATGTGGAAGCAGCCAAAGATAAAGCATGGCAGAAAGCCATGGAAGCTGAGTTAGAGATGATAGAAAAGAATGGCACATGGAGTCTTGTCCCAAGACCATCTGAGAAACCTATTGTTGGGGTTAAATGGATCTACAAGACTAAACTCAACTTAGATGGGTCAATTCAGAAGCTGAAAGCTAGATTGGTGGCTAAAGGATACGCACAAAAACCAGGAGTCGATTTCAATGAAAATTTTGCACCAGTTGCAAGATTAGATACCATCAGAACTCTGATTGCACTAGCAGCACGAAGAGAGTGGAAGCTGTTTCAATTGGATGTCAAATCAGCCTTCTTGAATGGTGTCTTGGAGGAAGAGGTCTATGTGGATCAACCTGAAGGGTATGAGTTAAAAGGTCAAGAAGGGAAGGTCTACAAGCTGAACAAGGCCCTCTATGGTCTAAAACTGACACCAAGGGCCTGGTATGATGAAATTAACTCATATTTACTTAACTGTGGTTTCCAGAGAAGCCTAAGTGAAGCTACACTCTATTTGAAGGTCAAGAAAGATGAGGGGACTTTGATAGTATCAATCTATGTGGATGATATCATCTACATAGGAGATAGTGTGAGCATGATGAAGGAGTTTAAGCAGGAAATGATGGAAAAGTATGAAATGACTGTTCTTGGTTTACTGCACCATTTCCTGGGCATGGGAATCCTGCAAACTACCTCTGGTATCTACTTACATCAAAGAAAATATGCATCTACTCTGTTGGACAAATTTGGGCTTAAGGGATGCAAACCAGTGAGCATTCCCTTAGCTGCAAATGAGAAATTACAGAAGGAGGACAACAGTGAACCTGCAGATGAACATGTCTACAGACAAATTGTTGGAAGTTTACTGTATTTAACAGCCACAAGACCAGACATCATGTATGCTGCTAGTCTTCTATCAAGGTTCATGCACAGGCCTACCAAGAAGCATTATGGAACTGCTAAGAGGGTGTTAAGGTACATTCAAGGGACTCTAGATTATGGCCTTGAATACAAGAAAGGGCAATCAGCTACCCTAATTGGATTCTGTGATAGTGATTGGGGAGGTTCTGAAGAAGACAATAAAAGCACATCAGGCTATGCTTTTACATTTGGAAGTGGGTTATTTTCTTGGGCCTCAGTTAAGCAATCAAGTGTTGCTTTGTCAACTGCTGAAGCAGAATATGTCAGTGCTTCAGAGGCTACAACTCAAGCAGTTTGGCTCAGATTTGTCCTACAGGATTTTGGTGAAGAACAGATGGAACCTATAGGCCTAATGTGTGACAATATGTCTGCAATAGCTATGGCAAAGAATCCAGTTTTTCATCAGAGAACTAAGCATATTAACAGGAAGTTTCACTACATAAGGGATGCAATTCAGAATGGAGAAATCCAATTACATTTCTACAAATCTGAAGATCAGTTAGCTGACATTTTCACTAAACCTCTTCCTAAGATCAGGTTTAACTACCTAAGGTCCCTACTTGGAGTTAAATCAGTAAGCAACTTAGGAGGGAGTGTTGAAGAATAAGCTGCTACTGCACTATGTGTGATCATGCTGCAGGGCAGCTGATCTAAACACTCTCTAAAAGATTCTTGACACCTGTAAAGTGACTAGAAGAATCTGAATGTGACAGCTGTGAGTTTGTTAGAGCTGTGAGGGTGTGTGTGAGTGTCTTAAGGATCAAGTAAAATCATGTAGTGTGTGTGTGTGATGAGTGAGGCAATTAATTTCCAACCGTGTGAGGTGGAAGTGTGTGTATGTAAGGAGAATTCATCATAAGAATCAATAGAACAGAAACTGTGTGAATCTCTGAAAATATTATTACAGAGAAAACACTAAAACAAATTACTCAGAATCTCTCTTGGGCATTTTGACAAGCACTATTACGTACGTAATAATTAAAGTCAAGGAATAAGCATACAGGGCCTGAAAATATAACAAGTTAAAAAGCAGATAACCACCCATGACTTTTCTAGTGAGGATGCGGTCAGTAGCAATATTTTTTTTTAGTCGGCCTGTTGGATTTTTTTATTTTCGTTTGTAGACAAATAGATAATATATATATTCTGGGCCTGCGGAGATTAATTAGGTTTGGGGATATATTTTTTTAAAAAATTTGCTTTGTAGCAGAAGATTTTAAATATGACTCTTATAAAACTGAAATTGATACTCGATCACTATTTATAATATAATCCTCACATCCGATATTAGGTAGTATGTCAAAAATGCAGGTAGTATGTCAAAAATGCATGCCAATATGAACAAAGGATGCGTTCATCTCCTCCAACCAACGTAAGTATGACTGGGATAAGCTGATGAGTTCCTTTTTTTGATATATATGTATATATATATTTACTGGAAGTTTGTATTTTGATATTAGATTGACAATTGACAATCTTATATGACGAAGAAAGGAAAAAAGACAAAAGAGAGATCAACTAGGAGAATTCGTCAATTTAAAACGAACAGACAAGTTATATATTCAACTTGAGGATCTAAAGAAATTTATAGGGTAGAATCTTCACTCGTCAGCAGACCGGCATTACTTTTCATAGTTTTAAGGAAGTTATCAGCTAATAATTCAAGAAAGTTGACTTTAATTGCAGTGGTTATTAAATGCATGGGGAAACTGTAATCTTTAAATGGAAGGGGTGTTTGTATGAAATTCATCAAGTGTGGGTCGAGAAAATATGGGTTCAGAAATGAAGATGAAGGTTGAAGTAACTCACAAAGAAACAATTAAACCTTCTTCCCCAACTCCTCACCACCTCAAAACCACCAATCTCTCAGTTTTTGATCAGCTCTCTCCAGATGTTTATATCCCACTACTTCTCTTCTACTCCAACATCCCAGGTGTCAATAATAATATTGATCACCGCGAAAAATTAAACATTCTAAAGAGCTCATTATCCGAAACCCTCGCTCGATTCTACCCCTTCGCGGGGAAATTCCAATACAATGTTTCAATTTGCTCTAATGATCATGGGGTGGCATTTCTTGACGCACAAGTCAACTGCCCCATGTCCTCAATTTTGGATACACCAGATGCTGGGGTCCTAAAACAGTTGCTTCCAACTGGCATAGGATCCACAACATCTGAGACGGGGTTTCTTTTACTAATCCAGGCCAATTTCTTTGCATGTGGTGGATTGGCAATTGGGATCAGCAGTTCACATATCGTTACCGACGCGTATACACTCAGCACATTCCTTCAATCCTGGTCTACAATTGCCCAAACCGGCTCCACTCCTACAGAATCTGATCATGTCATACTGCCTACCGTTAAATTTGGTGCCGCGGCTTCACTTTTCCCACCACTAGATATCTTGAACTCCCCTAAACCCGCCTTGAAATTTGATCAAGAAAAATGTGTCACAAAGAGATTTGTGTTTGATGGCTCAAAGATTGCTGCTCTCAAGTCCAAGGCTGCCAGTGCCACAGTGCCAAACCCTACTCGGGTTGAGGCACTCTCAGCCCTCATTTGGAAGTGTGCTGCCGAGGAATCAAGATCAAACCGCGGTGTTGTGAGGGCGTCAGAGTGGTCTACGGTGGCAAACATAAGGAAAGTTTTGGTGAAGCAGCCCCTGGCAGAATCGTTGATGGGAAATCTTGTGGGGGACTTCACAGTGAGAACAGAAGCAAGTGAAATAATAGGGATTGATTATGGAAGCTTGGTTGTCAAATTGAGGGAAGGGGTTAGGGAATTTAAAGCTAAATATGGGAATGGAGTTAGAGGGGAGGAAGCATGTGAATTTTTCAAAGGGTTTGGGAACCTGATGAAGAGGGATATAGACAAATATGAGTGCAGCAGTTGGTGTAGGTTTCCTTTTTATGAGACCAATTTTGGATGGGGAAAGCCATTGTGGGTGTGTCAGGTTACAGGCATGAAGAATCTGGTTGTCTTTATGGATGCGAGATATGGGGAGGGCGTGGAAGCGTCCTTAACTCTCACAGAGGAAGACATGGCTGCATTTGAGAGCAACACCGAGGTGCTCGCCTATGCGTTGGTGGACCCGCCTATTATCTAATTAGAAACCAAAAGATAATAAAATAAGCACAATAGTTGCCTTTTGTTGCTGAAAATGTAAATCGATATATTATAGCTTTTAAAGCTGCATGTACTAAAAATAAAATGGAAGGTGAATCATTTCATTACTAACATTATGTAATTAATAAAATAAATGACGTGGAAAATAATATGCATTGCCAACTCATGTGTAACTCATATATATGCATTGTCAGTAGAGATGAAGTTGACTTTAAAGGGACAAACTTTTAGAGGAATTTGTTCTAAAAACACTGCAGTTAAATAAAATTTCAAATAAAAATGAATATAATACTAAAATTTTAAAGTATAAATTAAAAGTTGTACGGTACCACTTTATTTTTATTTTTACGTACAAGAGAGGTTTCAAATTCAATCATTGCACGTTTTATTCTACAAAATAAATAAGTGGTTTTATTGACAACTCGTATATATAAATATATATCATGCTGAGAGTACGATGGAATCATCCATATTATACCTCGTGTCTTTCTAAACTTATGATGGAATCCTCGAAAAGTATTCTCAAATAAAAAGTAGCTCTCAAACTCCTTTTAAATTCTGATTGCAAAATCGTCATTTCTCCACTAATCTTTCAAATTTATTTAAATTTTCAAGTCCGGATCATTACAAAGACCTTCGTCCTGAGAAGGCACCAATATGCAAAACCATCTAAGGCCACTTATGACATCTATGTTGCTATCTCTGAAATAGGATCCTTTTATGGTTATTTCTACAAATTGACAACGCCTCGATGTTTGATGACTTTCGATCAATAAAACCCATTATTTCTGACTTCACTTACTCAACTCGCCGCCATGGGATTGACCCACCGTCGATGCTCCATTGCTCCATGTATCTTTGATCTTCTATGTTCGCTGGAACATGCTCTCCAACGTGAGAATTTTTTCCATAATTAATTTTTGGGGCAATTATATATAGGTCATTTTAGAATCCAAACTATAAGTTAGTCTACTACAGTAAATAAGAACTGTAAATAAGAAATAACTTGATTTTTTTATTAGTATTTAAAATGCAACATTAGTTTTAGCCTCTTAATTTTTAAAGAATTACAAGCGTGACATTACATATCATATAATTTTATTTTATTTTACGTAATTTACCTATAGGAATTTTAATTGTACATAAAAATGTACTTTACTTATGAGAATTTTAATTGTCTAATAAAAGTATATTATAGGCAATATATCTCTCTCAACTAGAATAGAAAAATAAGAAATATACAGATAATTATTAATTCACCTTCCAAAAAATAAAATAAGCAGGTAATTAATAATTTACTTATTTATTTGGACATAACCAAAAAACTTTATAAAATAAATAAAGTACCAGTGAATATGTAATTATTCAAAATTACAAGATAATATATGAAAAGTTTGGTAGATTGAAATAATTTTCATTCCTAAAACAAAGTTGAAAATATGAAATTTAGTTATCTTATCAAATAATTTTTAAAAATAAATATTAATTATTAATATCTAAATTTTGAAAATTACTCATTCATATCTCAAAATTGTACATATAAAAGATATTAGAATATTTAAAAAAGAAATACAATAAAAAACACAATAAAAATTTTAAGAATATAATAAATAAACTATTTTATATGTTAAATGAATTATTTTATATATTATATTTAAAAATTAAACTAATTTATAATTATTTCTTAATTTTTCGGTACGACTTTTGATGGGTTAGTTTCTATGGGTTCACAGAGAAACGAGAATGTCCTTGTCCATTCTTAGGTCCAATCCAACATTCGACAAGGAAAGGACAAGGACATTCTCATTTCTAGTTTATTTATCCTTGTCCATCCTTGTCCTTGTCCATTCTTATCATTCCACTAGAATGTCCTTGTGCTAATTCCATTATATAAAAAAATGAAATAAAAAAATTGTGTAGTGTACTGAATGAAGAGCTAGTGGAATGATAAGATTCCAATTGTGAATGGACTTGGCATCACTCCTAATTAAATTTTTTATTTTTGTTAAAAAAATAAAAAAAAAGATAAATAATTTTAATTTTAATTTTATAAACAAAAATAAGATGAGGAGCTACTTTAAGAGTATGTCTAATGCTAGAGGTAAAAATAAAAGGCTAAAGGCAAAGTTTAGCCTTTGAAATAACATTGTTCATAACATTTTGCTTAAGATTGTTTTTCGTGTTTCTAATGGGAATGGGCATGGGGCATGTAACACCCCGGAAATTCGAGGATTTTAATATTGTGATTTAATGTGTGATTTGACGCTTTTACCCTTGTGATTGGTATGACCAATTCTTGACTTTTTGATTTATGAATTAAATGGACTTTGACCTATGACCGTGACGTAGTTCGGGATGTCACGAGTTCATAGACAGGTGGCACGTCCATTTCGGACGATCAGGGAAAAAGTTATGACTATCGGAAGTTCTGGGGCATTACCGTAATTTTGACGGTTGGGGTGAAAATGTTGACTTTTCATTTGACAGTTAATTTTCACGCGACTCAAGGACCGTTAGGTAGGTCTCGACGTCCTGAGTCCGTAGACAGGCGGTACGCCGAAATCGGACTTCGTACGAGGAAGTTATGGTCAGAAACGTGAAATCGGGAGGTTCGTGTCTCAATTTTCGTGCCAAATATTTTATTCTGGAAATCTGATTGGAAGACACCTGGTGAGTGACAAGTGTCACTCACCCATTGGCTAGATTGGATCAGATCCACTATGGGTTTAAATACCATTAAAACCAACTTTTAATTCCAGCCATTAATATGAAACCTCCAGATCTGATCTCAGCCCTTGATCTCATTCCTGAGATTCAATCTGGGACGTCCATCCATTTCCCTCCATTTTCTATATAATCCTCACCTGACACCCTCACTCACTGTCCATCGATCCAGCACTGATGCATTGCACCTGGTTTTTGTGTCTGTGTATTGCTGGACTCACGGGGAGGGACTGAGGCACGGCGGCAGACGGCGGCAGACGGCGGCGGACGGCGGCGAGGTGAGCCGGTCCCAAAACCCGAAACGGTTTCAAAAACCCAGATTTTGGTAATTTAAATTCCAACGCATAATTTTGTGTTAAATTGACCCTAATCAGTTCTATGGACTGTTAGGAACCTAGAGGGCTCGTTTTCGTGGTCTGAGGTGGCCTGAACAGAGGACAAACGGCGACGGGAACCGGGACTGTGCAATCGAGGTAAGTCTTCGATTCAGTCCTTGTTGATTGATTTTAATTAGGTAGAACCCTTTCTGGGATTGAGACGAGCATCTAGGAACAATCTAGGACTGAAATGGTTGAGTGTGGAAGAAATGGTGACCGGGTCATGATCGCGGGTCTGATCGACCCGAGTTGCAGAAATACGGGTCAACCCGTCTGAGGACAGAGGTGATGATGTGGCACCCTGTCAGACTGTCAGGTGACGTGGACCAACCGTGAGCCGACACGTGTCACATGTCAGTGCACAGTCAGCACTGACATGTCAGTGACGTGGACCAGTCAGGGACTGCCACGTGTCACTGACAAGTCAGTGACGTGGACCAGTGCCGTACTGACACGTGGCACATGTCAGATCTGACACGTGGCCTGACAGATCAGTGAGGTGGACCAATCGGATGTTGACACGTGGCACCTGTCAGAGTCTGACATGTCAGACCTGACAGCTGTCAGATGACGTCAGCAGGGACTGTTCTTGCGTTGACCGACGCGTTGACCGGCGCGTGGGGGCGCGTGTGAACAGTGTTTTTTGGTGGGACCACCACCATTCTTTAGGTTTCGACGATCCGGATCCAATGGCGGTGGTTTCGGGTCGATCGGAGATCATTAAGTTGGTCAAAATGAGGTTTATTGCATTGGGAAGCGCGTTCGGGCGGCTTTCCCGGGCCGGTTTCGGTCTAGGGTTTCATGGTTAAATGTTTGGGGTTTGTATGGACTCTTACATATACTTTGGATATGACAGGGATTGTATAATTGTACCAGATCGAGGGTATACGCTCGGTTTTCAGCAGGATTGTACTGTGAGTGGGCCATTTTCTTAAACTCTTGTGTTCATAAATGTTTTCTGGTTTTATTATACTTATTCACATGCTAAAAAAAATAATGGTTCTGATGATATGGAAAAATGGTTATGGCACGTTTCACGGTATTTGGGCTTGAGACCCGTCTGTTGAAATTTAATGATTGGTCCGGATTTTATCTATGTATATATATGCTTTGCATGTGGATATCAATAAAATGTATTTAGTACTGCACTGTATAGATCCTTTCATATTATATTGTCTCCTCCGGATGAGGTACCCCGGAGAGGTCACGGACGCCTAGAACGTCCAGCGTCTATGACGCTAAGCATCGGGGATGCTGTACCCGAACGGGGTTCGGGGATTGAACTCGGAATTGAGACCCGAGTGGCACGCGTAGCCTTGTGATTGTGACCTTATTGGACGTCAAGGACGTCAGACATCAGGGATGTCGGGATTGGAATGTATAGTGCAGCAATTAAAATTATACTTATGATTTTATTATATTTCCTATGGTTCATATTATATGATTGATGGTTTTAATTACGGATGCATGCATGTTTGGAAAACGGAGGGGTAAATTATATGTTTTACTCATCAAATGATTTAATAAACTTGAGTTTCGGTCCACTCACCCTTAATGTTTTTAGTAACCCCTCCAGGTCGTGATACTGAGGTAGAGGAGGAACCTGAGGCTGAGGCATAGATCTACTTCTGCGTACCTGAACCCCTGTTGGGTGGTGTACCCGCAGGTTTACTTTAGAGTCGTGCTCGCAAATTTGTAATTTTGGATTTCATCCCTTGTCTAACATCTGTTTAATTCGGATTTGATGTATAACTTTAAATTGGTTATTTATGCATGGATGTTTGAGGTTATTATTGGTATGAATTATTGGGTGTCAGACGGGAGCAGGGCACGTCCCCTTGTGGTCCCTGTGGGATCGGGGCGGGTCTTGTCAGGGCAAGAATTAATTTTTTTTTTATAAATTATTTTCTTAAAGATAATAATGAAGAAGTCTTATATAATGTATCTGAAGTACAATTTAGTTCTACTTTATTTTGCTTAACTATATGGATATAAAAAGTAATAATTAAACATTAACATTGTTGAATCGTTAAATATTCCAACTGTTGATTACTCATCGCCCAATCACCAAATGACGTGTGTCCTTCCTCAGTACCTGTCAACTCAAGTGAATTGCGGGTTTTCCGTTAGTACGGGCACCGGTGTGGTGCTAGCGTAAGGTTCTCCGACGATCAAGTAAGTTACTTTGTTCGTAAGAGGAAACAGTAAATGGTAAGTTCGGTAGAGTCATAGTGAATAGTAGATATTAATTACCTTTATTGGGAAATGTGTACCCCTTATGTATGGGTAGGTAGGATGTTCAATTCCCATAGTTTCGATGTGGGACAAATGCTTCTCGATTTGCGTGCTGACACGTGTTACGCAAATCGAGGGTGGATATACTTCCACGTGGCATCCCGCATTGGGCCTGGTATTGGGGCTGTGTAAGTAAGGTAGTTTTGGGCCTTGGACGGAGTCTGTGCTTTAAGTATACGGCCCAGTGGGTTAGGTCAGATATGGTGTCAACAAACATAATGAATAAATTTTATTTTCTAAAATTTAAATTACATTCAAAATACTGCAAGTCTAATAAAAAATATATCATTAATTTAAATAAAAAAATAAAACTAATTAGTAAGGAGGGGTGAATCAATCTTAATTATTTTGAGGTTGATAATCACATTCTTCATGATTCTCATGATAGTTACTACTAAAATTGCTCCTTTGTCCATTTGTGATTACCAATTTCTCTTTCTCTAGTATCTTTATTTGTTTGGACTCATCTTTTTAGTACCATTCTCCATAATTCTGTCTTTTCATTCTATTCGTCTTTCTTTTTCTTTTCGCAATTCCAATGTTTGTTTAAATTGTAACACATTCGCATAAAAGGCCTCCATGGTGGCATAAAATTGATTATTATCCACGATCTATGATTTTCCCTTTCTTTGAGCTTCTTTTGATTACTTCCTTCCTGAAGGGTCTTACAGAGGAACCTACATTGGCTCCGCGATTTTCCTCTTCCTCATCTTCATCCAAATTAATTGGAGATTCAAGCGGTGAATAAGCCAATTGAAGAAGTTTGGTTTACTTCAGACGCTCTACGAGCTCGATTTTTTATATACTCGCAATGTTTGTATATCTCCCAAAAATTACGAAACATAAATTGCGAATTCATTTTTGTTTTATAATAGACTTCTACTCATGCCATCTAAACATATTTTCAAGAATAATTGATTAATTAAAAAAAATAAATTGTGCACAATGATAATACATTTACAAATTTCTAAATTCTCACCTCATCCATCTGATTGGCACCACTACAATGAAAATTTGCAGCTTGTTTTGAAGCCCTTTGCCACTCTTTGAGCATAGATCGCAATTTTTTCCATCTATTTGAAAATCCCTGAACGGTTCGTATATGTTCCACAAAACCATTCCAATCGTTCTTCCCTTTTGATGAAAGACTGGATTCTTAGCCATGGCAATAGCTGACATATTATCACACATTAAAAAATTAGCTTCTTATTGTTCTTCCCTAAAATCCTCTAACACAAATCTTAGCCAAACTGTATGAATAGTTGCCTCAGAGGCACTAATGTACTCAACCTCTGTTGTGGAAAGAGCCACACTACCTTGCTTGAATGATTCCTAGGAGAAAAATGCCACTTCCAATGGTGAAAGCATATCCTAAAGTGCCTTTCACGTCATCTTCCGAGCCTCCCTAATCACTGTCACATAATCCAATTAAAGTTTGTGACTTTCCAATCTTGTATTCCAGTCCATAGTCTAGTGTTTCTTGCACATACGTCATCACCCTCTTTGTTGTTCTAATGTGCTTGTTGGTATGATTAAGCATGAATCTAGACAGTAAACTAGAAGCATGCATAATATCAGGTCTTTTGGTTGTCAAATATAGCAGACCTTCCATAATCTGTCTGTAAAGCTGTTTATCAGTTAGTTAATTACCATCAGACCTTTGTAACTTGTTGTTTGTAGCTATTGGACTGCTCACTATCTTGGAGTCTTTGAGCCCAAAATTTTCTAGCAATGTAGATGCATATTTTCTTTAATGAATGAAGATTCCATTGCTTGATTGTAGAACTATCATACATAGATTGTCATGCAGCAATCCCAGGTCAGTCATTGCATGCCTTTGCATAATCCCTTACTTGAATTCATTCATCATAGATACATTATCACAAGTATAGATGTTATCCTTTACATAAATAGAAACAATCAAAGTCCTCTCATTTTACCTGACTTTCAAGTAAAGAATAGCCCCACTTGATCTTCTTAGAAAACCACATCTCAACAAATAGGAGTCATTTTCCCCATACTAGGCCCTAGGTGCCTATTTAAGACCATATAAGGCCTTGTTTAGCTTGTAAACCTTTGACTCTTGTCCTTGAATCTCAAACCCTTCTGATTGATCCACATAGACTTCTTCCTCTAGGACTTAATTGAGGAAATCTGATTTCACATCAAGCTGAAACATCTTACATTCTTTTTATGCAACTAGAGTAATCAAGATTTTGATTATGTCTAGCCTTGCAATTTGCGCAAAAGTTTCATTAACATCAATCTCAGGTTATACAAAATATCCCTTAGCTACCAATCTAGCATTATGCTTTTGAATTGGTCCATCTAAATTCAACTTACTTGTATATACCCATTTTACACCAATAATAGGTTTCTCAGATGGTCAACTAGATCCCAAAAGGTCATTCTTTGAGATCACCATAGAATCTCCTTCACATGTCTTTGAGTCATCCCAATTCCACTTGGCATCTTCATTGAACACCACACTTCTTGATATCACAATCTTTCCAGATTGTATATTGTGGAGTCTTTATCCCTTCTGACAACTCACATAGCCCATGAACATACACTCAGTTCTGTTTCCATCTAACTTCTATCTTAGTTGATCAGGAATATGTGAAAAACAGATAGAACCACTTAGATGCTTATCTTCTGATCTTCTTTTAAAGAACCGCTCAAATGGTGTTTTACCATTGACAACTTTTGTCGTACACCTATTTTGTAAGTTGCAAGCTAAATTTATAGCTTCACCCTAGAGTTTGTAAGGTATATCATGCTCATGCATCAGTTTTTTGGTCATTTCCACCAAGGTTCTATTTTTCCTTTCAGAAACAATAAGTTTCTTCTCAATCCCTCTCATCACAAAAGTTCTCAAACTCATTTGAGAGGTACTCTCCACCTTTTATCACTTCTATGTCTCTTGATCATCTATCTACCTTGCAACTCAATCATACTTTCAAAATTCTTAAACACATTTAGAACACTAGACTTATGTTTAAGAAAATGCAACCAACACATTCTAGTGTAAACATCAAGAAAGGTTAGACAGAACTTGTTACCTCCAACAATTTCAACTTGCATTAGGCCACACACATCTGAGTGTATGAGCTGAAGAGGTGTAGTTTCCTTCCAAGCTGGTTCTTTGCCAAAATACTCCACCTGGTGCCTTCCAGCTACACAAATTTTGCACACATCACGTCCGCTTCGTAGCTTAGGCAAACCAACCACCATATCCTTCTGTTGTAGGGCCTTCGAGATTGTGAAATTCAAAAGACCATACATCCTATGCCATAATCTTGAGTCTTCTGCTACAGTTGTTTTCATTGCAATAGGATTCACAAATTCTAGAGACATAGGAAAACACGTGTTCCCTTTCATAGGTATCTTAGCTACCTTGAAAGAGCTCTTTTTCTTAAAAAAAATGTCCAATATTTGTTCTCCAAATACTAGGAAATATCTATGCTCAATCATTTGTCCAACACTTAAGAGATTTTCATCCAATCCAGGTAAAGGCATGACATCGTTGATGTGTCTTTCTGCTTAATTGCTTGGCTTGAATCACAAGTGTACATTTTCCTTCAGTATGAACCTGGTCACCATTCCACATCAATTAATTAGAAGTGATTCATGTGATGTCATGTGATTACTACAAGCAATGTCAATATACCACACACTGTTATCATTCACAGCAGCATTGTATGCATAAAATATGTTCCCCGTAGTTTCTGTTACATCCTTTTCCAAATTCATAGTAAGTTTGCTTCCATAGTCTTTTGCAATTTGCCCAAACTTGTGGCAATTGTAACACTTAACTTTACCCCTGAACCAACACTCACCATAATGTAGTTTATCACATAGTTTGCATGGATTTCTTGTACCACCGCTCTCCCCTTTGTTAGAACTTGAACTTTGATTGTAACTAGGCTATATTGGATTTTTTATTCCATTTTTTGTTACTTTTGAACTGTTTCTTGAATTTCCTTGAGAATTCCTTGCTGTCTTCTAGGAGTCACATATAAACTAGCAAAGGCCTTGTGTACATGTCCATTAGCATGCATTTTTAAGCTTTGATCAAATACTCTAATTGATGCAACAATATTTTTCAACATTCACAGTTCCCATATCCTTTGTTTCTTCTATGATAGACACAAGAGAATCATAAGGTTTGATTAAGCTGATTAAATTCTTTTGAGCTAGACTCTTTTCTGAAATTTCTTCACCATAAGTTTTCATGTTATTGCAACTGCATATAGCCTAGACAGATAGACTGATAATGATTCATCTTCCTTCATTTTGGTATAAGAGATTGAAGTTTCATAGCTCTTACTTTTGAGTCTTCTCTAAATTCCTTTTTCATGATATCCATGAAACCTTGGCACGAACTTCATTCTGAATTCGAGGGAAGATATCATCAGCTACTACATTCTGGATCATGCTGAGCGTCTTAGCATTCTTCACACAATCAGCATGAGTAGGTTGGTTCACAACATTACCAACATCACCTTCTTTGGTTCCCATAGGTCATATGCAATCAATACAGTTTCCATTTTTGCTCTCTAGATATCATATTTGCTTCCTGTGAAGAATGGAGTCTTTAATTAACTCCTCTCCACCGTGTCCTGCCATTTCAGATCAGACTCAGCAGCGACGTGGTACTGCTCAGCTTCCTGGCACAGTTCCAAAGCCTCAGATAAGATGTTTAATGATGATCAAAGTAAGGCTCTGATGCCATATTGAATTTCAGATACTCGGTTGAACACAAGAAGGTGCAGATGGCTTGGATTGCTAATTTCAGGTATGATTCAAAACTAAAACTCTAGCTGAAAAACACTTGAATCAGGACTAGCCTATTGAAATGAAACCGATATCGAATATGTACACACACTCTCTCTCACATTTTGGTTAGGCCTAGATGCTATGACACCACAAATACCAATCCCTGGCTGGCATATAATTCGACAGATTCAGCGCACATCTTGTTGTGCAAGTAAATCTCACTATCTCTTAGTCACACATCATTCTGTTTTAACATGCAATAGAACCTCCCACACTGTTAGTCAGTTGTCATCTAGCACACGAATTAGAAATGCAGCTCAACTGCCATGTAAGCTGCATTGTCAACATCCTTAGTGAGATAGCTTATCCACCAACATAGGGGATATTTTCAGCATATTGAAGGGGTGAAAATAAAACCGACCAAATAAATATTTAATCCACTGCCTCCGTTTAGTTAAAAAAAAAATCCGATGGTATTTTGATTTAGTGGAAAATAGAGTGATGGGTTACTTGTCGTTGATGGACTCGTAATTGACCACTTTTAATAATTATAGCCAAGATGAAAAATATATGGTTAACGTTTTCTCGCCCATAAATGTTTAAAACCGATTTCGTAACTAGCTATTTTATTTTTTTTCTCGATATAATTATGATATGAGAAAGGGGAATTATAATTTATATATTAGGTATCGATATTGTTTATGAGAGTTAAATTTGAGATCTCCCATATAACGGTGAAGAAAAACACCACTATGTCCTAATATTTTTTTTTTGAGGTTTGCCTATTAATTTCTTGCGTTTTGATCAATAAGCGAAAAGATTAAAAGTAGCAAAATTCGCAAAAGAGCTGATGATGAAATGCATAAGAAAATTTCCTCCAAAAAAAAAATTAAACCTAATTAAAAAAAACAACTTAATTTAGTTTTCACTTCCTAACATTTGTTTCTATTATTTATTCTTCCTTCTCCAGTTCTCCCACCTTATTACGACCACTTTGGTTCACTCTTCATTTTTATTTTCTCGTATATTTAAAATGAAAACAGAAAATTAATTAAAATTAAAAAGTGAGAACTCAATAGGTATTAAGCAGGCCCTAAATATTATTGAGTCGTTGGAATGTTAATTTCCAACAAATTCAACAAATGTAGAGTCAAGCAAGGAGAGGTTTTTGTTATAGCGATTAATGAATAAATAAAAGCTGACTTTAATTGTAGGTGAAGACTGTTGGTATCTTTATATGGAAGGTACGTGTTTGATATGAAATTCTCAAGTGCGGAGAAAAGATGAGTTTAGAGATGAAGGTGGAAGTCATTCACAGGGAAACAATTAAACCATTCTCCCCAACTCCACACCACCTCAAAATCACCAACCTTTCTGCTTTTGATCAGCTTTCTCCAGATCTTTATAACCCACTACTTCTCTTCTATCCCAAAGAAACAAACGCCAACCGGATCAACAATATTTCGGAAAAATCGAAGATCCTAAAGAGATCATTGTCCGAAACCCTAGTTTACTTCTACCCATTTGCCGGGAAATTCGAATACAATGTCTCAATCAGCTGTAATGACCATGGGGCGACATTTCTAGAGGCGCAAGTCAACCTCCCCATGTCGAAGATTTTGGAGAAACCAGATCTTGGGATCCTTAAACAATTGATTCCAACCGGTCTAGGATCCAGACCGGCTGACACAGGGTATCTTGTGCTAGTCCAGGCCAACTTCTTTGAATGTGGTGGATTGGCAATTGGGCTTAGCATTTCACATACCATCACTGATGCCTTCTCACTATCCACATTCCTTCAAGCATGGGCCGCAATTGCCCAACATGGCTCCACTGATCCCACTCAATCCCATCATCTAGTGGTTCCATCTGGGAAATTTGACATTGGGGCTTCACTTTTTCCACCGCTGGAGTTTTTGAACTCGAGTAAACCATCATTTCAATTCTCTCAAGAAAAGTGCGTAACAAAAAGATTTGTGTTTGATGCCTTCAACATCGTTGCCCTCAAGTCCAAGGCTGTAAGTGCCACCGTGCCAAACCCCACGCGAGTTGAAGCAGTGTTGGGGCTTATTTGGAAATGTGCAATGCAAGCATCCCGATCAAACCTGGGTGTCGTAAGGCCATCCAAATGGTCTCCGGTGGTGAACATGCGGAAAGTTTTGGCGAAGCAGCCCTTGGCTGAAACCGCAATGGGAAATCTTGTAGGGTATTACGGGGTAAGAATCGAAGCAAGTGAAGTAGTAGATGTTGATGTTCAAAGCTTGGTTGCTAAACTGAGAGCAGGAGTTGAAAAATTTAGAAAAAAATATGGTAATGGAGTTACTGGGGAGGAAGCATGTGTGATCTTCAGAGAGTTCAGGAACGTCATGAAGAGTGACGTGAACAATTATAACTGCAGCAGTGTGTGTAGGTTTCCTTTCTACGAAACAAACTTTGGATGGGGACAACCATTGTGGGTGTGTGAGACTATAGAAATGAAGAATCTGTTTGTGCTCATGGATACAAGAGATGGCCATGGCATCGAAGCTTTCTTGACTTTCAATGAACATGATATGGCAGCATTCCAGAAAAACAACGAGCTACTTGCTTACGCTTCAGTGAATCCGAATATCATGGTCGGACCTAAAGATATACTGGTGGTGACCCCGCATAGAGCCTCGAGATTTTAAGACTCCCAAATTGTTGTCCAATAGGTTTTTATAAAAATAGGATTGAGTTTAGGGTTCCTAGCTAGCTAGGACGGTTTGAAATTGTCTAGCCTTTTATTTTCCGTATTTTTTTTATATACTAATGTACTTTAAACATAGAATAATTTATGAATAATATAATGTAATAGCCTTATTTAGTCCTGTTACTTAGTTCAAAAAAACTGATCGATTAACCGAATCGAACTGAACCATACTGAAAAATAACCGAATCGAAAAAAAAAACCGTAATCAAACAGGAAAACCAAACCGAACCGAATTAGAATCGGTTCGGTTTTGATTTTTGAACCCTAAAAACCAAACCAAACCGAATTGGGGCAAAATAAACGAACCCACCCAAACCGAACCAAATTACTAACCCTAAACCCTAAACTACATAGTTTTTTCTTCTGTTTGCATCTACCCTAATTTGATATCTTCTACATCTACGCCTTTCTCACATCTTTTGTCACGACCCATCTGAATCTCCCCGGGATTAACACAGGATATGTTATGATCCCATCTGACACGAAGTGTCAAACAAGGGATAATTCAAACCTTCAGCCCGACCGGCTTCCAGAGTTCGCCAGGATCCAGTGGAGGAGTGTGATGTCTCGGTCTCTGCTACAGTCCACATCCGTGATCAACCTGAAGGGCATTAAAACAACGAAAACTGTGAGTGGACGAAAAACAATAGTTTAATAAAAACACATTTCATAAAGATATTTATGCCCTTCACTAAAAAGAAAGCATGCATACGAAAACCATTTATTCAAATAACCATTATTAGGGTCTCAACCCCAAATTTCGTAAATCCAAATCATACGAGCCCTTGCCCAAATCCATTTAACACAAATCCATAATATATCAACCATATGTGAGAACTCAGCCGAAAACCGTAAATCCGAGTATGTGGGTCATTGTCCAAATCCATAAAACACAGAAATACCATTCATCAAACCACATATTACCATTTCATAAATCCAACAAACCAGGTTTACCAAATATCATATAACCAATCCTGTCATGGTTTCCAAAGCTACGCGCGTGCTACCTTGGGTTTCAAATCTCAAGTCTCACCAGGGTCCACCCAGGTCAATGTCCGCAGATCAATGACCCTCCCTGGGGGTTATAATCCATATAAGCCTTCCTGGTAGCCCTGTTAATTGGTTCGAAAATACCGACCGAAAAACCGAACCGAACAGGAACCGTACCGAAAAAAATCAAACCGAAGGAAAACCGAGACCGTTTGGAGAAAACCGAACCGAACCGAACCGAACCGAACCGAACCGAACCGTACCGATTCAATTTCGATTTTTGGTATAATAAGACCGAATCGAACCGAACTGAACCGAACCGAACCGAATGGACCTAAAAATCGAACCGAACCGAACCGACCCAAACCGAAATGCTTTAGGTTACTTTGTAATGAACATTGATTAGTTATAATGGATCTTGATTAGTTGTAATAAACATTAATTAGGTTGTAATGGACATTAATTAGATAATAAATATTGATTATTGTATAAAAATACAAAAAAAAATTTTGTTTTTAGAGAAAATTGAACCGATTCACCATAATTTGAAGAAAAAAAACCGTTTTAACTGGAACTGAACCGAACCGAACCGAATATGGGGAAAAACCGAACCGAACTGCATTGGAGGAAAAACCAAACCGAACCGAACCGATTCTCCAACCGGTTTCGGTTTCGATTTTGGTAAAAAACCAAACCGAAAAACCAATTAACACTCTTACTTCCTGAGAGTAAGGTACCTCACGGGGGCGACTCCACTCCGTTAGTACTCCGTGAATAGTCCGGGGTCCAGCCAGGCCAACGACCCTCCCTGGAGGAGACAATCCATAAATAAACGATGGTATATGAAAAACCATTTCGTAATCATTTCTAAAACCTTTCAAACCCTTAAAAAGGTTCATGTCCGGTCCCCATGAACCGTCATGAAACCAGAAATCCATTTAGGGTCTCCGAACCCGAAATCACCTTCATAAACCATAAATAGGACCCATGCCCAATATCATAACCAATTTGGCCTCAAGCCCGATGTAAGAACCGTGTCTTGGAGGGAACGGTGAACGATCTCATATTCCTATGAGGGGGGAATGGTCTGGGAGGGGAATGGTGGTGTGCCTTAAAGGTGTAGACACACACCTATCTAGCGCAAGGCCTTCTAGGAGCTCACTGGCTTTGGATTCCGGGGGAACTCCAAAGTTAAGCTAGTGAAGGTTGGTGCAATCCCATGATGGGTGACCCATTGGGAAGTTGCACCGTGAGCTCCCGGGAACAAAACCCTGAGGGTGTGATGGTGCGCTGTGCCTAGAGGAGACAATATCAGGTTAGATAGAGTGGGCCGTTGCGCAACTCTGATCTAAACGAGGCCTTTTGGGGGCTCAATGGCTTGGGGTTCGGTTGGAACTCCAAACTTAAGCGAGTTGAGGCTGGTTCAATTTCATGATGGGTGACCCCCTAGGAAGTTAAACGGTGAGCTCCCGAAAACAAAACCTTGAGGGCAAGGGCAAGGAAGCCCAAAGCGGACAATATCGTGCTAGATAAGTTGGGTCCTGACATACGATCACGCAAAACAACTGGGCCTCAAGCTTGATCACGCAAACCAATTGGGCCTCAAGCCCGATTCGTAAACCAACTGGGCATTCGGCCCGATGCCTTATTAGATCAAATGGACTCAAAGTTTGATAGTTCGTAAATCAAATGGGTCTCATGCCCGATTCCATATTTCTAAATCCGAAATCAATTCACGAACCAATTGGGCCTCTGGCCCTATACCGTAACTAATTGGACTTCAAGTCTGGGGGTTTCCAAAAAAAATGGGTCTCATGCCCGAGTTTACCTTTTCAAATCCAAAACCATTTCATTAAACCATTATCAAAACCATAAGCATGTATAATCAGTGCAAAACCACAAACCTCGATATACGTGCAAATACGTAAATCACCTCAAAATACGTGTAATCCTACAAATCACCAATCCATAATCATCATGATAGAAATTGTAAGGACCCGTCCCGAAAATTAGGGTTAAGACAGTGATTAAGATGAGATTAGTGAGCTTAATCGGTGGTTAGTTGGTTCCGATAGGTCTGTTAGTGTAGAATGACGATTTTGGCCCTAGTTTGGGCAAAAAGTTGACTTTTAGTCGGGCGGTCAATTGGGTGTTGATCGATGACCGTGACATAGTTCGGGACGTCACGAGTCCGTAGACAGGTGGCACGCCCGATTCCGACATCCGTGGAGGAAGTTACGATGTTCGGAAGGTTGAGGGCATTACCGTAATTTGGTTAAAATAGGGGGAAAAGTTGACTTTTCATACGATCGGGTTTTGACAAGTTGACTGAAGACCGTTAGGTAGATCTCGTCTTCCTGAATTCAACGACAGGCGGCACGTGTTCATTGGACATAGGACGGGCAAGTTACGGGTCTAGAATGGCAGTGGCATAACCGTAATTTTTAACTCAAAGAGGGGCATTTTAGTCTTTTGGTGCATTGGGAATTGGGCCAATCTGATTAGGCCAAGTGTACAGGAGAGATGGGATATTTTGTGAGAGGGCTGAGGGGATGGTGACACGTGGTGTGTGTGTGTGTGTGTAGTGGCTTCTAGGGAGTGCACGGTGTGTGTGTATTAAAATTGTGCGGTGTGTGCAGCCGTGTTCGAAGAAGAGAGAAACAGAGTGAGGTATGAGAGGGAAATCGATCAGGTGAAGGGCGATGAGAGGTGCTATGTTTTGGTGAGTGAAAGTAGAGGTTGAGTGAGACCTGATGAGTAAGTTTGAGTAAGGGTTTCGTGTGAGGAAAATTGGTGTGAGAAGAGGGTGAGGTTACAGGAAACAAAAACAGAGAGGTGTTGAGGGACCTTGGTGGTGGTGTTGCCGTGTGTGGAGCAATTGGGCTCGAAGGGAGGCTAGGATGGCCCTGTGGACTCCAGGGAACACGGCGGCGAGCACGGCGGTAATCGACAGGCAGGTAATTTCTTTCACCCGTTTAATTGCCCTGTTTTGCCGTGAAGTTCAAATCATTAGTCGTGACGGTAGGGGCTGAGTCGAGGTATTTGGTGAGGTCTGGTGAGTTCAGTAGGGTCCTAGGTAGCTTCTGGTTGTGCAGCCGTGACGGGGGATTGTACGGCGGAGTCCAAAACGACGGGGAGTTCACTGTGTTCTCTGTTTTTCAGTTTAGGTTCAAACTTAAAGTCGTGGTTTTTGAGTACGAGTGGAGGGTTCTGGTAGGTGCTAAATGATACCTTAGGTCCTTAGGAACCTTTTTCTGTCGAAGCCATGAAGGGGAAGTGTGCGGGTGACCGGATTGAAAAATAGGGGTACGGGTGGCTTTTGTTTCGATCTTGAGACGTTGGTTGAGAGGTCGTGTTAGAGTGTTTGGAGTAGGGGACTGGATTACTGGGTAGAGGACGATGAGATTGGTGAAAAGAGGACGGAATATGGTGGACGGACGGCAGAGAACCGGCCACGCCGGTCTGGAACAGTGCACGGGTTCGAAGGTTGAAGATGAACAGTGCATGTGCAGGCGTGTGAGGCCCACGCGCAGCCACTTTGGGCGGTGCATGGAGGCGCGTGCGGCGGTTTCTGGGGAAAGGGTTAACAAGGTTTTTGGTCTAGATGTTGTAACGAGTCTATTGGACTAGGTTTCGGGTTAATCGAACGTCGATTCGAGTTAGTTCCGCGGGATCGAAGGTTTAGGGTCTCGGTTCGCTACGTTTAGGAATGTTAGTGATGTTCATTGGTGATTGTTGACAGGATCAGGAGTCCCCAAAGCGGACGAGGAACGTACGGGACGTACAGGACGCGAGTGACGTGCCTAGTATCTGTGAGTGGACCCCTTCTCTAAACTCGAGCATGCATAACTGTTTTTCTATAATTATTTTATGGTTTTACATGTGATTTCATGATTGTTGAATATGTGATGTTAGTTTTACGCAATTGCACGTTTTTCGAGAAAGTACGGTTTCAGCACGTTTTACGAGGATGCTTTGAATTCTGATTTTGATGCCATGATTTTGGGATTTCAAATGATAAGTGATTTAATGATTATAAATGGATTTGAAACATGATTTGACAATCAGGTTTTCGGTTTTAGAATCGAATTTCTAGAATCGAGATTTGGTTTTAAAGTTGAAAAGTGGATTTCCGGATTTGGGTTCGGAATGACGGTTCTGGATGCCGGAAGGGCTTCGGGCCAGTGATTTCGGATTCGGGTTTGGATATGGATTTAGAAATAGTTTTAAATGGTTTTGATTGGATTTTCTGGATCTAGTTATTGGGTTTAAAGACCCGGATTGTGATTGACGAGGGACGGGCCCGGATTAGGTTTAAAGACCCGGATTGAGTTTAAAGACTCGGGAGTTTAAAGACTCGGATATACGGATATTTCCCCCGTAGGCCTATTGAGTTTAAAGACTCGGGAGTTTAAAGACTCGGATATTATTGAGGCCTGGATTGAGTTTAAAGACTCGGATAGGTCCAGCAGGTTTGATCGGATAATGATTGCTTGATATGGTTTTATGATGCTTATGACGTGGTTTCTATAACTGTTTTTGTGATGATTCTGCAACTGTTTTTATGATGATCCTTATGTGATTTACCACTGGTTTCAGCTCATGGGTTATGCATTTGTGTTTTCAAAACGGAGGGCTAAAACCCTGGTTTGATTATAAAACGATTTTCGAAACTTTTATTCTTTATGGTCCACTCACACTTTCTGTTTTTAATTGCCCTCCAGGTCGTGGAGCTAGCGCGGGGGTTAGACGTTGAGGCAGCGTCGGAGGCGTAGAGTATTCGAGAGTGACCCCGGAGTGGTTTACACTTTCCCGTTGTGCGTGTACTCTGTTTATCGGTTTTTACGTTCCTTTGTTTAGTACTATGCTCTGTATAGTTTTGACTCTGGGTTGTATTACATTTCTCCTGCGTCTGACAGTGTATTTGTGGTGTGCGGTAAGGGTATTTTCGGTTTTTCATTCTGGGTTGTCAGACGGGAGCAAGATTTACCTCGGTTTTTGGGGTGGAACCGGGGTGGGTCCTGACAATTGGTATCAGAGCATAGGTTTGTCGGGTTTGTCGGGTTTGTCGGTTTGTGTTTGTTGTGAGGTTGTGTTTAGGTTGTCTGACTGATTCTATGCCTCTTTCAGCGTGCGGTTGACTATACCTCCGAGACGTGGACCCCCTCCACGACCTGAAGACGAAGCGGCGAGAGGGACAGAGAGTGTTATTTTCGAGCGAGCCCAGCGGCTCGGGGCTACGACGTTTAGTGGTGGGGCAGATCCTGAGGAAGCCCAGAGGTGGATTACGAGACTTGAACAGATTTTTGCAGTAATGCATTGCCCATCGGAGGATCGAATGTTACTAGCTACTTTCTTACTGGAAGGTGCGGCGTACGAGTGGTGGTATACCCTCAAGTTGTCTGGTTGGGATGTTCACACAGTGACCTGAGAGACGTTTAGGGAGCGGTTCCTAGATCAGTATTACCCTCGTTCTTTTCGAAATGCCAAGGAGGCTGAGTTTCTGCAACTCCAACAGGGGAGTATGAGTGTGGCTGAGTACGAACAGAAATTCCAGATGTTGTCTCGTTTTGCTCCTGCGTTGGTGGCTACTGAAGCTGAGAAGTGCCGTAGGTTTGAGTTGGGGCTGCGAGGTGAGATTCGAGCCATAGTGACGGCTGGATCGTTTGCTACCCTCCGAGAGTTGTCGGATGCTGCGGTGAGGGTTGAGGCTAGCTTGCCGGTACGTAGTCGGGAGCCACCTTTTTCTGGAAATTTGAGCCAGAGGACACCGAAGAGGGGTAACTACAGTGGATCATCGTTGGCGGGCGATGATCGTTTTGGCAGACCTGGGAGTTTCCAGAGTTCAGGGTTCCGTGGTTACCGAGCACAGTCGACTCCGCAAGCTAGTGCGACGTCTGTTGCATCTACAGGGAGACCGAGTCCGTCTGGTCGGGATGTGTGTTACTACTGTGGGGAGCGAGGTCACTTCCGACGTGAGTGTCCACTGTTACCACAGGAGGGTGGTGTAGGTCGAGGATCGGCGGAGCCTGGACGGAGCACAGCGTCAGCGTCAGGGACAGCAGGCACCAAAGGAGGTGGTGGTGCCACTAGTGGTGTGGGAGGCTGTAGTACAGCTTCAGGACCTCAGGCCCGAGTGTTTGCGATGACTCAGCAGGAGGCTCAGTCGGTACCGGGGGTTGTGACAGGTACGTTTGCTTTCTTGGGTAGGTTGTGTTGTACCTATTTTGTTGGATCTCGGGGTAGAGTTTAGGCTTTTCCCTAGGTAACCTGGAGTGACGAGGTTACAGCTTACGGTGAGTTCCGTTGAAGGATGACGGAAGGAATAGGAAAGGAGTGACTATAACTGATCGATAAGAGGTTATTGAAGAGAAGAGAACCCACAATCTAGGATTTACCTTTAGGACTTTGTAGATTTATTCTAACAAGGTGGTCGGAGCAGCAGTTGAGGGAGATGAAAGTGAAGTAGGGAGTCGGTAGGTAGAATTTCCCTTCTGGATTGTTTCTGGTTAGAGTAAGTCGGATAATGGTTGAGTTACCCTAGCATTCCCTACCGACCAGGAGACTGGGAGTCTGGGTTAGAACTTGGGTGGTTACCGGAAGGTGTAGGTGGTTGTTCGTGAGGATGTACTCTATGAATTCTATTAGGTACTCTGCCTGAGGTATTTTAAAATACCTTTGTTTTCTGTTCATAGAGTTTCCCTTGCGTACACCATAAAGTTCTAGTTGTACTGAGAGAGGGTTAGAAGTGTTGAACGGGTAGTGGGGGTGTTGTGAAATACCCAAGGTGGAGATGATAGATGGAAGTAACAGGAGTAGTTGTTGTTTGGGTAGGAGACCCAGGTGTTGGGAACGAGCTGTGGAATTTCGGGGATGAAATTCTTTTAAGGAGGGTAGGTTGTAAGGACCCGTCCCCGAAATTAGGGTTAAGACAATGATTAAGATGGGATTAGTGAGCTTAATTGGTGGTTAGTTGGTTCCGATAGGTCCGTTAGTGTAGAATGACGATTTTACCCCTAGTTTGGGCAAAAATTTGACTTTTAGTCAGGCGGTCAATTGGGTGTTGACCGATGACCGTGACATAGTTCGGGACGTCACGAGTCCGTAGACAGGTGGCGAGCCTGATTCCGACATCCGAGGAGGAAGTTATGATGTTCAGAAGGTTGAGGGCATTACCGTAATTTGGTTAAAATAGGAGGAAAAGTTGACTTTTCGTACGTCGGGTTTTGACAAGTTGATCGAGGATCGTTAGGTAGATCTCGTCGTCTTGAATTCAACGACAAGCGGCACGTGTTCATTGGACATAGGACGGGCAAGTTACGGGTCTAGAATGGCAGTGGCATAACCATAATTTTTAACTCAAAGAGGGGCATTTTGATCTTTTGGTACATTGGGAATTCGGCCAATCTGATAAGGCCAAGTGTACAGGAGAGATGGGATATTTTGTGAGAGGGCTGAGGGAATGGTGACACGTGGTGTGTGTGTAGTGGCTTCTAGGGAGTGCACGGTGTATGTGTTTTAAAATTGTGCGGTGTGTGCAGCCGTGTCCGAAGAAGAGAGAAACAGAGTGAGGTTTGAGAGGGAAATCGATTAGGTGAAGGGCGGTGTGAGGTGCTGTGTTTTGGTGAGTGAAAGTAGAGGTTGAGTGAGACCTGATGAGTGAATTTGAGTAAGGATTTCGTGTGAGGAAACTTTGTGTGAGAAGAGGGTGAGGTTACAGGAAACAAAAATAGAGAGGTGTTGAGGGACCTTGGTGGTGGTGTTGCCGTGTGTGGAGCAATTGGGCTCGAAGGGAGGCTAGGATGGCCCTGTGGACTCCAGGGAACGCGGCGGCGAGCACGGCGGCAATCAACAGGCAGGTAATTTCTTTCACCCGTTTAATTGCCCTGTTTTGCCGTGAAGTTCAAATCATTAGTCGTGACGGTAGGGGCTGAGTCAAGGTGTTTGGTGAGGTCTGGTGAGTTCAGTAGGATCCTAGGTAGCTTCTGGTTGTCCAGCCGTGACGGGGGATTGCACGGCGGAGTCCAAAACGACGGTGAGTTCACTGTGTTCTCTGTTTTTCAGTTTAGGTTCAAACTTAATGTCGTGGTTTTTGAGTACGAGTGGAGGGGTCTGGTAGGTGCTAAACGATTCCTTAGGTCCTTAGGAAACCTTTTGGTGTCGAAGCCGTGAAGGGGAAGTGTGCGGGTGACCGGATTGAAAAACAGGGGTACGGGTGGTTTTTGTTTCGATCTTGAGACGTTGGTTGAGAGGTCGTGTTGGAGTGTTTGGAGTAGGGGACTGGATTACTGGGTAGAGGACGATGAGATTGGTGAAAAGAGGAAGGAAAATGGTGGATGGACGGCGGAGAACCAGCCACGCCGGTCTGGAACAGTGCACAGGTTCGACGGTTGAAGATGAACAGTGCCTGTGCAGGCGCGTGAGGCCCACGTGCAGTGATTTCGGGCCAGTGATTTCGGATTCGGGTTTGGATATGGATTTAGAAATGGTTTTAAATGGTTTTGATTGGATTTTTTGGATCTGGTTATTGGGTTTAAAGACCCGGATTGTGATTGACGGGGGACGAGCCCAGATTGGGTTTAAAGACCCGGATTGAGTTTAAAGATTCGGGAGTTTAAAAACTCGGATATACTGATATTTCCCCCGTAGGCCTATTGAGTTTAAAGACTCGGGAGTTTAAAGACTCAGATATTATTGAGGCCTGGATTGAGTTTAAAGACTCGAGAGTTTAAAGACTCGGATAGGTCCAGCAGGTTTGATCGGATAATGATTGCTTGATATGTTTTTATCATGCTTATGACGTGGTTTCTATAACTGTTTTTGTGATGATTCTGCAACTGTTTTTATGACGATCCTTATGTGATTTACCACTGGTTTCAGCTCATGGGTTATGCATGTGTGTTTTCAAAACGGAAGGCTAAAACCCTGGTTTGGTTATAAAACGGTTTTTGAAACTTTTAGTCTTTATGGTGAACTCACACTTTCTGTTTTTAATTACCTTCCAGGTCGTGGAGCTAGCATAGGGGTTAGACGTTGACGCAGCGTCGGAGGCATAGAGTATCCGAGAGTGACCCCAGAGTGGTTTACACTTTCCTGTTGTGCGTGTACTCTGTTTATCGGTTTTTTCGTTCCTTTGTTTAGTACTATGCTCTGTATAGTTTTGACTCCGGGTTGTATCACATTTCTCCTGCGTCTGACAGTGTATTTGTGGTTTGCGGTAAGGGTATTTTTGGCTTTTCATTCTGGGTTGTCAGACGGGAGCAGGATTTACCTCGGTTTTCGGGGTGGAACCGGGGTGGGTCTTGACAGAGATCATGTCCATAAAACATATAAAACATTTATGCACGCATCATAGTTTAGAAATCAAGGTCCACTCACAGACCGTTCTAGTTGTTGCCTCGATATGCATGTCATAAGCCTCCCAGTGCTAATCACTGTCACCGGGACTTTCAAACCTGTCCAAATCATACTCAAAGGTTACTACTTACCTAAACAAGTCCATAACAAGAACCCTAAACTTTCCCGGAAATGTCAACGTATCCCAGATTCCATAACCAATTGGGACTCATGCGCGATATCATAACCAATTGGGCCTCAAGCTTGATCATGCAAACCAACTGGGCCTCAAGCCCGATTCGTAAACCAACTGGGCGTCCAGCCCAATTCCTTATTAAATAAAATGGACTCAAAAGTCCAATAATTCGTAAATCACATGGATCTCATGCCCGAATCCATATTTCTAAATCTGAAATCAATTCACGAACCAATTGTGCCTCTGGCCCTATAACGTAACTAATTGGACTTCAAGTCCGGGGGTTTCCAAAATAAATGGGTCTCGTGCCTGAGTTTACCTTTTCAAATCCAAAACCATTTCATTAAACCATTATCAAAACAATAAACGCGTATAATCAGTCCAAAACCACAAACCTAGATATACGTGCAAATACGTAAATTGCCTCGAAATACGTGTAATCATGTAAATCACCAATCCATAATCATCATGATAGAAATCATATCCATAAAACATATAAAACATTTATGCATGCATCATAGTTTAGAAATCAAAGTCCACTCACAGACCGTCCTAGTTGTTGCCTCGATATGCTGTCGTAAGCCTCCCCGTGTTAATCATTGTCACGGGGGCTCTCAAATCTGTCCAAATCATACTCAAAGGTTACTACTAACCTAAAAATGTCCATAACAAGAACCCTATAATTTCCCAAAAAAGTCAACATATCCCGAATTCCATAACCAATTGGGACTCATGCCCGATATCATTACCAATTGGGCCTCAAGCCCAATTCGTAAACCAACTGGGCGTCCGACCCAATGCCTTATTAAATCAAACGGAATCAAAGTCTGATAGTTCATAAATCAAATGGGTCTCATGCCCGATTCCATATTTCTAAATCTGAAATCAATTCACGAACCAATTGTGCCTCTAGCTCTATAACGTAACTAACTGGACATCAAGTCCGGGGGTTTCCAAAACAAATGGGTCTCGTGCCCTTGTTTACCTTTTCAAATCCAAAACCATTTCTTTAAACCATTATAAAAACCATAAGCACGTATAATCAGTGCAAAACCACAAACCTCGATATACGTGCAAATACGTAAATCGCCTCGAAATACATGTAATCATGTAAATCACCAATCCATAATCATCATGATATAAATCATATCCGTAAAACATACAAAACATTTATGCATGCATTATAGTTTAGAAATCAAGGTCCACTCACAGACCATCCTAGTTATTTCCTCGATATGTGTGTCGTAAGCCTCCCCGTGCTAATCACTGTCACCGGGACTCTCAAACCTGTCCAAATCATACTCCAAGGTTACTACTAACCTAAAAAATTCCATAACAAGAACCCTAAACTTTCCCGGAAAATTCAACGTATCCCGGATTCCATAACCAATTGGAACTCATGCCTGATATCATAACCAATTGGGCCTCAAGCTTGATCACGCAAACCAACTGGGCCTCAAGCCCGATTCGTAAACCAACTGGACGTCTAGCCCGATGCCTTATTAAATCAAATGGACTCAAAGTCTGATAGTTCGTAAATCTAATGGGTCTCATGCACGATTCCGTATTTCCAAATCTGAAATCAATTCACGAACAAATTGGGCCTCTGGCCCTATAACGTAACTAATTGGACTTCAAGTCCGGGGGTTTCCAAAAAAAATGGGTCTCGTGGCTGAGTTTACCTTTTCAAATCCAAAACCATTTCATTAAACCATTATCAAAACCATAAGCACGTATAATCAGTGCAAAACCACAAACCTCGATATACGTGTAAATACGTAAATCACCTCGAAATACGTGTAATCCTACAAATCACCAATCCATAATCATCATGATAGAAATCATATCCATAAAACATATAAAACATTTATGCATGCATCATAGTTTAGAAATTAAGGTCCACTCACAGACCGTTCTAGTTGTTGCCTCGATATGCGTGTCGTAAGCCTCCCCGTGCTAATCACTGTCACCGGGACTTTCAAACCTATCCAATCATACTCAAAGGTGACAACTTACCTAAAAAAGTCCATAACAAGAACCCTAAACTTTCCCGGAAAAGTCAACGTATCCCGGATTCCATAACCAATTGGGACTCATGCCCGATATCATAACCAATTGGGCCTCAAGCTTGATCATGCAAACCAACTGGGCCTCAAGCCCGATTAGTAAAACAACTGGGCGTCCGGGCCGATTCCTTATTAAATCAAATGGACTCAAAAGTCTGATAGTTCGTAAATCAAATGGGTCTCATGCCCGATTCCATATTTCTAAATCTGAAATCAATTCACGAACCAATTGGGCCTCTGGCACTATAACGTAACTAATTGGACTTCAAGTCCGGGAGTTTCCAAAACAAATGGGTCTCGTGCCTAAGTTTACCTTTTTCAAATCCAAAATCATTTCAGTAAACCATCATCAAAACCATAAACACGTATAATCAGTGCAAAACCACAAACCTCGATGTACGTGCAAATACGTAAATTGCCTCGAAATACGTGTAATCATGTAAATCACCAATCCATAATCATCATGATAGAAATCATATCCATAAAACATATAAAATATTTATGCATGCATCATAGTTTAGAAATCAAGGTCCACTCACAGACCGTCCTAGTTGTTGCCTCGATATGCTGTCGTAAGCCTCCCTGTGCTAATCGCTGTCACCGGGACTCTCAAATCTGTCCAAATTATACTCAAAGGTTACTACTAACCTAAAAATGTCCATAACAAGAACCCTAAACTTTCCCGAAATGGTCAACGTATCTCGCATTCCATAACCAATTAGGACTCATGCTCGATATCATAACCAATTGGGCCTCAAGCCCGATTCGTAAACCAACTGGGCGTCCAGCCCGATTCCTTATTAAATCAAATGGACTCAAAGTTCGATAGTTCGTAAATCAAATGGGTCTCATGCCCGATTCCATATTTCTAAATCTGAAATCAATTCACGAACCAATTGGGCCTCTAGCCCTATAACGTAACTAATTGGACTTCAAGTCTGGGGGTTTCCAAAACAAATGGGTCTCGTGGCCGAGTTTACCTTTTCAAATCCAAAACCATTTCATTAAACCATTATAAAAACCATAAGCACGTATAATGAGTGCAAAACCACAAACCTCGATATACGTGCAAATACGTAAATCGCCTCGAAATACATGTAATCATGTAAATCACCAATCCATAATCATCATGATATAAATCATGTCCATAAAACATATAAAACATTTATGCATGCATTATAGTTTAGAAATCAAGGTCCACTTCACAGACCATCCTAGTTATTTCCTCGATATGTGTGTCGTAAGCCTCCCCGTGCTAATCACTGTCACCGGGACTCTCAAACCTGTCCAAATCATACTCCAAGGTTACTACTAACCTAAAAAATTCCATAACAAGAACCCTAAACTTTCCTGGAAAAATCAACGTATCCTGGATTCCATAACCAATTGGGACTCATGCCGATATCATAACCAATTGGGCCTCAATCTTGATCACGCAAACCAACTGGGCCTCAAGCCCGATTCGTAAACCAACTGGGCGTCCGGCCCGATGCCTTATTAAATCAAATGGACTCAAAGTCCGATAGTTCGTAAATCAAATGGGTCTCATGCGTCATTCCATATTTCTAAATCCGAAATCAATTCACGAACCAAATGGGCCTCTGGCCCTATAACGTAACTAATTGGACTTCAAGTCCGGGGGTTTCCAAAACAAATGGGTCTCGTGCCCGAGTTTAACTTTTCAAATCCAAAACCATTTCATTAAACCATAATGAAAACCATAAGCACGTATAATCAGTGCAAAACCACAAACCTCGATATACGTGTAAATACGTAAATTGCCTCGAAATACGTGTAATCATGTAAATCACCAATCCATAATCATCATGATAGAAATCATATTCATAAAACATATAAAACATTTATGCATGCATAATAGTTTAGAAATCAAGATCCACTCACAGATCATCCTAGTTGCTGCCTCGATATGCGTGTCGTAAGCCTCCCCATTCTATTCACCATCACCAAGACTCTCAAACCTGTCCAAATCATACCCAAAGGTTACTGCTAACCTAAACAAGTCCATAAAAAGAACCTTAAACATTCTCGAAAAATTCAACGTATCCCGGACAAGTTTCCCGAGGTGAAAAACCTCACATTCACCAACTTAGTGATCTCTGATCGACCCAAAATCACGACTATTAGATCCTGATCGTCAAAAACTTTAAAATAACACTGGTCCCATCTCGAGTGTTGTTCACATGCGCCCCCACGTGCCTGGTCAACCCAAAGTCAACGCTGAAAAGTCAACCCCCAAAAGTCAACGCTAACGTCAATATGATGTCAGCACTGACAGCTGACAGTGCCACGTGTCAAGTCCTTATTGGTCCAGATCTGACATGTCAATCTTACAAGATGACGTCACTAGGATGATGTCAGCAGTCATCCCCGTCCTCTGTCGGGTTCTGCAATCGGGTCGCCGTGACCCGCGGCTTGGCCCGACTGGTTCTCCGCCGTCCGACCACCAAAATTCTTCCCGTTTCTTCCATTTTGATCGTCTAATCCTTCCTAAGAGATCCCTCAGCCCAGAAATTGAAAACAGAGGCTGGAAGTTACTTGTGATCGCAAGAACAGTACCCCTGAAATCCCCCCGTCGTTATCTGTCATTTCTGGCCACCATTTCCCTCGAATCCAAGCCCTGCGAACTCGTCTCAAACCCTAGGACACAATAGGATTGACCAGATCGATCAACACACAACAAAACACGAACTACCTATCACTCCTTAGAGTCTTTATTTTGTATCCACTTTGCAATTCACACATAGACTTGAATTTCTTGAACACAATGAATGCTTCATACTTATGCTTTAGAATGTAGACCCAACACATCCTAGAATAGTCATCTTTGAAGGTAATAAAGTACTTGTTACCTCTCATAGTTTCTGTTTGCATTGGTCCACACAGATTAGTGTGAATCAGCTCCAAAGGTAAAGTTGCCCTCCATGCTTTGTCTTGATCAATACTCTCCACATGATGCTTTCCTGATATGCACCCCTCACACACTTCCTGCTTTCCCACTTCTAGGATAGGTAGCCCCTGGACAATGCTTTGTGTTTGCAATTTATGCAAACTATGGTATTCAGATGACCAAACCGTCTGTGCCACAGTTCTGAACTTTCCTCAACTGTTGCCTTCTGAGCTACTGTCTAGATGCAATCCAAAGACAGTGGAAAACACCTGTTTCCCATCATTGGAACTGAAGCAACACAGTGCAGCATTTCATCACCCTTATAAATTTCTGCACTGTTATTTAGTATCCATGCTCCACCATTTGTCCAACACTTAATAAATTTGCGTCAAGTCCAGGAACAAGCATTACTTCGTTTATGACTCTGTCACCATTCTGTGTTTTGATCACCAATGAACCATGTCCAGTGGCTTGGACCAAATCACCAGTCCCCATTTTCACCTTAGCAGTAATGATCTTGTCTACATTGATCAGTAATGCCTCATGTGAGGTCATATGGTTGCTACAAGCACTGTCCACATACCATACCCCACTCCCCTCAGAAATTGTTGTTGAATTACAGGCATAGAACATCACTCCTTCCTTATTTTCCTCCTCCTGCTTTGCCATATTGACAACTTGTCTCACCATGCAGTTCTTGGAAATGTGGCCCAGTTTATTGCATTTAAAACACTTAGGTTTATTCTTAAGACAACATACACCATAATGAAGTTTTCCACAAATTTTGAAGGAGTCTTTAGAGTTAGTAGAGTTACCAAAAACAGGTTTAGGAATCTCAGTACCCTGATTGTTTTTTACAGAGTTGTAGATCTTGCCTTTCCAGCCTTTGTTTCCTTTGAAATTCTGTTTACCTCTTCCATAATGCTTGTGTGACCTGTCTTGTGCTCCTTGATTCACACTTAATGCAGAGAATGCCTTCTCTGTGTGAGTTTCTGAATGCATTTCCTCTAGTCATATGCTCGTATGGATGCTAGCAATGTTTGCACATTGACAGTGTCCAAATCCTTAGTTTCTTCAAGGATTGACATAATGGGATCATAGACTTTAGTGAGACTGATTAGGATCTTTTGCACCATTCTCCTTTCTGTCACTTCCTCACCATATGATCTCATTTGATCCACAATGGTGTACAGTCTAGATGTATAAACTGAGAAAGTCTCATCATCTCTCATTCTCACATACTCAAAATCCTTCCTGAGAGCTTGAAGTTTTACTGCCCTCACTTTCTCATCTCCTCTATATTCTCTTTTCAACAGATCCCAAGTATATTTTGCACTTTGTTCATTGGAGATTCTTGAGAAAATGGAGTCCACCACAACAGTTTCGATCATCCCAAGAGCACGAGCATCCCTTAAATAATCAGCTTTAGTTGGTCTTGCAACTTCTGGAGGTCTAACAGCTCCTGGATTTGCAGGTTCAGATGAAGATGCAACATCAGCAGGTATGTCTTCATTCAATCCCTTCTCCACATACTCCCATAGATCATGAGCTCTCAGAATTGTCCGCATTTTGATGCTCCAAAAGTCATAATTAGAACCATCGAATACTGGAACCGGTAGATCCCCACCCGCAGTAGCCATTCCTTTGCTTCTTAGCTAAGTTTACAATGTAATGAAAACTTCACACAACTTAACATCCCAATAAATCAGATCGATTCACTGCTCTGATACCATCTTGGCATTTGAAACAGGTGTGCTAACACGATTTCTTCCTCTGTTTTGCAGGGAAGCTTTCCCGATCAATTGAACAGTGCACCAATGGAACAGTGCACTGTGAATGGATTTGCTGAGATTGCTTGAGGTAATGATCCGATCCTTTTACACTGAATTGTTTGGGAGTAGTTTTAGGTATAGAGTGTATATAGGATGATAATTGATGGATTGTAATGATGTTTGTATGAAAGAAGAATGGAATGCACTGTGATGCACACCAACTGTGTTGTATAAATGCTTATGAGCAATTTTCCTTCATTTCAGAACTTTTCTCTGCTTTTTCTTTCTACTGATTCACTCACACTTCACACACACTCACTCACATCTATTCTAGCCGTGCTTACAATGCTAAAACAATTACAAAATAATGATGTGACTATGATGACATTCCTCCAATAGAAATTAGGCTAGACTAAGACCAATAGGAAGATGAAACTTGTTCATCTTGCTCCTCAAGTAAATTAATCTGTTACAAAATAGAATCCCACACTTCCCTTGAGTGCCACCTCACTCAAGTGATTGTAATTTGCTGCTTTCTTACACTTAGTGCAATCAGTTGATTGCATAGGAACTAACAGTTTCTGGTCCATTACGGGGAGGTGAGGGACAAGGAATGTGTTCGGGCTAGGGAACCTGGGCTGTTTAAAGACTCCTTAGTTATAATGAGTGATATACATGAGGGGCAAGGGCTACTGTCCTTATGCTTGTCGTAGGCTGCTTTCTTGGTCCAGCTCCATGGCGTGCCACCTTTGTGCATGACGGTGATGGTGGCTAGGTGTATATTTGGTTGTGTGGGTATGGTTTTGGAAGTGAACAAGGAGGAGGATGATGAATGTGTGGGTCGTTTCATTCGCATGAGGATCCGTTTGAATGTTAGAGAGCCTTTAATGAAAGGGTTGTGTGTCGAATTCCCTGAATTGGGTAATATCTGGATTGCTACCAGGAACGAGAATCTCTCAGCTCACTACACTAGTTGTGGACTAATTTATCATACAACACAACAATGTAAGGTCCCTAGGGTACTATTCGTGGTCTATCGAAGGAATCGAGTGAGGTTGTGGGGCTTTTTGCTGGATTGGATGCCACTGCATACCTACATAGGCGTAAATTGAGTGGTTATGGAAAGAGGAACGTTTGGCAGTATGGTGTCAAGATGAAGGATGTTGGACACGAAAGGAAAGGTGCATCCACGTTCTCTCAATTAGATGTGGTAGACTGGAGGTGTGAGACTTCGCAGCAGACTGGTCCGGGCGACATGGTGGTGGATGAGGCTATTGAACCTCCACTAGCAGCCCAAATCAGGGCGTCGCAGGGTAGGGATAACCAGAACTTCCTTGTTTTGGCGTCGTTGTTCGATGCAGGGCTTATTAGGCCTGGAGGGGTTATCCTTCCTCTAAGACCTCCAAGTCCTAGGTTGGAGAGTGAAGCTTCCATCGGGCAGGGCCTTGCTGTTAAGCTCAGTGCAGGGCCTGGCTGTTAAGCCCAATGTAGGGGAGAAAGGATTGGGAGACGGAAACAAAGTGAACTCGCTATTGGTAGATTGTGACATAAGCCAAGGGATATTGGCACAACGGGGCGAGGTATCTTTTAGGCGTGAACAGGGACCTCTGAAGCAGATGGGTTCAGCTTCTCGTGTGGTGGGCTAAAGGGGTGGACAGCCCAATTCTAAACGGTATTTCATGAAATTCAGGCAGCAGCCCATGGGATGTGTAGTAGCTGGTTCTAGCTTGGCCCAAAATGAGGTATTTTCTATACTTGACCATGTTGGTTGATGAGGATTTGGATGGTTGTACTAGGCATCGTAAATTAAATTTGGTTATGGACGATACTCAGGTGGTCAGGACCTCCCTAAATGGGTAATGAAGGGATGATGTGTCCACCTCGCACAAGGGGGTGTGAGTTCTTATGAGGATTCTTTGTTGGAATTTTTAAGGCATCAAGGGTGTCTTGACAGTTCAAAGCTTGGTGAACCAATGTAGGCTTTCCAGGTTTGATATTTTTATTTTATTAGAAATAAAAATAAAGTTCGAAGTTTGATTATTTGAAGCATAAACTTGATTTTGATTGCATGCTTGCTGTGGAGCCTAAAGGCCGTAGTGGTGGATTATGTATCTTTTGGAAATCCTTGGATTTTGTGGTTCTTATCAAGTATGGTGATTGTTTTTATTGAGATGCTTGTTCGTGATGGGAGTCCAAGTAAGATATGAATATTATATTCTATCTATGCTAGTAAAGATGCTTTTATCCGAGAGAAACAATGGGAATGCTTATAGGATCGTGTTAAGTGCTTTGGGGAGGCATGTTTGATGTTAGTGGACTTCAATTTCATCTTAAGATCTGATGAAAAACTTGGGGGCAATACCCGAACCGAGAATTGTTTGCAACATTTCAGAATTTTTGTGTCCTCTTGTAGATTCTTAGATCTGGGATATAGAGGGTACCCTTATAGCTGGAGGAACAATAGAGACATGGGCTATATCTAGGAGTGAATTGATCGAGGCTTTACAACTAATCAGTGGGTCCAATGGTATCTAGAGACTCAAGTTGAACATGTGGTAGCTGAAGGGTCTGACCATGTCATGCTGGCTCATAATACGGCCCCGAAGTTCAAACGAAGGCGACGAAAATTCATCTATGATCCGAGATGGGGACCTGATTAGGGGTGTATTGATGTTGTTAAGGAGGAGTGGGGTGCCATCTCCTTTTAAGGGTTTGGTACCTATTGAGCATAAATTAAATGAGGTGAGGTAGGGGCTTTTGACTTGGAGGAAGAAGTCCACTTCTAATGCTCAACTGCGCATTGGTGCACTTAGGGAGGACTTACGGGTTGCCCTTCAACATGTGTCATTTGAGGGGAATATAATTAAAGTAATTGAAACAGAGTTGAAGCAGGCCTTGTTTGATGAGAAGATCCATTGGAAGTTAAAATCCAGAAATAAGTGGCTGAATGAGGGAGACAAGAACACAAAGTTTTTTCGTGCGAAAACTATTAAGCGCGGGACCAAAATAGATTGTTGGGTATCCATGATAAATAGGGACGTTGGACTGAGGATCCTAACGAGATACGTACAACTGCAATAGTGACAAGACCCACCCCCAATCCCCCGGGATTCAAGACTAAATCCTGCAGGCGGTCCAACCTTCTAATTCGTTCATTTTTGAGCCGTTTTCAATTCTAATTGATCCTATAGTTTCCTCTTAGTGTTTCTTATTGTTCTACATGATCAAATCAAGCTTTTCCAATCCAAATCGTACCTCCCAAAATCGAAGAACATCCCTCAATGTTCCTCCTCTGTGTTCTTGCACCTCCGGCCGTCTCAGGCCTTCCTTCCAGGTTTAACAAGTTCCTAGAAACATCCAAAAACTTCCTTGATTAACCAATTCCACAGAAAACCAACAAAACGCGACTTGCCATTTTTAAATCGAAACATGGCCTTTTCGCGGGAAGTAACCTTACCGTCCATCTCCAACCTCGAATTCGAGTCCTTTGGGCTTGTCCCGTCATCCTTTCCATATTTTGTTCACAGGTCAGCAGCTCTTGATGAGGAGTTGAAGAGATTGGATTCAAAGCCACACTACCCCCATGTTTCCCATAGCTTGAGACCCACCATCCACGACGGTCCGCGGTGCAACACCACCACACTCCTCCGCCTCTATTTTCCCACTTCCTTTCTCCATTCACCAGTAACCATCACCTTCCTCAACAGAATTGGTTCTCACAATCAAATTATCACTCTGTTTCTCTGCTTTTCCCTTCACGGCCAAACCGTGCAAACCAAACTCTTTCTTTTAAAAAGAACCCATTAGGTCGGCTGAGAGGTTCTACAACCCTCTAGAGATGGGACAAGTGTCTCAATCTCATTAATCAATCATCCCAAGGCAGCCAAGTGGCCACTTATCACTGGACACAAATCCCAAGGCATCACAATGACCAAAATGCCCTTGCCTTCCAAAATTACCATTTTACCCCTCGTACCTTTAGACCCATAACTAATTCATCTGAAGTCCGATGATGATGTGTCGCCTGTCGTTGTACTCAGGGCATCGAGACCTTCATAACGGTTGTCAAATTACGTGAAAATTCCATGTCGTTTGAAAATTCCACAAATTGCCCCTTTTTAACCAAATGACCAAAGTACCCTCAAACTTCCGAACATCATAACTTTCTCCTCGAATGTCGGAATCGGACGCGCCACCTGTCTATGAACTCGTGACATCCCGAACTACGTCATGGTCATAAGTCAAAGTCCATTTGACCGTCCGAATGAAAAGTCAACATTTTTGCCCATTCGAGGGGTAAAATCGTCATTTCGCACCGTCCGTCCGTAAGCATCCAACTAATCACTGATTAACTTCACTAATCCGCCATTAACAACTAATCTAATCTCGGTTTCTAGGACGGGTCGTTTCAATCTACCCCCCTTAAAAGAATTTCATCCTCGAAATTCCGCATCTCGTACCTCCGTAACTTGTTGGGGGAAATCTAACTGAGCTCACACCTGGGTCTCCTACCCGGTGTCCATCTCCTGCCAATCCGACTTATCCTAACAGTGCCCAACTGTCACCATATCTCACCAAGTGAATCAAATTCAACCAACTTTTAGTTCATCGGGAGATCATCCCCAATCGCACTGGGGTCGTCACGAATCCATCTCGTTCCCGTGATATTTCCAATGTCACACCAGCCGATACTCACGGCTCAACTAGCACTAGGTATGCCACAAAACCACTGCTACCAAGTTCAACACTCCAGACTCCCTTCGAGTCGAGCGTACCTCGTTCCAACGTCCCCGTACCTCATGTGAGCCCACCGTCAACTAACAGAAATCTCAAGTACACCCATTCACAAGACAGCATTTACTGGTCTCGATGCTTCTATGCATCAAAATTCATACAAGGTTCCATACCATTTCCGTCAGCGATCCGCACCGACCTCATTGGAGTTACAATGTACTCGTCTATACCCCCAATTTAACCAATCGTCTCATCAGTGGTTCCCCTAACCACTAACACCGTCAACTTGTGGGAACACCATCCACGTCCCACACTACCCGTCTGCAACCGGACCCTATCACATCCCTCATATCGGAACTACGCCGATCATCCATCACTCCACAACATACCTCAGCACTAAGCCGATCACCAACACTTATACCAGAACATTACGCCGCACGTCCAATTACATCGACATGGTTCCGACCACTGCAGAGCCAGTACGTACACATTTCAAGTACATGCACCAATTACCACCAAACAAACGCAAAGACAACCCTATGAACTTTGAATAAAACGAAGATATTTTAAAATACCTCAACCACAGCTCGTAGAGTATATCCTCACGTACTTCCAACATCAACATACAATACGTCCACTAATCAACGACATCGGCATTAGCCATATTCTATTACACCCACAGTCCAACCAACCACATCGTACTGTACCCGTTCCCTCACAGTATTTCTCCAGGGCACACAAACATCCTTATAACCATACGGTTACCGCCTGACCACGAGTTAAACACCCTTCACTTTTGAAGCCCATTGGTCATATCTGTCCTCTAGGCTGAACTACATATCTTCCGGGGAAATCCAACTCCAATCTATTCCGAGTCTCCCGGTCGCATAGGTTTCCCGGCCAATATGACATCCAATCACATCTCAACTTACGTACATAGGGCAGACCCAGCACTAGATCTCTGTACACGTACGCGAGGGGGACCGCACACGTCCTACACAACCCAAAATGGTCAAGACATCCAGCTACTTCCATGCCTGCAAGACAGAGAAATCTTCTCATCTACATGTCGAACATATCCAACCTCTGTCTTATCATCTTATCCTCCTAATCCACTATACATCAATCCTGAGCCAGAAACGATCCAATCCTGATCCATTCACTCCTAAGTGGATCCCACGTCTCGTCCCTCGAATTAAATCAATCCAGAATACCACACGTCTAGATTGTGGGTTCTCTTCAATAACCTCATATCGATCAGTTATAGTTACTCCTTCTCAGCTTCCTTCCGTCATCCTACCACGGAACTCACAATGGTCCACAACTATGACATCACACTTCATCCTGTCTTAATCCAACTTAGCACAATCCCAAGATGTTCGCCTTACAGGCCACACTCGACGTCACCAAGTACTCTTCCTACTCCTGAACACATCCACAAGTGTCCACGATCAAGGGGGTTTTCGACTCCAAAAGTGCCACCACTAAATCTCCTAAATCGACACTCAACAACTAACACCAACTCGAAATCAACACATCTCATCGTCTAAACCACAACATCTCGTGATTCTGAGATTCCAATCACGGTACGTGATCCATAAGTATACCATCTCCGGACTAATTGTCCAAGCGTCACTTCCTCTACTACACGGAGGAAATCCTCAACTCTTACGGATCACAACCACGTGTCCGTAACTAACTCAACTCACCGACCAACTCACCTGTCAGTTCACACCGTGTATGCTCATCCAAAAGGATGTCAGTCATCACATCTCAACCTTTCCGAGGTTCTATTCCGGGTCACCAACTTTCGGGATCACAAACAACAATCACTTACCTCGGACTCCTCAGTCACTTCCATCGAAGTCGTTTGACATCACCCAAATGCCAACCTTGGCATGTGCCGACACAGTCTAACACACTCGACATCTCCAACACAATAGGATGAGTCCACGAAAACCAACCTCACTCACGGTCAACCTGGCCATACCAACCTAGCCTGCTCCAATACGAAACATAGGTCCACCGCGCTTCCGCTGCGCTACTCTGATCATCTAAAGGCATCCTGACCAATCGTCACGAAACATGACCTGCCCATGGTCATCACATTCCCCAGTTCTGTTCTAGTTCCTTCCAAACACCGGCACCTCACGCCTGGTCACAACCTCAACTCACGATGTGCCCATCCTACCGTTCACCAACATCCCAGCTCGTGGCACATCATTCTGATCTAGTGCTCATAGCACACCAGTCCCGAGCCTCTGCTCCTACCGAGCCAAAACCATCAATCGACGCTCGGTTCGGGGAAACTAACCTCCCTCGTAGTCCTATGATTTGAGTAAATCAATACTCAACCAAAATACCACCAACTCACTGCCTCAGCTGCACCTAGCAGCACCTTTCCAATCCAGCCGTAACTCGGCCCAACCATAACAACTACCTAACCACAAACCCCAGCCTCATAATTCCCAGACTAAGCACGTACTCGGGGGTTTCTCACAAAGGTACTTACAGTCCCAACTAGTCATCTCAAACCAGTCATACCAACAGGGTTCCTAAAATCATCGCCGTCATACAGATTATCGAGGCTCACGACCTTGACCAACTCACAACACCCTCTACTCGGGTCGTCACACCCGACTAAGACCATCCCTTATCGTAACTCTACACACCAACATCAACCAGTATTTATCGGTAGGGGGGAAATCCCCTAAATCTCAAAGTAGTTCCTAAACCCTGCCACTCGAGGCATCCGACTACTCGTAGCTGTACAAGTCCAAGCTTGATCAATCTGACCAAATGGTCACAAGTCCATACTTTCGTCATCCAATCACCAACCGGCCCAACATGCCACCGTCAACTGGCCTCCTCGGCTCGCGTATACCATCAGCTCAACAGGCTACTATTGGGCCCCACAAGCCGACCAACCTACTCAATTGTAGCTCACCAGGTACCATCCAGATTAATCTCGCTGGCATATCTACGACCCTATGGGCCAACCATTGAGCAAATCCAGCGCCAAATATGTTAACTGTTCTGACCCTAAGCCGACATACGTCATACGCTGCACCGCGTATCGAGCAACTATTACCTTCGCACTACCAACCACTGCTAACTAACCACTAGCAAACATACTGTCACTATCGCGTCCAGGTTGATGACGGGTTGTTCCGCGTCGAGACATCACATCCACAGTAGCATCACAACACCCAAGTCGACGAACCAACGACTCTGGGAACCAACCTTCGTACAGAGCGCACAAAACCTGCTATGATACCAATTTGACAGGACCCACCAACAATCCTCTGGGATTAAGGGCTAAATCATGCTCCCGTCTAACTTACGTATAACACGAAGGCTAAACCGACATCTTACCTCTATGTGACACGTAAGTTGGACAAGGATTCCCAACCAACTGGTCTAAAATTTCGGACTTCCCAGAGCGCGCAAACTCTACTGTGGATCGTGTATGTGATGTCTTCGTCTCTATCGACCAACAGCCTGCACCGTAACAACCTGGAGGGTATCGAAAACACAAAAGACTGTGAGTGGACAAAAATAAAATACAGGTTCAAAAACCTTTATCATAAAATACATTTACATTTATACCTTCCATTTAAAAACCAATGCTTGCTTATCAAACCATTCCATAAAACCATTCTATATTCAGGTGATTCAAACCATTTAAGAAAAACCGAACTCATTTTCTTTTTCTCAAATCTCGGGCCTCAGCCCAAAACCATAAAAATTCGTACATCCGGGTCATTACCCAAAACATCTGAAAACCATTATTAAAAACCATCATCAACAAATCTCAGTGAAATCCAAAACACATTTGAAACCACATTTTCATCCATCAAACCTACTGGATTTATCCGAGTCTTTAAACTCCCGATTCTTTAAACTCAATCCAGGCCTACGGGGGAAATATCAATATCCGAGTCTTTAAACTCAATCCGGGTCTTTAAACCCAATCCAGGTCCGCCCCCGTTATGTATCATATCCGGGTGTTTAAACCCAATAACCAGATCCAGCAAATCCAATCCAAAAACTATTTTCCATTTCTGAATCCGCAATCTCATCAGGATCCCGAATCCAAACCCAGTATCATATTCATCATCCATTTCCAAATTCGAGTCTGAAACCATCATTCCGTAAGCTAGCATCCGGAATAACCATTCTGAATCGAAACCCGAAAATCCACTTTCATGTTCTCAACCGAATCCAGAATCGTCATCTTGGAATCCGATTCTAAAACCCAAAAACACGTTTCTCAAAACCACTTTTCTGAACTGGGCTTCGAGCCCGAAATCACTTTTCCAAAATCCATTTCAAATCATTAAAATCAAATCATATTTCAAATACCAAAATCAAATCATTAAAACCACGTTTAAATCACAACATCAATCGTATTCTCGTAAAACGTGTAATTCCGTAAATATCTCAAAAACCGTACAAAACTGTAAACCATCAAGATCATAATCAAAAGCATAGAATCACATATAGAAAACATATAAAAACATATATGCATGCATCATAAGTTTGAAAGCAAATTCCACTCACAGACAATTTTGCCGCTGCCTCGATACACGCGCACTTATGCTTTCTCGGCTAATCCATTATCACCGGCTTTCCCGAACCTGTCCAAATCCAATAATAAGGTCACTAACTACTTTAATAAGCTTCTACTTAAGCCCCGTAAATTTCCCGAATTTTTAACTATTTTTAACCGAGGCCTAAAGCATTCGGACATCCTCAAACATATCGAGACGGTATCCGATCGACTCGAAATCAGTGCCAAAATGTTCGTTACATCGAATACTTTAAAAGTCATGTTGGAACATTCCCTAAACTCCCTTTCACGCGCCCCCACGCACGTCTGGAACCTCTTGCGCATGAAATCCACGCGCGTGAACAGTGTCGTCGTCAACCTCTGGTTCGAACCGGTCCGGCTCGACCGAACTGGCGCAAGCGGTCCAACCTTCTAATAAGTTTATTTTTGAGCCGTTTTCAATTCTAATTGATCCTATAGTTTCCTCTAAGAGTTTCTTATTGTTCTATATGATCAAATCATGAATTTCCAATCCAAACCGTACCTCCCAAAATCGAAGAACTTCCCTCAATGTTCCTCCTCTGTGTTCTTGCACCTCCGGACGTCTCAAGCCTTCCTTCTAGGTTTAACAAGTCCAAGAAACATCCAAAAACTTCCTTGATTAACCAATTCCATAGAAAACCAACAAAATGCGACTTGCCATTTTTAAATCGAAACAAGGCCTTTTTGCGGGAAGTAACCTTACCGTCCATCTCCAGCCTAGAATTCAAGTCCTTTGGGCTTGTCCCGTCATCCTTTCCATATTTTTTTCACAAGTCAAAAGCTCTTGATGAGGAGTTGAAGAGATTGGATTCAAAGCCACACTTCCCCCCTGTTTCTCATAGCTTGAGACCCACCGTCCACGACGGTCCGCGGTACAGCACCACCACACTCCTCTTCCTCTATTTTCCCACTTCCTTTCTCCATTCACCAGTAACCATCACCTTCCTCAACAGAATTGGTTCTCACAATCAAATTATCACTCTATTTCTCTGCTTTTCCCTTCACGGCCAAACTGTGCAAACCAAACTCTGTCTTTTAAAAACAACCCATTAGATCGGCTGAGAGGTTCTACAGCCCTCTAGAGATGGGACAAGTGTCCCAATCTCTTTAATTAATCATCCCAAGGCAGCCAAGTGGCCACTTATCACTGGGCACAAATCCCAAGGCATCACAATGACCAAAATGCTGTTGACTTCCAAAATTACCATTTTACCCCTCTTACCTTTAGACCCATAACTAATTCATCCGAAGTCTGATGATGATGTACCGCCTGTCGTTGTACTCAGGGCATCGAGACCTTCCTAACGGTCCTCGAATTACATGAAAATTTCAAGTCGTTTGAAAAGTCCACAAATTGCCCATTTTTAACCAAATTACCAAAGTACGCTCAAACTTCCGAACATCATAACTTTCTCCTCGAATGTTGGAATCGGACGTGCCACCTGTCTATGAACTAGTGATGTCTTGAACTACGTCATGGTCATCGGTCAAAGTCCATTTGACTGTCCAAACGAAAAGTCAACATTTTTGCCCATTCGAGAGGCAAAATCGTCATTTCGCACCGTCCGTCCGTAAGCATCCAACTAATCACCGATTAACTTTACTAATCCGCCATTAACAACTAATCTAATCTCAGTTTCTGGGACAGGTCTTTGCAAATAGACTATTTCTAGTCTATGTTTACGGGGTCCAACCCTTCAGATGTTGCCATGGTTAGTGACTGTTTCTTCTTGTGTTTCTTCTAGTGAAAATATTATGCTTAGCTGCCAGGTTAAGAATGAGGAGATTCGGCAGGTAATGTTATCTTTGCACCCCATAAAGTCACCAAGCTCTGATAGTTTCACTATTGCTTTTTTTCACAAACAATGAGGCATAATTAGTTAGGATGTGATTACTTTTGTCAAGCCTTTTTTGTTACGAGCCAGCTGGGAGGAAGATACAACCATACCAATATTGTGTTAATCCTGAAGGTACCTAATCCTACTCATATGACTCAGTTGAGACTGATAGCCTTATGTAATGTTGTGTATAAGATCATTTCCAAGATTATCACTAACTATTTGAAGAAGGTGTTGCAACGGGTGATTAGTCCCACCCACTCTGCTTTTTTTGAAGGCCGACAAATAACTGATAATATCTTGGTGATGCATGAGGTTTTACATTCTCTGAAAAAGAAATGAGGAATGGAGAGGGCATAAATGGTTTTGAAGCTGGACATGGCCAAGGCTTACGATATAGTGGAGTGGAATTTCCTACAGGTTGTGATGAGAAAGCTTGGCTTTGTGGAATGTTTTATTCAGTGGGTTATGGGATGTGTCACATCGGCTACTTATAGTGTTTTGATTAATGGTGAACCATCTGGTTTTATTCGACCCTCGCGGGGTATACGGCAAGGGGACCCACTTTCACCCTTTCTGTTTGTGATGTGTACTTAGGGTCTTACTGCCCTCATTCAGAAACGTGTAGATGAGGGTTTACTTCAGGGGAACCAGCTTGCTCCCACTGGCCCTAGTCTTACTCACCTCATTTATAAGGATGATTCGGTTTTTAAGGGTAAGGCCACTCATTCCGAGGCTTACTACATTAAGGAGGTTCTTAACATTTATGCTGTTGATTTTGGTCAACTTATCAATTTTGATAAAAGTACGGTATTATTTAGTGATGATGTCAATGTGGAGACTCAGGCTGCTTTGTCTGCTATTCTTGGGATTCAATGTTAGGGAGGTTTTGGCATGTATTTGGGTCTTATGGCAGACTTCGAATCTTCGAAAAAAGAAATTTTTTGAAGTGACTAGGAACCGGATTAAAAATAGTGTTCAAGGGTGGGTGGAACAGTTTCTCTCTCATGTGGGTAAGGAAGTACTTTTAAAATCTGTAGCTATGGCCATGCCTATATATTCTATGTCGTGCTTTCTGCTCCCTATTGCTGTGTGTCAAGATATTAGCAAAACTATGGTAGATTTTTGGTGGGGAAGCTCTGGCAGAAACACTGTGATTCATTGGGCCACCTGGGATAAACTCGACAGGTCTAAGCAATCGAGGGGACTGGGGTTCAAGCTGGGATTCGATGGCGGATAGGGGATGTTAATCAATTTAATACCCTGTTTGCTTCTTGGCACGTTTTATGTTTTTAAGCATGTTTTCATGATCATTTTATTCTGTTTTACCTTTTTGCACGTTTATCGAGGCGATTACGGGTTTTAGCACGTTTTCTGAGAAATGTTTTATTTATGATTTTCATGCCATGCTTTTGTTACTGATTTTATATGATGAGAGTGAATTTTGAAACATGATTTGACAAACAAGGTTTTCGGTTTTAGAATCGGAATTCGGAAACACGAAATTTGGTTTTAAAGTTGAAAAGTGGATTTCCGGATTTGGGTTCGGAATGACAGTTCTGCATGCAGGAATGGCGTCAGAGGAGTGGTTTCGGATTCGGGTTTGGATATAGACTTAGAAATGGTTTTCAAATGATTTAGATTGGATTTACTGGATCTGGTTATTGGGTTTAAAGACCCGGAGTATATATGATGGGGGCGGGCCCGGATTGAGTTTAAAGACTCGGATTACATTGAGGCCTGGTTTGAGTTTAAAGACTTGGATAAACCCAGCAGGTTTGATCAGGACATTACTATTGGTACATCTTGTTTTTGTGATACGCTTTTGGAATGCTTAATTACTGTTCATATCACTGTTTTCTAGTACTTAGTTAGGCATGCATGTTTTCTTTAAAACGGAGGGAAAATCCTGTTTTGTTTCATAACTTGTTTTCAGACATTTGTTTTTCTTTTACTCCACTCACGTTTTTCTGGTTTTAAATTACCCTCCAGGTCGTGGTGAAAGCGTCGGGGTGATCGTTGAGGTACGGACAGAGGCATAGAGCTTTGCAGCTTCTTCGTTGCGTGAATAGCCTAGTAGGACTTTTGTGCCTGTTTTGTATAATACTATGCTCTGTGTTACTGTTGTATTACATTTTCTCCCTGGTCTGATAGTTATACTTATGGTTTCTTGAGGTTGTTTTGGTACTTTAAGTGTGATTGTCAGACGGGAGCAGGGTTCGTCTCGGTTATCGAGGTGATAATCGGGGTGGGTCCTGTCAATTGGTATCAGAGCATAGGCTTGTCGGTTTGTGTCAGTGCGAGGTTGTGTTTAGGTCATTTTTACTGACTCTATGCCTCTTTTAGCGGACGATCGACCATGCCTCCGAGACGTGATCCCCATCCACGACCTACGGACGAAGTAGCGAGAGAAGCAGAGAGTGCTTCTATAGAGTGAGCTCAGCGTCTAGGGGCTACGACGTTGAGTGGTGGGGCAGACCCAGAGGAAGCCCATCAGTGGATCACCCGACTTGAGAGGATTTTCAGAGTGATGTGATGCCCTCCAGAGGATCGGGTGTTGTTGGCTCTTTTCTGTTGGACGGTGCAGCGTATGAGTGGTGGTATACGCTGGAGTTGTCAGGCTGGGATGCTCATACCGTGACTTGGGAGACTTTCTGGGAGCAGTTCTTGGATCAGTACTATCCCCGCTCTTACCGAGATGCCAAGGAGGCGGAGTTTCTTTAGCTGAAACAAGGGAACATGACAATAGCCGAGTATGAGTAGAGGTTCCAGATGTTGTCCCGTTTCGCTCCTGCATTTGTGGCTACCGAGGCTGAGAAGTGTCGTCGGTTTGAGTTGGGTCTATGAGGAGAGATTAGAGCCATTGTGACAGCCGGATCATTTGCTACCTTCAAAGAGCTATCAGACGCTGCAGTGAGAGTAGAGGCTAGTCTGCCTACCCGGCCACAGTACTCGGGCAGTGTACGACGTCGTGAGCATTCTTTTCCCGGAGCGTCGAGTTAGAGGACCCCAAAGAGGGGCAACTATAGTGGTACTTAATCAGCCGGTGGTGCCCGGTTTGGCAGACCAAGCAGTTTTCAGGGGTTTGGATTCCGAGGAGCTAGAGCACAGCCGACTCCGCAGACGAGTGAGACTTTTGTTGCTTCTACTGGGAGACAGAATGGTGGACCCGGTAGAGATGCATGTTACTACTGTGGAGAGCGAGGCTACTTTCGGCGTGAGTGCCCATTGTTACCCCAGGAGGGTGGAGCAGGCAGAGGTGCGGCAGAGCCCGGGCGGAGTACTGCTTCAGTGTCAGGGGCGGCAGGCCCTAGAGGTGGCGGTGGTGCCACGAGTAGTTCGAGAGGACGCGGTCGGTCATCAGGACCTCAGGCGCGAGTTTTTTCTATGACCCAGTAGAAGGCCAGATCAGCACCCGGAGTGGTGACAGGTACACTTACCATACTTGGCCATGCTGTTTATGCTTTGATAGATCCCAGGGCTACTCACTCTTTTATAGCCCGGAGTTGTAGTTTGGTTACAGAGAGAGAGGTGTCTACCTTGGATTGTGCCTTGGGGGTGAGTACGCCGACTGGGGAGGTGTTGGTGGTGACTCAGGTTCTGAGAGAGTGTCCGGTGTTGGTAGGGGAGGTTGAGTTAGTGGCAGACTTGTTACTGTTGGATCTACAGGATTTCGATGTTATTTTGGGTATGGACTGGTTAACTAAACATCATGCTTCTATCGAGTGTTTCGACAGGAGAGTGACCTTCCGGAGTCCAGGATTACCGGAGACCACATTCCAGGGCGATCAGCGTGCACTCCCTACGGGTGTTATTTCAGCATTGGAAGCTAGCAAGTTGTTGAGAAAAGGGTGCCAGGGTTACATAGCTCACGTAGTGGATACACGTTCTACACCAGTGAGAGCGGAGGACATACCAGTTGTGCGGGAGTTTCCCGACGTTTTTCCGGAGGAGTTGCTAGGATTGCCCCCTCACCGAGACATCGAGTTTACGATTGACCTTCTTCCAAGTACGGAGCCTATCTCTCAGACTCCTTATCGCATGGCACCTGCCGAATTGAGGGAACTAAAGGCACAACTACAAGAGTTGGTCGATACGGGATTTATTCGACCGAGTGTATCACCTTGGGGAGCGCCAGTATTGTTTGTCAGGAAAAAGGAGGGAGGTTTGAGATTGTGTATTGACTACAGACAGTTGAATAAGGTAACCATTAGGAACAAGCATCCCCTACCCCGGATTGATGACTTGTTCGACCAGTTGAAGGGAGCCCAGTACTTTTCGAAGATTGATCTTCGCTCTGGATATCATCAGCTACGAGTCAGAGAGGAGGACATACCTAAGACAGCCTTTCGGACTAGGTACGGCCACTATGAGTTTGTAGTAATGCCTTTTGGATTGACTAATGTCCCAGCAGCGTTTATGGATCTCATGAACCGAGTGTTCCGGTCATACTTGGATCGTTTTGTGATTGTGTTCATTGATGATATCTTGTTATATTCAAAGAGTGCGAAGGCGCACGAGAAACATTTGAGGGTAGTGCTTAACACCTTGAGAGAGCATCAGTTGTATGCGAAGTTGAGTAAGTGCAGTTTTGGTTGACCAGTGTTGGTTTTCTGGGGCATGTGATTTCAGCCGAGGGCATCAGAGTGGATCCTCAGAAGGTTGAGGCGGTAGCGAACTGGGAACAGTCCAAGACGATGACGGAGGTCAGGAGCTTTTTGGGATTAGTAGGCTATTACCGGCGTTTCATTGAGGGTTTTTTCATTCTTGTTGCTCCGTTGACACAGCTGACTCGGAAGGGAGTCCGGTTTGACTGGGACAAGAACTGTGAGCAGAGTTTCCAGGAGCTTAAAAGGTGGTTGACATTTGCTTCTGTGTTAGCCCTTCCAGACGATAGTGGGGAGTTTGAGGTTTACAGTGATGCTTCTTTGCAGGGTTTGGGCTGTGTGTTGATGCAGCATGGACAGGTGATTGCCTACGCTTCCCGACAGTTGAAACCTCATGAGATGAATTACCCTACTCATGACTTGGAGCTTGTGGCAGTAGTTCATGCATTGAAGATTTGGCGACATAATTTGTACGTCGAGAGGTGCAGGATCTTCACGGACCACCAGAGCTTGAAGTATCTATTTACTCAGAAAGAGCTGAATTTGAGACAGCGTCGTTGGTTAGAGCTGCTTAAGGACTATGACTGTACTATCGAGTATCACCCAGGAAAGGCTAATGTGGTAGCCTATGCTTTGAGCAGGAAGTCATCTAGTTCTTTTTCGCATTTGAGGACAGTCCGGTTGCCTTTGTTGGTTGAACTCCGCAGGATTGGAGTAGATTTGACTGTGGATAGCCAGGGAGCGCTACTAGCGAGTTTCACGTACGACCTGTTTTGGTTGATCAGGTTATTGATGCTCAGTTTGAGGACTCCATTTTGGGCATCATTCGGATTGAGGTCAAGGCTGGAGAAAGACAGGACTTTGGGATTCGTGAGGATGGAGCCTTGGTTAAGGATGGACTATTGTGTGTACCTGAGGACGAATCACTGAAGAAAACGATACTTGATAAGGCTCACTGTTCAGCCTATGTGATGCATCCTGGAGGGACCAAGATGTATCGTACACTTCGGGAGAATTACTAGTGGTCAGGTATGAAACGGGAGATTGTTGAGTATGTCAGTAGATGCTTGATTTGTCAACAGGTGAAAGCTGAGCGGCAGAGACCCTACGGTGCAATGCAACCCTTGCCGATCCCAGAGTGGAAATGGGATCACTTGACACACGAAGGGACATGATGGTGTGTGGGTGATTGTGGAACGACTCACGAAGTCTACTCATTTCTTGCCAGTACGGGAGAACTTCCGGATGACACAGTTTGCACAGTTGTTTATTGATGAGATTGTCCAGTTGCATGGGACTCCAGAGTCGATAGTCTCCGACAGAGATCCGAGGTTTACATCCCGGTTTTGGCAGAGCCTACAGGAAGCGTTTGGGACGAAGCTACATTTCAGTACTACCTTCCATCCTCAGACCGATGGACAGTCTGAGCGGACCATCCAGATTCTAGAGGATATGATGCAAGCTTGTGTCTTACAGTTCCAGGGCACTTGGGAGTCACATTTAGCTTTGATGGAGTTCGACTACAATAACAGTTATCAGGCAAGTATTGGGATGTCTCCTTATGAGGCTTTGTATGGGCGACAGTGTAGGACTCCGTTGTGTTGGACCGAGGTTGGTGAGAGGAGACTGACAACTTCCGAGCTGGTAAACCTTACCCAGGAAAAGGTTGCACTGATCAGAGACAGACTTAAAGCAGCTCAGGACCGACAAAAGAGCTATGTCGACCGTAGGATCAGAGATCTGGAGTTTGAGGTAGGAGACTGGGTTTTCTTGAAACTATCTCCTTGGAAGGGAATCGTGCGGTTTGGCAGGAGAGGGAAGTTAAGTCCTCGTTACATTGGACCTTATGAGATCTTGGAGCGGATTGGTCCTGTTGCTTATCGGTTGGCCTTACCAGTGGACTTGGCAAAGGTACATAATGTCTTTAATGTATCTATGCTTCGGAAGTATATTCGGGATGACTCTCATATTTTGGAGGCGCAACCTGTTGAGCTTAGAGAAGATTTGAGCTTTGAAGAGCAGCCTGTAGCGATTCTGGATCGGAAGGATAAGGTCTTACGGAGGAAGACGGTACCCTTGGTTAAGGTTTTGTGGAGAAATCATTAGGTGGAAGAAGCTACATGGGAACTAGAAGCCTTAATGCGGGAACAGTACCCTTATTTATTTCACTGAATTTCGGGGGCGAAATTCTTTTAAGGGGGGTAGATTGTAACAACCCGTACTTTCAAGAAGGGTACAAATGTAATTTTGTAAAATATTTGTATAAAAAGGACGATTTTGCCCTTGTGAATAGTGTGAAAAAAGTTTACTTTTTGCTTTGTAGGTTGAATGAGCATTGACCATTGACCGTGACGTAGTTTAGGACGTCACGAGTCCGTAGACAAGTGGCACGTCCGATTTGGACAATCGGAGAAAAAGTTATGGTGTTCGGAAGGTTAAGGGTGTTACCATAATTTTGGATAAATAGAGGAAAATGTTGACTTTTTGCTGGACTATTAGTTTTCACGTAGACCGAGGACCATTAGATAGGTCTCGACATCTTGAGTACAACCACAGGCGGCACGCTATCATCGGACGTCGGACGGTAAAGTTATGGGCCTAGGAAGTTAAAGGGCAAAATGGTAAGTTTGGACCTAGGGGCATTTTAGTCTTTTCACCATTGCGCCAATCAGATAAGGCCATCTGGGAGAGTGTGAATGGATATTTAATTTTCTGTCCAGGGAGAGTTGGACACGTGGTGGAGACCTAGAGGATTCTAGGAAAGTTATTGTGTGCACGGTTATAACTTGCACACGTTCAAACACTGTACAATCGTCCAATTTTGCAAAACAGAGAGTGAGACAGTGAGGATTCCTGATCGATTCTGTGTGTGTGTGTGTGAAGCCTTGTGAACTGGTGAGAGTGACAGAGAGAAAGGAGAAGCTGGGGAGTGGATTGTGAGTGGAAATCGTGCAAGGACCAACGGTGGGAGTGAGGTGTGAGTTTTCAGGCAAAACAGAGAGGGTCGATGTAGTGGTGCGGCCACAGACGATCATTTTCATCCAATCAAGTTCGAAGGAAGGCTAGGACGACTGAGGACAACTCTGTGGACGCAGAGGATCACAGCGGCGAGTACGGCGGAGGTGAGAAAGACGGTAAGCCCATGTTTCCCCTGTTTTTCCCATTTTGTTCAATTCGAAAGTCGTGGCTTTTGGGGCTGAGTCGAGGGATTCTGTGAGTTTTGTGAGACTCAGTAGGTCCCTAGGAGTCATTTAAACTCGAAGCCGTGCAGGGGGATTGCTTGGTTGGCCGGGAACCGAAACAGAGGTTTCGGGCAGTTTTGGTTCGAGCTTGGGGACGACGGTTTAGAGGCTGTACTTTCTAGATTTTAGGATTGGAAATGGTTGCTGGGAAAGGGACGAACCTAATGGGATTGAAAGGACTGGATTTGAGTAGGAAATGAGGGAAAACCGGTCACGCCGGTTCGGTACAGTTGAACCGGCTGGCCAGAGGTTGAAGATGACCCTGTAGTAGGCGCGTGAAGCCTTTGGGCGGCGCGTGCAGCAGAGTCTGGGGAAACTTCCAATATGGTTTTCACTCTAATCGATGTAACGAACATTTTAGGACAAGTTTCGTGTCGATCGGACACCGGGTTAGGTTTGTTCGAGGATTCGAAGGTTTAGGGTTATCGTTTAAATTAGGTTTAAAATTCCGAAAAATTGGGGAAAATAGGATAAGCCTTAATGAAGTGTTTGTGACCCGATTTTGTGACTTTTGACAGGACGGGACACTCCCGAGACGGTTGAGGAGCGTACGGAGCGTGATTGACGCGTACGAACTTGTGAGTGGACTCCTTTTCTTTTAACGAGCATGCCTAACTGTTTTTCTCTACATGTTTTTATGTTTTTAAGCATGTTTTCATGATCATTTTATTCTGTTTTACCTGTTTGTACGTTTATCGAGGCGATTACGGGGTTTAGCACGTTTTCTGAGAAATGTTTTATTTATGATTTTCATGCCATGCTTTTGTTACTGATTTTATATGATGAGAGTGAATTTTGAAACATGATTTGACAAACAAGGTTTTTGGTTTTAGAATCGGATTTCGGAAACAAGAAATTTGGTTTTAAAGTTGAAAAGTGGATTTCCGGATTTGGGTTCGGAATGACGGTTCTGCATGCCGGAATGGCGTTAGACCAGTGGTTTCGGATTTGGGTTTGGATATGGACTTAGAAATGGTTTTCAAATGATTTAGATTGGATTTGCTCGATCTGGTTATTGGGTTTAAAGACCCGGAGTATATATGATGGGGGCGGGCCCAGATTGAGTTTAAAGACTCGGGAGTTTAATTACTTGGGGCCTTTTGATAATTTTGGCACTAGGGGTATTTTGGTAATTTCACAAGTGAAGATATTTTGGCATGGTGACAAGTAACCATCCTTATCTCTTTCCCTCCCTTATCCCGTGTGTGTGTGTGTGCACCGACCTGGCACGAATATATGTATGGTTTTGGGGTGCGGGTGTACGTTTAAAAATCAAAACCCATGACCAAACCGTGAGGGGAAGGAAGAGAGAAAACGGAAGGAAAACATAGGAGAAGAGAAGAAGAAGAAAAACAAAGAAAAAGGTAAAGGGAAGAGATGGAGGAACTGGGAAATTTCCAAACCCGGAAACCTAATACACGACCCATAGAATTGGTTTTCAAGTTTTGACGTTGTAAGCTTTCCACTAAGGATATTAAGGGACTTCCAGGACTCACACGAGCAAAGCCTGGCCAAATTTGGATGTCATTAACGCGGCAAAGCGGCGGAAACGACATTCAAATCATGCCCGAGACTCAAAGATGAGTGTCTTTGATTTCTAGCATTACTTACCTGATTTTAAGATCATATAACCTTTTATGGGTTTGTGTAGATATGGTTGGACGTTTAAATAGTAGGAAGCAAACGAGAAAAGTTTGGATTGAGTTGGGGTCGTTCAGGTAGGGTCCAACATGTAGACCCGTGGGAGGTAAAGGATAATCTGTAACGACCCGTCCCGAATTCCGGGATTAGTTTAGTGACTAATCTTGATTAGCGAGGTTGAACGGTGGTTAGTAGGGCGGAATCGGACAAAATGTGCAAAATGACCGTTTTGCCCCTAGTCGTGGGCAAAATGTTGACTTTTTGTTCGGGCGGTCAAATGGACTTTGACCGATGACCGTGACGTAGTTTGGGACGTCACGAGTTCATAGACAGGTGGCACGTTCGATTCCGACATTCGTAGAGAAAGTTATGGTGTTCAGAAGTTGCGGGGCATTTTGGTAATTTGGCTTATTAGGGGCCAAATGTTGACTTTTGATCGGGAGGTCCGATGGGCGAGGGCCAAGGACCGTTACGTAGGTATCGTCGATACGAATCCAACGACAGGCGGCATGCCGAAATCGGAGATCCGACGACGACGTTATGGTCAAGGAAACGAACTAACGAACCGAGGCCGGGATTAAAATAATAATATAATAATGAATAGTGACTGTTGACCCTACACACCTGGATGAGTGACAAGTGTCACCCATCCCTTATTTCCAGCTCCTTGTTTCCCTCCAAACATCATCATTACTACATCATCATCATCTAATCCACCATTTCCCCTAATTTTCTCCTCTTTGTTCCTAAACCGTGCACAAAATGTGGGATTCGGATTAGGGAGAATTGGCTCCCTTCTTCTGCTGTTCTTGTGAGAAAATGGGAGACTAAGATGAGGGAATTAACGGGGAAACACGAGGGGTTGTGAGAGTGTTGAATTTTGGATTTTTGATTTCGGGAAAATGAGAGGGAAAATTCGAATACTGAGTGTTGGCCGTGAGGATCGCAATTGACCTTACAATCAGCTTCCTGGGATCACGACGATCAGTTTTGTCGAAGGAACGAAGGGATTTGGCCACCAATTGGCTTTGATCACACTTGGTGACAGAGGAGGAATTTCGAAGTTGAGTCGTGGAATTGGAGGCTTCGTTGGATGAAATTGAGGTGGGGAAACTGCTTCCCATGATCCCACGATGCTTCTGGGTTCATCAATTGAAGGAAAACGTTGGAGAATGGCAGAACTCCATTGTTGAACAGTGACGGTGCTCGAGCTTGAGTCGTGACGATTGAGCACAGGTTTGATGCAATTGATGTGGGGGAATTGTTCCTCATGGTCCATTGATGCTTCTGGAATCATCAATTGGATGAAAACTGCAGCAATTGAGGGAATTCCATGAACGCACAGTAACTTGGGTGTTCTTCGTGTTCATCGTGGAATCGATGGAATTTGGGTAAGTTATCGTGTAATTGATGTTACAGACTTATAATTGGACTTAAAACGAAGCTAATGGAATGATCAATTGAAGGAATTAGGATCGAATTGACAGGATTGGAACCGGGTTGTGTCGCGGGTGAATTGGACCCGTTTACCAGACAAACGGGTTGGGCTGGTGACACTGTAGCAGGCGCGTGAGTTTCACGCGCAGCCACTCACGGGGCGCGTGACGGCGCGTGGGCACGAATCTCGAGGTGAGGTCAACATGACTTCTGTCCTATCTAATGTAACGGACATTTTGGAATTGGTTTCGTGTCGATCGGACACCGTCTCGATATTGTTCGAGATATCCGAAGGTTTTAAATTAAGTTTAAAAATAAGTAAAAATTCGGGAAAATTACGGGACTTTGATAGGATGTTAATGATGAGGTTAGTAACCCTCTAATGTGATTTGGACAGGATTGGGAGTCCCGGTGATAGTGGTGTGGCCCGGGAGGGCCGGTGGCACGCGTATCGAGGCATACCGTTAAAACGGTCTGTGAGTGGACTTTGGTTTTATAAATTCTATGCATGCTTAAATGTTTTATATGGATTATGGTTGTGATTGTATGATGTTGGTTTGGTTGTTGGTAAATTGTACGGTTTCACGTATTTCGAGGCGATTTATGTGCTTGCACGTAAATCGAGGTTTTCCGGTTTTACATGGATTTTCCATATTTATGACTTGGATATAATATGATGAAATAGTTTTGAAATTGGAAATATAAACTCGGGCTTGAGGCCCAATTATGTTGGAAATTTCGGACTTGGAGTCCATTTGAATATCGGGCCGGGGGCCCAGTTGGTTAATGAAATCGGGCCAGGGGCCCAGTTGGTATGAAATCGGGCTGAGACCCATTTGAGTTATGTTATCGGGCCAGGGGCCCAGTTGATTTACGAATTAGGGCCATGGGCCCAGTTGGTTTATAAGTCGGGCTGCGGGCCCAGTTGGTTTACAAATCGGGCCGTGGGCCCAGTGGTTTATAAAATCGGGCATGAGGCCCAGTTGGATAATAAATGTGATTTCGGGTCAGGGACCCTATATTTTATAATGGTGATTTTGGGTCAAGGACCCTAAATGGAATTATGTGGTTTTATGGAAATTTCGGGCAGGGCCCAATGGTAATAATGTGATAAAAGGATTAAATAAAACTGTTTTCCATATACCATCTGGATACAAGGATATATGATGGTCTCCTCCAGATGTCTGGGACACTGGGGAAGTCACGGTGCATTGCCTGCGAGGGATCATTATACGGAGCAGCCGGACCGTATGATGACTCAGGAGCAGGATTGCTATGATTGACGTCAGGGACGTCAGACATCAGGGATGTCAGATATATGGACCCGGAGAGACCCCGGGCAGCACGCGTAGCTTATGAAACCGTGAGATATGACGTCAGGGACGTCTAGCGTCTGGGACGCTAAGCATCTGGGATGCTGGTGATGGTAATGGTAAAATATGAATTAATGAATAAAATGACTTATTGGTTGGATATGTGTTATGTGGTAAAAATGGATTATTGGTTATGGAATGGTATGTAGGGTCGGGGACCCTAAATGGTTTTGGATTTTTGAATTGATGTTCATTTATGGTCGTGGGTGGTGACCCACATGGTTTTAATATGTATGGTGGTGGTATTCCACAGTTTTGGGCTGAGTTCCCACACTTGGTTTTTGGTTAACGGTTTTTGGGCTAAGGCCCTAAGGGCTCGGTTGAGCAAACGTTTTGGTTACTGGTTTTTGTGGCATGCATACGTTTTTATTGGAGGGCATAAATGTCTTATAAATGTATTTGGTAAACTTATTGGTTTTTGTCCACTCACAGCTTTTGGTTTTAATGCCCTTCAGGTTGATCACGGATACGATTGCAGCAGAGACTGGGACATTGCACACCTCCTCCATCGATCCTTGCGCACTCTGGATGCCCCGTTTGGGCAGTGGCTCTTGGTTATCCCTTGTCTAACACCCCTTGTTGGACGGGAGCAGGGCACATTCCACGGTAATCCCGGGGGGATTGGGATGGGTCCTGTCAACTTGGTATCAGAGCACGGTTGCTCTTTTGTGTGCGCAGGTCGAGGGTGTGATGTCTCTTTGGGCTGCAATTCGTTATCAACCTGGTAGATAGTTTTTGGGTTTGGATAGTGGATGGAGTGTGATTGGCCCGATACGCCGTGCATTAATGTGATTCGACCCAAGTGGGGTTGATTGTGATGAACTGGTATTGTGGGACCGTCGGTTCGGTCATGTGATATTGGATTGTTGTGCTGCTAGGTGCAGCCAGGTTCGGGGAACCTCATGTGAGTAATGGTCTAAAATGTGAACCCTTGTGGTGGTTTCTAGTGTGAGGGATGTTGGTTCATCGGAGTTGGCCGATGACCTAGTGGTGGAACCCACGTTGATGGGATGGTAGGATTGGATTTGACGTCTATTCGATGTCAGGACTGCGGGGTCGGTCAGGTTGTGGATTTTATATTACGGGAAGTGGTTGGGTTCGGTTGAACCATAGGGTGTGATTGTGGAACCCTAGTATTAAAAAGGTAAACCTTAATTGTGATTAGCGGGTGAGAACTTGTGCTGCGACGAGTGGCTGAGGTTATGGATGACCATGTGGATGACTCTGGTGAGTCTAGGCAGAACTATGGGATCCGATTTACGGATAGGGTTCGGAGATAAATTATGGAATCCCGTGCTGGATCGGGTATTAGTGTGAGGTATGGATGCGGATCTCGATAGCAATGACAGTTAGTCGGAAGTCATATGGAGATGACTGGCTATCGAGGGTAATCAGTGTGGTCATAATACTTGGGGATCAGGGGACGTTCGGGGAACGTTCATTTTCCTGATGTGGATTGTCAGATTAGTGGTACCCATAGTCGTGAGGTACGGGATCGTCGTTCGGTATGAACGGAGATCCAGGGTTGTCGTATTTGCACACGGTGTGCAAGTATGGATGTTTGCGGGTTGGTACTTTTGTGCTGATGCTAGTATGGATGCCTGTGTGCTGATACTAGTGTTGTTGATAGTATGTTGGTGCTGGTACTAGCGCTGGTGCTAGTGTCGGTGATGGTGTTGACGATGAGCCACAAGTTGGGGTTGACTCCGTCATGATGAACATATGTTCGGTCTTTGAGATTCGGTAGTGGTTGAGTGATGGACTGGATGGGATCCAGTTAAGATTGTGTTGTGTTGGGATAAGTCCCAATGGTGGTGAGATAACCAGTAAGGAGTGGATTAAAAAGGTATAATTGAGAACTTGGGAAACCGAGTGTTGAACCTGTAAAGGTCGGGATGTGCGAACGGAACAATAACGGATTGATTGTGGACACGGGGTTGTCCAAGTGAATTGAGGAGGTAGGAAGTCTAGTGGTTAGACTTGACGTCTTGTTGGGAGCATGTCTGTTTCCAACATGGTTGGAACCTTAGTGTCGAGGAGAGTTGTAATTGGGGAACGAGAGTGGTGTTCGTTTTTGGTGATTGGTATTCCGAAGTCATTGGGGTTGACTTCTTGTTTTCTGCCCTGGCAGACGTTGAGTGTAGTTACCAGTACGTTGAGCGTGTATTGGTTGGTGGGCCCATGTGTATTTGTGGGTCATTAGGAGGAGCTACGTATTTGAAATTAGGTAAACGAGATTTTTCATTTTCTGCTTGGTGGCAAACGATGTGGTGTCACATGGCGTGGTGAGTGCAGTGAGTTTTGTTGCGTCCACGTAGGATGAGTTTTGACGTCATCATTTTGGATCATCCTTGGTTTTCCTAGGTGGAAAGACAAGGATCGATACAAACTTGGGTATGTGAGTCGTAAATGACGAGATTGAACTTCTTTTCGAAGTGGGGCCCGTATGGTATTCTACTCGGGTGAGTAGGTTTTCAAGGTAGTTGAATTTTGTCAACCTTAGACGTGTGGAGGATGGATTAGCTTCCCTATGAAGTCAATCAAGTGTTTTGAGCGGGTAACCGATAGGTTCGATTTTGGTGTGTCTTGGTAAATGTGAACGAGATTTCGGGATTTGGAATCGAATTTCTGGGTGACGATTCAGGATTCGATTTTGGAACTTGAAAGTATATTTCTGGATTTGGGTACGGAATGATTATTCCAAATGCTAGCTTACGGAATAATGATTTCGGATTCGGATTTGGATATGAATTAAAATGGGATATCTGGGTTTGGATCCGGGATTTCTTACGAAGTTGCGGATTCAGATTCGGAAGTGGAACTAGATGTTGGGTGGAGTTTCGATTTGTCTCATGCTGGATTGGGCAAATGTACTCCATTATTGGAACGCGTTCGGCTATGACCTAGGTGGTTGTAGTCTGGTTATTAGATAGATGTGTGTACTTCGTACATGGTTCGAGGTACAATACCTTGTAGACTTGTGATGTCTAGTTACGGTATACGGGATATACCCGAGGTGTGTCGGTAAGCGTGTTGGTAGCCGGATTAGTTCCGATACCCTGGGATTAGTCGAGGTCGAGGATCGGACATTGGATACTATGCAATGGGTCATGGGATTTCCGATGAGTCTAAATACACACAGGTCGTGTGAAATGTCGGTAAGGGTATTTGTGAGTTAAGTACGTTGGTGGCATGTGTAGCCACGAGTTAGTCTAGTGTCAGTTTTCGACTGACAACAACTGTGTGGTGACAGATTGTCAGGATGTGTCAACATAAATTGTTGAGTGGGGTCAGCTGACTCCTAGTGGGAGTGGGAAAGGAATCGTCGAGTTGTTGCGTAACGAGAGGGTTGATTTGACAAGTGGTGTCAAATTCAAAACAAGTAGTTTCAGTCATTCGACGGGGTCGAATGTAGTCGTTGCGTTTTGAGTACTAGTGGTACGGTTAGGTGTAGACAAGTTTTGTGCGTAAGTACAGTTCCCAGACATGACCTGGATGGTGCGTAAGTTCTGTTCTCAGGGATACTATTACAGTGTAGATGGAGCGTAAGTACAGTTTCTAGACATGTCTGGATGGTGTGTGAGTGCAGTTCCAAGACTTGACTTAGATGGTGCTACATGTAATTCCCGAGTTTTCCTATGCATAGTGCGATTACTTATTATTTCTTTTTCTTTTTTTTAGCAGTGAGGATTGGTTGGTTGATTTGTTGATACTAGATCAGTTGGTTGATTTACTGATATTGGATCGGTTGGTTGGCTTTACTGATATTGAATTGGTTGGTTTTGATTTGATTGACTAATGTGTTGTGTCCAGATGATTTTAGAACTGAGATTTCAGGGAAATGTGGGCCATAGGCTATTTACTTGTATTTTATGATTATTGTGGTCCCATAGTCTATGATCTATTTTGATTTGGAATTCAGTTTTTTTTGTTTTACTATATGCATGCATAGTTTAATAGTGGAGGGTAAATGTTCGTTACTTTTTACTGGTTCTTATCGAACCTCTAGGCTGTTCCACGAAAATTGGAGCTGATCGAGAGGTAAAGCATGAGTAATAAAATTGTACAAGTATCTTTTGTCTGAAAATTGTTGAGCGTAAAATCAAAATTTCAGATTGTTTGTCAAACGAGAGTAGGACCAGGCATGATTATCAAACCATTTTGGAACAAGTCCTATTAACTTGGTATCATGGCATGGTTGATACTGAAAATTGTTTTCCAATGTCATGCCTCCAATATTTGTGCCCCGTGCATGACCTGGTGATGAGATAGATATGTGAGGATCGAGTATGCTTGATCCCGAGATAAATTTGGGGATTTAACGAAGCATGGATTATTGGATCGGATATTGGATACTGCGCTCCAGTATAGAAAGAGTTGTGTTGGTTAGGATAGTGAGCGAGTGCAGAGGCTAGGGTCATAACAATTACAGGCGAGTTAGACCAACTAAGATTGATGAGGAGTGAGTACCTTGGTTAGAGCGAGTATTTGGGGTTTTGGGATGACGAAAGATTCTCTGTAAGATCTAGTACACTTGGCAATATTTCTGCTTGGTGACTAAGCTAGTCGGTGATGGCATGGATTACAAAATATCGGATTAGGAGGACTTGAAAGGAGTCAGAATTAGGAACTAGGGCTCGTGAGGAACTAGAAGGTTGAAATATCATTTACCATTCAGAATATCGAATGAGAGTTCAGGTAGGAACCCAAGATATTGTTGTGGACCTCATAAGCACAGTTGTTGGATAGAAAAGTTTGAATTTCGAGGACGAAATTTTTTGAGGAGGGTAGATTGTAACTATCTGAAAATTTGAAAAAGGTCGTTCGGGAATTCAAAAATGGAATTGACGATTTTGCCCTTATATGTCAAAAGTTGACTATTTTCGGGTACTTCTTGGAGTTTTATGAGGATCATTGCGTAGGTCTCAAAGTTCTGAGTCCATAGACAAATAGCGTGTTGAAATCATAGATCGAACAAATATGTTACAAGTCTAGAATTACCAAGGGAATTTTGGTAATTTTGACAATAAGGGTATTTTGGTAATTTCACAAGTGGAGATATTTTGTGATGGTGACAAGTGTCCATCCTTATCTCTTTCCCTCCCTTATCTTGTGAGTATGTGTGCATCGACCTATCTTGAATATATATATTTGTATGGTTTTGGTGTGCAAGTGTGCGTTTAAAAACCAAAACCCATGACCAAACTGTGAGGGGAAGGTAGGGAGAAAACGAAAGGAAAACAAAGGAGAAGTGAAGAATAAGAAAAATAAAGAAAGGGGAAGAGGGAAGAGATGAAGGAACTAGGAAATTCCCAAACCCAGAAACTCGATACACGACCCATGAAATTGGTTTTCAAGTGTTGACGTTGGAAGCTTTCCTCTAAGCATCTTAAGGGACTACTTGGACCCATATGAGCAAAGCACGTCCAAATTTGGACGTCGTTAACGCGGGAAAACTGCAGAAATGGCATTTGAGTCGTGTTTGAGACTCAAAGATGAGTGTCTTTGATTTCTAGCAAGACTTACCTAGTTTTAAGATCATATGACCTTTTCTGGGTTTGTGTAGAAGTTGGACGTTTAAAGGGTAGGAAACATATGAGAAACGGATGAGTTTGGAACAGGTCGAAGTCACCCAGGTCGGGCCCCAACACACAGACCATCGGGAGGTAGGGGATGACCCCTGCTTCAAGCGCATGAGGCCCACACGCAGATGGGGTAGGTGTCATGTGGGGGCGTGTGCCACGCCACCTCCAAATGTGGTCAACACATTTTTTGATCTAATCGACATTACGAATATTTTGTACTATTTTCGAGTGGATCAGATATCATCTCGGGGTAGTTTTGTGTGTTCAAAATGTTATGGTTGGATTTTTAATTTGTATTTAATCCTGGAAATTAGGGGATTATAATGCGAGGTTATTGGGATGTTAGTGACCCGTAGTAGTGATTTTGACAGGTTAAATAGCTTTCAGAAGCATACAGTTTGGAATTGAGTCACTTGAACAGTCTATGAGTGGACTTTACATTTATAAATTACAATGCATGCATAGTTATATAATTAAATTGATTTATCACATGACTTATGTTGCAGTAATTTAAATAATGATTTTTGATGAATTTTCAAGATTTATTGATTGTTACTGGACATGATTATTTTACGATATTATGTGAAAATGGTATTTTGGGCTCAAACCCTATTTTGGATGTGTTTTAGCTTGGTATTCAGTCAAGGATTTGTGTTAAATAAGTTTGCTTGGTTTTGTGAAGTGTTTATCTATGGTAGTTATTCTCGTATGATACTAGTACATGTCCAGATGGTGCATAAGTGCAGTTCCTAGACGTGTTATTGATGATGAATTACAAGTTTCTTATTCCCAATAGAATTTATCAAACACTCAATATATAACCTACTTTGGCAGATTATTTACAACTGTCTGAATGATGCAAAATCAAAGTTAAAATTTTCCTTGATTATTTTCATAGGGTTGATTCGTTCCCCTTCAGTGTTATTGATAACATAAGACGTGAGAGATAAGTGACTTCATAGCTTTTTATAAATCAACCATAGATCAAGCGATCATGTTTTATTTCAGTAGAATAGCATCGTCTGTTATGAGATTGTTCAGTCATACAACATTCCATAACATATCAATAAATAAATTTTTATTTATCCAGGATCGTGAATTACTCTTGCAGAAGCAGCATTTCAACAAAACAGTTCTTGATCGTTAGTGTTTCTTATCGAATCTTATGCATATTGATGCTTTGATACCAAATGTAGAAAGAACAACTACATGAATATCAATAAGGCTATAAGATCACAGATTGTAAACATTAAAGCATAAGTAGTAAACCATGAACAAGAACAAACCTGTAGCCATTGAGCGTCTTGAATTTGATCAATCTAAAGTGCAAACTGTCTTCTCTCTTCTCAGTAGCAAAAAGAACACACACAAACCATTCGACAGGACTTGGTTTTATACACAAAAGGGTGCTCAACGTGCTGGAAGACAGAGACCAATCAACATTGGCAGTTTCCCATATTTCTCTCAAATCTATCAGTTGAGAGAGAGAGGTTCCTTAACTGCCTCTATAGATATTATCAACAATTTAAATCCCTTTAATTATATTTTACGGTTTAATAGTCTATTTACTTGAAGTACACATTGTGCCATCCCTAAATAGCTCCATCATCCTATGTCCTTATCAAAATACTGCATGACTATGTATTGGACATGTTCAATCTAACAGGCAACAGAAAACATATTGGGGAATTTCGTGCAATCATTTGTAGCAGTGAATGAAGAAAGAGAAGTGAACTTTAAATCTTTGATTGAGAAACTCAGGAAAGAGATTTGATGAATATAAAGAGAAGTATCCAAATGGACTTAGTATGAAAAATATATTTGAATCCATCAAAGAGTCTGGGAATCTCATGGCAAATGATACTTTAGTCATGTAAAGTTGCAGCAGTTGGTGCAGGTTTCGATTTTACAGAAGCAGATTTTGGTTGGGCGAACCCAATTTGGGAGACTATCTGTAGCAGCGAATTCAAGAATACACTTATATTGATGGACACAGTGATGGCGCTGGCGTAGAAGTGCTGTTAACTTTCAAAGAAGAAGACATGGCCATAATCGAAAGCATTGAGGGCCTACTTGCATGTGCTTGTGTGAAACCTTCTGTCATTTAATCAGCAATTTCTTGCGATCCATGTACGGATGGGGTTTTCAACCTTCCAATTGTCATCTTGATGCTTGTATTTTTTCCTTATTGGTATTGTGCTTTGTTTATACCAGCAGTGTTGACATGTTTTCAGCTTTTTATTAGCAAGAACTGATTCATATCTAATGATGTCAAAGCATGAATCTAAGTCGAGTATCCAGTTGCCGTAGACATAAAGTTACCAAACCATATATAATCTGAAGTAACCAGGAGGTTCTTGTTGCTGGCACGTGCTTCTCTGTATCAGAGTGCGAGGGTCTCTGTAATCAATTAGTACAAAAAAGTCTTCCTATTATCTACATTTAGAACTAACTCATATATACACTACGTTCTTTCACTATGAGGAACGATTAACAAAATCCTTAATTTCCTTTCATTATCGGTTTTTCTTCAACAAAAAACCGAATTTTCAATGCTTTGCTGATTATTCTATACACATTCTGCACAACTTACCTCCAGTACACCATAGTGGACTTTTGCATTTTGAGGGTCCTGGAAGGATCTATATATCATCAATTCATATGAAGGTATAAGCTAAGGAAACTAAGATGGCCACAGAAATAAGTGTGGAAATAATTGGAAGGCAAACAATTAAACCATTCGTCCCAACTCTTCATCACTTGAGAAGTTATAAGATCTCTTTTTTCGATCAGAAGGCTATCGAAATTTATATCCCACTCCTTCTCTTCTATCCCATTTCTACAACTGCTACTATTAATAAGGTCAATACTCAACACTATGCCATGAGCACCGACGAAAAATGTCAGCATCTGATAGAATCATTAGCCAAAACTCTCACTCATTTCTACCCTTTAGCTGGAAGGATTATGGACGCTAAGGACATGGTGGAGTGCAATGATGATGGAGCTGAACTTGTTAAATCGCAAGTCAACTGTTGTTTATCGCAGATCTTGGAAAACCCGGATGGCCAGATGTTGAGACGATTCTTCCAATTGAAAGTGAATCAAAAGAAGCAAGCACAGGGCGGTTGCTTCTTGTACAAGTAAACTTGTTTGATTGTGGTGGAATGGCAATTGGGCTGAGCATTTCAAATAAGAAATTGCTGACGCATCAACACTGTGCACATTCCTCAATTGTTGGGCCATAATAGCTCTTGATCAATCCAGTGAGAGCGATCCAGTGCTTCCAGAATTTGGTGCTGCATCTCTGTTTCCACCGGTAGTTTCCTCTGACTCTTCAAAGCCACATGCCAGGGAAGTCATCAAAGCTGAAAAATGCATCACAAAAAGGTATGCGTTTGATGCCTCAAAGATTGCCACTCTTCAATCACAAGTAGCTAGCTCAGCAGTGCCCAACCCCCCGTGTCGAAGCAGTTTCAGCCCTCATTTGGAAATGTGCAATGGAGGCATCAAGATCAAACTCAGGGAAGCGAATTCCATCATTTTTCTGTCAAGATGTGAACTTGCGTAAGCGGGTTTTCCCGCCCTTGCCAGACGACTTTGCTGGGAATGTTGTTGGATCTTTTACTGCATCGGAGGCTGGGGAAGAGAGTGTGACAGATCTAAAAGACATGGTTGCTGAATTGAGGGAAGGGATTGAAGAAATGAAAGAAAACTACGATGGGAAACGAGTCTTTGATTCTAATGAGTCATGGGAAGGGATCAAAGAAGAGCACAGCAAACTGAAAAAGAATGATGAAATGGATTCTATAGCTGCACAAGTTGGTGCAGGTTTCCTTTCTATGAATCAGATTTCGGATGGGGAAGACCATCATGGGTGAGTGTGACTAGTATTGCCATAAAAAAATATAATTGTTTTGATGGATGGAAGAGATTTCTATGGAATTGAAGCATGGATAACCTTGAGGGAAGAAATCATGGCCTTATTTGAAAGTAATGTGGAACTGCGTGGGTATGTTTCTGTAAATCCAAGTGCCAAGATCATCTAGTAGGGACCAAATTTTTAATAGTCTCCTCCTCCATTGTCTTTGGTGTGCTCAATAAATTGGTAGAATTTTTTATTTTTTTCTTTTCAATTTTGAAAACTGGTTAAGTTTGTACCTAAATATTATTGAAATTACTCTATCTGAGTCATTTACACACTTGTTAGAGATTTGTTTTATATACAACTATATTCTGCTCGAATTCAAATCTAAAAGGAAGAGGATCCAGACTAAACCATATAACAAATCAGTCACTAAATATCAAGCTTCACATTACACCATGAAGCTAGCTATCGACTTCTTTAACAATCTTAAAAATTTCATCTTATATTTATCTGCCTTATAGATGTTGGTTGAGATATTAGTTGGGTCTGATTTGGTTCTATTTTATTGATCTGAAATTTGTATCATATATTTTATAGGTTGGAAATTGAACAATCAATTCTTAATTTAATTAACCAAACTTAATTTCATAATGTTCGAAGATGTTTCATGTTCAAGCTCCCCAACTCGTTGTTTGATCTGATAATCCTGTGATGGGACCGATAAGAGAGGAAAAATAAATAAAAAATTGGAGGAGAAAAAGATCACTCAATTGTGTTAGATTAGTGAAACTTGCTCGGGTAATGTAGTAATATTCAATTTTTTTTAAGTATGTTTTGTGCAAATATTTAATGATCTAGTTTATACATAATTATACTGGACTCTCCATTGTTTACTCTTAATCATGTCCGAACATTTTTGTTTTGTTGACTAATCATGTCCTAACCTAACCACTCCATTTGTCCTCGTCAGAAAAGTCAAGTTTTGTAGCTTACGATCCCGATGCATCGACCCGTACCATATGTAATTGAATATACAATGCTAGCTTAAACGATAATCTTATTGAGTCACAAAACTTTAAGCTAGCTTTGCATATTCAATAACATTAGGTATGCATTTTGTAATTTACATCAATTTTCTGAATTATACTTAATATTTTAAATTTTAGATTTTATTAGTACCTGAGCTTTTTAAAATGTCACAACTTAACTTCATTGTTAACTTTTCCATTAAAAAATTAATTAAGTATTGGTGTATCATATATGGAACCTACCTTTTAAAATTTTATTTTCCTATATAAATGAAAGGTTAAAAAATAAATAAAAATTAAAAATTAAAAATTAAAAAAACTCCTCCTTCCTTCCTCTTTTCTTCTTCTTCTCATTCTCCTCTTCCTCCTTTTCTTCCTCATTTTTCTCACAAACACCAAATCATGGATATTTTGAAATTTTCGAAGCCACAAATTTAATAATTGATTAAATTAAAAGAAAGAATAAAAAATAATATCTGGAATTTTTGAAAGAAAAATCTGCAAAAAGTTTGAATGTATATGCATCTTTCGTCACTAAAGATAAAGAACACATTTACTGACGACTCTTTTGATGAACTTCACCAAAAAAAAATTGGCAATACTGTTCATGATAGAAATTCGCCACTAATGGTATTCTTCACTTTTAGTGACAAAAAATACATATACATTCAAACTTTTTCCATACTTTTTTCAGAAATATCATATATAATTTTTTGCTATTTCTTTTCATTTTAATCAATTTTTATATTACTTCGTAGTCTCAAAAATTCCAAATATCCATGGATTGGTGTTTGTGGGAACAAAGAAGGAAAAGAAGAAGAAGAAGAAGAAGATGAAGAAAATAAGTAGGGAGAATTAAAGGGTACATGGATAATCAAATTTTTATTTGATTTTCATTCTCTTTTCTACTTTCAGTTTTTTTATTTTTCATTTGACTTTTTTATTATTATTTTTTTCATCTACATGGCGAATCAAAATTTTAAAAAATAGGTCTCACATGTGCCCATATCAACACTTCACTGATTTTTTAATGAAAAAAATCAATAGTAGAGTTAAGTTTTCAAGTTTTAAAAAGCTCAAGGTACTAAAATGTAAAATTTGAAATATCATGTATAACTTTGAAATTTGGTGTAAGCAATGTGATACTAAATTGTAATTTATTCATTTGTTATTTGTAGGTAAAAACATTTAATCTAAATCAATCACCAAGATTTAAAGTGGCTCACCCTAAAAGACAGCTATGTCCATTGTATTGTTTGTCTTATATATATGAGATAATATATAAGTGTTTACATGCACTACACCAAAATAAGGTTTTTAGGGCGCGCAAATTAGGGCGTGCAAAAATACGCGCCCTAATTTGCGCTATTTTTATACTATTTAAAGCACACAATTTGTGTGTACCCTCTTTTATAACTAATGTTAAGGCGTGCAATGCGCGCTCTTAAACTATGACTTTTTAAGGCACGCTTAAGTGCGCCCTTAAAGCAAGGAGGGAAATATAGCCTTTAATTTGGAGGTAAATGAAATTTGTTGAGCACGACAATTAATTTCTCATTATTCGTCTTTCAACAACGGGCGTTTCGACCTTGAATAGCAACAAAGACATTTCCCCAAAAATCACCCCAAATTTCCCCAAATTTCTCCCAAGATTTCCCCCAATTTCTCCCAAGAGTTCCCCAAATTTCCCCCATCTCCGTTGCCCCTGGTGTTTTGAGTTTTTTCTCTTGCGTCGGTGGTTGTGTGCTCTCGCAGCCTCACTACAGGTCCATCTCGTTGTCTTTCTTTCCTCCATTTTATTTCTTTTAGCCTCTAATTTGTATGTTCTTACTTACTACGTTAAGAAATCCTTCTCTCTCTGGCACCGGTGGTTGTGTGCTCCCGCAACAAAAATATCATAATTGTTTGTTATCAGACTTTTTCTTATGAAATTCCTTTTTGAACTGAATGATACACATTAATGAGTTTTGCCTCTACTGATTCATACGTTTTCCTAAGCTACGATGCTTCAAACAATTGGTTAGATTCTGTGATATCACTCGACAATTTATTAAATTCAATCGGAACTAAAGAATGTAATCAATATCGGGTTTATTTTGGTTCCACCAACATTTTGAAAAAAGCATGAGCCTTTCTCACATGGGTGTTGAAGAATAATGCATAAAAAGGTGTGGGTTTCTTTAAAGTTTCTGCCTTTAGTAATATTCGGAAGGCAAGGGTTTCTGATTTGGGTCCTGTAGCTTGGTTTAGTTGATAGGGTGTGTCGGCGTGCCATTTATCGTAGTTGTGTGATTTAGTCGATATCAATATCCATTATTTTGGTACAGTTGAGACCCTCAAGTATGTCACTGGTAGGTGTGTTATTTACTTATTGTCTTTGGTTTATGTGAACATAGATACTTATTGTGTACTAAGATGATCTGGATAGGGCTTCAGAAATGTGCTCATTTGTCTGATATTATTCTTCTTCTGCTTCATGTACTCTCTAATATATGCGTCAAATTTTTTTACTTAGTTCCAGTGAAACTGGATGCCTCTGTGTTGCAATGGCATTTCTGATGAAGGCCTGGCTGAAGTTTGAGGATATTAACTTTAAACAGAAGCCATCATACCACTTCCAATCACAGCTTGGACGAATGTAGAATGCTATGGCAAAATTATTCTGCATGTTGGAAAGTTTTAGCTTTTCAATTTTTTTATAAGCTGATGAAATTAGTTGGTAGTTGGGTTTGTTAAATGATTCTACTATGTTCTTCTTTTGTAGCTAAGTTCATTGAATTTTTGTTATTCAGATGGATTATATAGACTATTTGTGAATCAGTATTTTCATATTTTTGGAACGGTTGAGACCATCATCTTTGTTTTTCTTGTGTTGTATCATTTTCTTGTATTCTTTTTTCTTAATCCAATTTTAATCATATTCACTAGATTAACAAACTTTTATTTTTTGTACATACCCTTCAAAATTACTTCACTTTCCTCGATGCATCAGAGATTGGAACAATCATCATCTGTCACTGCCATGTTTGCCCTGCAAATCATTGTAACAAGTTCTTTGTTTGTTAGTGCAATGGGTCTTCATTGCTCGTCCATTGTCTCGTGTTCTCTATGAGACCCTTGAAAACCACCTGCATTTGCATCGTGTAATTTTCTGACAGGACCCGTCCCAACTGGACGTTAAAAACCGACACGGTCCTGCTCCCGTCTGACAAGTCAATTGAAAGTCCGAAACTACCCTTCAATACCTGCCAGACAAGGGAATTCTTTTGCGCCTGTGCCCGCACATACCTCCACCTCTAGAATAGCCTCGATCAACGCGCCACGACCTGAAGGGTTAACAAAACAGAAAAGGTGTGAGTGGACAAAAATGACCTCTTATAAAAACATGTACCAAAATACATCCTTACCCTCCAGTTTTCACAAACTTGCATGCATATCGTAAAACATGAGTAATAGTATGAAATCATTCAAGTATGAACAGTGGACCGATAAAATCAAAACATATTTTCTCATGGTCCACAAAAACTCATGTTCACCAAATCAGTTTAACATCTCAAAAAGTTCACAGTTTCTTTAAATCATTTTAACCGCTAAACCACGGTTTCCTCAAAAATCATTTTCCATAATCCACAGGACTTATTTCCATATCATGTGTCTTAGAGTCACGTTTATCCCTGCAACGCGTGCATATCAATAGGCTCAAGGACCGCTCAAAATCCGAGCATCCGCTGCTGTGAACACATCATCAGTCAGCAATCCGTCGCTGGGAAAAACCCTCACCAGCCGACGATCCGGATCTCGTGAACACATCACTTACCGATCCATATAATCCAGCACATCTGATCTGAGTCAAGCCTCCCCTGGGCTGCAAGACAAAGATCGTGCTACGTGACCTCTTCGGGGTAAACACTTCCATCCGGAAGGCGAGCGTTATCTCCAGGGTGCACTCCGGGGAAAAACATATTTTCTCCCGAAAGCCCTAAATATCCGCAACATATCACCATCACAAAAACCAGTGAAAAACAGTTGCATTAAAAACCAAATCATATATCAATACAGGGTCTCAGCCCCAAGTCCCGATTTACTTTATAAATCCGAAAATCATTAATATCATCATGTCATCACATGGAAATACAATTCCAACCAAAATCACAATTCCATTGGGTCTCAAGCCCAAAATATCAATATCACGTAAATCCGTGCAACTGTAAACCCAAGTTGCCACGATCACGTAAATCCATGAAATCAATCACTGACTCATAATCCGAGTCCAAATATCATTTTCAACTTCCTGACTCATAACCCGAGTCAAAACATCATTTTCAATCCGGGCTTTAGCCCAAAACATCATTTGCACGTTCCTCGTAAAACGTGCCCGAAAGACTGATTAAAATAATCACAAAATCACGAGGATACCAAAAATCATCAAATTCACATGTAACTCCAAATCCGAGTCAAAATCATTATTTACTTGGGTTCTCACGCCCACAATATCATTTTTAACCAATTTCATGATTTCTCGAAAATTGTGCCAGAATATAATAATATAATAATCACAAAACCGAGAAATCACCAAATTGAAATACCAATCATGCCAAAGCATATCAAATCATATAATAAATCATTTTAAATCATATATGCATGCACCACGGTTAGAAAACAAAGTCCACTCACACATACCGTTCAAAACGGTTCGTTTCCGAGCTGCACGTTTTTTCGTAAAATCTGGAAATCACAACTCCTGCCCAAAATCATTATAGAGGGTTACTAACATCTCAAAATACATCATATAATTTTCCCCAATTTTTCCGGAATTTAAATACGTATTTAACTCGTAAAACAAAACTTCGGATACGCGGAACATTATCGAAACAATATCCGATTTCACCGAAATCAACGTCAAAATGTTCGTTACACTAAGAGGATCAAAAGTCATGTTGACCTCATCTTGAGACTAGGCCGGACGCGCCCTCACGCGCCGCCGTGAGTGGCTGCGCGTGAAACCCACGCGCTAGCTACAGTGCTGTCGTCTCAACCCGTTTATCTGGTAAACGGGTCCTTTAACCCGCGACACGATCCGGTTCCAATCCTGTCAATTCGACAATAATTCCTTCAATTAAACATTCATACAGCTTCGTTACAAGTCTAATTAGAGGTCTGTAATAACAATTACACGATTACATACTCTAAACCTCACGATTCAATGATGAACACCAAGAACACCCGTCCATTGTTCATCCCTCGAACCCCATCAATTTCGATCGATATCCCTAAATTGATTCAACCAGAAGCTTCCATGGACTCAGTAAAACCTTTCCCCCAACTCAATTGCATCAATCCATTGCTCAAACTTCACGACTCAAACTCGATAGCCGTCACTGTGCAACCATGGAAGTCTGCCAATCTCAACCGTTTTCTTTCAATAGATCCTTCCAGAAGCATCGTGGGATCCTCAGGAACGTAATCCCCAGCTCAATTTCATCCATCGAAGCCTCCAATTCCTCGACTCAATCTCGAATTTCCTCCTCTGTCACCAAGTGTGTTCAGAGCCAAAACGTTGCCAATTCTTCGTGTTTTTGATGTGGATCGACTCGTACTGATCTCAGGAAGCTAACTCGAGCTTCAATTCCACTCCTCACGGCTCAATTCGCAACAATTGAATTTTCCCCCCAAAATTTCTAAAATTCAAAACCCAGAATTCCTCACACTCACAACCCCTAGTGTTTCCCTTGTTAGTCCAGTCATTCCAACTCTCTATTTTCTCACAAAAACGGCAGAGAAAGGGAGCCAATTCTCCCAGTTCAATCCCTCCCCAAAATGTGCACGGTTTGAAGAAATTTCAAAGAAAAATAAAGGAAAATAGTGGAGAACATGATGATTAGAGGTGATGATGGTGTTGGGAGGGAAACATGGAGCTGGAAACAAGGGATGGGTGACACTTGTCACTCATCCGGATGTGCACAGTCACCGGGTACTGTTCACATTAAAATATTATTTTAATCCCGGTTCGTTCGGTTAATCGAGCCCGATTCCGTGACCATAACTTCGTCGTCGAATCTCCGATTTCGGCATGCCGCCTGTCGTTGGATTCGTATCGACGAGACCTACGTAACGGTCCTTGTCCCTCGCCCATCGGACCTCCCGATCAAAAAGTCAACATTTGGCCCTAATATGCCAAATTACCAAAATACCCCTCAACTTCCGAACATCATAACTTTCTCTACGAATGTCGGAATTGAACGTGCCACCTGTCTATGAACTCGTGACGTCCCGAACTACGTCACAGTCATCGGTCAAAGTCCATTTGACAGCCCGAACTAAAAGTCAACATTTTGCCCACGCTAGGGGCAAAACGGTCATTTTGCACGTTTCGTCCGATTTCACCCAACTAATCCCCGATTAGTCATTCTAATTCATAATTAATTAATATTCAATCCCGATATTCGGGACGGGTCATTACATTTTCTGTTTTCAACTTAGTGTTGGAAGGAGCAATGGCGGAAAATGAACACTTAAATTCAAGACGATTCAAATAGATGTCTTGTTAACTATCTAGATCCTTACTTGGTTCAGTTTAATGACGTTTCTTTTGACATCTTTTATTTTTATTTTTAAATTTAATTAGGTTGTATTCTAACTTCAATTCTGCATTGAATGATTTGATGTGCGTGTGGGTACGATCTACCTGGTGGCAATATGTGTAGGGAGCATATTCTCTTCACTTTTTATTCAGCGCAATATGTCTGTTGGTACTTCTAGTGCTCTGTTTGGGCTTTTTAGACATCTGCTATCTGAGCTTCTTACTAACTGGAGTATATACACCAGCAAGGTTTGCCTCACATTTTCTATCAAGTGCATTTGATATTCTTTAAATGTTGGCTTTGGTGTTCAGTTCTTATTATCAAGCAAAAATGACATTTGTCTATTCATTGGTGTTGAAACAAAAAATATATATATATATATATAATTAAGGAAATAAAATCCCTAACACAATATATGGCTGAAAATATTCAAATGAGTCCATAAAAAAGAGAACTCATTCAAATCAGCTATGAGATATTTATCCTTAGGATATCCACAAAATAAAAATAGAGCCAGGAAAGATTTGGTTTCAAAAAATACCAACTTTTTGAAATTTGAATGGAAAAATCATCAACTATTTTTTAATTCAAAAATCCAAGATTCATCTCATTTTTACCTCCCCCTCATTGCCTATATATAGAGAGGCACAGAAGACGGCTGAAGAGAAAAAGAAGAGTTGAAAAAAATAAAAAGATTGTGTGTGCGTGTGTGTCGTGAAGAGAGAAAAAAAAGTTGAAAAAATAGCAAGGAGTGTGTGTGTGTGTGTGTGTGTGTGTGTGTGTGTGTGTGTGTGTGTCAGGTGAGGAGAAACAAAAAGCAAAGAGTGTGTGAGTAGAAGAGAAAAGAGAGAAGAGAAATCAGCAAAGAGAAAAAGAAAGTAAAAAGGAAGAAAGAAGGAAAGAAAAAAACAACAGAGGAAGCCGCAAGAAAAAAAGAAGAAATTTTCCAAACCTAAAGCAGCGGGAACCGAAACCCACAAAATCAAAGGTATAAAATGATTTTATGGTGTCTCATATTTTTTCAAATGGCACGAATATAAAATTCCTCCCGAAAAAAAAAAGAGAAATATTTATACGTATAGAAAAATAATTGTATGTTTACATACATATATATATATATATATATATATATATATATCAGGAAAGTTAACATGGCAGGTCCAATGCCACAAATATCAAGGGCAACCGTCGATCATGATCGACTGGGAAATTGCGATATTCATGAAAATAAATTTATGAATATCAATGAAAGTGAGCGATCATGATCGTTCATGGCAAGAAAGGAGGTAATGTTCATGGACCTCAAAGAAAATAGACGATCATGATCGTCCAAGAAGTCGGAGAGATAATGATGATCATGAAGCAGAAAAATGATGGGATGTTCAAGAGCATTAAAAGTTTGGTCGATCATGATCGGCCGAGAGAATTTGCTCATGAATATCCATTCATACGAAAGGAAACAATTTTGAAATCCAAAAAGAAATAGAGAAGGAGTCTGCAAGTGTAAAAGAAAAATATTTGAATTGCTAAATGCATGATGCGGTGAAGCGAGGAAGACTGGAGATGATAATCTTTTCTACGTTCAATTAGCATGAAGAGATGACAAAGCAACCATCAAAACGTTTCCAAGAAAAAAGATGGTTGTGATGCGTGAGCATCACTTGATAAAAATAGTTCTCATAAAATTATTTCTCTTTTTGAGTAGGTTAGGGACAAGAAAAGAACATGGGAGCAGATACAAGGAATAGCCAAAGATGTTAAAAAGTCAATGGGATGTTTATAATATTCATGCATCAGTATCACACCATTTAAATGGGCTACGGGAAAAGAAGGAAAGATGGTTGTGATGTTTATACATCAAATGGGTAAAAGATGATACTCATATACATCATGGATAAAAGGATGAATTCACCATCATCATAAGCTAAAGACAAAAACAAGAAAAGTGATTCTACAACCAAAAGTCAAGTGAAAAAAAGAAGAAGACAATGTCAATACATATAAAAAGGGTTTTGTGATGCCCATGCATCACCGTGGAAAATGATGTTCATATATTTAGTTACCTTCTATAGCTACGGACAAAAAAAGAGAGATGATGGAGATGTGAGCAGGCTTCTCTGCTTAGTTGTCAGCTGCTATAATATGAGTGGGAGGTCTTTGCTTGTTGCAACTGTGAACCACAGACTTGTCGATTGTTAAAAGCAAGAGAAAAGTACTAATTGTGAGGGCGCAGGTGACTAATTCATCATGAGCGGAGATTTGAAGTAAGGAAAAGAGTAGAGGATTTTAAACAAAAAGCGTAAAGATCTTACCGTTTCAAGGTCGTGAAGTTAGATGGTACACGCGAAGTTGAGAAAGGAATAGAGGGCAGGGAATAAAAAAGCAATATGTTTCTTTTAGTTTGGCTAGGTTCTTGTTGATTTGTTCTAATCTCATTAGCAAGTAGAGTCCAATGATGGTTTCACTTACTTCAGCAGATACACTTGAAGCTGGACTCACAAATTTGCTAAAGAGGGCTAATGAAGAATAATAATTAATGAGTTATCAAAATACTCGTTAATTAAGCCCAAGGCATCAGAAAGGCCTAAAATCACTTATAAAAAATCTTGTGTCCAAAATTTCTATTATCAAAGCCCAAACTCATTTAAAAACCCAGAATTACGCCAGTTTGATCTCGTTAAGGGTACGTAGGCAATCTAGATTATTCTAGATGCAACCACCTCCTTTAAATAAATTCGTACTTCTTTGAAGCTAATTCTATTTTTAAAATTAGCCAAACACATATTTTAATGGGTCATTCACTCATTAAAAATCGTTTCGAACTACGTCGGTTTGATTCCCGCGAAGGGATACGTAGGCAATCTAGCATACCCACTAGATGCAACCGCAACCATCTTTGAATAACTGGTTATTTCTAACCAAATTCTCTCAAATATATTTCCAAACACATTTCCAAACACAATCCTTATTTTTAACGAGTCATTCACTCATTAAAAATTCTGGAACTACGAGTGGCTTGATTCCGAAGACGAATACGTAGGCAATCTAAGGTTCAACTTAGATGCAGTTGCAAGAAAATCAAATAAACACTTTACTCTCATATTTTATTTCGTTTGTAAGCGGAATCAAAAGGTTTTGCTCGGTAACAAGAGGATGTAATTAAGAGGCACATTTACCTTGAATGGGTCGTACCCTAAAAATAATAAAACCGCCAGCAATTAGGCATGGTGGTGAGATTATGTTGGGAGAAAAATTTTCCCTCTACAATTGGTATACAAACGACGATGCCTTATAGTTTATTAACAAGAACTCATTAAAGTTCTTTTGTTTATCCTAATTAAAAAGGATAACGTTCTTCTTCATTTCCACTTTATATTTCTACTCCCTTCCCCTCCATAGACTTTTAGCCAATGAATATAGCAATGTTAAGAGGAAGATATTATAATCAATATTACAGATAACAGAGATTATCCGTTTGTGTTATTTTGGGTTGTGTTTATATTTAATGTGTGATTGTGGCTGGAAATGGTTGATTATTGATGGCACTACATGTATCCTTTTGGTTTTTTGGTTTTTTCAATTGAATAGGATCTTATTAAGTTATTTAATGATGTATAAGGTAGAAAGGAGTTGTTATGGATATGTTTGTGAGGCTAGATATAACTTTCACTTGGCAAAGAACACATTACTGTTTTATTCCTTTGCATGCTATAATCATTCAGTGGATGTCATGTCTGGTGGCGAGGTTAGTTATAAACTTCACTCTTGAATTTCATTGATCAATAGAATGTGTATAGTTTAAAGTGTATACTGAAAACACTACCTACTTCCATTTGATTTATGAAGAGTTCAAAAAAGGGCAGCAAGAGAGCCAAGAAGTAGAGATTATCTACTATTGCAGCTGCCATTATTGAAACCATGCAAGGAAACAATGGGGCAATACGAATAACAGATGAACAATCTAATACAACTGAAGTGCCACCCACTGCAGAACCTAATCAACCAAGAGTTGAAAATATATCCAACTCCAAAAGTTCAAAGAAAGCTCGGGGTAAGGCAAAAATGTTGAATATGAATAAAGGAAAAGAAAAAAAGACTCCTCTTCTAGTGCAGTTTAATCACAACGCCCAACCAATTAGGAAAACTGCATCAAAGTTTGCATCCTTCCTTGATATCACAACAAGAGAGCTACTGCCAATAAATGTGGAGAGCTGGGGAAAAATTTCAAAGGCTTATCAAAATCAACTGTGGGAACTTGTCTTGGTAATTTATATATAAACTTCACACATAGACTCCATTATTTATTGCTAACTCTATTCTAACACAAAATTTATTAATTTGCAACAAAAGTTCATTATTGATGAATGTCGCAGGAGCTATGTTTTCCAAAAGTTAGGAAAGCATTGGCGAGATTATCGATACAGGTTGTTAAAAAGCGTTATGGTGAAAGCTAAAGAAATTGGCTTACAACAGGCTGTTGCCCTGTTCAAACTTGACAACATTCATTCTGTGGAAAAATGGTTGTCATTTATCAAAAAACGAAACTCACCATCAAATAAGGTATGGTGTTTTGAAATGCAAGTTTAAATTATAACAATTACAATCTTGAACTGTGTATATTTGTTTCTTTGCATAGGAAAAGTCTCAAAAATTCAAAGAGATACGTGGAAAGCAAACTCTCGTGCATTGAACAAGTCGTAAAGGCTTTGCTCGCTTAGAAGATGAAATGGTATGACTTATTGTTTATATGTGTTTTGTGATGAAGTGAAATGGTATGATATGGTTTATATAGAACAAAAGTTTAAAACTATTAACTTTTTAGATTCAAAAAAGTGACTCGACTGAGAGAGTATCAAGATCTGATGTTTGGATTGAAGGGTACTCAACAAAAAAGAAAAGGGTGAATAATGATGGTGATGATGTAGAAGTTGAGGAACCGAAGATAGTGGTAAAAATATATGCTGTTTGATTATGTGTTTTGTTTATATTGAAGTTTTTTAGTGCTTATTCTTACAATTATGTATCCCAGAAACAAGTGAAAAAGTATAAGACTGAAGGAACATCTTCCTCTATTAAAGATGATGTTGTTGTAAAGGTATTAGGTCCTGCTCCACGTGGACAAGTGAGAGCGCTTGGGTTTGGTGTGACGCCTGCAAAAGTAGATGGCCACAAACATATACGTGATGCATTCCATGTGTTAGAAAATGAGGTGGTGGACTTGAGAGTCAAGGTAAGAGATATGATTGCTCGGCTAGACAAAAGGGGGAATGATTCTGTAAGGTTTTATCAGCTTCTAATCATTTCATTTGCTTGTTATTAGAAAGATCTATAATTGGTACCAACGTAGAAGGATCACATAATGAAACTTTATTTTTCTTGTCATTTATATCAATATTATAGGAAAAAGAAAGTTCAAGTTTTCAAGATTCTGCTACTAATAGGGCTCAAAGCAAAGCAAAGAAATCTAGAAGTCTGACCCAGTCTGCTAATGCGGGGACACAAAGCAATGGCCATGGTGCAAGTGCTCAGTTTCCTAAGGAGGGAAGAAAGTGTAAATTATTGAATTGGACTGGAACAAATCATAAAGTGGTTACAATACGTGAGATTATATCAACTGACCCTACTACACTGGCTCATTTTGTACCTATTGGAAAAAAATTGTTGGAAAGTTGCATTACACGATGTACTAGATGATGATGCGCCTATTTATCGACCAGCACGAGAATTCTTTTTGCTTCGTGAAGCATTAGGCAATACAGTTTCTTGGCCTATTGAAGACATAAAGGTAATTATCTCTCCTTTACTTAATTACTAACAAATACAATTGTATGATTGGCTTATAGAGGTCATTTGCCATCATTCTCTTGTAAATTTTTGCAGCTTCCCTAACTGCCATTTTTGTTAAAAACCGACGAAAGAAGGCTTTTTCACATAAGGCAAGTGTAATATTCTAAGAGTTGTATTTCTATATATGTTTTACTATTAATATGCTTTCATCTTCAATATCATGCATCACTTCAAACCCCCTTTGTAAGGTGTTAGAATGAGATCATGCTTATGGGATGATGCTTCTGTTTATTCATAATAATGTTGCAGGAGTTGACATATGTTTATGGAAGGATTTTGTATGAAAAAAGGAAGCTGATGCAGAATACGTATGAAGGATTAAGAGGAAAAACTTGCAACTAGTGGCTTGGTATATGTTTATGGAAGAATTTAGTATTTTCTTTTTAACCATCTTCAATGTTTATTAGAAAAAAATTCATTATGGATTTTTGGGATTTGGAAATTTGAGTAAGTGTACATTGAGATAATGTGATATGTATAATTTATGCTAATTTTCTTTGTCAAGTTGATATCTATAATTTTCTCTTTAAGTTTTGATATATTTTATTTTCTATGAAATAACCATGTGTAAATTGGTTCTTTATTTCTTATTGAATATATTATACAATATATGTAACAGATATTGAGTTTACAAATGGAAATTAAAAAGAATTACCAAATGGATGTAAAAAAAGAAAGAAATTTACAATGGGGGGCTTGCATTGCGCACCTTAAATGATTATTTAGGGCGTACATTTGCGTGCCCTAATAGAGTATTTAGGCGTACAGTTGCGTGCCCTAACAGAGTTTTTAAGGCATGCATTTGCGTGTCCTAACAGAGTATTTAGGGCGTGCATTTGCGTGCCCTAACAGAGTTTTTAAGGCGTGCATTTGCGAGCCCTAAAAGAGGTTTTAGGGCGTGCATTTGCGTTCCCTAAACGAGTATTTAGGGCATTCATTTGCGCGCCTTAAACATCAGTATATACGGCGCAATATGTGTGCCTTGAAAAAAATGAGTCTTTTACGACATGGCCTTTTAAGGCGCGCATTATGCCCAATTTTGGTGTAGTGATGAGATGTAGAATATATTGACGTGGAGTATGAAGAGAGAAAGGCTCCTTAGGGAGAGAGTGTTGTTCTCCCTTCCACTTTACCCCTTTCTTAGTGGCTCTTACATGTGGAAACTTCATGTGGGAGTCTCTAACATGTGGTTCAAAATGGATAGTGACGTGGCCTCCTTTAATCCAAACCTAAAGTCAAGTAGTCTTCTTGATTTTAGTCCATGTTGAAGCTTCTTATTAGCCAGTTTCAGGGAAAAAATTACAACAACAAAGTTATATTAATGTTAAGAATTATATTCTATAAAGTGCACTACTCAATAGATCGAGTATCAGCATAAGAACAAGGACTTGACTAAACAATGTGCTCAAAGTAATTAGTTGTCAGCTAACAAGTAGGTACTCAAAATAGAAACAAAACACTAAGTAGATATGCTCAACTCTAGACAAAAGACACGAACAAGCGGGAGTTTTAAGCTGAAAGATACTAAAAATGTAAGGAATTTGAAATGCATGAAAACAACAAACAAACAAAAAGATTGTAAACAAATTGAAGGCATATTAAGGCAGTCCCTATTCACACCTAACCACAACATTTTCTAACTTGGTTTTCAAGGTACAATTATCATGTTTAGTACTTGGCCTAGTGCCCATGCAAAAGTACGGCTAATGCTCTATCACATATTTTATTTTCTTCTTAGTTTGTATGTTAAGTGCATGATGTGTAGACCAACTTCTATCCAATTGGGCCTAACAGGAAGCATTAAGAGTAAAAGTAAATCTAAGTCACTACATTAACCCTAGAAAGCAATGCATATTCTAGGTCTGTCGTGAGTGAAATTACAAGATTATTGCTTAATGTAACCTTCTGATGCTAAGTCATCCGTGAATCATGTCATTATAGTAGCTAATTCTAACAACACAACAAAATGGTAGTTTAAGTATTAATTCAACACACTCATCTGAAACACAATAATTAAAACTAATTGCCAAAACCAAGTCACGAATTGCCATGCTTAGGGCTTCAAGATCATCCCTAACCTTAGGTAAACTATTCACTAAGTATAATGGATAACATCAAATTAAATTGTATTGAATGTAGAAGTAGAAAAATAAACCCAATTATATTCTCAGGAGCAGACTTCAAGCGCAGCTTCAAGCAATCTTCCAAGAACATAACTAAGCCCTTGTGAACAAGTCTCACATTAATGACTCAAAACAATAAGTGAAAGTGTATAAATCTTCTAGCACTGACCCATGTTCAGTATGCATGTCCAGCTGTCCATCTTTGTATGTCCAGCTTGCATGCACCGACTCCAATTACGATGGCCCAAATATCAGCGTGCAAACTAAAGAAGGGATGCCATGCAAATTAAAATTAGGGAGATGCGTGGAAGCTAAGCAAGGGAATTTGAGTGAATATTACAAGGGAAAGAAGGACTTCTTTGCGACTATAGGAAATTACACCAAACCTGCGAGACTCATATTTTCTTAAGGATTAGAACTCCTTTAGCGATAGGGTTTACAATTATTTGTTCCAATAGAAATTGAGTTAGGAACTTGTTCTACGCCTATAAATACTTAGTTTTGTTCGTTAATTAAAGACATTTTCTCACTCTTTGTACCAAAACTCTCTTCAAACCAATTTTCCATTTTCAATAAATTCAAGATTTCTTGAGCAAATTTAAATACACCATGCCTCACCTTCTACACCCTGATATGTGACATATAGGAGTGTCTCTGAGTGTCTTACCAAAGAGCGCCCAATCACTAAGTATCCATAGGGTGTCCCGAAGAGAAAATGTGTAACACAACATCTTTACCTTGTAATTATCTCTTGTGCTGAATATCGTTTTTATGAATTGATTTCTAATATTATTCTTGGTTTTATGATTTTATTGATTTCAATATTCTATGTGTTCTATGATTCTAGTTTTTGTTATGGTGGTATGTTTGTGCTTAATGACTGGTTAGATCATCGGGGGCACACTGAAAGTGTCGTTGGGTGTCTTCGGGCACATACTTAAGATAATATGCAAGTCACTCGAAAAACTAAAGTTAAAGGATTTCGTAGGTTGAAGTTAATATAATTCATGAAAAAGTAAGGTATAAAGATGAGTTGACAAATGTAAATAATATATTAGGTTAGATTAGGTTTAGTTTAATTCTAATTAACATAGGACCTTAAAATCAAATTTATTATCCCCAATTAAAACTTCAGATGACAATCATGCTTAGAACGATCCATATTTACCAATGCTACAATCTACAAAAAAAAAAGTTTAAATTGCATACGTTTTCATTGAGTGTTGAGTGTGACTTTATGCTTAGTTTAATGCTTGATTTTATCATATCACACTTCCATGGAGGAACTTAAACATGGCAAAGGAAAGAATCTAATCGGTGGTCGATGGATAAAATTTTATCCTTTGATCATCGATTGGAGTTTTAAGTTCCCGCTTTCGAAGTTCTTCCTCAAAATTAATGGTTGGATGGGATGCATCCATGTTCAACTGGATGTTGATGCCTATCGTCATATCATGCGCTTTGAGAAGATGAACAAATCCTTTGGCCTGGATATTTTCAAAGAAAAATTCTGACATTGCTACTTTGCTTCTCATGATGGGATTACTGGTGGATGAATCGCTCAAGTCGTTCCCAAGTTGGAAAAAGTTTTGAGGACGATGTTTGATGACGGCTTCTATAGGCACAACTACATCAAAATAGGAGGTTCATAGGACACAAACACCTTTAAGGATTTGAGAACTGCATCGCATTTTCATATGTTTGATGAGCTATAAGGTGATTTTGAATATCATCGCTATTAAGAAGATTAACAAGGCTTTGAAAATCCCTCTGGAGTTTCATTATATAAGCTGGCAACTTTCTCCACTTGAATATATGGATGGTGGGAGGCCTTCTGATAGCTTGGTCAAGGAGTGGTTGTGTAACAACCTGAATCTCGAGAAAAAAGTAAAATTGAAAAATATAAAGAAAAATGACAATTTTGCCCCTATAAAGTCAAATAGTTAACTTTTTTATATGGAAATCTTTTGGGAATTCTGAGAAGACCAGTGTGAACATCATGGAATCATGAGTTCATAGACAGGTGGCACGCCAAAATTAGAGTTTGAATGAGTTTACTACGGGGCTAAGAAGAACATGGGAAATTTGGTAATTTTAGTTTGAAGGCATTTTAGTAATTTCACCCTAAGAGATAAGTGTGATGGTGACACTTGTGCTCATCTCCTCGCTTTATGTGGTGTGTTGGTATGTGTGCATCACCAAGGTGTGGCGGTGGGTGGTGTGTATATGTTTGAATGTTTAAATCGGTTTTAGGGGAATTTTGGGGGTGAACATTCCCAAACCAAGAGCTTGATAGCAAAAGAGGATCAGGAACAATTGAGTAAAAAGGAAAATATGGAGAGTGGGGGAGAGAAAGGAAAACGAAGAAACATGAAGGATGAATTTTAGAATTTGAAATATTGAACACGTGAAGCTTGAAATTGGGGTTTTTTATTTGGACTATAATTGTTCGAATTGAGGTTATAAACCTCTATGTTGAACTACCACAAGAAGAAACGTAAAAAAATGGGTGGAAATCATGTCGAGATGGACCCTGAACGGAGTTTAAATGTGGACACCGTGTTGGATCAGGAGTTCAGGGATTTTGGTAAGTAATTTTGTGAAATTGAATCCAAATAAATATTCTTGGGTAAATTTCGAATAGAATAGTGTGATCAATTGTGAAAAATAAGTGGGAATTGGATGAAAGCAGGAAACAGATCATGTACCGGGCCGGGCCCTGCACAGGCTCGCGGGTTGATACGCTAAAACTAAGCATTAAAATAAACACAAAGTCACACTCAACACTTAATAAAAACATATGCAAATTAAAACCTTTTTTTGTAGATTGTAGCATTGATAAGTAGGGATCGTTCTTAACCGGAGATTGAGGGTACCTAAACATGATTATCGTTTGATTAATTAATTCGGGGAGTAGTTGATTGTTCTATTATCCTACGTGATTAACTAACCTAATCTAATCTAATCTAACTTAATTTAATATTTACATGGTTCACTTATCTTTTAACCTAACTCATTCATGAATTCTATTAATTTCATCCGTAAAGTCCTGTAACCTTAGTTTTATGAGATGTTTGCATATTCTTAAATACATGCATGGGAAGCCCTCTACACTTTCAATAATAGACTAGGGAATGCCCAACTTTGCCACGGATGAATGTGTAGAAGATGAGGTATGGTGTAATTAACCTTGCACAAGAATTATAAACTTTATAAAAAGAGAAATTTGATCGAGCAGAGTTTCGATACAAAGAATGAGTGACCTTTACAAATAACATAAGTCTCTCTACTTATAGGAGAAAATTAATCCCCAAATAAATAGGAGTTGACAAATTAAATTCTAAAAGAAAAATAATTAAACTAATTAAATTAAAGTCCTAAAGGAAAAGAAGAAGATAATAAAATCCTAATTAAAAAGGAAATCTAAAATCTAATTAAAACCTAAAAGATAAAGGAAATATTTTCTTCCTTTTCTTGGAAATTGAAGATGCTTGCTGGATTTTGGAAAAGAAAAAGATTGGGATGTGCAATCACGCGCTGGGCTGCTGTCTTAGGCGCCGAAGTGGGCCGCACGAGCTGGACCCTCGAGATGGCTTCTCCTGAAGCTGAGGCGCACAACTTGATCGGTGCAGCATCAGCTGGGCTTTGGGGCTTGGAAGCGCACGCTGGGCCGAAGACGCTGGTCACTCGCAAGTGAAGGGCGGGAGCCAGGCGTGGGCTGCTGGGAGATTGGGCTTGCACTGGCGACTTAAGCTAACTGTGGACACCTGGGCCAGGTGCTTTGGACAGTGGGCTGCTCTGCATGAATGGCCCGCTGGAATTAATGGGGAGCGGCAAAGGCTGGCACAATTTAATTAATTGGGCCTGAATTGCGAGTCTTAATTATCAGTTATTTAATTGAATCATTAATTCAATAATTAGTTACTAATTAATCAATTTTCTATTAATTAATATAAGAAAATGATAAAATAAGATAAAATGAATATAATTAAGAGTCTAACAAAGTAAAACATAAAGAAAATGATATAAAAATGATGATCAATTAGGTGTTTATCACGAGTCAACCAGCGCGAGGTAGGTGGTGAACTGCTGCAGCGCTTGAGGCCCACGCGTAGGGAAGGTGGCCAGCATGTGAGGGCACGTGCGGCGGTCCCTTGAGGTCCGGTCAACATGAATTTTCATGTTTTCGATGTTTCGAGTCTAACTGCACAATTTTTGAGACGATCGGACATCATCTCAAGGCAGTTTTGATTGTCCAAATGTTTAGGCGTTATTTTAATTCGTTTAAAAATCCCGAAAATTTGTGGGATTAAATGTGAGGCTATTTAGGATGATTAGTGACCTTAAGAAATGATTTACAGCAGAAGTGACATTCTTGAATTTTATGGAACGACGTACAAGTTGGTTCGATTGTGTATACGGTACGTGTGAGTGGACGTTTTATTTTATTAAAATATTATGCATGCATATTCCTATGTTTAAATATTTTATTATGTGTTTTTGGTGATATGTGATCATTTGGGATTTTATATGGATTTTCGGTGATTTTGTATATAATTATTATTTTATTGCACATTTTACGAGATTTTCGTAAGTTATGTTTTCCAATTTTGTTTCGATTGTGGCTTTGAATTGAATATGGTTTATGACATGAGATATTTTGATATGGGAGTCTTGGTGATTTCCCTATGATTTTTGGATATACTTCGATGACACGTTTTATGGAGTTGTGTTGAATTACGTTTTGGCCTTAGGCATGAGGTTTTGAATATGAATTTGATTTGTGATATTAAGATGTTGAGATGTGTTATGGATATGCAGTTTCTCAATACTTATTGTATGTGAAATGTTGTGATGATTGTGTTGATTGTGGATAACCCTCCTCGAAGTGCGTGTTGGTTAGTAGTCTCAAACATCGAGCCAGGGGCTCTAGATTTTGAGACTGATTTAGTGTTGACTCAGACGTCGAGTCTGGCTCTAGATCTTGAGTCATTTCTTACTCAGGCATGGATCTGGGCTCTAGATCCCGAGTGGTGTGCCCACCGATAGTGTAGTGGACATGGTGGCTAATGTTGTACATCGATGATGGGTTGGATGGGGTTGGCTATATATGGTGGTGTGACTATTGTGATGGTTCAGTCTTGGCTATGTATGGATTTGTGTGATGTGGTGTTGTATATGGATTGGCTATGTGATTGACGTGTTGGTTGTCGTGATTACTGATGTTTGGGTCATGTCAAACTGGAGCAAGACCCGAGTGTGTGTTACAAGGTGTTTTTTTTTGGGTCGGGTCATGTCAACTTGGTATTAGAGAGCTAGGATTTTGAGTTATGCTTGTTAATATCATGCCTCCGAGATGCGAGCCCCATGCACGACCTAGTAATAAGACTAGTGGATAAGCCCCAGATAGTTGTAGGTTTCTAGGTAAACTCGGATTATTAGGTTGAATTGTGAACGTCATACATCGATTTAGGAGAAAGCAAACAGTTGTAGTAAGAAGCAAACAGTTGTAGTAAGTATGGACAAGATGGATTCACATATGATGAAAGGATATTCGAGGTGTTGGAGTGATGGAAAAACCTTTTGCTGGATTTAGTTAAGATGAAACATATCAGGATTATGGAAAAGGGACTCGAAAAGAGTCATACATAATGATTAGGGCTCAAGAATGAGCAAAAATGTGAGATTACTGGTCTAGCTCTGGATATGGAATAAAGGGTTAAAAATTATTTAAGGCTTTATGAGTTCGATAAGTATAGTATTGAGATGAAAGGCATATGGACACGAGTTTGGTTTAGTTCTGAAATTTTTAGGACCAAATTTTTCTGAAGGTAGATTGTAATGGCCCGAATCTCGAGGAAAAAGTAAAATAGAAAAATAGAAAGAAAAAATGAACATTTTTGCCCTTGTAAAGTCAAATAGTTGACTTTTTTTATAAGGACATCTTTTGGGAATTCCGAGAAGACTGGTACGAACTTTTTGGAATCCTGAGTTCATAGACAGGCGGCACGCTAAAATTGGAGTTCGAATGAGTTTACTACGGGTGTAAGAAGAAGGTAATTTTAGTTTGAAGGGCGTTTTAGTAATTTCACCCTAAGAGATAAGTGTGATGGTCACACTTGTGCTCATCTACTTGTTTTTCGTGTTATGTTGGCGTGTGTGCATCGTCAAGGTGTGGCAGTGGGTGGTGTGCATATGTTTGAACATTTGAATGGGTTTTGGGGGAATTTTGGGTGTGGAAATTCCCAAACTGAGAGGTTGATGCCAAGAGAGGATCATGAACAATTGAGTAAGAAGGAAAATAAAGAGAGTTGGGGAGAGAAAGGAAAATGAAGAAATAGGAAGGTTGAGTTTTTGAATTTGAAATATTGAACCTGTGAAGCTTGAAATCGGGTTTTTGATTTGAACTCTAATTGTTTGAATTGAGGTTATAAACCTCTTTGTTGAACTTCCACAAGCAGAAACGTCAAAAAAGTGGGAGGAAATCATGTTGAGTTGAACCCTGAACGGAGTTTGAACGTGGACATTGTGTTGGATCAGGAATTCGGGTTTTGGGTAAGTAATTATATGAAATTGAATCCAAATAAATGTTCCTGGGTAAATTTCAAATAGAATAGTGTGATCAATTGTGAAAACGGGTGAGAAGTGGATGAAAACAGCAAACGGGTCGCGTACTGGATCGGGCCCTACGCGCAAGCTCTCTTGTTGACCCAAGGCGAGGTAGATAGTGACCTGCTGACAGGACCCAACCCAATCCCCTTGGATTATCATGGGATGTGCCTGCTCCCGTCTGACACCGCGTGTCAGACCAAGGATAAACTCGTTCCCCGCTCGGGGTCCATCAGAGTACGCCAGGATCGGTGCTGGCATGTGATGTCTCAATCTCTACTACAGCCCGCATCGGCTATTAAATTGAAGGGTATTAAAACCATAAAACTATGAGTGGAAAAAAATAACAGTTTATAAAAAATCATTTATATCGAAATGACATTTATACCCTTCACATAAAATCATGCACGCATCATAAAACAGTATTATCAATTATTTTCTCGGAAGTAAGACGTATTGCTTCCCAAATCGAAACATAGTGAAAAATGATTCTCAATCGAAGCCAGTATCTCAGTAGGTTCTCAGCCCAAAATCGAATCATACAGGACCGCAGCCCAAAAACCAAATCAAAGAAAATCAGAATAGAGCCTCAAGCAAAATCATAGAACACGTGGGAACACATCCTATCCTCAATGTCAGTCACGATTCTAATCCTAGCACATGTGCATATAGCTCAGGACCGCTCATAATCCTAGCATGTAGCCGTGAACACATCACTCGCCGCGACTGTCTCTAGATCATCGTGAATACATCCCCGATCGATCTCAGAGGATAACATTAGCACTCCTAAGTCGAGCCTTCCTCGGTCATTGCTTCCCACGGCTGATCGAAAACAGGCATTGTATCGTGACCTCTCCGGAAGGAACACATATGCAGTCTGAAGGCGAGCGTAATATCATCCAGGACTCACCCGAATGCCATCATTAATAGGGCCTCAAGCACGGAACATCACCATATGGGTCACAGCCCGAAAATCCAGTGTCCAACGACACTTCATATCCCAGGATTCCTCGAATCCTATAAAATCCACAATTGGGTCTCATTCCTGAAATATCTTTCGTAAAACTCATAATTGGGTCACCGCCCGACTTTTCTCACGTTTAACTATACTCTAAGTCAAACCTCAAATCAACTGGGTCATATGCCTGAAAGATATTTCCAAATTTGAAAACCATTTCTCATTTCCAAAGCACTTTCAAATCATCCCTGACTTCATGCTAAGTCAGGGTCTTTCAAATGGGTCTCGTGCTCTAATCTCGATTTCACGCATCCCTGTGAAATCCTCCAAAATCGTAAATCAGTTCCTCGGTTTCACGTCTCACCATGAAACCTTCAGAATCACATAAAATACAAGTATGTAGTACACTCAACCGAAGCCCAAACATCATATAAAATAGAAATCTTGAATTACGTGCAATAACGCATTTTCATTCGAAAATGCCAAAAAAATCATATTAAAATCACATGCACTCATGGCATCTCAAATCATGTTTATAAACACATATAAAACATTTAGGCATGCATCATATTCATAAAATAAAGTCCACTCACATACCGTCCAAGTTGCGCTTCGATATGCATGTCATATGCCTCTTCGGGCTAATCCAATCTCTCTGGATCATTCGGACCTGTCCAAAACATACTCAAAGGTTACTAACAACCTAGAAAAGTCCTGATCAAGAACCTCCAACATTCCCGAAAAAATCAACGTGTCCCAAACACGCTTCGCTAGGCTTTAAACATCAATTTGACCAACCTAACGATCTCTGATTGACTCAAAACCACCACCATTGGATTCGTATCATTGAAACCTTTAAAATGATCCTAGTCCCACCTTGAAATACATGCCCACTCATCTTTACACGTGGGTCAAAGGTGCGGTCAACGTTGATCAAAAGGTCAACGCTGACGTCAGCAAAGTCAACTCTGACGTCATCGTTGACGTTATCAGTGAAGTCATCTCTGACAGTTTGACATCTGACACGTGTCAGGTGACAGTGCCACATGTCAGCAGCTCACGGGTCCACGTGTCTGACATGTTAGTGACACGTGGTACCATCTGATTGGTCCACGTAATTGACATGTTAGGTTAACTGGGACTGCCATATGTCCATCCCCCATTGAGCCACGTCTCCTGAAAATCTGACAGGTGTTGACGTCAGTTGATGACGTCATCACCCTTAACCTCTATCCGGGTCAGTCCATTTCCCTGAATCGGGTCGCGCAGACCCGTGACCCTGACCTGGTTCTAATTCCCTCGTTTCTGGTCTGTTTTCGAACCCGTTTCTTCCTACATGATCGTCTAGTCCTCAAGAATCAATCTATGGACACAAAACACACAAAAAAAGGGCTAGAATTTAACTGTGCAATTTGACCCTCACGACCCAGTTTCTAGTTTCTTGTATGGGCTGCTCCGCCATCCTCAGCCCCCGATTCTGATCCCCAGTGACTCGTACAATCATCCAAAGCACAGACAATCATTAGAAACAGCCCCCAACGTCCAAAACTGAAAATAGAATTTAAATTCGAAAATGAGTTTTCGGGTTTACCTTCCTTCGCCGTCCACGGCGGTTCTGCCACCTCCTCGCAGTCACCGTCTCACCCTCAGCCTCACTTTCAATCTCATAGGGGTTCTCAATCGATCCAGAAATGGAGGGGAGAATTTGGGTGGTATGGGTTTCGGGTTCGAATGAAGAAATGAAGAAGATGGATGGTGCATGTATGTGTGAGAAGGGAGCAATGGATGAGTGACACTTGTCATTCATCCATTGGGCCTGAAACAAATATCTGGGCCCCACTCAAGACAATAGTCCACTCGTCTTGTAATTTGTACAATAGTACCCCGAACATTCTGTGACCCCTAACTTTCCCGTCGAATGTCTGATTTCGACGTGCCGCTTGTCTGCGGACTTGTATCGACTCGATCTACGTAATAGTCCTTGAACCTCGTGCATTAGACCTCTCGGGTCTAAAGCCAACTTTTTACCCTCGTCTAGGGAAAAAATCATAATTTTTCCCTGAACGTCCGACAATCTTCAACTTATCCCCGATTAGCCACGCTAATCCACAATTAAATCTTAACAAATCCCAAAATTTTGGGACGAGTCGTTACACCTGCTTCTGTGCGTGAAGCCCACACGCAGGGAAGGTGGCTAGTGTGTGGGGGTGCATGCGGCAGTCCCTCGAGGTCCAGTCAACATGGATTTTCATGTTATCGATGTTTCGAGTCCAACGGTACAGTTTTCGAGACAATCGGACATCGTCTCGAAGAAATTTTAACTGTCCAAATATTTAGACGGTATTTTCATTCCCTTAAAAATCTTGAAAAATTTTTGGATTAAATATAAGGCTATTTGGGAAGATTAGTGACCTTAAGACATGATTTATGGTAGGAAGTTACATTATCGAATTTTACGGAATGGTGTGCAAGTTGGTTCGATTGTGTATACGGTACGTGTAAGTGGACATTTTATTTTATTTAAAATATTATGCATGCATATTCCTATGTTTAAATGTTTTATTATGAGTGTTTGGTGATATGTGATTGTTTGGGATTTTATACGAATTTTTGGTGATTTTATATTTAATTATTATTTTATTGCACGTTTTACAAGATTTGTAAGTTATGTTTTCGAATTCCGTTTCTATTGTGGTTTCGAATTGAATATGGTTTATGAAATGAGATATTGTGATATTGGAGCCTTGGTAATTTTCCTATGATTTTTGGATGGCTTTCGGATATACTCATGTGGCACGTTTTATGGAGTTTGTGCTAAATTATGTTTTGGGCTTAGGCCCGAGATTTTGAATATGAATTTGATTTGTGATGTTGAGATGTGTTATGGATATTTGGTTTCTCAGTATTTGTGGTATGCGAGATGTTGTGATGATTGTGGATAACCCTCCTCGAGGTGCGTGTTGGTTAGTAATCTCAGACGTCGAGTAGGGGGATTTAGATCACTAGTGGTGTGCCTACTAGTAGTGTAGTGGACATGGCGACTGATGTTTTGCATTGAGGATGGGTTGGATATGGATTGGCTATGTATGGTGGTGTGACTGTTGTGATGGTTCTGTGTTGGCTATGTGTGGATTTGTGTGATGTGGCGTTGTATATGGATTGGTTGTGTGATTGACGTGTTGATTGTCATGATTAGTGATTTTTATTTCTTTATGGTTTTTTTTTCACGTTATTTGAGGTCGTTGATTGTGTTCGGTTTTTAATTTGGATTTAAACGATTTTTTATATGCATGCATAGTTTTAGAAAAAGGAGGGTAAAATATTATGTTTCGAACTATGTTTTTAAATTATTTATCTTTGTCCACTCACACGATTTTCATGGTTTTCATAACCCTCTAGGGCCGTTGCATGAAGTCTAGGGTGAATTGAGAGGTGGATGCATGAATGACAACACGAATATCTCTTATCTGACAAGATGAGGGTAATTTTGATATTTTGCATTGCTTTTCAGATGGAAGCAAGACTCGGGTGTGGGTAACAAGGTGTTTTATTGAGGTCGGGTCCTGTCAGGTTGAGTGCCCCTTTGTGCCTGAAAAAAATTGTTACCCCTAGAGAAGAACAACAAGCAAGTTCATATTGCTTTTTTGAAGAAGATTCATATCACCAGGTTTCTTCAAAACCTGGTCACTCTAGCCCCACAGGGTCATCTAGCAACCATAAAGCATTAGACAACCCTTATGAGTATGTAGTCTAACACCGAAAGAGGCTGAAGGCTATCCCTACTTCCCCTGAAGTGATTGAGGCTTTCAAGGATGAGGGCTCAGATGGATTAGTGAAGGGGATGCGATCAACATCTCCAGATGTGATAGTCGCCCCCATCATGGTGGAAGAAACAACAAAAAGTGTGCACATGAGGCTTATGATAAGGGCGTTAGAGACCTTAGGATTGCAAAGGATGGAGCCCACAAGTTGGTTGACATGCTTCGGGGGAATGCTGGTCTTGAAGAGGAAAATAAGAAATGAAGAGCGAATGCATACACCTTCGAGAATGTCTCGACCACTGCAGACGAAACAACGATGCCTTGGTCGGGAGAATCCATACATTGGAGAACAAAGTGAGCGAGCAAGAGATAAGTAATGCATAGAGGATGTTGATGAGATGTTTCCCTCAACGAGGCCACTTTGTTGTGTGGATATTTGCATGATTCAGATGAGAAAATAAAAATTTTGGAGGTGGAAAATTTGAAGAATGAAAGGCTTTTGAGATACGGCCATTCATTGCCACCACATTCCCCTGCAACTTTGCGGCAAAAAGAGTATAAGGCTCAAAATTTGGACTTGTCAAGCTGTAGTGGATCACCACCAAAAAGCTAGAACCAAAGCCAAAGAAAGAGCTTGAACCTGAACTCGAGCCCGAGCCTAAGCCTGATCTTAAGGTAAAAAATGATGGCGTTCTTGAGACTGCCTAGTCATTGTTTGGCGATGCTTCCCTATTTTCAGCAGAAGAGTGGACAGAGTACGAGAAAACAATAGTCATTGTTTGGCGATGCTTCCCTATGCTTCCCTATTTTGTGGTTGCTTTATGTTATTTGTTTTTTCTTGTACTTCTATTCCTGTATTGAAAATTGGTTCGAGCAATCGATATGTGATTTTCCAACCCTTTTCAAATGAATAAATGAAAACATTGCTTATATAAAATTTTTGAGATTCGAGTGCCACGTCTCTTCTTCTAAGTTTATAAATTGCTTAAACTAAAACTTCCAATCCGATTGACTCATCATATGCCCTCATTGCAGCCATTAGCATAGAATAATGGGTTCTAACTAACTTGGATTTTAGAAGAAATGTAATATTTTTTTGTGTGTTGCTTTTAAGGAAGGGCTTTTGCTCCTTAGTAGAAGGGTTGATATGCTTTATGGAAAAGCTTAAATGCATCTATTAATGAGCCTTTAGAATGATTCCAGGAAGAAGTCTCGAGGTGCTTTCTGGTGGAAAATTTTAAGTTCTTCTTAATGGAAGGCTTTGATTGCTTCTCGGAGGAAGGTTTTAGGTGCTTCCTAGTGGAAGGCATTGTGTGCTTCCTGGCAGAAGGCTTTAAGTCCTTCCTGGTGGAAGGCTTTGCTAATTTTACAAAACATGTAATAACATATGGATAAATTAGGAATGAGCGTTCAAAGACCCACTCACCAATTTTCCGTCCATAGTTTCCAAAGTGTAACTTCCTTTTCCACCTACTTGGTAGACTCCATAAGGTCCTTCCCATGGGGATTTGAGTTTTTGAGAACAAGGTCACTAGGGAGTAAGTGCCAGATCCTTGACTTTTTGTTGTAAAAGCTCCTGAGTTGTTGTTGGTAATTGCATTCACGCTTAACCACTTGTTCCCTTAATTCCTCGATGCGATCAAATGAAGTTCTCGAGGCTATAAAGTTGACTACATAATCATCAAGCTTAGTATAAAGAGCTAGAACAACAACATGTGACAGGATAGAGACATTGGTGATGTATGCAAGAGTGAATGGAGACTCACATATTGCATGATGCAGAGTCAGAGTCATATGATAAATCCAGAGCGTGCCATCTAACCATGATTCCATTTAAGCCTTTTTTATCGTTGATTCGCTTCTTGATACAATCTAGGTTTGCCATAGGGGTAATAAGTAGCTGAAGTGAAGTGCTTTATCTTCCATGAATCAAAGAACTCGTTGATTATTACGCTAGTGAAATAAGTCCCATTGTCAGTTAGAATAATTTTTGGAAGTCCAAACTAGCAAATAACATGGCTCTAAATGAATTGTTGAATGTCGGCTTGGTAAATCGTGGCCAAGGTTTTCACTTATACCTATTTGGTGAAGTAATCAGTGGCGATGGTTAGGTACTTCGTGTTTGAGACTGGTGTGCTTGGCAAGGGTCCAACGATGTCAATCCCTCATTGAATGAAAGGCCAAGAGCTCGTCTGTGGATGCAACTCCTCTGGTGGCACCAACTGGTTAGTCTTGAACCTTTGAAATTTCTCTCATTTCTAGGCATATTGTAATGCTTCCTCACTCAAAGTCACTAAAATCCTACACTAAGTTTTTTTTGTGCAAGCGTGTAACAACCCATCCCGAATCCACATGATTAATTCAGAATTAATTAGGAGTTAGTCAGACTAATCGGGAATTAGTCGAGGATTAGTGGACAATCGGAGTAAAATGATGATTTTCCCCTAATCGAGGGTAATATTGACTTTTGACACGGGAGGTCAAATGCATGGAGACTGAGTTTTGTTACATAGAACAAGACAATACGAGTCCGTAGACATGCGGCATGTCAAAATTAGATATCATACGGGAAAGTTATAGATCACAGAAGATTCTAAGAACTATTCACAGTTGCACAAAAATCGAGATAGTTGACTTTTGGATTTGTCCTTAGTGGGCCCAAAAGATCTAGCATGGTCCAATAGATGAGTGACAAGTATCACTCATCCTTTGGCCCAAGCCCATACATACATGTATGATTCCCCATTCTCTTTCATTTTGTTCATCCAACCCGAAACCCACCCCCAAACCTCTATCATCATCTTCTTCAGCTCAGACCAGAGAGAGAGAGAGACTGAGCGTGAGAGAGATACTGGGAGACGGCGAAGGACGAGGCTGAGCCGTCGTGGACGGCTGAGGAAACCAGCAAAAGGTAAACCCAAAAACTGTTTTTAAATTTGAAATTGGGTTTTGGACGTTTGGGAACAGTTCTGATGATAGGGTTGTGTTTTCTGAGTTTGGACCAGTTCGTAGGATCGAAAATGGACGGAAATGGACGGCTGAACAGCCCTTGTTGGTGGTTCAAAGGTTGGCCGTGAATGTTCGTTGGTGGCAGGTAATTTCTAGACCTATTCTCTTGATTTTAAGGGCATAGGGATGTTTCTGGTTAAGAGACAAAGAGATTGGTGAAAGAATGATGGTTTTGTGGAAACAGATTTGCTGAAACTATATTCCGGGCATGAACCCTATTGAGATGGTTCATGAGAAATAACTATTTTGATTTGAGTTACAACAGTTATGAAATGTTTCCACTATTTTCAAAATGATGATTATGATTTTGAGTTTAAAGGCTTGGGAGTTTAAAGACTCGAATTATGAAAAGATCCGGTTGTGAATACGTTTCCTCAGAAAAAACCCTGGAGATAATGCTCACCTCCGAGGTACGAAGAGGTTAAGATGCGCCTGCAGTCGAGCAGCTGAGAGAGGCGACAACCGAGGGAGGCTCGACTCAGGAGTGCGGTATATATGGTCGATCGATGATATGTTCACGACATTCTGGAGATTATCGGCCGGTGATGTGTTCACGGCGACATGCTCAGGATCAAAGTAGTCCTTGAGCTTATGGGCACATGTTGCTGGCATTAGAATCGTGACTGATGATGATGGGCTGAGATCCCACATGTAACGCCCCGGAAATTCGAACAATGTAATATTGTAAAATAATGAATAAAATGACGTTTTTACCCTTGTGATTCGTATGGTCAAATTGTTGACTTTTTGATTGGAGGGTCGAACGGACGTTGACCGATGACCCTGACGTAGTTCGGGACGTCACGAGTTCACAGACAGGTGGCACGTCCGATTCGGACGAACAGGGTGAAAGTTATGACGTGCGGAAGTCCAGGGGCATTATCGTAAATTGGACGTTATAAGGAGAAAAAGTTGACTTTTGTTTGACATTTGGTTTTCACTTGACTCGAAGACCGTTAGGTTCGTCTCGACGCCCCGAGTACAACGACAGGCGGCACGCTTGAAACGGACATCGGGTGACCGAGTTACGGGTCACGGAAGTTGGAGGGCATTTTGGTAATTTTTGCACAGAGGGGCATTTTGGTCATTTCACGGCAGTTACTGTAGCACCACCGTGAAAAACAGAGCACACGGCCATGCCGTGGTGTCTTGTGCGTTCAATTGTTTAAAGTGTTAGTGGAATGTCTCAGGCGATTTGTTTATGTGGATTGAGGCAGTGGGAGGCACCCATGGGAGACTGAACTGAGCTCAGTGCGCGGGCTGGATTTTAAAATGGTCGTGGTCTTCGTGCTTGCGGGAAACCATTTTCAGAGACCACAGTTGGTCTCCCACGAGTTGTTGGCCACATTGATCGATCAACCGTGTAAGAGAGTAAGGAGAGGATTCGTTTGGGTCATTTGGTGCATCAGTGTGAAGGCTGAGGTTGAGAGAGACCGTGAGAAAACATTTTCAGGTTTTTGGGGGGAAAACTCAGAATTCGATTTCTACGGGTTGAGGGACCAATCTAAACACTTAGGGAGTCTTCTGGGAGTCACAGAAACACTGATGTGTCAGCGTTGAAGAGTTTGGAGCACGGATTGCCCAAGAACCTGAGTTCCAGTTCAGAGATGAACCAGTTGGAGGGAAAAATAAAATTTAATTCCTGAGGCTTGTTGAACGAAACCAAGGGCCATATTAATCTTCTAGGAGCAAAAGGAAACTGACTACATCGATTTCGAAGGACAGCACTCATGAATTGGCCAAGAACTGAGTTCCCTGGTTCTGAGGATTGTCGAGCTTGAGGACGACGACTTCCAGGTTAGTTTGGGGTCAATTGGTTGGATGGTTTGGTTCGTCTAGGTCCCCTTAAGCTACTGGTGAAGTTAATTGGATAATGGAACAGTTTTGGGTGAGTTCTGAGTGACGACCCGTTCGTCTGTTTGGGTCTGGGTTGGATCGATTTAGTGTTAGTCGAGGTCAATCATTAATGCAGACCTAAAATTTATGGATTAGAGAAGATAATAGGATTGAAAACGGGAGGAATTGATTGAGAATTGAGGGTTAACTAATCGGGTTGAACCGCGGGTATCAGACCCGTTTATCAGTCTATTCGGGTAAGGAAGAAGGTACTGTAGCTTGGCGCGTGGCCTTCACGCGCAGCCACTTTGAGCGGCGCGTGACGGCGCGTGTGATGTCATCTCCGATCACGGTCAACATGGAATTTGTTCCTTTCAGTCTATTTAACATTTTACCTTTAGGATTCGAGTCGATCGGGGGTCGTTCGGAATAATTTCGGGAGTTCGGAAGTTTAGGTCCTTAAGGTTTATTTCGTCGAAAAATCCGGAAAATTTAGGGAAAATCATACGAGCTATTTGAGGATGTTTGTAACCCATCTTGTACGTTTTTACAGGCCCGGACATCTCCGAAGCTACTGAGGAGCGCACGGGGCGCGATTGACGCGTCCTAAAACAGTGAGTGGACTTTTTGATTTCTAAACCGGGCATGCATGACTATTTTACTTATTTATCTTATGGTTTCACATATGATTTTATAATGGTGATATGATATTTCGGTTTTACGTGTTTTCACGCTTTTCGAGATATTTATCGTATTTCATGCATTTCGAGGTTACGGTTTTCGCTTATGCATGAATGATGTTTTGATGAAGTATCTGGATATGATTATGCATGATACGGATTTATGATGTTTTGATTATAATTGTGAAGTGATTTCGGAAATTGCATGTTTTGGAATTTGCATGTGAATTCGGATATAAGTCCTATTATGACGAGATACGATTTTGGAATGATGTCGGAAAACAGTTTATGATGAATCCTGGTTTATTGTGTTTAAAAACGGTTTTGGGTTTAAAGACCCGGTTATTGTTGGATCTGGTTTTGGGTTTAAAGACCCGGTTTATTGATGACGGGGACGAGCCTGAAAATTAGGTTTAAAGACCCGGATTGAGTTTAAAGACTCGGTTATTGTGATACCCCCGAGGCCTATTGATCATGTTTTGAGTTTAAAGACTCGTTGATATCCCGGGAAGGTCTGATATTGAGTTTAAAGACTCGGATGGATCCAACGGTTTAATTGCGAATAGTGATTCACTTTTTACTTGGTTTGCGTAAATGATGTTGCAAATGACAAATTCTGGATTTTGGTAATATTATATTGTTTTACACGAGTTGTGATGGTTTTTCTGTAACGTTTTACATGGGTTTCGGAGAAAGAGTTGTTCAAATGTTAATACGCGGTTTTCTTGAATATCTGGTTATGCATGTGTGTTATAAAACTGGAGAGCGAACCCCAATTTCATTAAATTGTTTTCTGTAAACCTTTGTTTGGGTCCACTCACACTTTGTTGTTTTAACTACCCTCCAGGTCGTGGTACAAGTTCGGGGGCTAGCGCCGAGGTAGAGGCAGAGGCATAAAGTTTTCCGTTGCGGAGTAGTTAGTTCACAGAGTAGGATTTGTTCTTTAACTTGTTTTGTAATATTGTGCTATGTGAAACTTTGGACTTGACGTCCGGTCGGATGTACTTGTTTAATCTCCCTGGTCTGACAATGGGTGTGATGTAATATTATTTGGTTTTCCGGTCTTTTGGATTCGATTGTCAGACGGGAGCAGAATGCTTCCCGATTATCGAGGCGATAATCGAGGTGGGTCCTGTCAATTGGTATCAGAGCCAGGTTTACGATTCGTGTCTGGCACTCGGGTGTGCCTCGATTATTGTGCTAACTTATGCCTCTTTCAGAGAAGGACGATCGGCCATGCCTCCGCGACGCGAACCCCCTCAACGACCTGATAGTGATGTCTAGAGTGCTTCGATCGAGCGAGCCCAGAGTCTTGGGGCTACGGTGTTTAGTGGTGGAGCGGATCCCAAGGATGCTCACCGTTGGATTTCTCGGTTCGAGCGGATTTTTGCTGTGATGCACTGTCCTCCTGAGGAGCGAGTTGTATTGGCTACCTTTTTGCTTGATGGATCTGCTTATGAGTGGTGGTATACTCTGGAGTTGTCGGGTTGGGATGCCCATACAGTGACTTGGGAGACCTTTCGTGAACGGTTTCTGGATCAGTATTATCCCGTTCATTCCGCGATGCTAGGGAGACCGAGTTTCTGCAGCTCCAGCAGGGGAGCATGTCGGTAGCTGAGTATGAGCAGAAGTTTCAGATTCTAGCCCGTTTTGCTCCTACCTTTGTATCTACTGAGGCTGAGAAATGTCGTAGGTTTGAGCTTGGCCTACGGGGCGAGATACGGGCCATTGTGACGACCGGAGCTTTTACCACTCTCAGGGAGTTGTTAGATGCCGCAGTGCGGGTTGAGGCCAGTCTCCTGACACGTCCACAGTACTCTGGTGGTGGACAACGTCGAGAGCGTTCATATCCTGGATCGTATGGTCAAAGAGCCCCGAAGAAAGGACGTTATGGTGGAGCCTCATCTGCAGGCAATGATCGTTATGGCAGGCCTGGTAACTATCAGAGTCCCGGATTCCGAGCGCCTAGGGCGCAGACTGCTCCGCAGGCGAGCGCGACTTCGGTTGCTTCCATAGGACGGCAGAGTGGTGGTTTTGCTCGAGATGCTTCCAGTGTTATCTGTTTCTTCTGTGGCGAGCGGGGCCACTATCGGAGGGAGTGTCCATCTTTGCCACAGGGTGGTGGCGCAGGTCGGGGTGGAGCAGAGCAGGGACGGAGCACAGCTGCAGTTTCTGGCACTGGGAGTAGTAGAGTAGGTGGTGCTGGAGCGGCTAATGGACAGAGGGGCCGGGGCCATGGGCGAGCAGCTGGACCACAGGCCCGAGTTTTTGCTGTTACGTAGCAGGAGGCCAGGGCAGCACCTGGTGTTGTGACAGGTACACTCACGATCTTTGGGCATGATGTTCGTGTTTTAATTGATCCCGGAGCTACTCATTCATTTATATCACGGGACTGTGAGTTGTTGGCGGGTAGAGAGGTGTCCGCTTTGGACTGTGATTTGGGTGTGAGTACACCCACATGAGATGTATTTGTGGTGAACCAAGTGTTGTGGGAGTGTCCCGTAATGGTAGGTGACGTTGGACTGGTAGCAGATTTGATACACTTGGACTTGCACGACTTTGATGTCATTTTGGGAATGGATTAGTTGACGCTCCATCATGCTTCTATCGAATGTGTCGATAAGAAGGTTACTTTTCGGAGCCCGGGGTTACCGGAAACCACCTTTCAGGTAATACAACGAGCAACTCCTGTCGGAGTGATTTCAGCCCTGAAGGCAAGTAAGTTGTTGAGGAAAGGGTGCCAGGGATACTTAGCCCAAGTGATGGACTCACGAGCCGCACCATTGAGGGTGGAGGATATACCGATAGTACGGGAGTTCCCGGATGTCTTTCTGGAGGATCTACCGGGATTGCCACCTCATCGAGATGTCGAGTTCACTATTGATCTGGTTCCAGGTACGCAACCCATTTCTCAGACTCCGTATCGTATGGCGCCAGCTGAGTTGAAAGAACTGAAGGCGCAGTTACAAGAATTACTTGAGATGGGATTTATTCGACCGAGTGTATCCCCCTGGGGAGCCCCGGTGTTGTTTGTGAAGAAAAAGGATGGGAGTTTGAGACTCTGCATTGATTACAGGCAACTGAATAAAGTAACAGTGAGGAACAAATACCCGTTGCCTCGGATCGATGATTTGTTCGATCAGCTGCGAGGAGCGCAGTACTTCTCCAAAATTGATCTTCGTTCTGGGTATCATCAGTTGCGGGTTAAGGATGAGGATGTACCCAAGACAGCCTTTAGGACCCGGTATGGTCATTATGAGTTCCTTGTGATGCCGTTTGGTTTGACCAATGCACCCGCAGCGTTTATGGACTTGATGAACCAAGTGTTGCAGCCATACTTGGATCACTTTGTCATCGTGTTCATTGACGATATCCTAGTCTACTCGAGGAGTGCGGAAGCGTACAAGGAGCACTTAAGGATGGTGCTAGGTACCTTGAGGGAAAACCAGTTGTATACGAAACTCAGCAAGTGTCAGTTTTGGTTGACGAGCGTGAGTTTCTTGGGGCATGTGATCTCAACTGACGGGATCAGTGTGGATTCTCAGAAAATTGAGGCAGTGGCGAAGTGGGAACAACCGACGACCGTCACTGAAGTCAGAAGTTTCTTGGGTTTGGCTGGTTACTACAGGAGGTTTGTAGAGGATTTCTCTACCATTGCTGCCCCGTTGACGCGACTGACGAGGAAGGGAGTCAAGTTTGTTTGGGATGACGATTGTGAGAGCAGTTTTCGGGAGTTAAAGGAAAGGTTGACATCTGCTCCTATACTTACCCTTCCTGACGACAGTGGGGAATTCGAGGTGTACAGTGATGCATCCTTACAGGGTTTGGGATGTGTGCTAATGCAGCATGGGAAAGTGATTGCCTATGCTTCGCGCCAGTTGAAGCCGCATGAGCGCAATTATCCGACGCACGACTTGGAGTTAGCTGCTGTTGTGCATGCGTTAAAAATTTGGAGACATCACTTGTATGGTGCGACTTGCAGAATGTTCACGGATCACAAGAGCCTGAAGTACTTGTTCACTCAGAAGGAGTTAAATGTGAGGCAACGACGGTGGCTAGAGCTGATTAAGGATTATGATTGCACGATTGAGTACCACCCGGGAAAAGCCAATGTGGTGGCTGATGCTCTAAGCCGGAAGTCGACGCATTCTGTAGCACACCTACGGACGGTTCATTTGCCACTTTTGGTTGAACTCTGCAAGAATAGCATTGATTTGGGACTGGATAGCCAAGGTGTCTTGCTGGATAACTTTCACGTGAGACCGCTCTTAATCGATCGGATCGTTGAGGCTCAATCTCAAGATCCTGTCTCGTGTGTACTTCAGATTGAAGTGGAAGTCGGTGAACGGCTAGATTTCACAGTCAGGGAGGATGGAGCTTTGCTAAAAGAAGGACGATTGTGTGTGCCCGACGTTGAGGCACTGAAGAAGGAGATCTTGGACGAGGCTCATAGTTCGGCCTACGCGATGCATCCTGGTGGGACCAAGATGTATCGTACGTTGCGAGAACACTATTGGTGGCCGGGTATGAAACAGGAGATTGCTGGGTTTGTCAGCAGGTGTCTGATTTGCCAACAAGTGAAGGCTGAGAGACAACGTCCTTACGGAGCCTTGCAACCACTACCCATCCCGGAATGGAAATGGGATCACATAACGATGGATTTTGTGTTTGGACTTCCTAGGACACTCAGAGGTCACGATGGAGTTTGGGTGATTGTGGACAGGCTTACGAAATCAGCTCATTTCTTGCCGGTGCGAGAGAACTTCAGGATGACACAGTTGGCTCAGTTATTTATCGACGAGATCATCCGGTTGCACGGTACTCCAGAATCAATAGTTTCTGACAGAGACTCGAGGTTTACTTCTCGGTTTTGGCAAAGTCTTCAGGAAGCCTTTGGGATGAAACTCCGTTTCAGTACTGCATTTCATCCTCAGACTGACGGCCAGTCTGAGCGGACCATCCAGATATTGGAGGATATGATGCGAGCTTGTGTTTTGCAATTTCAGGACACTTGGGAATCACATCTAGCCTTGATGGAATTTGCCTACAATAACAGCTATCAGGCGAGCATTGGGATGGCTCCGTACGAAGCCTTGTACGGACGGCAGTGTAGAACCCCGTTGTGTTGGACGGATGTGGGTGAAAGGAAGCTGACTAAACCCGAATTGGTGGAACAGACAACGGAGAAGGTCAAACTCATCAGAGATCGGCTCAAGGCAGCCCAAGACAGACAAAAGAGCTATGTGGACCATCGGATTCGAGATCTTGAGTTTGCGGTCGGAGATCGGGTATTTCTGAAATTGTCCCCTTGGAAGGGTGTAGTGAGATTTGGCAGGCGAGGAAAGTTGAGCCCTCGTTACATCAGACCTTACGAGATCACTGAGAGGATTGCTACAGGTTGGCACTACCGCTAGAACTTTCGAAGGTCCACGATGTTTTCCACGTATCGATGTTGCGGAAATAAGTGTTCGACGCATCTCATGTGCTGGAGGAACAACCCATTGAACTCCGAGAGGATTTGAGTTTTGAAGAACAGCCGGTGCAGATTTTAGACCGAAAGGATAAAGTATTACGTCGGAAGACCGTTCCTCTGGTAAAGGTTCTCTGGAGGAACCAGAATGTGGAGGAAGCCATATGGGAACCCGAGGCGCAGATGCGAGAGCAGTTCCCCTACTTGTTTCCTTGAAATTTCGGGACGAAATTTCTTAAGGGGGAAGGGGGAAGGGGGGGGGGGGGGAGGGAGATTGTAACGCCCCGGAAATTCGAAAAATGTAATATTGTAAAATAATGAATAAAATGACGTTTTTACCCTTGTGATTCGTATGGTCAAATCGTTGACTTTTTTATTGGAGGGTCGAACGGACGTTGACCGATGACCCTGATGTAGTTCGGGACGTCACGAGTTCACAGACAGGTGGCACGTCCGATTCGGACGAACAGGGTGAAAGTTATGACGTGCGGAAGTCCAGGGGCATTATCGTAAATTGGACGTTATAAGGAGAAAAAGTTGACTTTTGTTTGACATTTGGTTTTCACTTGACTCGAAGACCGTTAGGTTCGTCTCGACACCCCGAGTACAACGACAGGCGGCACGCTTGAAACGGACATCGGGTGACCGAGTTACGGGTCACGGAAGTTGGAGGGCATTTTGGTAATTTTTGCACAGATGGGCATTTTGGTCATTTCACGGCAGTTACTGTAGCACCACCGTGAAAAACAGAGCGCACGGCCATGCCGTGGTGTCTTGTGCGTGCAATTGTTTAAAGTGTTAGTGGAATGGCTCAGGCGATTTGTTTATGTGGATTTAGGCAGTGGGAGGCACCCATGGGAGACTGAACTGAGCTCAGTGCACGGGCTGGATTTTAAAATGGTCGTGGTCTTTGTGCTTGCGGGAAACCATTTTCAGAGACCACAGTTGGTCTCCCACGAGTTGTTGGCCACATTGATCGATCAACCATGTAAGAGAGTGAGGAGAGGATTCTTTTGGGTCATTTGGTGCATCAGTGTGAAGGTTGAGGTTGAGAGAGACCGTGAGAAAACATTTTCGGGTTTTTGGGGGGAAAACTCAGAATTCGATTTCTACGGGTTGAGGGACCAATCTAAACACTTAGGGAGTCTTCTGGGAGTGACAGAAACACTGTTGTGCTAGCGTTGAAGAGTTTGGAGCACGGATTGCCCAAGAACCTGAGTTCCAGTTCAAAGATGAACCAGTTGGAGGGAAAAATAAAATTTAATTCCTGAGGCTTTTTGAACGAAACCAAGGGCCGTATTAGTCTTCCGGGAGCAAAAGGAAACTGACCACATCGATTTCGAAGGACAGCACTCATGAATTGGCCAAGAACTGAGTTCCCTGGTTCTGAGGATTGTCGAGCTTGAGGACGACGACTTCCAGGTTAGTTTGGGGTCAATTGGTTGGATGGTTTGGTTCGTCTAGGTCCCATTAAGCTACTGGTGATGTTAATTGGATAATGGAACTGTTTTGGGTGAGTTCTGAGTAACGACCCGTTCGTCTGTTCGGGTCTGGGTTGGATCGATTTAGTGTTAGTCGAGGTCAATCGTTAATGCAAACCTAAAATTTATGGATTAGAGAAGATAATAGGATTGAAAACGGGAGGAATTGATTGAGAATTGAGGGTTAACTGATCGGGTTGAACTGCGGGTATCAGACCCGTTTATCAGTCTATTCGGGTAAGGAAGAAGGTACTGTAGCTTGGCGCGTGGCCTTCACGCGCAGCCACTTTGAGCGGCGTGTGACGGCGCGTGTGATGTCATCTCCGATCACGGTCAACATGGAATTTGTTCCTTTCAGTCTATTTAACATTTTACCTTTAGGATTCGAGTCGATCGGGGGTCATTCAGAATAATTTCGGGAGTTCGGAAGTTTAGGTCCTTAAGGTTTATTTCGTCGAAAAATCCGGAAAATTTAGGGAAAATCATACGAGCTATTTGAGGATGTTTGTAACCCATCTTGTACATTTTTACAGGCCCGGACATCTCCGAAGCTACTGAGGAGCGCACGGGGCGCGATTGACGCGTCCTAAAACAGTGAGTGAACTTTTTGATTTCTAAACCGGGCATGCATGACTATTTTACTTATTTATCTTATTGTTTCACATATGATTTTATAATGGTGATATGATATTTCGGTTTTACGTGTTTTCACGCTTTTCGAGATATTTATCATATTTCATGCATTTCGAAGTTACAGTTTTCGCTTATGCATGAATGATGTTTTGATGAAGTATCTGGATATGATTATGCATGTTACGGATTTATGATGTTTTGATTATAATTGTGAAGTGATTTCGGAAATTGCATGTTTTGGAATTTGCATGTGAATTCGGACATAAGTCCTATTATGACGAGATACGATTTCGGAATGATGTCGGAAAACGGTTTATGATGAATCCTTGTTTATTGTGTTTAAAAACGGTTTTGGGTTTAAAGACCCGGTTATTGTTGGATCTGGTTTTGGGTTTAAAGACCCGGTTTATTGATGACGGGGGCGGGCCCGAAAATTGGGTTTAAAGACCCAGATTGAGTTTAAAGACTCGGTTATTGTGATACCCCCGAGGCCTATTGATCATGTTTTGAGTTTAAAGACTCGTTGATATCCCGGGAAGGCCCGATATTGAGTTTAAAGACTCGGATGGATCCAACGGTTTAATTGCGAATAGTGATTCACTTTTTACTTGGTTCACTTTTTACTTGGTTTGCGTAAATGATGTTGCAAATGACAAATTCTGGATTTTGGTAATATTATATTGTTTTACACGAGTTGTGATGGTTTTTCTGTAACGTTTTACATGGGTTTCGGAGAAAGAGTTGTTCAAATGTTAATACGCGGTGTTCTTGAATATCTGGTTATGCATGCGTGTTATAAAACTGGAGGGCGAACCCCGATTTCATTAAATTTTTTTCTGTAAACCTTTGTTTGGGTCCACTCACACTTTGTTGTTTTAACTACCCTACAGGTCGTGGTCCAAGTTCGGGGGCTAGCGCCGAGGTAGAGGCAGAGGCATAAAGTTTTCCGTTGCGGAGTAGTTAGTTCACAGAGTAGGATTTGTTCTTTAACTTGTTTTGTAATATTTTGCTCTGTGAAACTGTGGACTTGACGTCCGGTCGGATGTACTTTTTTAATCTCCCTGGTCTGACAATGGGTGTGATGTAATATTATTTGGTTTTCCGGTCTTTTGGATTCGATTGTCACGGGAGCAGGATGTTTCCCGATTATCGAGGCGATAATCGGGGTGGGTCCTGTCACCACATGGTTTTATATTTGGGCTGAGATCCCACCTGATTTGTTTTGAGCTGAGACCCTACTAAGGAAATGGCTTTGATTGAGAAGCATTTTCACTGTGTTTTGATTTGAAAAGTAATACGACTTGCTTTTGAGAAAAGTATTTGAAATACCTATTTTCTGATGCATGCATGCTTTTACGTGAAGAGTATAAATGTCATGTTCGATAATTTTTTTTTGATAAACTGTTATTTTTGTCCACTCTCAGCTTTAATGGTTTGTTTTTATACCGTTCTTGATCACGGATGCAGGCTGTAGTAGTGACCGAGATATCACATTTCGTTGCGTAACCCCATAGATCCTTGCCTACTCTGGATAACCCCGAGCGGGTTACAGTTTTATTCTTTATCTAACACGTGGTGCCAGACGGGAGCAGGCACATCCTAGGATAATCCAGGGGGATTGGGATGGGTCATCTTAAAGCGGCCTTCCACCGGAATGATTTCTGCATTATCCTTCGTGAATTTCAACCATGGACTTCAATGTCTCGGGATGCCTTCAACATAGTAGGTTCGGGCCCATGAAGCTTTTACGAAAAAGTCTGCCTTTGTTAACATAGTATTGTACAGCTTTCATCTAGTTTTTATGGGCTTCTAATTGATCAACAAGAAATGTACCATCCTTTAGGTAGTTGACAAAAGGGTTTTTTCTAGCTTGGTGAAGAATCTACTTGTTTTACTTCAATTTCCTTGACATCAAGATTAGGCGTTTGAATCGATAATCAAGTGATGATGATAGACTAGCCAATGAATCAGCTTGTGCATCTTTGGCACATGGAAGTTGATGAAAAGTGAAAACTATGAAAGTTGCAAGCATTTCTTGTACCTTGTTGTTATATCTAAGCTTCTTTGCATCTCGTGCGGTGTATTTTCTTATTGACTAATTAGTGATCAATTGTGAATCAGAATGAATAACAAGTTTCTTGACTCCCAACTCCTTGGTGAGTACAATCCCTGCCCATGCGCCCCTCTAGTTTGAGGAACCATCAACGAAGAACTTCCATAGGAGATTGGAAGTGGAGGGTTGCAGCAAAGAGGAATCGACACCCTGATCTAGTGATTAGGAAGAGCCATTTGCCCTAGGGTTTTGTTTAGTCCATTGCTGTTTTCTCCTTCCAACGATGCTGGTGTGAACTCCATGACAAAATCTGCTAAGTCCTAGCCTTTAGCTGCAGTTATAGGATGAATGAATAAATCACGCTAACTCAACTCTATGGCCCATTTCATTACTCGCGTTGATGCATCAAGTGCACGGAACAATAAACAAAGAGGATATTATGCCATGATGATTATCCGATGAGTTTGAAAGTATGGTCGTAACTTCTTTGTGGTGACTAGTAAAGCTAAGATCAAATTTTCAAACTTTTTGTATCGTATTTCTACATTGAGGAGAGCTTTCGACATATAGAATATAGGAAGTTGAATCTCATTCTCTTCCCGGACAAGTGCGTAGTTAACTGTGACATCAAAAACACCTCTATAGAGGAATAGGTCCTCGTTATCTTTAGGTTTTGATAGTAGTGGTGGAGACATCAAGTAGGTCTTGAGATCTTGGAATTCCTTTCACAGTTTTCATCCTACTTATCCATGGATGCTTTCTTTACTTTCTGGAAGAAAGGTCGACATCGATTTGTTGCCTTCTGTAAAAATCTATTCAGAGTTGCTGCTCGGCTAGTGAGACTTTAAATCTCCTTTAGAGTCGATGGTGACTTCATCTCAAGGATCCTCTTGATTTGCTTTAGGTTAGCCTCAATTCCACGTTGAGTCACGAGGTAGCCTAAAAATTTCACCATAGATACTCCAAAAGTTCACTTTAAAGGGTTGAGCTTCATCTTGTATTTCTTCTGTAAATTGAAGGTCTCATGTAGGTTGGTGATGTGATCCTCTCGTGTAACGACCCGGACATTCGAAAAAGGAAAATTTGGAAAAAGTTGAAGGAAATGACGATTTTGCCCTTGGAATAGGGAAAATAGTTGACTTTTGGTTTGAGCGGTCAAACGGACTTTGACCGATGACTGTGATGTGGTTTGGAATGTCACGAGTTCATAGACAGTTGGCACGTCCGATTCCAACATTCGAGGAAAAAGTTATGATGTTCAGAAGTTTAAGGGTAATTTAGTAAAGTGGTTAAAAGGGGCCATTTATTGACTTTTTGATCGGGACCATGTTTGGACCTTCCGTAAGTACCGTTGGGTAGGTCTTGAGACGTTGAATCCGTAGACAAGCGACATGCGTCAATCGGAGGTCGGATGTGAAAGTTCTGGGCCTCGAACAGCGAAGGGCAATCAAGGAAGGGTAAAATGGTAATTTAATCAATACTGGCTGATTCAGCCATGTTAATGGTGTATTAGGATAAGTTAATGACACATGTACCTGCTATTTTGGATGAGAATTCAGTATTTAGTGACTCACGTTGTTCCTTAAGTGACACATGTCACCTGACAAAGAAAGATTAATGGCAATTAATTGATGGATTTGTTTGAATTTGGGACGGGTATGTGTGTAAATGGGAAGGAAACAACACAGAGTATCAGCATGCTTAACTTACACACCTCAATTTCCCCTGCTTGAGCGATTAATGAGAGGAATAAAGAGATAAGTCTAAAGGAAGAACAGAACAAGTCGAAGAAGAAATGGGGAGGAAAATTACGAATGAAACCCAGAAACCTGAGACCTAAACCCTTCAAACTTTCAAAATGAACACAAAATCGAATTTTAATTTCTAGGCTCTGAAACACGAAATTCAAGTATCCTTTATCATCAGCTAACGATCTGTGGATATGTTGAAAATATGTGATGATGAGGCCTCATGAGAGTGGCCAATAGAGTAATGACTAATAGTCGTGCATAAAAGAGATAAATATGATGTCCGGATTGTTGTGGCTAAGGTTAGCCAATGGTGATGCCTTTGGATGGGCAAATGGACCGGTTATGTTTGCGAGATGATGAGTCAGGTATTCTGACCATATTTGGATGGTAGATGGTACCATGATTGATGATTGATTGATGTACGTACATGCACAGATGGACGTGTGATATACTGTCTTGAATACCTTCAGAGAGACAAATATATGGTTGGATAAGTGTTAGGTCTGGTCAACCAGAGTAGGTATGTGGAACATATACTAAGAACAGTCGGGATTAGTGTGAATCCCAGGAGAAACAGATGTATTGGCCAATGGAAACTGTCACGGGAAAAATGAGGTGTTTGAGATTGGATGGATACCATGTAGTATTGTAGAGGGGTTCTCTACAATGTATTTCCAGTTAGGGTGATTGACCCGGAAGGAGGTTAGAGTTATTGGAAATGAAAACTGAAATAGAATGGTTACAAGTGGAGAAACAGTGACTTATGTTCGATGTGACCCTTTATGTGTGCATAGTCACTATGAGATTTACGATTGGGTGAGGGGTGCTTCGGTAGCATAGGGCTGGAATTGCCGATGCTAGCTGAACCCTCTGAAGTTTTACTTTCCTTGCATGATATGGGATCGATCCTCATGACCCATGGATCGAGTATGCAGAGGTCATACCTCTGGGAAGGAATGTATAAGTACGGTATTGACTATCGGGATGAAACATGATTGAGAAACAGAAAAGCTGAATGTGTGATGAGGCGATGGTCGGGATACATTGAGATTATGACCGCGTTTTCGGGTCAGGTATTATGCACGGGGAGGCTCATAAGATCGAGAATTAACATGTTTGATAATGTAAGGATAGGTGAATCCTATTATTGATGGAACTCCGTAGGATTGGAGTGGTACATGACGTTCGATCATTCAGACTATTGGGGTCTAACTGCAGGATCATACTTGGTGTATGAGGTTGGATGGAGTCGAGGGTAAGGAATGGATATGATTTATGATATCGTATGAATGATTGTATTGAGTGCCAGGTATTGGCAGGGGTAGGCATCAGTGAGGCCTATGATTTTATGATAAAACAACAAAAGCAAAAGTTAAATTCATTATGCTTAGTGACCCTGGAAAGGGGGTATGGAGTGATGAACTTTATGAAGGGCAGGAGTTCTTGATTTATTAGACTCTATGAGGTTGTTGGCCTGGTGGCCTACTGGCCTATGTGTGGTAATTTAAGCAATTGGACCATGTCATGAGTGGATGACATGTGATTGGGATAATGATACTGATACTTGTGATTTTTGCATACTCAGACGATGAGCGAGGCTCCGTATTTCGAGTAGGCATGGATATGACTGCCCATGGGGCAGAGGTTTATAGAAAGATATGTCCCGATGTTGAACCAGTGATGGGGGACTGGATTAGTGAGGTTCCATAAGTTTGATTCGAACTGATATTCGGTTTGGTTGAACCAGAAGAGTGTGAGGTTGATTATGCTTCTGGTTCACTTGTATATATGCTTCGGGAGAACTGTCGTGACACCTACTAATTGAAATTTCGAGGATGAAATTCTTTAAGAGAGGGGGGGGGGGGGGGGTAGGTTGTAACGACCCGGACATTCGAAAAAGGAAAATTTGGAAAAAATTGAAGGAAATGACGATTTTGCCCTTGGAATAGGGCGAACGGTTGACTTTTGGTTTGAACGGTCAAACGGACTTTGACCGATAATTGTGACGTATTTCGGGACGTCACGAGTTCATAGACAGGTGGCACGTCCGATTCCGACATTCGAGGAGAAAGTTATGATGTTCGGAAGTTTAAGGGTAATTTGGTAAAGTGGTTAAAAGGGACCATTTGTTGACTTTTTGATCGGGATCGTGTTTGGACCTTCCGTAAGTACCGTTGGGTAGGTCTTGAGACGATGAATCCGTAGACAGGCAGCATGCGTCAATCAGAGGTCTGATGTGAAAGTTCTGGGCCTCGAACGGCGAAGGGCAATCAAGGAAGGGTAAAATGGTAATTTAATTAATACTGGCTGATTCAGCCATGTTAATGGTGTATTAGGCTAAGTTAATGACACATATACCTGCTATTTTGGATGAGAATTCAGTATTTAGTGACTCGCGTTGTTCCTTAAGTGACACATGTCACCTGACAAAGAGAGATTAGTGGCAATTAATTGATGGATTTGTTTGAATTTGGTACCGGTATGTGTGTAAATGGGAAGGAAACAACACAGAGCATCTGCATGCTTAACTAACACACCTCAATTTCCCCTGCTTGACCGATCAATGAAAGGAATAAAGAGATAAGTCTAAAGGAAGAACAGAACAAGTCGAAGAAGAAATGGGGAGGAAAATTACGAATGAAACCCAGGAACCCGAGACCCAAACCCTTCAAACTTTCAAAATGAACACAAAATCAAATTTGAATTTCTAGGCTTTGAAACTTGAAATTGAGATTGTTTTAAGCTTTATGGGATTGCCACGATCAAGACCACCTCAAGAACAAAGGAAATTAGTGACCAATTGACTCTGAACGGACTTGGTGACAGAAAAAGAATTTGAGGATTGAGTCGTGCAATTAAAGGGTTAGAAGGATGTAATTGAGCTTCGAATTACGTTTACATGGATCATGCGTTCTGAATGGAGCAATTGCACAAATTCGATTGAAATTGATGAAGTTCGAAGATGAACTGTGGTGATATATTCTTCGATATTTGGAACTCAAAGTCGACTGGATTAAGGTAAGTTTCATTGAAATTAAGTTTACCGAACTTTAATTGGACCTAAAACGATGCTATTGGCTTGATCAATTTTGAAATTCAATTGAAAATAGACAGAGAACTGGTCGGGTCGTCTCGCGGGCTAAAAGACCTGTTTTACAGGAATCCGAGTCGAGAAGATGAACAGTGTCTACATTGTAGCAGGCGCGTGGCACCCATGCGCAGCCACTCACGGCGGCGCGTGAGGGCGCGTGGTGGCTCATTTCGAGGTGAGGTCAACATGAAACTTATCCTATTGAATGTAACGAACATTTTGTCACTGGTTTCGTGGAAATCGGACACCGTTTCGATATTGTTTCGAGGGTCCGATGGTTTATGTTACTTTTAAAATACGTATTTAAATCACGAAAAAATTGGGGAAAATTAGATGAGGTATAGTGAAATGTTAGTAACCCTCGATAATGATTTTGGACAAGAATGGTGACTTCCGGAATTTACGGGAAAACATGCAGCTCAGAAAGCAAGCGATAAGGACGGTTTGTGAGTGGAATTTTGTTTTCTACCCTGAATGCATGCATATGTGTTTTAAATGCTTTATGATATGATTTGAAATGATTTGGTATGATTGATGTTTCGATGTGATGATTATTTTATATGCTTTTGGGCACGATTTTCGAGAAAACCATGATATTACTATTTTGGGCAAAGGCCCGGGATTTGAGATTGGTTTTGACTCGGATTATGAGTCGGGAAATGATTTGGTGGATTTGAAATGCTTTCTGGATATATTTTGTAGTTTTATGTGAAAATGGCAAGAGATTGTTGTTACGCGGATTTGAGTGAAATTGATATTTTGGGCGTGAGACCCAATGGAAATGTGATTTTGATTGGATTTATATTACCATGTGATTACATGATGATATTGATGGTTTTCAGATTTGTGAAATAATCGGGACTCTGGTTTTATGAACTTTACGGAAATTATGTTTTGGGCTGAGACCCTGTGTTGAAAATGGTTTTGATTTCAAATGCAACTGTTTTTCACTGGTTTTCATGATGATGATATATTATGGATATTAGGGCTTTCGGGGTGGAATATGTTTCCCCCGGAGTGCACCCTAGATTTTGGATATTAGGGCTTCCGGTTGGGAATGTGTTTCCCCGGAATGAACCCTGGAGATAACGCTCGCCTCCGGGATGGATGTGTGTACCCCGGAGAGGTCATGTAGCACAGTATGTTGTCGTACAGCCGAGGGAGGCTCGACTCAGATCAGATGTGCTGGATTATATGGAGATCGGTCGGTGATGTGTTCACGACGATCTGGATTGCCAGCTGGTGATGTGTTCACAGTGGCGGATGCTCGGATTTTGAGCGGTCCTTGAGCCTATTGATTTGCACGCGTTGTAGGGATAACATGACTATATGAGATGGGATATGAGACTGGATATGAAAATGAGTCCCGTGGTTTTTATTGTTCATGATTTGTGATTTATAAATGTTTGTGCCCAGATTTACTTTACTTATGATTTATGATATGCATGCATGTTTGTGAAACTGGAGGGTAGGAATGTATTTTGATAAATGTATTTCTAAAACTTTGTTTTGTTCACTCACACCTTTTCTGTTTTACTGACCCTCCAGGTCGTGGCGCGATGATCGAGGCTAATCGGGAGGTGGAGGCATGAGTGGGCACAGGTACGGTTATCCCTTGTTTAGCAAGTACTGAGGGTAATTTCGGAACTTCAGTTGACTTGTCCTTCGGGGATGGGTCCTGTCATCTCGCTTGTCACCTTTGGCCATTATGTCATCCATATAGACTTCCGTGGACTTGCCAATAAATCCCTTGAATATTTGATTGACAAGTTTCTGATACGTTACTCCCTTATTGTTGAGGCCAAACGACATGATCTTGTAGTATTATACTCCTCGATTGAAGATGAAGGCCATCTTGCATTTGTCTTTCTTGTGCATGAAAATCCGGTTATAGCGCGAGTATGCATCCATCAAGCTAAATAGCTCATTTTCTAAGGTGGAATTCACTAAGAGATAAATTCTCAGCAAGGGATAATTATCTTTTGGGCATGCGAGATTGAGAGATCAGTGTAATTGACGCAAACTCATCACCGTCCTGCTTCATTTTTCTTGACAAGTACAACATTTTCCAGCCATTTAGAGTGCAAAACTTCTTCTATAGAACTATCAACGAGTAGCTTGCCAATTCTTGGAGGATAGCAATTTTTTCGAGGGATAACTTGCATCTTTTTTGTTTGACTGGCTTATGGTCTGGATTGACGAGCAACTTGTGGCAAGCAATGGTAGGGTTAATTCTAGGCATGTCAGATTGTGACCATGCAAACACTTCTTTTGCCTCATGTAGGAATGTGGTGAGTTTTTTTTTTTTGGCATCCAAGCGTACGCCAATGCAAGCCTTTCACTCAGGATATTAAGGGTCAAGTTAGATGAGGGTGACGTTATTCTCGGTTGCCATCCTTCTGGGGTTGGAGGTTGCTCATAAACGTCTAGGTCTTGACCCACAATTGGTTTCTATTTAGGAGACAAAGAAGAAGGTTTTCCCTTATTGGATGTTCCAATATATGGAATGAACTCAGTCTCCATGATCTCCTTCAACTCTTTGATGAGGCACCGCCGAGCCATTGCCTGATCGTCTTTTGTCTCACCGATTCCTCCTCCCAGGATTAAGAATCGAATATAAAGGCTTGACGAGTTAGCTAGGATTTTGTGTAGCCATGGCCTTCCTAGTATTCCATTGTATAGAGAATAGTCGTCCATCATGTAGAAATTTTGGGACGTGACGATGGGGTCATAGCGTACATCCAACTGGATTGTGCTTACGGTCATACTTGTTGAACTGTTAAAGGCTCGAAGCAAGATGATCCTTTTCATAGTGAGGTTATCTAAGCCCATTTTATGCACAGCATCAATGCTTAGGATATTTTTTTACGTTTCCCTCATCGACATGGATCCGATCAATTGGTCTATGTACAATTTGGATTAATACAAATAAGGCATCATCGTGCGACCAATCAAGTCCTACCTTGTCTTTTGAAGAGAAACTGATGATGAGCTTGTTGGCCACCTCGGGAGTGGTGACACGAGAGTCTTTAAAAACAAATCTTCCTTTTTTTTTTCTCTTGGAAGTGGTTCCCTGAAACTCTAATTCCACTATTGTGTTTATGCGAATAATTTTTTTATGCATGCTCCTTGGGTTCTTTGTTCTTGGGTCGATCCGTGGCCTTCCCCTTGACATATCAATGCAAGTATTTCAGAGATATCTCTTCAAGGATGTGCATTTTCCGATATTGCGCTCATATCATTAATGGTAGGCAAACCATTTTTTTCTTATCGGCTTTCTCCTGATCGCCCTTGATTAGTTCCGACTTCTTGAACCAAGTCTTTTCCTTTATTTCATTGTCAATCTGATGGACTAGCATAGATAATTGAAAATTAAATTTTCCTGTGGCTAGAGATTGGGAAGTCTCGTGTTTATTAGACTTCCCACACCCAAATTTTCTAAGGGATTCATCCTTGCTAAAAGGTTTTTCGCTCGCTCCAGCATGATCCTGCACATGGGTAGCATTTTTCTCATCCTCCCAACATGTCATGCCATTCTGCTAGAGAGAGCATCTTGGTGAGAATTTGTGCATTTCCCAAAAATATGTCACCATAGAGCTGGCTATACCAGGGAAGCACTTATTTGAATGTAGTTTCCGCAACAAGATCGTTGCATCAAACTATTCGAAACTTTTCCTCGCAGTACTTCTGAACGTATTATCAGAAGTTCTGGTTTATCTCTTTCTGATGGTGAATAAATGATCAACTTTCACTTCGACTGTGCAAAACTGTGAGTATTCCTTCACAAATGCTAGGGCCAACTCTTTGAAAGAAGATATCAATCTCTGAGGGAGATGATTGAACCACGTCATGACTTGGCCTTGCAGCGAGGCTTGAAATACTTTCCATATGACTGCATCGTTATACCTATGGGGGACCATGACTCCTTGGTAATAATCAATATGATTTGCTGGGTTAGAATTTCCTTTGAACTGATTAAATTTCAGTGTTGCGGGACTTTGAAGGAATGTCCTCTCATTAATGTCTCTCACAAAGGATGAGGATGACTGAATTTGGCGACGTAGATCTTCTTCCAAATCACCATCGTGTTTTATGCTAAGGGGTCGATCCAACATCCTTTGGACATCATCAGCTTGTAGCGCGTCTCATCGAGGTGGAGAGGCATTACGCGTCAACCACCGGTGACCACCTCAAGTCTCAGATTTTGATTTTTGAGATCATGTGGGGGAGTACATCTCGTCCCTTTTCTCGCTGTGATGGTTAGTACATCTTGGATTTTTTTGTGAAGCTATGTGTAGCCTCCTACTCCCATGCCAGTTTTCAACTAACGATGATGTTCTTACTCGGTCTCTAAGCTGGCCATGCACCGATGGCCTTGGGCATTGTGGGCTCTTTTTTCTGCGAGTGTGACTTTTCTCTCTGGAGTCACTCAGTGAAGTGTCACAAGACATCATTTGGCATTAGATTGTTTCTTTTCCAGGGCGCCTTGGAATGTCCTCTTGCCTTCCTCGTGATGTGGAGTGTCTTCTAGGCTCTTAAGCTATTTGTTCGGCTAAGAGTCGATGCATAAGTTCTGACTGCATTTGGACTTGGTTGCTCGACCTTTCAACTTGTTATGACAAGTTTTCCATTGAAAAAGGTTTTCCTGGAGAAGGGTAGGGGTGGTTGGCGTCGAGGTATTCGAGACTAGTGCGTATCACGTCGAGACCTATGCCCTAGGAGTTTCTAGTTTGTATCAAGTTCGACTTATGCTCGATTTTTCTCTGACTTGTTATGACGCCCATCTAGAAATTCCCGTAGATTTATGTTTACATAAGGAAGACTCTACCTTGACGTTTCTCCTACTAATCGGCCATTAGTCTGTTGAAAAGTTGTAGCTTCTTCTCCGAATGAAGGTGTTGGAGTTTTTGGGACAGGGAAAATTCTGAATCCAAAAGTTGGAATTAGTCCCTGCATCTCCATGTGTGCCTCGATAGTCACGCGTCGAGTGTGACTTTTGTGTTCCTCCGAAATCACAATATGCGCTCTATTCCCAATTTGAGCTACATAAGCTGAAACATCATCGTCAGCTGATCAGATGGATTAACGAGTCTTAACCATGTTAAATACAAGGACTGAACAAATTTTTTTTTAATGAATGATGAACAACGTTCTAGAACTTCGAATAGTGTCGACAAACGACGAACGGAGTATGAAAAATGATGAATAAGGTTTATGAACGTTGAACAATGTTGATGAATGATGACGAACGTGAGAGCTCTTTTTGAGTATTTCTCAATTCGGCTCTCAATGAAAGCACCAATTGTTGAAGCAGAAATTGTTCTCTCTCGAAACAAATAGCAAACAAAGACAAATAAGGTTGAAGCCCTAAGGGGGTGCTCAACAAAAAACGCTCTGATGCTTAAGTTAGCTCTGAGAGGAGAATAGGAAATACTTCAAAACGAAGAAAACAAATTATCTTGAAAGTTAAATGAGCTTCGCTATTTATAGGGAAGCCATGAGAGTCTCGGAGCGTTCTGATTGGTCGGTTGATTTTATAGTTAATAAATAATATATATTTTAATAAAATATATTATTTAATAATTATAATAATTGCTCATTATAATGATAATTATAATAATTTAATAATAATAATAATAATGTTTCATTATTAAGAATAATGACAATTAATTCTTGAAGAGAATATTATATTATGTGGCTTTAATCCGATTAAATAATATATTTAGTTCAAAATACATTATTTAATGTGCAAGTTTTGTGAGCTGTTAATGTCATTATCATGGGCAATTTGGACATTTTGATAATTATGGGTTACGTGGTAATTCCACAATTTTCGGGTGATTTTGGTTTCCATTCTAATAAAACTCAAAAAATAGCCAAAAATGTTTGTTGATACCATATGGACCGACCGAGACCAGACTCAGAATATCACTCAGATTAGGCATGACCCACTGTCAAGCCTCATCACAGCATGCAAGCCCACTTGGAGCAAGCCTAGGAACATCATCATGATTCATGAAGGAATGCCCATGTACAAAGCCCACCATGTGGCACATAACCTAACCCTAGACATTTCCTATAAATCGGGAGCATCCTCCCTCATTGTAAGGGTCTCTACTCTCTCTATAGAGTGCGCTCCCACCTCTATCTACATTTCACTCTTCCTCTAGTCACTATTCATCTAGTTGACTCTTCAATCTTCCCATGGCTCAATACCTAATGTATCATGTACACTATTATGAATAATGAGATGAGTATACCACCGTGGACGTAGCTTATTCTGGGTGAACCACGTACATCATGCGTTCTTAGGTCCATTTCCAATCACCTCTACGACCTCCCTGTCGGCAGACCACTCCCTGTTAGTAGACCATTCCCTGTTGGCAGACCATTTCCTGTTGACAGACCATTCCCTATCGACAGACCACTCCCTGTCGGTAGACTACTCCCTATCGGCAGACCAGTCCTTGCTGGCAGACCATTCCTTGTCGGCAGACCACTCCTTGTCGGCAAACCATTCCCTGTCGGTAGACCATTTCCTGTCAACAAACCATTCCCTGTCGGCAGGCCACTCCCTGTCTGACAGGACCCGCCCCGATCCCCCCTAGGACCACACGGGGACGTGCCCTGCTCCCGTCTGACACCCGATTAAAACATACCAATTTTACCCTTTAAGGTTCAAAAGCATAAATATCCAAATAAAGTCATACATGAAAATCCAAAATCAAACGATGTCAGACAAAGGATAGTCTCCAAAATACAAGTTCTTGAGCACAACTCTAAGTTATTCTGCGTGCTAACCTAACCAACAGTAGGGTTCAGGTGCGCAGTGTAGATCTATGCCTCAGCCTCAGGATCCCCTTCTTCCTCAGTAGCACGACCTGGAGGGGTCAATAAAACATTTAAGGGTAAGTGGGCCGAAAATCAGAGTTTATAAAATAGTTCAGCAAAGTAGAAACATATACGTTTACCCCTCCGTTTTCCAAACATGCATGCATTAGTATTAAAACCATAAGATTAAACAGATAATACAAGCCATATAATATAACATAATCATAACCTCAGACACTGCACTATAGATCCCACCCTGACATCCCAGATGTCTAACGTCCCAGACGTCCAATAAGGTCACAGTCCCAAGGCTACGCGTGCCACTCGGGGTCTCAATCCCGAGTCCAATCCCCGAACCCAGTCCGGGTATGGTATCCCAGATGCCTGACGTCCCAGACGTCCAATCATAGCAATCCTGCTCCTGAGTCACCCTACGGTCTGGTCCCTCCGTAGAATGACCCTTCGCAGGTATTGCACCGTGACCACTCCGGGGTACCCACATCCGGAGGAGACAGTATCATACGGTTAGATCTATACAGTGCAGTACCAAAGATCGACATCCACATACATAAATATATATATAATCCAAGACAATGCTTAAATTTCACCAGACGGGTCTCAAGCCCAAACATCGTGAATCGTGCCATAGCCATACCTCAAGATAATCGAAACCTTTGCTTGATTCACACATATATAATATATATATATATATATAAGTGAAAATAGTTATGCATGCAAGAGTTTAATGAAATTGGGCCCACTCACAGTACAATCCTACTGCAATACCGAGCATATGCCCTCGTCCTGGTACTATTATACGATTCATGTCATGTCCAAAGTACACGTAAAGGTCACTACAACTCCCTAACATTCAACCATGAAACCCTAGACTGGAACCGGCCCGGGAAAGCCACCCGAACACGCTTCCCGAGGCAATAAACCCTATTTTGACCAAATTAACGATCTCCGATTGACCCAAAAACACTGCCATTGGATCCGGATCGTCGAAACCTAAAGAATGGTGGTGGTCTCGCTGGAAACACTGTTCACACGCGCCGATCAACGCAGGAACAGTGACTGCTGACGTCACTGTTGACGTCATCTAATAGCTGTCAGGTCTGACATGTCAGACTCTGACAAGTGCCACGTGTCACTCCCGGATTGGTCCACATCACTGCTCTGTCAGTGCCACGTGTCAGCTCTGACAGGTGCCACGTGTCAGCACATGATTGGTCCACATCATTGACGTGTCAGTGACACGTGGCAGTCCCTGATTGGGCTAAGTCACTAACATGTCAGTGCTGACTGTGCACTGACATATGACACGTGTCGGCTGCTGATTGGGCCACGTCATCATCCCCAACTTCGCGACGTGTCTACCCATTTCACTGAAACCGGGTCGTTCAGACTTGCAACTTCACCCGGCCACTATTCGTTCATTTCTAAACCATTTTAGCCTTAATTGATCCCAAAATGACCGTCTAACTCCCAGTAAGGGTTCTAACTAAACAAAAACGATAAACAAGGGCTAGATCTGTGGCTTTACCTCGAAGAACCGTGGCTGGTTTTTCAGCCGCCGTGAACTCGCAGCTCCGGTCACCACCAGCTTCGAACCCAAGCCCTACGAGCTCGTCTCAGTCCCTAGAAGCCATTAGGATTAAAAGGAAAGTTAAACAGACGTGGAAACACACGGGTTCCATTTTCGGGTTCAAGAAATGGTTTCGGGTTTGAAGCTGCCTACCTCTCCGCCGTGCCTCAGCCGTGGTCTCTCCTTCCCACGCCGTCGTCAGTTGGTTCCGGTCAGTCCCTCCACTTAGATCTCTCAGTCACTCACGGTGGTCGCACGGTTTTGGGTGGTCGGGTATTCGGGTTTCACAGTTATGACAGGGGTTAATTAACACGGGTGGGGGAAATGTGTGTGTTTGAAAAAGAAATGGAACGGACGAATGGGGTGAGGAGAGAGAGAGGGGGAGTTTAGGTTTTATAGCCAATCAAGGAAACCCTAATTGTGGCCCTAACTCACGGATGAGTGACATTTGTCACTCATCCAAGTGTCCTCCAATTAATATCCTACCTAATCTGCCAATAAACAATTAGCACGGTTTTCGAGGCATAAAGTTTCCAGATTTCACGTTTCAGACCATAACTTTTCCGTACGAAGTCCGATTTTGGCGTGCCGCTTGTCTATGGACTCGTGACGTCTCAATTTACGTCACGGTCATGGTTCCAAGTCCAAAATAGTCCCCGGGTCAAAAGTCAACTTCCCCCCCCCCCCCTCAGGGGAAAAATAGTCATTTTGCAATAAAATAATATTTACAAAAGTTCGGGTCGTTACACTGTCGGCAGGCCACTCCCTGTCGGTAGGCCATGCTCCCTGTCGGTAGGCCACGATCCCTGTTGGCAGGCCTCGCTCCCTGTCGGCAAGCTCCCAATCAACGCCCTCAGCGGGTCCAAAACACCCCACGGCGGGTCCTAGATCCCTCAGTGGGTCTCATCACGTTGGGTCCATTTTCAGACCAAACAATGTTTAAAGCTGATTTTGAGACCCTAAATGATATTATTTGGCTAAAATAACACATGGTCACTACATAGCTATGAGTATTGATCATCTAGTCATTTCCTTTCCGGAATGGCATTATACACTACATTCTGATCTCTTATTTCAAATCAAGAAATTACCACTGTGTCCCTTTTGTCTTTTCCAGTCCATCTTCTCCTTAATCATTTCTGCCATATATTCTACATCAAAATATTATTAAGCAATAAAAATAACGTTGTTATCAAATATCAATTAACTCTTAGTTTAATGATATTTCTCTACTCCATATTAAAAGAGATTTTAAGTTCGGATATGCTAAAAGATGAAGAAATGTTGTCGAAATTACAACCATAGGATTAAGCAAGCCATCATTTGCTCTAGTTACTTTACTAGCAATTAGGCCCGCGCGTTGTCGCGGGGTTGTTGAATTAAGTATGACTTGAGTATTACTAATTTTCCATAAATGAGCAGTGATTTTTTTATATCTATAAAGGAAACGGAAAAAAAGGCAGAATCGATAAAACACTGTAGGGGAATAGTATTTTTTTTATATATCTTTTATGATTTTTTAATATGTATAAAGGAAAATAAAATAAAATAAAATAATAAAGGAAAAGAAACAAAATATAAAGAAAAAGGAAAAAAAAAAGAAAAAAAAAGGAAAAGAAAAAAAGAGGGCAAAAAAAAAGTTCGTCATGTATAAAGGGAAAAAAAAAGGGAGGACTAAAGTATAGATATAATATAATGGGAGAAACTCATAATAGGTGTACACGGTGGAATGTCGATTCGTGCCTAAAGTAAAAGTAAAAGCCACAGGGGAAGTGTCGTTTCATTTCATGCCTTAACGAAAAACACAGCCATCGTCCCCTTATTAGTTATTTACCTATCCTGGCACGAAGAACTAACTTTTCAACTGATTTCAAGGGCACTTGCGGAGTTGAAGCTTCCCCTACAAACTACAAGATGCAAATTCCATTAAAGCAATAACATCACATGATTTCAAAGCTACCCGCGAGCGTCCCATCTCACCTGAGCCTTAGGTTCTTGAAATTCTACTGCGGTTCCGGGGATTTACAACGGGCCCGTCACCTGTTCGATCAAATTCCCGAACCAGACCTGCGTGCATGGACAGTTCTCATTTCAGGCCACACGCGATATGGGTTTCTGAAGGAATCCATAAAGATTTACACTTCATTGAGAGCTAGGAAAATTGTTCCTGACAGTCTTCTGCTTCTGTCTGTTGCTAAGGCGTGTGCTGGTATGGGTGATGTTAGAAATGCTAAAGAACTCCACGATGAATCAATTCGATTTGGGTTCCATTCGGATATCACTTTGGGTAATGCCATGGTCGATATGTTTGGAAAATGTAAATATGTCGATGGGGCAAGACAGGTTTTTGATGCCATGCCGGTAAAAGATGTTGTATCTTGGACCTCATTGTGTTCTTGTTATGTTAGCTGTGGGCTACCAAGAGAAGGTTTGGTGGCCTTTCGCGAGATGGGGTTGAAAGGAATGACACCCAATTCAGTGACAGTGTCTTCAATCCTTCCTGCTTGCTCAGAATTGAAAGATTTGAATTTGGGAAGAGAGATTCATGGGTATGTGCTCAAACATGGAATGGAACAAAATATATTTGTTAGCAGCGCACTTTTGAACGTCTATGCTAGCTGTCTAAGCATTAAAAAAGCTCAGATGGTGTTTGATTTGATGCCTCAACGAGATATTGTGTCGTGGAATGTACTTTTAACAGCTTATTTCTCGAATAGAGATAGCGAAAAGGGTTTAGCTCTATTTTTTAGGATGAGAAGGGAAGGTATTAAATTAGATGATGCTTCATGGAATGCTGTTATCGGTGGGTGTCTGAATAATGGGCAAACTGAACAGGCACTGAAGATTCTTGGACATATGCAAGAATCAGGATTCAAGCCCAACCAGATAACGATTACAAGCTTGTTACCCGCTTGCAAAGATTTGGAGAGCTTGAGGGCAGGCAAAGAAGTTCATGGTTACATATTTAGAAATTATTTGATGGACTTGGCAACCGCAACAGCTCTAGTTTTCATGTATGCGAAATGTGGAGAGTTGGGACTTTCACAAAGAGTCTTTGACATGATGCCAAGAAAGGATACGGTTGCTTGGAATACAATGATCATTGGGAACTCAATGCACGGGAATGGAGAAGAAGCCTTGTTGCTATTCAGAAAGATGTTAGACGCGGGGGTGAGTCCCAATTCTGTTACTTTCACTGGTGTTTTGTGTGGTTGTAGCCATTCACGCCTTGTTGATGAAGGCATGGTTGTTTTTTGTTCGATGAGTAGGGATCACTCAATAGAACCTGATGAAGATCATTATTCATGCATGGTTGATGTACTTAGCCGTGCAGGTCGCTTAGAAGAGGCATATCAGTTCATACAGAGAATGCCAATGGAGCCAACCGCAGGTGCTTGGGGCGCATTGCTTGGTGCGTGTAGGGTTTATAAAAATGTAGAGTTTGCCAAAATTGCAGCAAACCAACTGTTTGAGATCGAACCAGATAACCCCGGTAACTATGTGTTACTTTCCAACATCTTAGTTACGGCCAAAAGATGGGAAGAAGCTTCAGAAACAAGGAAGCTGATGAGAGACAGAGGGATCACGAAAACGCCAGGCTGTTCTTGGGTTCAGCTTAGAAATAGAGTCTACTCTTTTGTTGCTGGTGATAGGAGCTACGAACGTGGGGAAGAGATATACAAGTTTTTGGTTGACATGGGTGAGAAGATGAGATTGGCAGGGTACGTGCCCAATACTGAATTTGTTATGCAAGATGTGGATCAAGAGGAGAAAGTGGGGATTCTTTGCAACCACAGTGAGAAGCTTGCTGTTGCTTTTGGGATTCTCAACATGAATGGCGAATCAACAATCAGGGTATTTAAGAATTTGAGGATTTGTGGGGATTGCCATAATGCCATCAAGTTCATGGCCAAGATTGTTGGTGTGCAGATTGTGGTTCGAGATTCATTGAGGTTTCACCATTTTAAAGATGGAGAGTGTTCTTGTAAAGATTTTTGGTGATTTTCACAATGTAGATTACTGAATGATGCCAATTGAAGAAATTTCGTCGAAATTTCTAAACTCCAATGTTGTGGACTACTAGTAAGTGTAAAATTTCAGCAACACCATAAACCAACACGAAGCTCGTGAGTTTTTGTTTTTTGAGAAATCGGACTGGTGTTCTTCCAACGTAGGGAGATAATTTTCATTGGAGTAATTCCACCGTTGAATCAATAGTTAATTCAAAACACTAGATAAATCATCATTGTTTAAGATGATATTTCATGCGTCCATCCAATAAGAATTCTTCATCCAATAATCGTAAAACAACAAAATTGAACATAGGAAAAATAAACCCAATCAAAATTCATCTTAGAGGGTCGGTCAATACATCCACTGCTTACTATAATATTTCTAAAATGGAAAACCCTGGGCCCAAAAACACTTGGGAGTTGGGACCAAGCAAACGTAGCCCGTTCATAAAATAAGAGAGCACGTGTCACAAGCCGGTCAAAAATTTGTGGATATAACTTACATAATGCAAGTATCGGATAAATATGATAGTGGACAAGACTGGAGAGTCGACTGGTGCCGGTGACAGTGGAAATGAAGACCGACCAAAACCAAATTCAGCTGTAAAATACTAGCAAATTTAACTCACATAATTTCCCAGTGAGCAGAAACCTTTCCTTGTTGCAGTGATTTTACCAGTTATCAGATTGGGAAAGGAAAAGGATGAACTCTTTCTTTAGCTGTGTGAAACAGTGAAAGTAAATGGAGCAGCAAATTGTTCTTGAAAAAACCCAGCAGCTGATGATATCCAGTGTATGTTGATTCTTCTTTTCCCAACTTTTCATCTGTCCTTTTTAAGTCCTTCATTTTAAATACAAGTTTCTGATTCAATCTTTTGGTTCTTATCTTTATTCATGCTGAAAAAACTCTGTTATCCATTTGTTCATGTTTATGCCATCCCAGAATTTTGATTCTTTTTTTTTTCTGTGCAAAGATTTAAGAATTTCAATTCTTGTAGCACAACTATCTAGCTGTGTCCATGGCGGTTGTTGTCAATTCAGTGTCTCCTATTTCTTCACACACATCACCAGAAAGCACTAAAAAGGCTTGTGGGTTCTTTTCCCACATCAGAAATCTCCACCCCCTGTCCCTCGGCAAGGGATTTTCTAGGGTTTTGGCAACTACTCAGATCACCATTTCTCCAAAGGACACTGTTTTCACCTTACCCAATTGGAGAGCTGCTAGGAATGACAGAAGAAGTAGGGAACTCAGACTAATTGATGCCTTTTTGCACTTAGAGTCTATGGTAGGAAAGGGCCAAAAGCCTGATGTGGCTCAGGCAACTCAGCTCTTGTATGATCTCTGCAAGGCAAATAAGATGAGAAAGGCGGTTAGAGTGATTGAAATGATGGTTGCTTCAGGCATTATACCTGATGCAGCTTCCTATACTTTCTTGGTGAATTATTTGTGTAAAAGAGGCAATATTGGGTATGCAATGCAATTGGTTGAGAAAATGGAGGAATATGGCTATCCAACCAATACTGTTACCTATAATTCGCTTGTTAGAGGGCTTTGTGTTCGCGGAAACTTGAACCAAAGCTTGCTGCTTTTGGATAGACTTATACAGAAGGGGCTGGTCCCAAATGTATACACTTACTCTTTCTTGCTTGAAGCTGCATATAAGGAAAGAGGGGTCAATGAAGCCATGAACCTTCTGAAAGAAATAATTGCTAAAGGTGGAAAGCCCAATTTGGTTAGTTACAATGTTTTGTTAACTGGGTTGTGCAAGGAAGGCAGGACTGATGAGGCTTTGGGGTTCTTTAGGGATTTACCTTCAATGGGGTTTGATCCGAATGTTGTGAGCTATAACATTGTGCTGAGGAGCTTATGTAAAGAAGGTAGGTGGGAGGAGGCAAATGTGCTTTTGTCAGAGATGGAAGGTGGGGATCGATCTCCTTCTATAGTTACATACAATATCTTAATTGGTTCACTTGCCCTTCATGGAAGAACTGAGCATGCTCTTGAAGTTTTGGATGAAATGGTGAGAGGCCGGTTCCAGCCTACTGCTGCCAGCTACAATCCTATAATTTCTCGTCTATGTAAAGAGGGGAAAGTGGATAGTGTGATTAAGTGTCTAGACCAAATGGTTTACCGGCGATGTAACCCTAATGAGGGGACATTCAATGCGATTGCTGTACTCTGTGAGGAAGGGATGGTGCAAGAGGCATACACTATAATTGAAAGCCTCGGTAATAAACAAAAGTGCACCACCAATGAGTTTTACAAGAATGTAATTACAAGCTTGTGTAGGAAAGGCAACACATTTCCAGCATTTCAGTTTTTATATGAAATGACCAAATGTGGTTTCACTCCAGATTCTTACACTTATTCATCTTTGATCAGAGGGTTGTGTTTGGAGGGCATGCTTGATGAGGCCTTGGAGATTTTCAAGGTAATGGAAGAGAACAACTTTAGGCCTGATACTGAAAATTTCAATGCCCTTATACTTGGTTTGTGCAAATCTGGAAGAACAGATTTGTCCTTGCGGGTTTTTGAGATGATGATCGAGAAAGGGCGTATGCCTAATGAAATGACCTATGCCATTCTCGTGGAAGGGATCGCGCATGAAGGAGAACTGGAGTTGGCTGCCAACGTTTTGAAAGAGTTGCACCAGAGACATGTTATGAGTCTAAATACGGTGGAAAGACTTGCTATGCAGTATGATTTGGAGGATATACCAGGATAGAAATTATGGGTGAAAATGAAACAAGACAGTATAGAAGGATTGCAAAAGCAGCCAAAGGTTAAGGAACCAACAAGTTTTAGCAACCCAGTTCCAGATGTAGATGGATCAATGAGGGAAGGAAAGGAAAAAGGATGGAAAAATGAACCCATATGAGTACTTGATGTTTTATTTAAAACAAGGTCAACACAAGAAGTTTTGCTCTCAACCATTACTTATTTATAAATGAAAGACTTTTTAACTTTGGAAAGATCTTGTATTCTTCATTTGTTCCGTATATGAAGTCTTTACTGTTTCAAGATATCGTGGTCCACTTATTTCTTACATGGGTGCAAGCTTGTAAACACCCTGGTTTTTTTTCCGTTTTTGGTTGATAGTCGCGTCTTGTTCAAACCAAATGTCTGCAACATTTAAAGAACAAAACTATCCAGATTTGTGCTTCATCCTTCCAGCTAGATTCAGAAATTTGCATGATTTACTTTGGATTTTCGATGGATTTTCTGTTATGTGTTAAGCATTGATATCTCCAGAGATTGGAACCATGTTTTCGTATGTTTAAACCGGGGTGAAATGCAACCATTTTCTACCTTTATCATGTTCATAGAAAACTTTGTACTTTGACGATTGAGATTCGAAGGCCTTTTATAGAAGGCATTGCTCAGGTAAAAGATTTCTCTGTTTGTGTGCCTACAATTAAATTCATGTCATGTCCCCACACACACCAGAAAATATATATATAAATTCATGTCACAATTTAACTCTAGCTATCAGCTATAGGCTATATCTGACAGAGTTTGCTCTAAGGTTGAGTTGAATTCCCAATAATCAGATACCTGACTAACATAAAACCAATCGAAACCCTGTTTGATGCCAACAATTTGTGCAAAAATAAAATTGAACAAGGTTTTGGCGAATTTGTGCAAAAATACAATTGAACTAGGTTTTCGCGAATCAGAAACATCGCAGATTCGCTGAAGTTCTTGGGAGCATACGGGATTGAATAAAAAAATTTCTGATGCAAAAGCGACGGTTGGATAAGGAATGAAGAAGGCAAACATGAAAGTAGAGAGTAGTGATAGGCGTAAAGGGCCATTGCAGGACAAATACCAGTGGAAAGACCAGATATGCAGCATTATCTTATGGAGACTCTAGATGGCCGTAAAACATTAACAAGGCAGGCGAATCTGGAGATGGTATCCAATGAGTGGTTGCGCAGATTGCAAATGAATCCATGCTTCCTATCTTATGGATCTTACTTAATGGTTGAGGATTTGAGGACTTGAGGACTTGAGGTTATGGATGGATCTTACCCCAATATGTGGATCGTGGGCATAAAAAACCAAAGCCTAATATAATCTTGATTTGATTCTGTCATGGGTCATATGCAGTGAGCAGATTCAGCAAAAAACTTGCATATGATCCCAGACTTTGAAATCGAATATCACCCCCAAACCGAACATACATCAAATAAAAACCATTCATTTAAACAAATTCATATTAGATGGAGAGAAACCTCATAAAACATTCAAATCCACAGTCATAATCCGAAAACTAACAAAACAAAACCCAGATAATAAAATCTCTCATGAAACTTCACATGCCATGGCATAGGAGATGCAGCTGAAGGAGCAACAAAAACGCCTACTTTGATCTCTGTCTCATCTTTCGGCGCTTCCTCTTCAACCTCCTCATACGCTTCTTCTTCCACTGAAACCATTCAATCATAACAACAACACGATTCAATCACAACAAACACAATCCAAAATTCATCGGCAGATGTGAAACAAATTATCAATTCAAAACATAAAAACTCAAAACAAAGAGAACAGTCAAATTCAGAGTTCAAACACAGAGATAAGGAAAGGACGCAGGAGATTTACCTTGGCCCTCATCTTGGTTTAGGAATTCTGCTACCGTGTCTCCAAAGCAATAGCCGCAAGGCAACCACAGATACACAGGGTTTTTCACAATTCTGAACCCTAATCGGCTGGAGGCTTTTGTATATATAGATATGGGCCTCAAAGCACTGGGAAGCCCATCTAAATGTGCCGGGACAAATCCTTTAAATTCTTTTAAATGCCCAGATAAAAGCCCAATAAACCAACAACGATCGTTACAATAACCCAATCCTCATCTTCTGTTTGTTTCACAAGAGTATTTATTGACAGGAAAGCAAGTATGTTTCCCCAAAAAAAAAAAGGGATAGTAAGGGAGAAAATTGATCCGTCAATCTCAGTAAGTGTGATACAATGGAAAGCAAGGAAACCCAGCTCGAATCGTCTTCAGAGGGGAAGAGTGTGGCTGTGCATGAGACTGAGAACGACAACGAAAGCCAGACACAATCGGAGGCGTTGGCAAAAGCTCTATCGTCGACGCTGACCACCGTAATTAAAGAGTTCGATTCCAAAGCTCAGGAAACCTTTACAAGCCAAGACCAGCTCTCTCAGTCGCTCGATCGCCTTACCCGCGGTTACTAACTAACTTTCTTTCATAATTCATTTTTTTTTCTAACTTTTGTTGGTAATTGTTCGTTATCTTTTCTCAAATTACAAAAATGTGTTGTTGGCAGAACTTGATAAGTTGTTGGAAGATGCCCCGTTTCCGTTCATAAGGCAACACGCGGCGAAAATCTCTTCCGTTAGGAAGAGAGTTTCTTCGTTAAATTTGGTTCTGAAGAATGTGCAGCGCCGTCTTGATAATATAGACCGCATGCTGTTTGTGGGCGTCCAACATCAAACTCAACCTCAACAAGGTATCTATCATATCAAACTAGCAATGTTTTGGTTTATTTTTACAATGCCAGCAATACTTTGCCCAGTATACTTTAATTTTGGCAATAACTGTTCTTTCTGTATTTTGATTTTGACCATGAATAGCTCATGCCGGCCCCATCAAAATTTCAAAGGGGCACTAGCAACTAGCAAGACAATTTATGGCAAAAAAATTTACCCCGTTTTGAATTGTTTCTGTCCATATGGCTACTTGGAATTAAGCATGGGAGGATAATTGAGTGGTAATGAGAGTGGCGACAACAATTTGCATGAACGGGGTAATGGTAAGAATACATTCCGTAGATCATGAAATTGATTCGAAGAGGTGATTGATTTGATATGAGATTCACGTTCGATTGGTGCACCTACCAAAACGTCAAAGTTCTGTGTGAAACTTGTAAAATATTCAGAGCTAACTGACTTTGGCATAGGTCTTTTGATTGACTTAGCAATAAGATCCAAAGAAACTTAGGTTGTAAGAATCTGTGCTTCCTGCTATTTTCTGCTAGGTATGTATGGTTATGACCCTGTTAGTATGTCTTAGAACAAACAGGTTACATTGTTGATTTCTCAGTTTGAAATCTTAAATCTGTATGGTGATCTCGAGTGTGAAGGCCAAGTTCCTAATAAAGCTTTCACTGGGATGAGTTTGGGTCTTCAAAATCCCTTTAGCCATTAATATTTTGACCTTACCTTACCGAGCAGTTTTAGTACATTTGTGATTGGACTATTGTTTGTATAAATCTTTCGTGTGCCTTTTTCTGATTGTGTTCAAGTTGTGTACATGGCAAAAATTGCATGAATATTTTAGCCGGACAGTCTAGAGGAGAATAGCACTCTTCAACCTTAAATGAAGAAATACCTTTGGATTAGTCAGTGTTATTATGCTTCAAATTTTGTATTGCTCTACTTATAACTTTTTACTGAAAATTAAATTTTAAGGTGCAGATAAGACAGCCACAGAGCATTTGGGGACACAGTAAAGTATGTGTATCTTGAAGGTACTGCACATTTCTTTCTAATTTATGGATAAGAGAGCTATAAAGTTAAAATTTTTGCATAAATATTTGTATTCTATGCCAAGAAACATTAATATGCTATTGGTTAACAAGTGCGAAGTATATTACACTGGTTGCCAGGAAGTTCAAACGAACCGGTGACAAATATGTGAGAGTAATCCTCTATAGTTATTTTAAACTTCATTTGATCAACCCCGTATATAACTATCACTGTCTTGATGTTTCCATAAAGTTTTTTTCATGATTCAAAGCATAGATGGTAAAATGCTAAAATCTTAAGACCTTATGCTATTTTGTGTGATACAGGAATTGTTAATCCAAAATAAAAGGCGATCTAATGATGAAAATAGAAATATATAGGACCGATGTAATTTAGTAAAATAGCAGGTTCTGGTATTTGTTTGTAGGCTTGTATGCTTATCGTGGATTTTATGTCTAATTGTTTTATGGTTTCATCTTAATTTTAGGTATCTCCAGAGTTTTTCCTCCGTCATCGAATTGAATAAGATTTTACCTTATTGATGACCCATGGTTTGGAATCTACACATAATCTTGAGGTAAGGCTTGAATTTGGAATTTTGGAATTGTGAAATTGTGATGCTGGTGGGATGTGACTGGACATTGAGTGCGTAAATAGTTAGGGTTTAGTGGCACGAAATCTTCATTTTGTTGGAGAATGTTGTGATTTCAAATCCCATGTACAAGAACTTTTATATGATACAGAAAATAGGTATTAGTTTCCTTTTTATTTTCTTTGTGCGAGTTGCTTTTATAGAAGCAAGTGAGTGTTCAACTTATCATACGTTATGTTGAAGTTATATTTATTTGATCCGACTGATTGCATAAAGACTGATGTGCTAATGTCGATACATCAAAGGTGTGTATGTTGGGTAATAACTGAATTATGTTAATAGACATGAACATTAGAGAAAAAAAGGGATTTGAGGGAGGACCAAATGGCTGTTTCAAAGGGTTATAGTATAATAATCATACAAAAAGGATATCGTTGGTTGGTTTTGTATCCAAAGACAATTCATTTCCGATTATAAAAGATTTATGCATACCCGCTCAATAGGTAATGAGTATTCATTATAAAAATAAAAAAAATAATAAAAACAAGCATACGTTCAATATTTTTAAAATTAACAATGGTTAATCTTTCGTTAAAATTTAAACTAAAAGTAAAAAAATCAAAAATCAAAATAAAAAAAATCAAAAGCCATATGAAGTTATGAACTCCCTTCTAACCCATTATGCATCCACTCCGACAATAACCACCACCCTAATCACTCTACAGCCACTCCCGGAAACCAACGCTGGCCCTCACAGTTGCCAACTTCTCTCTCCTTTCTCTTTTTCTTCTCTAAGAGTATATATTTTTTTGGCAAAAAAATAGGCCTACATTAGAAGAGGTATTCCTCGGTAAAAGCAAGAAACTGAGGAAGTACTCACAAATAAACTAATAAACAAAAATATTAGGATTAAATTGGATCAAGCATTAACCATATTTTAAAAATAGTTCAAGCCCAAAATCCCAAGCCCAACAAGAAGCTCAAGCCGGATTCATTGAAGGTCCAAAACCAATAGAACACTTTCTTTCTCTAAAAACCTCTCCCTTCTCTCTAACAAACCGGACCTAGTTTTGAGGTGAGGGACTCTCAAATCTCCACCTTTCGGGGGTGGTTCTGAGCTCTTCCTCTGCCCCTTGTTCCTTGTTGGTCCTTCTCCTTTGTTGGTCCTCTTCCCCTTTGCTCTGTTCTCTTACTCCTCTCTTCCTAGGAGTCTCTTTGTCGTTGCTCGCCGCCAGTGTGAGAAGTTCGTTTTCGTCTCTCTCTTCTCTGTGCTGGTTGGGGTGGTTGCTGGCTTCTTGGAGCTGAGGTGGGCAGTAGACGGTTTGCATGGCGACATAGTTTCGGGTGCGCAGTGTGAGGTGGGCGACCTGATTTCCTTCTCGCAGGTGGGCAAGGTGCTGTGTTTGTCAGTTTTCCTCAAGGGTGGAGGGGTGGCCCGTGGCTGGCTTGGGTGCCTCTTGCATGGTTTTTTTTAGTTGTTCATTTCGGTTGTTTGTTTTTTAGTTGATTGGGTTTTCCCTAAATAGTCTCCCCCTTGTGGTGTTATTTCCTTTTTGTGGTTGTAATCCCCCTTTATGGGAGTAGTTTGATGGGGGGTCTTGGTATTTTGTTGTCGGAAAACCGTGGTTGTGAGGAAGCTAAGGTGGAAAATGCCTTTTCCATTCACAACTTTTCAATTCCGTGGCAAACTGAAACTCCTGGCACTTTTAGTTTATCTCTTATGTTAGCTTTGTTTAAGTTCATTCTTAGACTAGTTGAAGTTGGTTCTGATGATGCTATTTGGCTTGTCAAATAACCTTTTTTGAAGGATTTTGTTCACTCCAGAATTGTAATGAGGTAAAGTTTGAATGAATGAACATTGGGTTCTTTAACAAAAAAAAAAAAAACAAGAGGCTAGAGCATGAACTAAACAAGGCCTGGCCCAAATTAAGGGTTAGATAAACTCAAAGTCCCAGACCCAATCAGCCCATAAATCGAAACACTCCACAAAGGCACCACACAACGAACTCAATAAACCCTAACTCCACCATATCTGTGTCACGATGTGGACTTCTTAGTAGTTGCAGTTGAGCCGCTGTCATAGCCACCACTGCTTTGGTCATCAGCGCAGTCACCATAGCAGCCTCCTCGAAACCCTCATCACAACATCGAAGCATTTGAAGTAGAAATCACCACCATCGAAGCATTAGCAGTCACAGCAAAGTAGTCCAATCATCACCTTAGCCACAACAATGTCATCTCACTAGCCCACCGCAAACGCAATAACACCATCAAACCTTCAATGTCGTCATAAACGCAGCACCGCTCTTGAGGCAACACATAATATATGCAATCACGAACATGGTAACAAGACTCCATTGCGACAAAAGAACATAAGCATGATATGCGTCTCCGACCTAAGTCATGTTAGACTCAAAAAGCTCTTGAGGCAACACATAATATATGCAAATCACGAACATGGTAACAAGACTCCATTGCGACAAAAGAACATAAGCATGATATGCGTCTCCGACCTAAGTCATGTTAGACTAAAAAATGGGCCTATAATTCAAACCCTGCAAGTTGCAATCACTAGAATAGGATACGCAAGGTATTGTTTATGCCAAGGATTGAGGGTACACGCCTTCACACGAAAAGACAAATATAAAATTAAACCTAGATTTAACACTAAAACGAAAACAAAGGGGAATCTTTAGGTTTTTAGCTGCAGAAAATAAAAGAATTGGAAGTTGTATAGTATGATTGAGACAAGATAGTTAAGAGCACGTAAATCTAGCATTAAACACATGTCAAGCCAATTGTTACTCTTAATTCTTTTACTATGTTGTGACAGATATCAACCAAGAACAAACTCTAGCGCACAAGTAAGTTCTTATTACTTTCCTGAAGTCCTTTAACTCAGTAGTGCACCAAAGCTAAAGAATTCCTAAACAAGAAATCTCAAAACATGAAAAACATGTTTATTCAAGTTGTGCAAAGAATCATTAAGTTCTTAGAAAATTTGAAACAATTAAGTTAATCAAATTATGGAATATCCAGCAAATCATAACTCAAGTTGAATTGATTTAACTACTTATGAATCATAGAGACTAAACACATGCCATTTGAATTAGCCCCTAAGTTCTAGCAAAACCTATATGTTACATAATACATTTCGAACCATAGCATATAAACACATAAGATTTTTTGTAAAATAAATCAATCCAACCAATCACAAGCATAGGAATGAAATTTGGAATAGAAAAAAATAAACTTTTACACATGTTTAGGGCTTCAAAACAGCTCTTAACTAACAAGAGTTTAGTTTCACATGATTAAAGGAAACTTAAAATAAAACATTAAGTTAAAAGTTACACAATGAACCGAACGAAAATCAAAGTGACAAGCCATGACAGAGGCAACAAGATTCTCCTCCAAAGCTTCCACGTCCAAAAATCTCAAAGATCACATAGTGAAAAACTCAAAACTTAACTTCAAAACTGTATGCGACTAGGGTATGATCTAAGGCAAAAGGTCAAACCCTTGGCCGTGCCTTTTGGATTTCTTTTTATGGATTTTTCTTCATAGGAGATCACACTTCTAGGGCTTAGCAGGACATTCTAATAGAATTCCCTTGAAAATCAGAATGGCCAATTGTTCTAAGTTGGATTTGGACATCAAAACCCTTTCCTAGTTGATTTAGGGCTATTTTGTGGCAAGTAAATAGGATAAACGTTTCTTGGACCTTCCTTCACCCCAGTAGTTCTTCTAAAGTTCAATTAAGACACCTAGAACACATTTGGGCGGCTGAAAATACCTTAGACACTAGCAACAAGATGAAATACCTCTGGGCCCAAAAATTAACATAATTGGGCTTAACTTAACAAATTCTTGAACTGGCTAGCCATGAGCGTTAACCAATGAGCAAAACCACTCCTTGGACTATGTTATGTAATTAGTAATAGGGTTTAGGCTCAGAGCTAAGCGAGAAATGGGTAGAGACATCAAATCCCAATTCTCGGCCCAAATCTATGCATAGGACCCGACACAAAAGCTGACATAGGAGTTGGCCCGACCCTGGAACTTGGCACGACCCTGGAACTTGGCACGGCCTTGGAACTAGCATTTGGTTTAGAGCTCAAATTTCATTTGAGACATCTTCTTCATTCTAACTCCGAGTTGAGTCATTCTTTTTTGCATTCTTCTTATAATTAACCTCTATCTTCAATTCTTTAACAGTCTCACAAGAAAGGACATTTTATCTTATCGATGGCATGAATACTGAAAAGACAAGTAAAAAGGGAATTAGACGACATAAAAATGATTCATAAATAATGACTTATCAAATACCCCCAAACCTACCTTTTGCAAGTCCCTTAGCAAAAAATAATAATAATAAAAGACTCGATCTAGTTAAGCTAAAGCATTTAAACCTCTTTGTTCACATACTAGGAGAGTTTTATCTTTTGAGGGTTATAACAGCACGATACCTGGAAACGTTTTATTTAGAAAGCTAATAGGCTAGACACAATGCATTAGTAAGCTAATACAAACCAAAGTAAGAAAACACGCTTCATTGAACCAAAAGATATGTCATAGCCGTGAGTCATAGGTGTCAAGTGTAATTGCCAATAATTAAAGTAGTTGTCCTTGAAAACAACCTCATCTAAGCACCCTAGAAAAATGTCACCTCGACTCTAATCCTCATTTGGTATCTCTCAATATACACAAGAATCCTAGGCTTACACTTGTTCAAGCATATGTAATGAGTTTATGTTATGAGATTCAAGATTAATCACGTGTGAATATCAATGAAAAACAGCACTTTATCGAAATAAGATATCATGAAAGGAATTACAGTTTAAGAATATAGATAAATACCTTAATCCTTAGCATGATTGTCCATAAGATCAGTTAGGTCTTCCATCAATGGTTGTAACAGGGCTAAGCTTTTGGGGTTTAGAAAAGAAGGGTAGGATTCAAAAAACCTGAGCAGTGCCAAGGCATGAGAAATCATGACTTAATCTTGAAATTCTGAACTGAATCCTTGCTTAAAGCCCATGACATCTTTCCTTCTTCATGGTAGAATCAAAGTTCTTGGCTCACTTCGTTCAATTTGTTTGTTCTTCACTTTTTTTCTTTCCTTTTCTTTCTTTCTTTCTTTTCCTTTTTGGGTTTTTGGTATATACTTTTTTTTTAAATTGAACCAAGATCATGCAATGAGTGCCTTCACACTGTAAATGACTTTTCACTCATTTATATTGTGATCATTGAACGCCAATGTCTTTCAATAGAGCAGCACTTACTTTCACAATTTTCATTCTCACCATAACTCTCATTTGATGCAACCTTAACACAAACTCATATTACAAGGTATGGCTGTATTGAATGGCTTAGTACTTGGGTAGGTTGTAATGTGTGTGATGAAAGAAAAAACTAAGTGTTTGGCTTCAAAGTTGGCTTAGGAACCATGAAATCGGGTGGAATAAAGCCTTTTGAGGCTTAAGAGTAGAAACAAATAGATCACTAAAAAAGAATGGAAATTAGGCTCAAAGATCTCACAAGGAAGTCTACACTAATTTTCTAAGGCTACTCAATTTTAGTTGCTTGTTCACATAATCACTTAAAACATGGTATTGTGAAGTGCAGATTATGAACTTTATGAACAAGGCATGGCTTTTAGTAAAGTAAAAGCAGTTCTCAAAACATGTACATTCCTATTAACAAGCTATAATACCATAACTACCACAACAACAAAAAATAGCATGTAAGAAAAATAGAATAAAAATTAAATTTTTGGTTGTGTACCACCAAACCAATTAGTTTCCATATGCAAAGTTAAATCCTCCCCCAAACCTAAATTAAACAGTATCCTCAATGTTGCAAGCATGAAGCACAGACAAAATAGATTAAGGTTCAAGAGACAAATATCAAAACATAGAGGCCGAGGGATACAATATTATGTCTAAGCTACCTCCTAGTTGTGCTTTATTTAACGTCTGTACAAGACGTGTACCTCAATTCATCCGTAAAAAGTGGCACATCCTAGTGGGGTACTTCCTCCATATTGTGCTCTATGAAAGCCTCATAGTAAGGCTTCAAACGATGGTCGTTTACCTTGAACTCATTTCCAATCTTTATACTTTTAATCTAGGTAGCACCATGGGGAAATACATTAGTGACAATGAAAGGACCTGCCCTGACAGGACCCATCCCAATCCCCCTGGGATTAGTGCGGGATGACCCTGCTCCCGTCTGACACGAAGTGTCAGACAAGGGATATTTCCAACCTTTGCCCTCCCGGGCTATCAAAGCACGCCAGGATCCGGAGGAGGTATGTGATATCTCGATCTCTGCTACAGTCCACATCCGCTGTCAACCTGAAGGGCAGTCAAAACATTAAAAGCTGTGAGTGGACAAAACAAAAGTTTATAAAAACATTTCATAAAAGACATTTGTACCCTCCATTAAAAAGCATGCATGCATTCGAAAACCATTTAACCGAAAGAAATCATATGTGGGAACTAAGCCCAAATCAGAAATAAACCAAGGTCGAAAGGACCATAATGAAATCGACTATACGGGTCACTGTCCAAAACCTGTGTAACCACACATCACATCCATATATCATATATACATATAATTCACACAACCAATCCTGTCACGGTTTCCAAAGCTACGCGCGTGCTACCCAGGTCTCAATCCGAGTCTTCTCAAAGTCAAGGTCAATGTCTGTAGACCACTGACCCTACCCGAGGTAATAGTAATCATAGCCTTCCTGAGAGTAAGGAACCCAACTGGGGGTGACTCCACACAGTCGGTGCTCCGTGACTACTCCGGGGTCCACCCAGGCCAACGACCCTCCCCGGATGAGATAATAGAAGTAAAGGAAGGTAGATGAATACATATATATACATAACATAAACATTCATGCCCGGTTCCCTTGAACCGCCATGATCCATAACATCCATAACAAGGGTTCATGCCGGTTCCCATAAACCGTCATGAACTTGGAAATCCATCTAGGGTCCCTGACCCGAAAGTATCAGTGTAAAACAACTGGGTCTCGTGCCCGAACATATGACTGCGGATTCTCACGGATTACCTTGTATCAATCCTTGTCATTCCACCTAGGAAAAACCAAGGATGATCCAAAATGACGACGTCAAAACTCATCCTACGTGGATGCAACAAAACTCACTGCACTCACCACGCCATGTGACACCACATCGTCTGCCACCAAGCAGAAAATGAAAAATCTCGTTTACCTAATTTCAAATACGTAGCTCCTCCTAATGACCTCACAACACACAAGGGTTCACCAACCAATACACGCTCAACGTACTGGTAACCACAGTCAATGTCTACCAGGGCAGAAAGCAAGAAGTCAACCCCAATGACTTCGGAATACCAATCACCAAGAACGAGCACCACTCTCGTTCCCCAATCACAACGCTTCTCGAATTTAAGGTTCCAACCATGTTGGAAACAGACATGCTCCCAACAAGACGTCAAGTCTAACCACTAGACTTCCTACCTCCTCAATTCACTTGGACAACCCCGTGTCCACAATCAATCTGTTATTGTCCCGTTCGCACATCCCAACCTTTACAGGTTCAACACTCGGTTTCCCAAGTTCTCAATTATACCTTTTTAATCCACTCCTTACTGGTTATCTCACCACTATTGGGACTTATCCCAACACATCACAATCTTAACTGGATCCCATCCAGTCCATCACTCAACCACTACCAAAACTCAAAGACCGAACATATGTTCATCATGACGGAGTCACACCCCAACTGGTGGCTCATCGTCAACACCATTACCGACACTAGCACCAGCGCTAGTACCAGCACCAACACACTATCAACAACACTAGTATCAGCACACAGGCATCCATACTAGCATCGGCACAAAAGTACCAACCCACAAACATTCATACTTGCACACCGTGTGCAAATACGACAACCCTGGATCTCCGTTCATACCGAACGACGATCTCGTACCTCACGACTATGGGTACCACTATTCTGACAATCCATATCAGGAAAATGAACGTTCCCCGAACGTCCCCTGATCCCCAAGTATTATAACCACACCAATTACCCTCGATAGCCAGTCATCTCCATATGACTACCGACTAACTGTCATTGCTATCGAGATCCGCATCCACACATCACACCAATACCCGATCCAACACGGGATTCCATAATTTATCTCAGAACCGTATCCGTAGATCGAATCCCGTAGTTCTGCCTAGACTCACCAGAGCCATCCACATGGTCATCCATGACCGCAACCGCTCGTCGCAGCACAAGTTCTCATCCACTAATCGCAATTAAGGTTTACCTAGGGTTCCACAATCACCCTATGGTTCAACCGAACCCAACCACTTCCCGTAATATAAAATTCACAACCTGACCGACCCCGCGGTCCTGACATCGAATAGACGTCAAATCCAACCCTACCATCCCATCAACGTGGGTCCACCACTAGGTCATCGGCCAACTCCGATTAACCAACATCCCTCACACTAGAAACCACCACAAGGTTTCACATTTTAAACCATTACTCACATGAGGTTCCCCGAACCTGGCTGCACCTAGCAGCACAACAATTTAATATTACATGACCGAACCGACGGCCCCACAATACCAGTTCATCACAATCAACCCCACCTGGGTTGAATCACATTAACGCACGGCGTATCGGGCCAATCACACTCTATCCACTATCCAAACCCAAAAACTATCTATCAGGTTGATAACGAATTGCAGCCCAAAGAGACATCACACCCTCGACCTGCGCACACAAAAGAGCAACCGTGCTCTGATACCAAGTTGACAGGACCCATCCCAATCCCCCCGGGATTACCATGGAATGTGCCCTGCTCCCGTCCAACAAGGGGTGTCGGACAAGGGAAAACCAAGAGCCACTGCCCAAACGGGGCATCCAGAGTGCGCAAGGATCGATGGAGGAGGTGTGCAATGTCCCAGTCTTTGCTGCAATCGCATCCGTGATCAACCTGAAGGGCATTAAAACCAAAAGCTGTGAGTGGACAAAAACCAGTAAGTTCATCAAATAAATTTATAAGACATTTATGCCCTCCAATAAAAACGTATGCATGCCACGAAAACCAGTAACCAAAACGTTTGCTCAACCGAGCCATTAGGGCCTTAGCCCAAAAACCGTTAACCAAAAACCAAGTGTGGGAACTCAGCCCAAAACTGTGAAATACCATAACTATACATAAACAACCATGTGGGTCACCACCCAAAACCATAAATGAACATCAATCCATTAAAATCATATAATCACAAATCCACCCGGAAAGCCATTTCATTAATTCGTATTTTACCATTACCATCACCAGCATCCCTGATGCTAGGCGTCCCTGACGTCATGTCTCACAGTTTCATAAGCTACGCGTGCTGCCCGGGGTCTCTCCGGGTCCATAAATCTGACATCCCTGATGTCTGACGTCCCAGACGTCAATCATAGCAATCCTGCTCCTGAGTCATCATACGGTCCGGCTGCTCCGTATGGTGACCCTTCACAGGCAATGCACCGTGACTTCCCCAGTGTCCCAGACATCTGGAGGAGACCATCATATATCCTTGTATCAAGATGGTATATGGAAAACAATTTTTATTAATTCATTTCACAACATCACAATGGGCCCTGCCCGAATTTTCCATAAAACAACACATTTCCATTTAGGGTCCCTGACCCGAAATCATTATTTTAATCCAACTGGGCCTCATGCCCGACTTTATGAACCACTGGGCCCACGGCCCGATTTATAAACCAACTGGGCCCGCAGCCCGATTACGTACTCAAATGGACTCCAAGTCCGAGATTTCCAAAACAAGTGGGCCTCAAGCCCGAATTCATCTTTCCAATATAAAAACTGTTTTATCATATTATTTATTTAACCACAAGCACGCAAAACCACAAATAAACCGTTAATCCCGATACACGTGAAATACGGAAAACACCTCGAAATACGTGCAACATACCCAAAATCAATACTCACAAATACCATCATAGAAATCATGTATATAAACCATATATCACATTTAAGCATGCATAGGATTTATAAAACCAAAGTCCACTCACAGACCGTTTTAACCGTGTGCCTCGATACGCGTGCCACCGGCCCTCCCGGGCCACACCACTATCACCGGGACTCTCAATCCTGTCCAAATCACATTAGAGGGTCACTAACCTCATTATTAACATCCTATCAAAGTCCCGTAATTTTCCCGAATTTTTACTTATTTTTAAACTTAATTTAAAACCTTCGGACATCAGGAACACTATCGAGACGGTGTCCGATCGACACGAAACCAATTCCAAAATGTTCGTTACATCGAATAGATTAAAAGTCATGTTGGAAGTTTCCCCAAAATACCCTTCACGCGCCCCCACGCGCCAGGTCAACATTCAGGTCAACAATGATGACGTCATGCTACAGTAACCGGGTTCTGAAACCGGGTCTGTAACCGGGTCGCCGTCGACCCGCAGCTTGACCCGATCACAGATCGAGTTCCAGACCACCATTTTTGATGCGGTTTGATCCTATGGACTCGTCATAATCCCCTCTATGGTTCTGTGACATCCAAACTAATTTTTAGGTGGATTAAACTACCTGAAAACTGACGGGAAAATCGGCTGAGAACTCAGGTCATCAACTCCGGCGACTCGTCGAGATTCCGGCCGTGGTTCATGGTCCAAAATGGTCGTCTAGGTTCCTAGGACATGTTTCAGAAGTAAGCAAGCAATCCCAACGTCAAAAACCAGTGTTTCGAAACAGGGAAGAAAATCAAACCTTCTCGGGTTTCTGGGCATATCGCCGCCGTGGCGCCGTCGTGGCTCGTCCAGTCGTGGTCTGAGTCGTCTTAAGGTTCCAGTGGTCCTATCCCTACGTTGGTTCGAGTCCAGGTATGAAGATTTGGATGGTTGGATCGATTTGGGCTGTTCGGGTTCCTCTCGGGTCTGGGGAGTTTCCGGCCGTGCAGGGCGGCCGTGGTGGTGGTGGCCGGCGTCTGAAGGTGGCTGGGGTTCGTCTGGGGCTGACTGGTGTGTGAGGCTGGGCTGTGAGGTGGTGGAGTGATCGTGCAAGGAGTGAGAGTGCACGGGTTGAAAGAAATGAAAATGTGAGGATGAATGTGAGTCTGATGGTTTAAGAACAAAATAAGAAAATGAAATCAACGGCTAGGATCTAATCTGAGTATAGGATGAAGGGTGGTGATTTAAGGAGAGAAAATGATTATTTAACCCAAATGGCCAGCAAAGATCCCTGATTTAGGGAATGAAGGGGATGATGACATGTGTCACTCATCAAGGGTCCAGATTGGTTTGGATTAAAGTAATCAGATTTTATTATTATATTATTATTTTATTCCGAGTCTCGGTTAATCGCGTTTTACGTCCTTGACCATAACTTCGTCGTCGAATCTCCGATTTCGGCATGCCGCCTGTCGTTGGATTCGTATCGGCGATACCTACGTAACGGTCCTTGGCCCTCATCCATCGGACCTCCCGGTCAAAAAGTCAACATTTGGCCCCTAATAAGCCAAATTACCAAAATACCCCTCAACTTCCGAACCTCACAACTTTCTCTACGAATGTCGGAATCGAACGTGCCACCTGTCTATGAACTCGTGACGTCCCGAACTACGTCACGGTCATCGGTCAAAGTCCGTTTGACCGCCCGATCAAAAATTCAACATTTTGCCCACGACTAGGGGCAAAACGGTCATTTTGCACAATTTGTCCGATTCCGCCCTACTAACCACCGTTCAACCTCACTAATCGAGATTAATCACTAAACTAATCCTGGAATTCGGGACGGGTCGTTACATGCCGCCTGAAGTGGCTGCGCGTGGGCTTCACGCGCTAGCTACAGTACTTGCTGACGTCATCGCTGACGTCAGCATGACGTCATCTGACAGCTGTCAGGTCTGACATGTCAGACTCTGACAGGTGCCACGTGTCACGCTCCCATTGGTCCATGTCATTGTACTGTCAGTGCCACGTGGCAGTCTGACATGTGCCACGTGTCATCACGGCACTGGTCCACGTCAGTGACACGTGTCAGCCCCTGATTGGGCCACGTCACTGACATGTCAGTGCTGACTGTGCACTGACATGTGACACATGTCGGCTGATGAGTGGTCCACGTCACCTGACAATCTGACAGGTGCCACGTCATCATGCCACGTCACCACCTTCAACCTCGCACAGCCGGTCCTGGCCGGCCAGTCCGGTCCAACCCCTGCAACTGGACCGGCGTAACCGGTCCAGGCCTCCTTCTCCCTCATTTTTCATCCGTTTTCCTCCATTCCAATTCCTAAATTCCTATTTTTGTGTTTCCTATCTAACCCAATCCTTAAAACCTAAGAAAACGACCTGAAACCCCTTGGTTCGAAATGGACCTCACGGTCCCATTTTTCCGATCGGTCCCCCATGGCGTCTCAGCCGTGAAACCCCACCAAAACCTTCCTAAAATGTCCCTAGAAACCTAATGGACTCATTAAAACCATTAAAAACCAACCATAACAACGAAAATGGAAAAATGGATTAAAATGGGCTAACCGGGTACCCGTTCGGGTTTCTCCTCCCCTCGCCGCCGTAGACGGCGGTCCTGGCCGCCCAGCAACCTCCTCAGCATCCTCACTTCACTCTGTCCCCATAGTTGATCGAATGGAAGAGGGTTGAATTGGTTTGGGTGAAGGTTTGAATGAGATCGGGTGGGTTGTGTTTGAAATGGAGAAAATGAAATGAATGGTCGATGCATGAATATGTGTGGGCTGTGCAATGGATAGGTGACACTTGTCACTCATCCATTGGGCCTCCACTAAATATCTGGGCTCACTAGAGACAAAACTGCACTTTTTGTCTCGTAAAACGTGTCGCCGGGAATAGTATCCCGAAACTTTCGTGAACCGTAACTTCGCCGTCGAACGTCCGAATTCGACGTGCCGCCTGTCTATGGATTCGTATCGTTCTTATCTACGCAACAGTCTTCGGCCCTCGGCCATCGGACCTCCTGGTCAAAAAGTCAACATTTGACCACCCTTTAACCAAAATTACCAAAATGCCCCTAAACTTCCGAACGTCATAACTTCCTCCACGAACGTCGGATTTGAACGTGCCACCTGTCTATGAACTCGTGACGTCACAAGCTACGTCACGGTCATTGGTCAAAGTCCATTTGACCGTCCGATTGAAAAGTCAACGTTTTGCCACGACTAGGGGTAAAACGGTCATTTCGCATCGTTCGTCCGATTTCGCCCAATTAATCACGGATTAGCCTCACTAATCGTGATTAGTCACTAATCTAATCATGGAATTTGGGACGGGTTGTTACATGCCCATCGAGAACATAGCTTACCGGGAAAAAGTCAAAAGTCGAGAATGGTGTAGAAGTACTTTCTAACCAACTTCAAAGGTCTTGCCTTGAATCATCTGATCATGAAAGGCATTTGAGTTTTCCTTATAAATCCAAGAACTATCATAAGCATCATTCCGAATTTCCTTGAGCTCGTGAAGTTATTGCTTCCCATGAATACTAGCTTCATCTATCTCCATGTTAAACGTCTTGATGGCCCAATATGCTTTGTGCTCAAGCTCCACAAGTAAGTGATAAGGTTTTCCATACACAATCCAATAAGGGAACATGCCAATTGAAGTCTTGTATGATATCTTATACGCCCACAATGCATCCTCAAGTCTCTGACTCCAATCCTTGTTGTTGGGTTTCACGGTTTTCTCCAACATCCTTTTGATCTCCCGATTTGAAATCTCTCGCTTGCCCACTCGTTTGGGGATGATAAGGTGTAGACACCTTATGTGTGACATTATGCTTTTTTATTAAGGTCTAAATGGTTCAGTTGCATAAATGAGACCCTCTATCACTTATCATAGCTCTAGGCATCCCAAACCTAGAAAAAATGTTAGGGCGAGTAAATTATGCAATAACTCTAGAATTGTTACTATGGGTCACTTTGGCTTCCACTCATCTCGAGACATAATTAACAGTCAAGAGTATATAATGAAAACCTTGAGATGAGGGGAATGGCCCCATAAAATCGATGCCCAAACATAAAAAATTTCTACAGTTTGAATCCGGTTTAAAGGCATTTGATCCCTACTTCCATTATTCGAGGTTCTTTGGCATCTATCACATGCCATACAAAATTTATGTGCATGTTTAAATAAAGTTAGCCAATAGAACCCACATTCTAAAACCTTAGCCAATAGAACCCACATTCTAAAACCTTAACAACAGTTCTTTTAGTTCCAAAATGTCCCCCACGAGAATCAGAATGACGAAATGTTAAGATAGAGTGAAATTCAGGTTCCGGTACACAACGTCTTGTTAATTGGTCAACACAATGTTTCCACAAATAAGGATCATTCCAAACATATTAACGAACAATTTTCAAAAGTTTATCCTTATGAGCACGGGTTGGAGTATCAGGTATCTTGTTAGAAACAAGATAATTAATGATATCAACATACCATGATTCACTAACCTTAATTTTGAAAGGTTGCTCATCGGAAAACGTTTCAACTAGAGGGATATTTTCCTCAGCATGTGCCAATTGGCTCAAGTGGTCTGCTACCATATTGTTAAACCCCTTCTTGTCGTTGATCTTTATGCAAAACTCATGAAGGAGGAGGATCCATCTAATCAATCACGGGTTTGCTTCCTTGTTGGCAAGTAGATATTTCAAAGTTGCATGATCTCTAGTGCCAAGAAAATAGGATGTAATTGTTTCAAGGGCAAATACAACGACAAGAAGTTATTTTTTTTTTGTTGTAGAATAATTAAGTTGGGCATCATTGAGAGTACGAGAGGCATTGTAGATAGCATAAGGCTTCTTTTCCATTCGCTGGCCAAGCACGGCTCAAATTGCATAATCTAATATGCCATACATCAACTCAAAGGCGGAGAACTAATACAGGGGCTACATGATAGGTGTCGTTGTCAATAGTGTTTTTAGCTGAGCAAAGGCAGCCATGCACTACTCATTGAACTCAAAAGAAAAGTCCGTCTTCAGCAACATTGTGAGTGGTCATGCATCCTTTCAAAAATCTTAGATGAACCACGTATAAAAATAGCATGTCCTAAAAAATAACGAACTTCTCTAACGAGTGTGGGAGGTGGTAAGTAACGTATCAAATCTACTTTAGCTTTATCAACCTCAATACCCCTAGAAGATACAATATGTCCTAACATAATCCCTTGTATCATCATAAACTGATATTTTTCCCAACTAAGCACAAGGCTCATTTCAACACATCTTATGAGTATTAAGGCTAGATTAGCAAGAAAATCACTAAATTTTCACTAAATTCATCCATAAAATCAATAATTTTTTCAATATAATCAGAAAGAATAATAACCATACACCTTTGAAAGGTACCAGGAACATTTTATAATCCAAATGGTAGGAAAAAGTGCTAAAAGGCCAAGTAAAAGTACTTTTCTCTTTATCCTCTTGAACGAGATCAATTTGATTATATCCTAAATAACCATGAAGAAAACAATGAAAAGAATGACCAGTTACCTCTAAAAAATTTGATCGATAAAGGGAAGAGGGAAGTGACCATTCCTTGCTGTGGCATTTAGCTTCTATGGTCTATGCACACTCGATGTCACGTGACTATCCTTTGGGGCATAAGCTCATTCTCGGCATTCTTCACCATCGTGACTCCTAGTTTCTTAGGTACTGTTGCATGGGGGAAACCCACTTGGAGTCTGAGATGGGGTAGATGACTCCATAATCCACAACTTGATAATCTGCTTTTTTGACAACTTCCATCATATGAGGGTTTAGACCTCTCGTGTTGGTTTTTCTCCCTCCTTAAAAAAGATCCTATGTACATAAGTTGTGGAACTAATTCCCTTGATATTTGCTAAGGTCTAGCCTAGGTCAGTCTTGTATTCCCTTAGCACTCAGATCAATTGCTCTTATTATAGCTCAGTCAAAGATGAAAAATATGATGATTGGCAAGGTGGAACAATGGCCTTAACAATGAAGAGAAGTTGTTTATCAGTAGAAAATGGAATTTGAATGGGAGGAGACTTACTTTCAAATTTTTTCAATGATTCCAGTAGTGCAATGGTTTCGACAATGATGTCTTCTTCATCTTTCGCAAGCTTCTATATGGAAACTAGGGTTTCTTTGCTATAAATTCCAAAGCCTTGAGAGAATACATCTGTGGCATCCTTATTCATTACCTCAAAGACTTTATGTGCAAGTGTATCAATGATATTAGTGGAAAAACAAGAACAATTCTTTAAAGGGTACCTCAAAGTTTCAAAGATGATGAAACTGATCACATCTCCATCAAACTCCATGATTAATGCTCACGAATACACATCAATCTTGGTCCTTGCTGTCCTCATGAAGGGCCTTCCTAGTAATAATGGAGTATGGCTCCTCCATCTCCAACATATAGAAATCATCAAGAATGATTAGGTCATTAACATGTACAAGTATATCCTCCAACAATCCTCTCAGATATGCATTAGATCGATCAGCTAATTTTATAATCACATTATCAGATTTAAGTTCACCTAGACCTAAAGATGCATAAACAGAATATGGCATAACATTTATAAATGCACCTAGGTCTAGCATAACACTTTCAAATCTAAATTTACCGATTATATATGGAATGGTGAAACTCCAGCGATCTTTGCATTTGGGTAGGAGTTTTCTTTGAATAAAAATGGACACATTCACACTCACCTTAACCACCTTTTCCCCAAAATTGTGCCTCCTGGTTGTACACAGTTCCTTTAAGCACTTAGTATACACATGAATCTTCTTGATGGCATCTAAGAGTGGTAGATTGGCCTGCACCTTGTTGAAGGTTTTGAGGATAGCCTTTTCACTTTCATCCTTCTTAGATTGAGAAAACCTGTTTGGGAAGGGCAAGTGAGAGAATTGAGGATGGAATTAGCTAAGGAAAACACGAGAAACTGAGAGAGAGAGATGGAAACTGGAGATCGAATTTTAGAAATTTTGGGGCGAAAATTCGAATGTTGAGTGTTGAACTCTGGGGATCGAAATTGAAGCTTCCTTTAACTTCTTGGGATTGATACGAGTTGAACCCAGTGAAATTTGAGGAGAATTGGGGTCAGTTTGAGGAAGAACAGAAGGAATGAAGTCTTTGAATTTTCGACCTTGGGTCGACGAATTTAAGACTTTGAAAGATGAAATTGGACTGGGGAATATGTTCAGTAAGATCACACGATGCTAATGGATGCATCAATTGAAGGAAACATTGGGAAATTGTGGAGATTCGAGGATGAACAGTGATTCGATGTTCTTCAAAGGTTCATCTTTGATTTGAAAGATTGAGGTAAGCTTGATTGCAATTATGTTCACAGATCTTTAATTGAAACTAATTCGATACTAATGGCCGTTTGAATTACTGAAAACGGTGTAGAATTGACAGACATTGAATCGGGCCTGTTCGCGGGCAAAAGGACCTGTTTATCAGTAAAACGCGAGGAAGACGACTGCTCACAGTTACTGTAGCTGGCGCGTGGGTTTCACGCGCAGCCACTCACGGCGGCGCGTGAAGGCCCGTGAGGCCTTGTTTCAAGGTGAGGTCAACATGACTTTGAATTCTCTCAGTGTAACGAACATTTTGACGTTGGTTTCGAGAAAATCGGATATCGTTTCATTAATGTTCCGCGTATCTGAAGTTTTTTTTTACGTTAAAAATACGTATTTAAATTCCGAAAAAAATTGGGGAAAATTATATGAAGTATTTTGAGACGTTAGTAACCCTCATTAATGATTTTGGACAGGAATTGTGATTTTCAGAATTTACGGAAAAACGTGCAGCTCGGAAACGAACTGTTTAGACGGTGTGTGTGAGTGGACTTTGTTTTCTAACCGTGATGCATGCATATATGCTTTAAATACTTTATTATATGATTTTATATGCTTTGGCATGATTTATGTTTCAATCCGGTGATTTCTCGATTTTATGATTATTATATTATATTTTGGCACGATTTTCGAGAAATGATGAAATTGATGTTTTTGGGCTAGGCCCGGATTGAAAATGGTGTTTTGACTCGGGTTATGAGTCAGGAAATGGAAAATGATATTTGGCCTCGGATTATGAGTCAGTGATTGATTTTATGGATTTACGTGATCGTGCAACTCGGGTTTATGGTGAAGGCGCATGAAGGCGCGTGAGGCCTTGTTTCAAGGTGAGGTCAACATGACTTTGAACCCTCTCAGTGTAACGAACATTTTGACGTTGGTTTCGAGAAAATCGGATATCGTTTCATTAATGTTCCGCGTATCTGAAGTTTTGTTTTACGTTAAAAATACGTATTTAAATTCCGAAAAAATTGGGGAAAATTATATGAAGTATTTTGAGACGTTAGTAACCCTCATTAATGATTTTGGATAGGAATTGTGATTTTCAGAATTTACGGAAAAACGTGCAGCTCGGAAACGAACCGTTTAGACGGTGTGTGTGAGTGGACTTTGTTTTCTAACCGTGATGCATGCATATATGCTTTAAATGCTTTATTATATGATTTTATTTGCTTTGGCATGATTTATGTTTCAATCCGGTGATTTCTCGATTTTATGATTATTATATTATATTTTGGCACGATTTTCGAGAAATGATGAAAATGATGTTTTTGGGCTAGGCCCGGATTGAAAATGATGTTTTGACTCGGGTTATGAGTCAGGAAATAGAAAATGATATTTGGACTCGGATTATGAGTCAGTGATTGATTTTATGGATTTACGTGATCGTGGAAACTCGGGTTTACGGTTGCACGGATTTGCGTGAAAATGATATTTTGGGCTTGAGACCCAATGGAATTGTGATTTTGATTGGATTTGTATTTCCATGTGGTTACATGATGATATTGATGATATTCAGATTTATAAAGTAAATCGGGACTTGGGGCTGAGACCCTGTATTGAAAATGATTTTGATTTCAAGCGCAACTGTTTTCACTAGTTTTTGTGATGATGATATGTTGCGGATAATTAGGGCTTTCGGGTGGAAATATGTTTTTCTCCTGAGTGCACCCTGGAGATAACGCTCGCCTTCGGGATGGAAGTGTTTACCTCGAAGAGGTCACGTAGCACGGTCTTTGTCGTGCAACCGAGGGAGGCTCGACTCAGACCAGAGTGCTGGATTATATATGGATCGGTAAGTGATGTGTTCACGAGATCCGGATTGCCGGCTGGTGATGTGTTCACAGCGGCGGATGCTCGGATTTTGAGCGGTCCTTGAGCCTATTGATTTGCACTCATTGCAGGGATAAACGTGACTCTAAGCAACATGATATGGAAACAAGTCCCGTGGTTTTTTGGAAAATGATTTTGAGGAAACCGTGGTTTAAATATAAAATGATTTAAGGAAAGCGTGAATTTATTGAGATTTAAATTGATTTGATGAAAATGAGTTTCAAGGAAAATGTGGACATGGAATTTAGGTACATGTTGTTTGTGATTAAGTACCGGTTTTGAGTACGGGTTTTTGGTCTTCGTGGCCAGGTGATGGTGTTCACATGTTTTGGTCTGAGAGCCGGGATTTGATGTTTTATAACTTGAACTGATTTGGTGAACATGAGTTTTACGGACCTTGGGAAAATATGTTTAGATTTTATCGGTCCACTGTTCATACTTGAATGATTTCATATTATTACTCATGTTTTACGATATGCATGCACGTTTGTGAAAACTGGAGGGTAAGATTGTATTTTGGAAAATGTTTTTATAAGAGGTCATTTTTGTCCACTCACATCTTTTCTGTTTTATTAACCCTTCAGGTCGTGGCTCGTTGATCGAGGCTATTCCAGAGGTGGAGGTATGAGTGGGCACATGCGCAAATATCCCTTGTCTAGCAGGTGCTGAAGGGTAGTTTCGGATCTCCAGTTGACTTGTCAGACGGGAGCAGGACCGAGCACGGTTATCTATGTCCTTCGGGGACGGGTCTTGTCAAATTGGTATCAGAGCACTAGGTTGCTGATGCTGTTGCCATGCCATACCTCCGAAATGTGAGCCTCGTGCGCGACCTGGTAGTGGGATGGGTATATTAGAGTATTGGAGACCTTGTGATAGATCTCAGAATGTAATTGACCTTAGTTTGAGGGTCAGATATTAATTAGTGTAACTACGGCTTACTAATTGTCGAATCAGTATTTTTATGGGTCCTAGGATTGAACGAACCCAGAGGCTAGAAGGGTAGCACAATTGGGTAGGTTGGACCCATGATGAGATTATTCTCAGTAAATTCCTTAAGCGGAGTGTGATGGGGTATTCCTTAGGCTTTGTAAGTGGTATAAGATGTGGTTCACCGGCGGTAATTTGCTAGGTGACCGAGTATGCCAGGGATGGCGTGGATGATTGAGTCAAGATTTCGGTTAGGACTCGAGATGAGTCATGGTAATATCTTAGGACTCAGGAGCAGTCAGGTTTTGAGGAACCCTAAGGTAGGGTGTTCGGTTCGGAAAGGTGTGATGGCGAGTGGTTTGAATTTTAATGACTTTTCGAAGTCGAGACCGACTAACGGTTATGTCAGGTCTAGTCATGTCAGTTTTAGTGGTGGAATAGCAATCCACAGTCGGGGTTTTACTTATCGGTTAGACCTAGTTGGTTGTCGTGCTACTTAGTTGTGACAGATTGTTGGTGCAACTATGGTCATGGGCGACCTAGTAGACGACATTGGTTGAGTAGAGTTACGATTGGTTGGAGATGTGTTGGACAGGTTACTAGGGGTTGGTACTTGTCGATGGAATCCCAGAGTGGGGATACAGAGTAGTTGTACGGGTACTTGATTCCATTGAATGTGGAGTCTCGATAGCGGTGTCTGGTGGTTAGGTCTGCACAAGTCTGTGGCCGGCACTACTACCGAGAGTGGTTGTTGAGAATCGGGGGACAATCAGGGGTCATTTCCTTTTCTCATATGAGTTGTCAGGGTGACTGCACCCAGAGTTGTTGGGAACGTGGGAGGCAGAGTTTCTCCTATTCGAGTAGAGGTACGGGGTCGTCGCTTGTTATGAGCGGAGATCCAGGGTGGTCAATTTTGCACACGGTGTGCTCATACTGATGCTGTTGTTTGTGTGCTGATGTTGAAGTTAGTGCTAGTGTTGGTGCTAGTGCTAGTGCTAGTGTTGGTGCTGGTACTAGTGCTGGTGTTGGTGCAGGTGTTTGTGTTGACGATGAGCCACGAGTCGAGTTATGAGTCCGTCGAGTTGGGCATGTGTCAGTAACCAGTCTAAAAGGGACACGTGGTTGGTGTCCGAGTACGTTGGTTCCAACATGGTTGGACCTATGGAAGCGAGAGGGGTTTTGTTTGAGGTGATAAGAGGATTGCGGGTTTTCCGCATTGGGATTAGGTATTCTGAAGTCATCGGGGGTGACTTCTTATTTTCTTCCCCTGGCAGATGATGATTATTGTCACCAGTACGTTGAGCGTGTATTGGTGGGTGGACCCATGATTGACTTTAGGTCAGTCATCGGACGCAAGAAATTGTGTTTAAGTCTAGGCTACGTGGTGTGGTGCGTACGTTGAGTTTTATTTTGCTTTTACGCAGGATGGATTTTGTTGCCATTGTGTTTGATCATCCTTGCTTTTCCTCAGTGGAATGACAAGGATCGATACAAGGTTAGTGGAGAAAACCCACAGTCTCGGTGTGTCTCGTCTTTGACTGATTTGTTTAGATGTGGGAATTGGTTGATTTGGTGAGCATGTGTGGATCCTAGGTGGATCGGGATTGTGATGTTGTGGACTTTGGGTATGTGACGATCTAGGATCGTGATGTTCATGGTCGGCTGACGTAGTGATGGATCTGGACCGTGATCCTGATGATCCAGATGGGTAGTGAGTTTATCACTCGTAGTTGGCTATTTGAGTTAAGGATTATGGGACTGAACTTCTTTTTGAGGTAAATCCCGTATGGTGTATTACTCGAGCGAGTAGGTTTCCGACGAGGTCGAATTTGGTCAGCCTTAGAGTTGTGACTGATGGGATTGGCTTCCTTATGAAGTCAATCGAATGTAATGCGATAATCATTTGAACAGGTAACCGAGAGGTTCGGTTTTGGTGTGTCTTGGTAGACGTGAACGAGATTTCAGGTTTTGGAATCAAATTTCTGGGTGACGATTCAGGATTTAATTTTGGAACTTGAAAGTGGATTTTTGGATTTGGGTGCGGAATGATTATTCCAAATGCTAGCTTATGGAATAATGATTTCGGATTCAGATTTGGAAATGTATTAAAACATGTGATGTCTGGGTTTGAATTCGGGATTTCTTGCGAAATTGCGGATTCGGATTTGGATTTGGAACTGGATGATGGGTGGAGTTTCGATTTGTCTACTGCTGGTTTGGGCAGATGGACTCCATTATTGGAACGTGTTTGGCTATGACCTAGGTGGTTGTAGTCTGGTCAATGGATAGATGTATGTACCTTGTACATGGTTTGAGGTACGATACTTTGTAGACTTGTGGTGCCGGGTGACAGTATACGGGTTATACCAGTAGTACGTTGGTGACCGTGTTGGTAGTCGGCTTAGTTCTGATACCATTGGATTGATTGTGAACGTGAACTGGACATTGAACAAGATGCACTGGGCAGAGTTATTCTGATGCATTCAGTGATTGTTTGAGTAGGTGTTCTTAGCCATGGTTGGCTAGTGTAACTCTAGTGTTGAGTTGTGTGATCACTGCTAGGCTGGTGTTCACATGTTCCAGTTACACCGTCTGATTGAGAGGGATGACGGTATGCGTATACTCAGGATGAGTGAGTTGGTGGTTAGTGTGACCGCAAGTTGCTTTGCGGCGAGATGTTACCATGCCGTGACCTTACCAGCATCTAGGATCGCTGAGGGGGTGACAGTTGTGGGTACTGAGGTTGGTATTTGTCGCAGGGTTGAGCTTGCCCTACGAGGTGAGATCATGTTGTTGATCTTACGCTACTTTGACAGAGTTGTTGTACGATGTGTTGTCACTGATGGGTAATGATTGGAGCTTTACTAGGGTGGTAAAGCTTAGTGGTGACAGTTTGGCTAGTAGTGTCAGCTTGGACTGACAAGTGAGATTTGGTGACTCTCAATGAGAGCGGAGGTCAGGGTACATTAGTGATTAAGAGGAACCGTCAAGCTGAAGGAGTCAGCTTAATGGTGACATTGCCTTCACTCGAGGTGGTCGAGTGTAGTCCGTACGACGTGAGTCTGTGATGAGATGTCTGAGTGCAGACGAGTTTTTGTGTTGGTAAGTGGGTGTACAAGTGCACACGTGTTGTGAGGCCCAATTTTTTTTCCACGGGGTGGATGTGGAATACGAATAGTTGGAATTTCGGGGACGAAATTCTTTAAGGTGGGGAAGGTTGTAACGACCCGTCCCGAATATCGGAATTAAATATTAATTAATAATGGTTTAGAATGACTAATCTGGGATTAGTGGAGTGAAATCGGACGAATTGTGTAAAATGACCATTTTGCCCCTGTGCGTGGGCAAAATGTTGACTTTTCGTTCGTGCAGTCAAACGGACTTTGACCGATGACTGTGACGTAGTTCGGGACGTCACGAGTTCATAGACAGGTGGCACATTCGATTCCGACATTCGAGGAAAAAGTTATGACGTTCGGAAGTTCGAGGGCATTTTCGTACTTTGGCAAAAAAGGGGCCAAATGTTGACTTTTGACCCGGGAAGTCCAATGGACGAGGGGCCAAAGACCGTTACGTAGGTCTCGTCGATACGAATCCAATGACAGGCAGCCTGCCGAAATCGGAGATTCGACGACGAAGTTATGGTCACGGGAACGAAATCTATTAACCGAACGAACCAGGATTTCGATTAAAATATTATTTTATTATGAACAGTACCCGATGATTGAACACACCTGGATGAGTGACAAGTGTCACCCATCCCTTGATTTGAGGCTTAAAATCAGATCCATGTTTTGGGGAAAACATCATTATGATGTTTTATTAATTTTTAATCATTCAATCATCTTTAATCACGTTTAATCATCATCATTAGCCATCACTCAAATATTTTCTTCTTCGTTCTCTCATTTGAGCCGTGAACAAACAAAAAAAAAATAGGGAGAGTTTTCTTCCCATCATCATTTCCTTTCCACAACTGATCATGAGAGAAAATTGAGAGAGTTGAGGATGGAATTAGCTAAGGAAAACACGAGAGACTGAGAGAGAGAAGGAAACTGGAGATCGAATTTTAGAAATTTTGGGGGGAAAATTCGAATGTTGAGTGTTGAACTCTGGGGATCGAAATTGAAGCTTCCTTTAGCTTCCTGGGATTGATACGAGTTGAACCCAGTGAAATTTGAGGAGAATTGGGATCAGTTTGAGGAAGAACAGAAGGAATGAAGTCTTTGAATTTTCGACCTTGGGTCGAGGAATTTAAGACTTTGAAAGATGAAATTGGACTGGGGAATATGTTCAGTAAGATCACACGATGCTAATGGATGCATCAATTGAAGGAAACATTGGGAAATTGTGGAGATTCGAGGATGAACAGTGATTCGATGTTCTTCAAAGGTTCATCTTTGATTTGAAAGATTGAGGTAAGCTTGATTGCAATTATGTTCACAGATCTTTAATTGAAACTAATTCGATACTAATGGCCGTTTGAATTACTGAAAACGGTGTAGAATTGACAGACATTGAATCGGGTCTATTCGCGGGCAAAAGGACCCGTTTATCAGTAAAACGCGAGGAAGACGACTGTTCACAGTTACTGTAGCTGGCGTGTGGGTTTCACGCGCAGCCACTCACGGCGGCGTGTGAAGGCGCGTGAGGCCTTGTTTCAAGGTGAGGTCAACATGACTTTGAATCCTCTCAGTGTAACGAACATTTTGACGTTGGTTTCGAGAAAATCGGATATCGTTTCGTTAATGTTCCGCGTATCCAAAGTTGAGTTTTACGTTGAAAATACGTATTTAAATTCCAAAAAAATTGGGGAAAATTATATGAAGTATTTTGAGACGTTAGTAACCCTCATTAATGATTTTGGACAGGAATTGTGATTTTCAGAATTTACGGAAAAATGTGGAGCTCGGAAACGAACCGTTTAGACGGTGTGTGTGTGAGTGGACTTTGTTTTCTAACCGTGATGCATGCATATATGCTTTAAATGCTTTATTATATGATTTTATATGCTTTGGCATGATTTATGTTTCAATCCGGTGATTTCTCGATTTTATGATTATTATATTATATTTTGGCACGATTTTCGAGAAATGATGAAAATGATGTTTTTGGGCTAGGCCCGGATTGAAAATGATGTTTTGACTCGGGTTATGAGTCAGGAAATAGAAAATGATATTTGGACTCGGATTATGAGTCAGTGATTGATTTTATGGATTTACGTGATCGTGGAAACTCGGGTTTACGGTTGCACGGATTTGCGTGAAAATGATATTTTGGGCTTGAGACCCAATGGAATTGTGATTTTGATTGGATTTGTATTTCCATGTGGTTACATGATGATATTGATGATATTCAGATTTATAAAGTAAATCGGGACTTGGGGCTGAGACCCTGTATTGAAAATGATTTTGATTTCAAGCGCAACTATTTTCACTGGTTTTTGTGATGATGATATGTTGCGGATAATTAGGGCTTTCGGGTGGAAATATGTTTTTCCCCGGAGTGCACCCTGGGGATAACGCTCGCCTTCGGGATGGAAGTGTTTACCTCGAAGAGGTCACGTAGCACGGTCTTTGTCGTACAACCGAGGGAGGCTCGACTCAGACTAGAGTGCTGGATTATATATGGATCGGTAAGTGATGTGTTCACGAGATCCGGATTGCCGGCTGGTGATGTGTTCACAGTGGCGGATGCTCGGAGTTTGAGCGGTCCCTGAGCCTATTGATTTGCACGCGTTGCAGGGATAAACGTGACTCTAAGCAACATGATATGAAAATAAGTCTCGTGGTTTTACGGAAAATGATTTTGAGGAAACCGTGGTTTAAATATAAAATGATTTAAGGAAAGCGTGAATTTATTGAGATTTAAATTGATTTGATGAAAATGAGTTTCAAGGAAAATGTGGACATGGAATTTAGGTACATGTTGTTTGTGATTACGTACCGATTTTGAGTACGGGTTTTTGGTCTTCGTGGCCAGGTGATGGTGTTCACATGTTTTGGCCTGAGAGCTGGGATTTGATGTTTTATAACTTGAACTGATTTGGTGAACATGAGTTTTACGGACCTTGGGAAAATATGATTAGATTTTATCGGTCCACTGTTCATACTTGAATGATTTCATATTATTACTCATGTTTTACGATATGCATGCACGTTTGTGAAAACTGGAGGGTAAGATTGTATTTTGGCAAATGTTTTTATAAGAGGTCATTTTTGTCCACTCACACCTTTTCTGTTTTATTAACCCTTCAGGTCGTGGCGCGTTGATCGAGGCTATTCCAGAGGTGGAGGTATGAGTGGGCTCAGGCGCAAATATCCCTTGTCTGGCAGGTGCTGAAGGGTAGTTTCGGATCTCCAGTTGACTTGTCAGACAGGAGCATGACCGGGCACGGTTATCTATGTCCTTCGGGTACGGGTCCTGTCAGCAAGCATGAAGGAGGGTTAGAAAAATTGGAACTTGAGGGGATATAAGTTTTACCTTTAGGTGTTGATTTTGCTAAGGCCAAGAATGATGGTTTCTAACTTGCTGGATCCTTTTCCTCATCAAGAAGTGAGTCTCCCACGATTTCCTCTTTTGTGTCCTTCCCGGCCTTCTTAGATGGCTCTCCTAGCACGTTCCCACTTCTTGTAGTGACAACCTTGTCATGTTCAAAACAACGGTTAGGGATAGTACCTTTAGGAAGTTTCCCTTGCTCTCAGATTTGTTGAGTCTGCACCGAAGCCTTAGTAGATGCAGTTATAGCTTCAAACACTTTATCATAATTTGCATTAGAACTAGAACTATAAGCATTATTAAGAAGATTAAAGTTTAGAGGAACCTATGCTTCTGAAAGAAGTCCAATGAGTTTTTATTTTAGTTCGCATTATAAACATTCTCATTCTCCCTCCATCTGAAATTTGGATAGTTCCTCCATCCCTCATTATAGGTAGACGAATAGGGATCATTCCTAGGCCGATTTTGTCTGCCTTGATACCTTTGTCCTCATTGGTAGCCCACGACATTGGCACTCTCCCATCCCTATTTTTCGGCCACTTAAGGGCATTGATCAATCAAGTGTCCTTGCATAGGGCACACACCACAAGCTTGTGCCATTTCCCACGCCTTTTCGTGTTAAAATTTGACAGAAGTAAGTTTAGAAATCCGCTCTCTTAATTTGACATTAGAGCTTACCTCGTGTACATAAAGAGTGTTGGTTTTAATGTCGTCATATTGATAGGCATTATTAGCACGATTGGCAATTAATGACATGACAACTTCTGTTGTCTTGTCCACGAATGATCCTCCACTCATAGCACCAAGAGTTTGACATTCTAAGGGTAGTAGTCCTTCATAGAAAAGCTTGAGCAGATTTTCGTCCGTGAATTGATGTTGAGGAGATTAGGAAAGGAAAGTTTGAAACCTCTCATAATATTGTGAGTAGGACTCGACTTGAGTTTGAGTAATGTCTGTGACCTACTTCCTTAAAATGATGACACGAGATGTAGGAAAATATTTCTCCAAGAAGGCCGTCATTGTGTCATTTCATGTTGTAATATGGCCATTAAGCTTTTTTTCGAGATAATCCTTTGCACTTTCAGTGAGTGAAAAGTGGAAATCCTTTCAATTTAATATGTACACATCAACCCCCTTAACTAACATGCTAGTGCATACAAATTGGAATTCCATGAGGTGCATGTTTGGGTCCTCAATTGAAAAAAATCATGAAATATGGGAATTCGATCCATCAAGTTTGACTTGAGCTCAAAGTCTCCTGATTTTCCCCTGGCTGGAGCTGGGTATGTGATATAAGATGGCACATGTGACGACCCGGAAATTCGAAAAAGGAAAAATTGGAAAAATTGGAAAAGTTGGATGTCAAATGACGATTTTTCCCTTGGTTAGGAGGGCCGAAAGTTGACTTTTTGATCGGGACTTTATTTTGAATTTTTGGAAGTACCGTTGGATAGGTCTCGGGACGCTGAATCCGTAGACAGACGGCATGCGTCATTCGGAGTTCGGACGTGAAAGTTATGAGTCTAGAATTGTGAGGGGCATTTTGGTAATTAACCAAGGAAGGGCAAAATGGTAATTTGCCACAACATAGTGAATTGGATAATTAAGTGGCTGATTCAGCTAATTTGGATGAGGATTGATCACTTGGTGACACTTGTCACCATAATTGAAGGATTGGTGGCAAGTTGATGATGAGGATTAGTGGGTATTTGTACGTGTATGTGTACGGTGAAGAAAAACAAAAACAGAGTCTATGGTCTCACTTGATCGATCTTACCAACAACCAAAACCAATTGGGAGCTGATGTCATTGAGAATGAATTCGTGAGGAATTATAGAGAAGAATAAGGGGAAGAAAACCCCAGAGAATACCCAAACCCGAGACCCAAATTAATGAAATTCAAATTGATAGATTGATTTTCGAATTGGAATTTATGGACCACAAACACTGAAATTGAGCTTGGATTAAGCTTCTTGAATTCAAACCAAAGCGAACCCGATTAAAAACGAAGGGAATTGGTACTGTTTTGGCTCTGAACGGACCTCGTGACAGAGAAGGAGTTCGAGGATTGAGTCGTGATTCTAGAGGGATTAAACGATGTAATTGGACTCGAAAAAAAGTTTATCTTGGTCCAATGAAGCTTCTGGGTCGATCAATTAAAAGAAATCAGATGGGATTGATGAACTTTGAAGAAGGAATAGTACCCAGATAGCCTTCGATGTTCATATTTGAATCGTCTGGTTTGAGATAAGGATTTGTAAAATTGAGCTTACATAACTATAATTGGACCTAAAACGATGCTGTTAGATAAATCAATTGAAAGAATTGATGTTGAATTGACAGAGAACTAGTCGGGTCATTTTGCGGGTTGCAGGACCCGAATTACAGAGATACGGGTTGGGACGATGCACTGTAGAAGACGCGTGGGACGATGTAATCGGACACCGTTTCGATATTGTTTCGAGGGTCCGCAGGTTTATGTTACGTGTTTAATTAATATTTAATTCCCAAAAAATTATGGGGAATTGATATGATGTTAATTAGGTCTTTAGTTACCATGACTAATGATTTTGGACAGGATTCGAGATTCCTGGAAAATATCGGAAATTATAGAAATGCGTGCAGCTCGGGAAGCGAGCGGTTTGGACGGTGTGTGAGTGGACGTTTGTTTTATAAACTGATATGCATGCATAGTTAAATGTTTTACATGATTTATGGCATGATTTGAATTGCAATGATTTGATATGATTATTTATGGATTTAATGATTATGTTAATTAGTGTTTGGGCACGTTTTTCGAGAAACTGTGAAATTACTGTTTTGGGCGAAATCCCGGGATTTGAGATTGGTTTTGACTTGGATTACGAGTCAGGAAATTGATTTGGTGGATTTGAATGCTTTTTGGGATATTTTATGGATTTATGTGAAAATGGCAACTGAGGTTGCGATTGCACGGATTTACGTGGAATTGATGATTTTGGGCTAGGCCCAGGATGTTAAAAAGGATGTTTTCATTAGTATTGTGAGTTAAAGATGATTTAATGGAATTGATGATTTTACAGATTTACGTGCTTTGAATTATTTAATGATTTTACAGATTTACGAGAAATGAGAAATGAGATTTGGGCATGAGACCCTGTGATAAATGGTTTTACCATGATTTTAATGATGATTTTGAAATAAAGATTTTGATTTTGTAATGATGTTCGATGCCCCCAGATGTGTAATTCCTAGGTAGACTTCGGATGTGTAATTCCCGAAGTGACTCTGGATGTGTAATTCCTGGAGGGACTCCGGATGTGTAATTCCCGGAGGGGCCGGATGTGTAATTCTCGGTAAGGCTGGATGTGTAATTCCCAGTAGGGCTGGATGTGTAATTCTCAGCAGGATGACGACTCTGGATGTGTAATTCTTAGAGGATCCTCGGATGTGTAATTTCCGAGTTATATGCTTTATTGTATGATAAAATGGTTTTATGAAATGATTCATGTGATTTGGCTTGAGAGTCAGGATTTGATGTTTTCATGAGATTTGGCTAGAAAGCCGGTGATGTTTTTCACATGTTTGATTCTATGCATGCATGGTTTGATAAACTGGAGGGTAAATGATGTGTTTTGATAAATGTGTTTTAAATGATATTATTTTTGTCCACTCACACCTTTCCTGTTTTGATGACCCTCCAGGCCGTGACACGACGTTCGGGGCTAATCGAGAGGCGGAGGCATAAGCGGAAATCAGTGCAGTTATCCCTTGTCTGACAGGTGCTAAAGGGTAGTTTCGGGACTTCAGTTGACTTGTCAGACAGGAGCAAGACCGGGCACGGTTATCAAAGTCCAGTTGGGACGGGTCCTATCAGCACATCCCTAGCTACAACTGAAGAGGAGAGTTCATGGATATGCCTAATTCCTTTCATTGCTTGACGAGGGGATTGTGGTTCAGATTTAGCATAAGAATCCTTGAATTCTTTCTCACTACTTAGCTCTCAGATTTTTCCAAATGTTGAACTAGACACCTCCTCGTTGTTCTTTAGAGCTCAGAATATCCTCTCAATGTTGGAATCCAAAGATGTTAGGCCACCTTGTGGGTGAAATCTAGTGTGCATATACATATCCAAAAGAGAATTTTTCTATGGTTAACTCACTCTTAAAAATGAAACAATACTACTAACTTAAACAAAATATAAACACAAAATTCTATGAAAAAAGTGATTTTTCAATCCCCCGCAATGGCGCCAAAAAATTGTTAAGCCAAAAATGAACCTATAATTTAAACTCTACAAGTTGTAGTCATTAGCAATATAGGATACACAAGGGATAATTTACACCAAGGATTGAAGGGAACAAGCTTTCACAAGAAAACACAAATATAAAGTTAAACCTAGATTTAACATTAAAATGAAAAAAAAAAACGAGGATCTTTAGGTTTTTTAATGCATAAAATAAAACAATTGAAATTTGTAAAGTATGAATGAGAAGGGATAGTTAAGAGCGCGTTAATCAACCACTAAACACATGCAAAGCCAATTGTTACTCATAATTCTTTTACGATGTCGTGAAAGATATCAACCAAGAACAAAATGTAGCACATAAGTAGGTTCTTATTACTTTTCTAAAGTCCTATAACTCGGTAGAGCATCAAAGCTAAAGAATTCCTAGATAAGAAATCTCAAAACATGAAAAGTATGTTTATTCAAGTCATGCAAAGGATCTTTAAGTTCTTAGAATGTCTGATTGATAATTGAGTTAATCAAATTATGTGAGAGCCAGCAAATCATAACCTAAGTTGAATTGATTGAACCATGTTAGTTCTTGCTACTTATGAATCATAGAGACTAAAACATGCCATACGAACTAACCCCTAAGTTCTAGCAATACCTATATACTTACACAATACATTTTGAACTATAACATATAAACACATAAGATTTTTTTATAAAACAAATCAATCCAACCAATTACAAGCATAGAAATGAAATTCGGAATAGAAAACAATCAACTTTTACACATGTTTTGGGCTTCAACACAGTTGTTAACAAACAAGAGTTTAGCTACACATGACTAAAGGAGACATAAAACAAAACATTAAGTTAAAAGCTATACAATGAACCAAATGAAAATCAAAGTGACAAGCCATGGTAGAGGCAACAAGCTGCTCCTGTAAAGCTTCCGTGTCCAAAAATCTCCAAGATCACATAGTGAAAAACTTGAAACTTAACTTCAAAACTATTTATGGCTAGGGTATGATTTAGGGCAAAAGGTTGAACTATTGGCCATGCCTTTTGGACTTCTTTTTATATGAGATCACTCTTTTTATATGAGATCACTCTTCTTTTTATATGTGGGCGGCTGGAAAATGCGAACTCGTTGATGTTTAGGGTAGACTTCTTTCCTTAAGTTGTATTTTTCATACTAATGCTCTATGTATCAGGACATACATAGTTATGTAAAACATCCCTAGTTTGGCAGTTGAAGGGTTTGCTCCGTATTGTGTGATATTTTTTTAGGTTGGTTTCATCGTTAGCGTTGACTATCAGATGGGAGCAAGATCATTTGCGTTTAACGAGGTATTTTCAAGAAAGGGTCCTGTTTGGTCCTGCCCAAGTGCATCACATAAGTGGAACTTTGAGCCTCCTCGAGAATCTCCATTTTTAGTCTAAGTCATCTAACACACACAATTGGCCCTACTTAAGCAAAGCTTCATTGTCTCTGAATGCAAAATCCTGCTTCTTTCCACCCTCAATGTCCATCTTGATAACGCAAAAAGTAGGATCCTGAAGTTGAGATACGATAACCTAGTCAAGTAAAACGGGTCTCACATGGAAACTAGTCAGCAATGCTCTCTAGTAATCTATGCCAAGTACAACTCCCACTTTCCAAAGTTTCAACAATAACGGTAGATGAATAGTATGGATATAGGACAACAAACTTACAGATTTCTTGTTCAAAGCATCTGCCACCACATTAGCCTTCCAAGGATGGTACTCAATAGTGTTGTCATAATCCTTAATTAATTCCAGCCACCTTTTTTATCTCAAGTTCAAATACCTTTGAGTAAACAAGTACTTCAAACTAGTGTAGTCCGTGAAAATCCGACACGATTCTCCATAGAGATAATATCTCCAAATTTTCAATGCATGCACGACTGCAGCAAGTTCCAAGTCATGGGTAGGGTAATTCATCTCGTGGGGTTTTAACTACCTAGAAGTACAAGCAATAACCCTTAAAATTTGCATCAGTACATATCCCAAACCCTGCAAGGGTGCATCACTATAGACCTCAAACTCCCAACTACCGTTTGGAAAGGCCAAAATTGGAGTAGTAGTCAACTGTCTCTTCAATTCCTGGAAAATATGCTCACAACGATCATCCCATACAAACTTATCTCCCTTTCTAATCAAATGCGTCAAAGGAGTAGCTATTCGTAGATACCAACTTGACAGGACCCGTCCCAAATCCCTCGGGATTAGCGTGGGATGTGCCTGCTCCCATCTGACACAAAGTGTCAGACCAGGGATATTTCCGTCCTTTACCCAACCAAGGCTATCAGAGTACGCCAGGATCTGAAGGAGGAATGCGATGTCTCATCTTGGGTACTCACCTATCACATCATTGGATGTGACACCACGAATCATCTGATCTCCAAGTCAAACCAATTGACATCACTGTCGTCTATTTCCTCATCAGCAAGTATCGTAGAAAAATCCTATACGAATCATCAGTAGTACCCTGTCAATCCGAGAAAAGTCCTAATCTCACACATGGTTGTTAGTTTTCGCTAGTTTGACACTACCTCCGTCTTCTGAGGGTCCACACTAATCCCATCAATGAAAATAACATAACCTACAAATCCGACACTAGTCAACCAAAACTGACACTTGCTGAGCTTAGAATAAAATTGCTTCCTCATTAGTGAATTCAATACCAGTTTCAGATGTTTCTCATCCATCCTCGCACTTTTCGAATACATGAAGATATCATTGATAAACACAATCACAAACTAAACCAAATACTTAAGGAACACTCGGTTCATTAAAACCATAAACACAGATGATACATTAGTTAACTCGAAAAGCCCAACAAGAACCTCATAATGATCATATTGAGTTCGAAATGAGGTCTTAGGAATATCTGATTCCTTAATCCTCATCTTGTGATATCCAGATCTAAGGTCAATCTTGGAAAAGTACCTCGCACCCCTCAACTGGTCAAACTAATAGTCGATACATGGCAAAGGATACTTGTTTCGCACTGTCGCCCTATTCAGTTGCTGATAATCGGTACACAATCACAAACTACCATCATTCTTCCTAACGAATAGCACCGGGGCTCCCTAAGTGACACACATGGTCGAAAAAAACTCCATATCTACCAAGTCTTGCAATTGAACTTTCAGTTCCCTCAAATTTTGTCGATGTCATTTGGTACAGTGCATGTGAAATAGGTTAGGTGCCTGGAAGAAGTTCAGTACTAAACTCAACCTTCTTTTGAGGCGGTAATCCTAGTAGGTTTTAAGGAAACACATTAGGAAAATCGCTCGCTAATGGTATCTCCTCCATATTCACTGAGACATCCCGAGGATCTACAACATATGCCAAGTATCCCTAACAACCACTCCTCAACAATTTCTCAACCTCCAAGGCCAAAATAACTCATGAAGGAAGAACTCACTGGTCCTTTTGAAAGACAAACAGTGGTAACTTAGGACTCCAAAAGACAATAGTCTACTCGAAAAATTTGACAGAGGCAATATGGGTAGTTAACCAATCCATCCCTAGAATCACATCAAAATCGTAGATGTCCAAAAGGATTTAATACACCTGTAAATCAACTCCCTCTACCCATATCAAACAATTTCAGATCACTAAACTCGCTACTAACATAGAACCAGCAGGGGTACTAATACCCCTGTCCCAACCAAGCGGGGTTAACTCTCGATCAGCAAAATCGAAAACCATGGAGAAATAAAAGAGTGTGTGGCCCCGGGATCCATCAACACTCGTGCATCACGACCAAATATGGATAAAGTACCTATCACCACTCCAGGGGCTGCACAAGCCTCTTGTTGCATAACAGTAAAAACATGGGCTTGTATATAACGATCCGTCCCGAATTCCAAGATTAGATTAGTGACTAATGGATAATTAGCGAGATTAATCGGTGATTAGTTGAGAGAAATCGGACGGATGGTGTAAAATGACCGTTTTACCCCTGATCTTGGGCAAAATGTTAACTTTTGACTTGGGGAGTCAAACGTACGAGGACCGATGACCGTGACGTAGATCGGGACTTCACGAGTCCGTAAACAAGCAGCATGTCGAAATTGGATGTTCGACGGGAAAGTTATGATTCACGAAAGTTTGGGGAAACTATTGCACGATTTACGAGATGGATTACATTTGTCTTGGTGTGGGCCCATATATTTGTTTCAAGCCCAATGAATGAGTGACAAGTGTCCTTTAATCGTGATTGGTGGGTTTTTATATTAAAATATTATTATTTTAATTATTTTATAATTCCCACATCTCTCATCTCTTAATCCTCATCGTCCATCTCTCCCAATCCTCCCATCCTCACCATCCATTCTATCTCATCTGAGCATCATCACCAAACCTGTGCACAACCATTACCATTTCCATACAAACCCCTCACCCCCCCCCCCCTTCACACTATGATCTTCATTTAACATCCCCTATGATCACTGTGAGATCGTGAGTGAAGACTGAGAGTGGCAGAGAGGTGGAAGGGCGACCGCGATGAGCTGAGCACGGCGGGATCACAGGGAGGTAAGAACCTGAGAACCCGCTTGATTCAAAAGGAAAAATGAGTTTTGAACGTTGTTGGAAGCTTAGTTCGATTCTAACCTATTCTTAGGATTCATACGACCCTGTAGGAACTGGTTTCGTTCGCAATGGTGGTCAGAAATGGCTGGAAACGGCGGAGGAAAGTCGCCGTCACTGTTTTATCATGGGAGGTATGTTCTTGATCGTTTTCACGTGTTTTGAGTACATAGGTCGATAGGGAATGATGATAGGAACCTATAAGAATTGAAAGAATGGAAAATGGACCAAAATTGATGAGTTAGGTTGACAGGACCCATCCCAATCCCCCCGGGATTACCGTGGAATGTGCCCTGCTCCCGTCCAACAAGAGGTGTCAGACAAGGGATAACCAAAAGTCACTGCCCAAACGGGCTTCAAGAGTGCGCAAGGATCGACGGAGGAGGCGTGCGATGTCCCAGTCTCTACTGCAGTCGCATCCGTAATCAACCTGAAGGGCATTAAAACCAATAAAAGCTGTGAGTGGACGAAAATCATTAAGTTTATTAAACGCAGTTATAAGACATTTATGCCCTCCAATAAAAACATATGCATGCCACGAAAACCAGTAACCAAAAAGTTTGTTCAACCAAGCCATTAGGGCCTTAGCCCAAAACCGTTAACTCAAACCAGGTGCGGGAACTCAGCCCAAAACTGTGGAATACCACATCCATACATACAAAACTATGTGGGCCACCGCCCAAATTCGTAAACATAATTTCCAACCGAAAAACCATTTTATAGATCCATTAGTTTATATTTACCACATTACCATCTCCGGCATCCCAGATGCCTAGCGTCCTAGATGCTTGACGTCCCAGACGTCATATCTCACCGTATAATAAGCGACGCGTGCTGCCCGGGGTCTCTCCGGGTCAATATCTTTGACATCACAGATGTCTGACGTCCCAGACGTCAATCATAGCAATCCTGCTCCTGAGTCACTATACGTTCGGGTAACTCCGTACAATGACCCCTCGCAGACAATGCACTGTGACTTCCCTAGTGTCCCATACATCTGGAGGAGACCATCATATATCCTCGTATCCAGATGGTATATGGAAAAAAGTTTTATTAAATCATTTCACAACGTTACAATGGGCCCTGCTCGAAATCGCCATAAAACATCAAAATTCCATTTAGGGTCCCTGACCCGAAATCACATTTAGTAAACATAGGGTCCTAGACCCGAAATCACATTTATAACCTAACAGGGTCTCATGCCCGATTTTGTAAACCACTGGGCCCATAGCCCGATTTTATAAACCACTGGGCCCACGGCCCTAATTCGTAAACCAACTGGGCCCCTGGCCCGATAATATCACTCAAATGGGTCTCAGCCCGATTTCTTAACAATTGGGCCCCTTGCCCGATTTCATAAAGCAACTGGGCCCCCGACCCGATTACGTAACTCAAATGGACTTCAAGTCCGAAGTTTCCAAAACAATTAGGCCTCAAGCCCGAGTTCATCTTTCCAATTTCAAAACCATTTCATCATATTATATCCAAGTCATAAGTATGGAAAATCCGTGCAAAACCGGAAAAACCTTGATTTACATGCAAGCACGTAAATCGCCTCGAAATACGTGAAACCGTATAATTTACCAACATCCAAATCAACATCATACAATCATAATCATAATCCATATAAAACAGTTAAGCATGCATAGAATTTATAAAACCAAAGTCCACTCACAGACCGTCCAAACGTTGCTCCTAGATACGTGTGCCATAAGCCTTCTAGGGCTAATCCGACCTCTCTGGGTCATCCTGACCTGTCCAAATCATACCCAAAGGTTACTACTAACCTATACAAGTCCATATTAAGAACCCTAAACTTTTCCAGAAAAGTCAACGTGTCCTGTACACGTTTCCCGAGGTGAAAAAACTTGATTTGACCAACTTAACGATCTCCGATCGACCCGAAACCACCGCCATTGGATCCGGATCGTCGAAACCTTTAAAATGGTCCTGGTCCCACATAAAAATATGCTCACACGCGCCCGCACGCGCAGGTCAAAGTTCTAGTCAAACGTTGACCAAAAAGTCAATGCTGACGTCATCATGAACAGTAAGTCAACGGGTCAGAGTCAACGAGTCAACTCGCCGGTCAACAAGTCAACTCACCGGTGACCGAGTCAACTCGTCGGAATTTCTCGCCGGAAAACTCCATTGATGCCTCAAACTTCAAACTTCGATATCTCACTCGTTTCTCAACCAAATTCGACGTTCTACCTATGTAAATCCATCTACTCGAGTCAAGGATTACAAATATCAACCCAGAAATTTCAGAAAGTACCTGGATTTTAAGTTATGGCCATTCAAAGTTTTGGCCAGATTTCCAATCATCATTCCGACCACCTCCAACGTCCAAATCCGTCCCAAATTGCACCTACAAGCTCGTGAGAACTCAAAGAACATCATCCAAGGGTTAGAATCGATCAACACCATCAAAATCAAAATCCAAAAATTTGAATCTCACGGTTTACCTTCCGAAATTCCGGCCACCGTGCATGACGGTCCTTGCCGTGGCCACCATTGGGCTCGTCTCAACATCCTCTCCAACTTTCATTCACGGGTCATAAGCAATGGATGATGATTGAGAGGTGTTTGTGTAGGATTGAGGTATATGGTTTTGAAGAAAATAAATGAAGAAGATGAAGGCGACAGATAATGAAGAATGAATGATGATTAAGGGTAATGATGGATAATTAAAAATCAATTAGAGGGAAAGAAGATCCACAATTTAGGGGCCTCAAAACATGGGATGAGTGACACTTGTCACTCATCCAAGGATCCAGATTCAACAGTCACTATTCAATATTTTAATATTATTTTAATCGGAGTCTCGGTTCGTTCGGTTAATCTATTTCGCTCCCATGACCACAACTTCGTCGTCGAACCTCCGATTTCAGCGTGCCGCCTGTCTATGAATTCGTATCGACTCGCTCTACGTAACCGTCCTTGGCCCTTGTCCATTGGTCCTCCCGGGTCAAAAGTCAACATTTGACCCCTTTTTAACCAAATTACCAAAATACCCCTCGACTTCCGAACGTCATAACTTCTTCCTCGAATGTCGGAATCAAACGTACCGCCTGTATATGAACTCGTGACGTCCTGAACTACTTCACGGTCATCGGTCAAAGTCCATTTGACCGCCCGATCAAAAAGTCAACATTTTGCCCACGACCAAGGGTAAAACAGTGATTTTGCACATTTTGTCCGATTTTGCCCTACTAATCACCGATCAACCTCACTAATCAAGATTAGTCACAAATTTAATCCTGGAATTCGGGATGGGTCGTTATATAGGGGCTTGGACCGGACACGCCGGTCCAGCCGGAGCGGATTTACAGTTGGACCGAACTGACCAGTCTGCGAGAGGAGAGGGATGAACTGACAGGACCCGTCCCAACTGGACCTTGATAACCGTGTCTGGTCCTGCTCCCGTCTGACAAGTCAACTGAAGTCCCGAAAGCACCCTTCAGCACCTGTCAAACCAGGGATAACTGTACTGATTTCTGCTCATGCCTCCGCCTCGAGATCAGCCCCGAACCTTGTGCCACGGCCTGGAGGGTTATCAAAAACAAAGGTGTGAGTGGACAAAATAATACTCGTTAGAACACATTTATCAAAACACATCTGTTACCCTCCAGTTTAACAAATCATGCATGCATAGGATAAAACACATGAATCATTTAAATCATTTTATAAAATCAGTTCACCATATAATAAAGCATATAACTCGGGAATTACACATCCGAGGATCCTCTGGGAATTACACATCCAGAGTCGGCATCCAATGCTGGGAATTACACATCCAGCCTCACCGGGAATTACACATCCGGTCTCACCGGGAATTACACATCCGGTCTCTCCAGGAATTACACATCTGGAGTCCCTCCAGGAATTACACATCTGGAGTCATCAAACATCAAAACACAATCAAAAGCATTATTTCAAATCAAGTATCAAAACCATGTCAAAAACCATCATCACGGGTCCACATGCCCAAATCTCATTTCTCGTCAATCCGTAAAATCATAAAATAATTCAATGCACGCAAATCCGTAAAATCATATCCGAAAACATCACAAATCTATTAAAATCAAGTTCCCAACTCATAATCCAAGCCAAAACCAGTCACAAATCCCAGGCCTTCGCCCAAAACAGTCATTTCTCATTTTCTCGAAAAACGTGTCCGAAGCACCGATTAAAATAATCATTAAATCTCAAAATAATCATATCAAATCATTGAAATTCAAATCATGCCATAAATCATATAAAACATTTAACTATGCATGCATATCAATTTATAAAACAAACGTCCACTCACACACCGTCCAACTGCTCGTTTCCCGCGCTGCACGCGTTTCCGTAATTTCCGACACTTGTTCGGAATCTCGAATCCTGTTCACAATCATTATTCAAGGTCACTAACAAGTCAATTTACATCATCTAATTTTCCCATAATTTTCCGGGAATTTAATATTAATTAAATACGTAACTTAAACCTTCGGACCCTCGAAACATTATCGAGACGGTGTCCGATTGACTTGAAATCAATTTTAAAATGTCCGTTACATTACAAGAAGTAAAACACCTGTTGAAACTTTCCTCAGAAAACGTGCCACGCGCCCTCACGCGCCGCCGCAAGCGGCTGCGCGTGAGTCCACGCGCCGTGCTACAGTGTTGCTACAGTCGTCCCTGCTACCCGTGCTACAGTGTTGCTACAGTCGTCCCTGCTACCCGTGCCGCCTGTCTACGGACTCAGGACGTCGAGACCTACCCAACGGTCCTTGAGTCAACTGAAAAATAGTTTCCAAGAGAAAAGTCAACATTTTCACCCCCAAATGTCCAAATTACGGTAATGCCCTTGAACTTCCGATAGTCATAACTTTTTCCCTGATCGTCCGAAATGGACGTGCCACATGTCTATGAACTCGTGACGTCCCGAACTACGTCACGGTCATAGGTCAAAGTCCATTTAATTTATAAATCAAAAAGTCAACAATTGGTCATACCCAACGCAAGGGTAAAAGCGTCAATTCAAACATTAATTTACAATATTAAAATCCTCGAATTTCCGGGGTGTTACAACCTCCAGGTTATCGAACTCAAGCTCCAATTTCCATAGGAGTCGCAGGGTCTGTTCTTATTGATTTCCACGTCAATTGGCTTCCGTTTTGAGATGGCTCGACTCGTCTCAGTCCCAGAAAGCTCACTCCATTGTCAATTTCACTCTTTAACGTCTGAAATATCGAATTCAAGGTTTGTGTTTATGGTTGGTATTTTCGGGTTTTACCTCTCGGGTTCACAGTATTCTCCCCGTTTTTCTCTCCTAATTTCCTTCTGTTTTTCACTCAATTTTTTCCTCTAATCTCCCAGTATTTCCACGGTCATCCCTTAATCAATCAGTGTTAGAATTGTTAGAATTTAAGCAAGGATTGTGGAGGTAATTTTTGTCCGTATAAGGCATTCAAAATGCCACTAATCTCACACATGTGGGGGCAAGTGTCACTACCTAAGCCATCCTCATCTAATTTAGCTGAATCACCAGTTTAATTCATACAATTATCCCAGCTGCAGAAATTACCATTTTACCCTTGTCACAATAATTTACCAAAATGCCCCTCATCGTTTTAGACTCATAAGTTTCTCGTTCGGACTCCGATTGACGCATGCCGCCTGTCTACGGATTCAGCGTCACGAGACCTACCCAACGGTATTCTCGGAAAGTCCAAACAATGCCCCGATCAAAAAGTCAACTTTCGGCCCCTTTTACCAACTTCCGCACGTCATAACTTTCTCCTCGAATGTCGGAATTGGACGTGCCACCTGTCTATGAACTCGTGACGTCCCGAACTACGTCACGGTCATCGGTCAAAGTCCTTTGACCTCTCAAATTAAAAGTCAACTTTTTGCCCAATTCTAGGGGCAAAATCGTAATTTTCCCCCAAAGTTTCCAATTTTTACCTTTTCTAATTTCCGGGTCATTACAATCTTCCCTCCATAAAGAATTTCGCCCCCGAAATTCAAACACAAGATTTATAGAACAAACATGCACTCACTTTATTTATAGTACAACAACAACATGTACAAATATACAACACATCATTCCACAGGGTACCACCATTACGCTGAACTCCCCTCGGGTGGTCCATTAGGATCTTGTTGTTGAAGAGCGAATACCCGATCAAGTGGGCCTGAAGGTTGACCACGCCCTCGTGGTGCACCCCTCGTGTTGCCAGTTCCCCTCCCATTTGCAGCTCCCGAGGTTGAGGCCATCCCTGAACCTTGCTCTGCATGACTGCCACTCGGGCTACCACCCGTCGGTTGGTGTGGAAAATTCCTCCGGATATGTCCAAACTCACCACAAAAATAACAGGTACCCCTACCAAAATGGGTAACTCGGTTATAAGGTCTGCCAGTCGATGGTACTGAAGCTCCACTCGACTGGACAGAGGCCTGAGGGACGGCTGTAGGATCAAATGAATGTCCTTGTCCACCCCCGCTAAAACCCGACCGAGATCCAGAAAATCCGGAGCCAAAACTTCCTCTTTTTGACGACGTTCCATGACTCATTGTTTCAGTTTCCTGACGTTCTCGACGTCGTCCCGGTTCGCGTGCTGGCAAACTTGTCTCAACACGGATAGCGGCATCTGAGAGATCTCGGAGAGTGCCATAGGATCCCATAGTCACAACAGCTCTAATCTCATCTCGTAAACCAAGTTCAAAACGTCTACATTTATCACCCTCTGTGGCTACCACCCTTGAAGCAAAGCGAGCCAATTCCAGAAATCGTTGTTCATATTCGGCCACTGTCATACCCTCCTGTTGAAATCGAAGAAACTCAATTTCCTTTGCATCACGGTATGAACGAGGGTAGAACTGCTCCAAAAATCACTCACGAAATACTTCCCATGTCAACGTGTGAGCATCCCATCCCGTTAACAGTAAAGCATGCCACCACCGGTATGCGTGGCCATCCAAAAGAAAAGTGGCTAATAATACCATGTCCTCCGGGGGACATCCCAAAATATCAAAGATCCGCTCCAAACGAGTGATCCAGTCATCAGCACCATCCGGTCCCGAATCACCACGAAATACAGTAGCTCCTAATCGTTGAGCTCTCTCGATATCCAGGCCTTCTCTAACCCGATCCTCGTCCCTTTCATCTTCAGGCCGTGCACGGGGCGCACGTCTCGGAGGCATGACGGAACAACAGAAATCAATAACCAAAGCTCTGATACCAATTTGACAGGACCCGTCACAACTGGACCTTGATAACCGTGTCTGGTCCTGCTCCCGTCTGACAAGTCAACTGAAGTCCCGAAAGCACCCTTCAGCACCTGTCAAACCAGGGATAACTGTACTGATTTCTGCTCATGCCTCCGCCTCGAGATCAGCCCCGAACCTTGTGCCACGGCCTGGAGGGTTATCAAAAACAAAGGTGTGAGTGGACAAAATAATACTCGTTAGAACACATTTATCAAAACACATCTGTTACCCTCCAGTTTAACAAATCATGCATGCATAGGATAAAACACATGAATCATTTAAATCATTTTATAAAATCAGTTCACCATATAATAAAGCATATAACTCGGGAATTACACATCCGAGGATCCTCTGGGAATTACACATCCAGAGTCGGCATCCAATGCTGGGAATTACACATCCAGCCTCACCGGGAATTACACATCCGGTCTCACCGGGAATTACACATCCGGTCTCTCCAGGAATTACACATCTGGAGTCCCTCCAGGAATTACACATCTGGAGTCATCAAACATCAAAACACAATCAAAAGCATTATTTCAAATCAAGTATCAAAACCATGTCAAAAACCATCATCACGGGTCCACATGCCCAAATCTCATTTCTCGTCAATCCGTAAAATCATAAAATAATTCAATGCACGCAAATCCGTAAAATCATATCCGAAAACATCACAAATCTATTAAAATCAAGTTCCCAACTCATAATCCAAGCCAAAACCAGTCACAAATCCCAGGCCTTCGCCCAAAACAGTCATTTCTCATTTTCTCGAAAAACGTGTCCGAAGCACCGATTAAAATAATCATTAAATCTCAAAATAATCATATCAAATCATTGAAATTCAAATCATGCCATAAATCATATAAAACATTTAACTATGCATGCATATCAATTTATAAAACAAACGTCCACTCACACACCGTCCAACTGCTCGTTTCCCGCGCTGCACGCGTTTCCGTAATTTCCGACACTTGTTCGGAATCTCGAATCCTGTTCACAATCATTATTCAAGGTCACTAACAAGTCAATTTACATCATCTAATTTTCCCATAATTTTCCGGGAATTTAATATTAATTAAATACGTAACTTAAACCTTCGGACCCTCGAAACATTATCGAGACGGTGTCCGATTGACTTGAAATCAATTTTAAAATGTCCGTTACATTACAAGAAGTAAAACACCTGTTGAAACTTTCCTCAGAAAACGTGCCACGCGCCCTCACGCGCCGCCGCAAGCGGCTGCGCGTGAGTCCACGCGCCGTGCTACAGTGTTGCTACAGTCGTCCCTGCTACCCGTGCTACAGTGTTGCTACAGTCGTCCCTGCTACCCGTGCCGCCTGTCTACGGACTCAGGACGTCGAGACCTACCCAACGGTCCTTGAGTCAACTGAAAAATAGTTTCCAAGAGAAAAGTCAACATTTTCACCCCCAAATGTCCAAATTACGGTAATGCCCTTGAACTTCCGATAGTCATAACTTTTTCCCTGATCGTCCGAAATGGACGTGCCACATGTCTATGAACTCGTGACGTCCCGAACTACGTCACGGTCATAGGTCAAAGTCCATTTAATTTATAAATCAAAAAGTCAACAATTGGTCATACCCAACGCAAGGGTAAAAGCGTCAATTCAAACATTAATTTACAATATTAAAATCCTCGAATTTCCGGGGTGTTACAACCTCCAGGTTATCGAACTCAAGCTCCAATTTCCATAGGAGTCGCAGGGTCTGTTCTTATTGATTTCCACGTCAATTGGCTTCCGTTTTGAGATGGCTCGACTCGTCTCAGTCCCAGAAAGCTCACTCCATTGTCAATTTCACTCTTTAACGTCTGAAATATCGAATTCAAGGTTTGTGTTTATGGTTGGTATTTTCGGGTTTTACCTCTCGGGTTCACAGTATTCTCCCCGTTTTTCTCTCCTAATTTCCTTCTGTTTTTCACTCAATTTTTTCCTCTAATCTCCCAGTATTTCCACGGTCATCCCTTAATCAATCAGTGTTAGAATTGTTAGAATTTAAGCAAGGATTGTGGAGGTAATTTTTGTCCGTATAAGGCATTCAAAATGCCACTAATCTCACACATGTGGGGGCAAGTGTCACTACCTAAGCCATCCTCATCTAATTTAGCTGAATCACCAGTTTAATTCATACAATTATCCCAGCTGCAGAAATTACCATTTTACCCTTGTCACAATAATTTACCAAAATGCCCCTCATCGTTTTAGACTCATAAGTTTCTCGTTCGGACTCCGATTGACGCATGCCGCCTGTCTACGGATTCAGCGTCACGAGACCTACCCAACGGTATTCTCGGAAAGTCCAAACAATGCCCCGATCAAAAAGTCAACTTTCGGCCCCTTTTACCAACTTCCGCACGTCATAACTTTCTCCTCGAATGTCGGAATTGGACGTGCCACCTGTCTATGAACTCGTGACGTCCCGAACTACGTCACGGTCATCGGTCAAAGTCCTTTGACCTCTCAAATTAAAAGTCAACTTTTTGCCCAATTCTAGGGGCAAAATCGTAATTTTCCCCCAAAGTTTCCAATTTTTACCTTTTCTAATTTCCGGGTCATTACAATCTTCCCTCCACGCGCCTTGCTACAGTGTTGCTACAGTCGTCCCTGCTACCCGTGCTACAGTGTTGCTACAGTCGTCCCTGCTACCCGTTTTACTGGTATTCGGGTCTGCAACCCGCGGTGCAACCCGGTTTTCTTTCTATCAATTCAAACCCAATTGCTTCAGTTCTTTCATTTATTCTCATCTATTCCATATTTCTAACCGATCTGTGACCTCAATTTAATGAAAACATGTCCTAAAACCCACGACTCAACATCGAAACCCGACGGGTCCCAACTCGGGTTCCACTCAAACTCAACCTGTGTTCTTCAATTGTTTACACCCGAAGCATATAACAGTTATTCTAAACACGAAATTGAAATCAATTTCAAGGATTACTACCTCCAGGTTATCGAACTCAAGCTCCAATTTCCATAGGAGTCGCAGGGTCTGTTCTTATTGATTTCCACGTCAATTGGCTTCCGTTTTGAGATGGCTCGACTCGTCTCAGTCCCAGAAAGCTCACTCCATTGTCAATTTCACTCTTTAACGTCTGAAATATCGAATTCAAGGTTTGTGTTTATGGTTGGTATTTTCGGGTTTTACCTCTCGGGTTCACAGTATTCTCCCCGTTTTTCTCTCCTAATTTCCTTCTGTTTTTCACTCAATTGTTTCCTCTAATCTCCCAGTATTTCCACGGTCATCCCTTAATCAATCAGTGTTAGAATTGTTAGAATTTAAGCAAGGATTGTGGAGGTAATTTTTGTCCGTATAAGGCATTCAAAATGCCACTAATCTCACACATGTGGGGGCAAGTGTCACTACCTAAGCCATCCTCATCTAATTTAGCTGAATCACCAGTTTAATTCATACAATTATCCCAGCTGCAGAAATTACCATTTTACCCTTGTCACAACAATTTACCAAAATGCCCCTCATCGTTTTAGACTCATAAGTTTCTCGGTCGGACTCCGATTGACGCATGCCGCCTGTCTACGGATTCAGCGTCACGAGACCTACCCAACGGTATTCTCGGAAAGTCCAAACAATTCCCCGATCAAAAAGTCAACTTTCGGCCCCTTTTACCAACTTCCGCACGTCATAACTTTCTCCTCGAATGTCGGAATTGGACGTGCCACCTGTCTATGAACTCGTGACGTCCCGAACTACGTCACGGTCATCGGTCAAAGTACGTTTGACCTCTCAAATTAAAAGTCAACTTTTTGCCCAATTCCAGGGGCAAAATCGTCATTTTCCCCCAAAGTTTCCAATTTTTCCCTTTTCTAATTTCCGGGTCATTACATGAACAGTGCTTGGCGCGTGGGCTTCACACGCTGCCCATTTGGGCAGCTTGTGAGGGTGCGTGGGCCATCCTTTGGGGATGTGTCCAACATATGTTTTCATCTATTCGATGTAACGAACATTTTGGGACTGGTTTCGAGTCAATCAGACATCATTTCGATATAGTTTGGAATGTCTGAATGTTTAGGATCCAATTTAAAAATAGTTAAAAATTTGAAAAAATTACAGGGCTTCAATGAGAGGTTAATGAGGTAGTTAGTAACCCTATAGTATGGTTTGGACAGGTTTGGGAATCCCGGTGATGGTGATTAGCCCGGGAAGGCTTATGGCACGCATATCGAGATAGTAGCTAGGCCGGTCTGTGAGGGGACCTTAATTTCTAAACTGTAATGCATGCATAAATGTTTTATATGTTTTATATATGTGATTTCTATCATGATGATTATGGTATTGGTGATTTACATGATTACACGTATTTCGAGGTGATTTACGTATTTGTACGTATATCGAGGTTTACGGTTTTACATTGATTATACGTACTTATGGTTTCGGTAATGGTTTAATGAAATGGTTTTGGATTTGAAAAGGTAAACTCGGGCATGAGACCCATTGTTTTTGGAAACCCTCGGACTTGAAGTCCATTTTAGTTATATTATCGGGCCAGGGGCCCAATCGGTTCGTGGATTAATTTCAGACTTGGAAATATGGAATCGGGCATGAGTCTCATTTAATTTACGAACTCTCGAACTTGGAGTCCATTTTATTTAATAAGGCATCGGGCCGGAGGCCCAGTTGGTTTCCATGATCGGGCTTGAGGCCCAATTGGTTATGATATAAGGCATGAGTTGGAAACATGGATTTCTGGTTTCATGCAGGTTTATGGGGACCGAGCATGGATCCTTTGAAAGGTTTGAAAGGTTTTGAGAATGATTTCAAAATGGTTTTTCATATACCATCCTTTTATTTATTGATTGTCTCCTCCGGGGAGGGTCGTTGGCCTGGGTGGACCCCGAAGTAGTCACGGAGCACTAACTGAGTGGAGTCGCCCCCGTGGGGTACCTTACTCTCAGGAAGGCATATATGGATTATAATCCATAGGGAGGGTTATTGATCTGCAGATATTGACTTGGGTGGACCCTGTGGAGACTTGGGATTTGAGACCTCGGGTAGCACGTACGTAGCTTTGGAAACCGTGGCAGGATTGGTTATATGATATTTGGTAAACACAGTTTGTTGGATTTATGAAATGGTAATTGGATTTCAGAAATGGTATTTCTGTGTTTTATGGATTTGGGCAATGACCCACATACTCGGATTTACAATTTTGGGTTGAGTTCCCACATATGGTCGATATGTTATGGATTTGTGTAAATGGATTTGGGCAGGGGACCGTATGATTGGTTTGGGGCTGAGACCCCGTGTTCTATGATTTATAATTCACTGAGATTGGTTTTGGGATGTGACCCTAATAATGGTTATTAAATTAAATGGTTTGGTAAATGGTTTTCGAATGCATGCATACTTTTTAGTGAAGAGCATAAATGTCTTCTTATGAAATGTGTTTTCTTAAACTACTGATTTTTGTCCACTCATAGTTTTTAATGGTTTTAATGCCCTTCAGGTTGATCACGGATGCAAGGTGTAGCAGAGATCGAGACATTACACTCCTCCATAGGATCCTAGCGCGCTTTGGAGGCCTGATTAGGTTGAAGATTTCAGATTATCCCTTGTCTAATACTTTGTGTCAGACGGGAGCATGACACATCCCATGGTAATCCCGGAGGGATTGGGATGGGCCATGTCATCGTCCACCTACGGGTTGGCTACGACTTCTTCGGCTGCCACCTGCCATATCGGCCCCGCAGATAGTTGCTTGACTCCCTGATGATACAGTTTGTAAAGGTATCATCATCTGACCCTGCTCCCTTGTATCCTAACCAATAGCACCACCATCAAGACGATAAAGACACTCCGGCTTGAAATGGTCAAGCTTACCCGAGAAGAAACATCCATCCTAGCTAATCTGAGAAGCTCACCCATTCTGTCCCCCACAAGCCCCACTAGACTTGGCTGACGGCTAGTGTCTCAACTTACCACCCCAGGAACCTCTCTGTCCCGATCCTCGGCCACCTAAACTAGAATGGTTACCTCGAGAAGAGTTGGAGCGAAAAGCACCCCTCTTTGAAGCTCCATGAGTAGAAGATTCAGCATATTAACGCTCATGCATTGCTTAGAAGCTCCGTATTATTGCTGCTACTGGGGTTCTGCCAAACTCATCTCCACCTGAGAGGCCACATCCGACAGTGGTTGAAGGGTGGTGAATGTTCCAGATAGCACTAATGCTTGGATCTTATTTTGAAGATCACGCAAGAACTGACATCGTTTACTTGCCCATGTTGCCTCTATTCATACTGAGAAACTTTCATGTCACCCTACTCTAGTCGCAGGAACTCAGGTTCTCTCGAATCCATATAAGACTGGGGGTAGAACTGATCTATAAATACTCATTGAACGTTGCCCAAGTCACAGTAGCTTCATCTAAGCCCGTCGAGAGTAAAGTCTGCCACCATCTTTGTGCAAAGCCACTCAAGAAAAAAGTGGTTGTCTGCACCATAAACACAGGAGGGCAGTGCATAGCTCCCAATATATGCTCAAAGCGTGATAACCACTCATCAGCCTCCTTGGGATATGATGCACAAGTAAACTCTATGGCTCCAAACCTTTGATCCCCCTCAATATCCAGCCTCTCGGGGGCCTTTCCTTCTTAAAGAACAGTATCCAATGCCTGACGAAAATGGTCCATGGTATGTTCCCACCTAGACTCCATATCCTTGTCCTCGTTATCAGGCCGGTGACAGAGCTTGCGTTGAGAAGGCATAACGTCTGAAAAGAGGCACAAATTAGTAGCAAAAACTATCATGCACGCCAAGTGTGCAGCTCGCGGAAAATAACCTAGTGTTCTGATACCAAATTGACAGGACCCTTCTCGAATTCATCTAGATACTCGTAAAAGGGTTGCTTTTGTCTAACACAAACTTAAAGTTTCAAAAGTACCCTCGGCCCCAAGATAAGTACGAAAATAATGTTAGATAAGGGAAAAAATCCACGTGTCAATCATTAAACAAGAGTTCATTAATTTAATGGTATATAGAGTAACTAGATTAATAATGAATAACCCAAATCCTACTCTTATTAACGGGAGTACGTCGTCCAAAGTAATAAGCCTCAAACTTAAGATAGCCCTCGTCACAAAGCACGGCCTAGAGGCTTCAAAAATCATGAAAATTGTGAATGGACAAAAATCAAAAGCCTTTGGAAAACATTTCCGAAATAATCCCTTTTTTCATTCTGATTTATAAAAAGATGCATGCATAGGCTAATAAAAACTTAATTTCAGATAAAAAAATTACCCATATAATACTATAAGTCCAATAAAAATCATGTAAAACATTTAAAAGCCCTGTCCCACAATTCTCTAAAATCCTTATTTATAAGAATTTTGAAAACCGGGACATAATAGCTAATAATAGTCAAACCTCAAATCCTGCTGATCCAACTATCTAATCAACCCTTATTACGTGTAGACAATCACAAAACCTATGGAGTCCAACTCCGTCAGTACATATGGAGTCCAACTTCAACGACGTCCGAGTTTGTGTTCGGGAACCTTCAAAGTCCAACTCTAGAATAGCAATCCAATCATATGAGGATGACTATACTGGGAAAACAGTTTACAACCATCTAACTAGCTTTTGAAATAACCATCAAAGCCCAAAACAATTTGTAAACCGGGCATAAGCCTAAAATCTAGGTTTTTCCCAAAATCCTTAATAAACAGTGTCCAAAAATCAACATCCCGAAATCTCGTTCACATTTACCATGCACACCCAAAACCGAACCTATCGGTTACCGGTTCAATACACTTGATTGACTTCATAGGGAAGCCAATCCAACCTCCACACGTCTAAGGTTGACAAAATTCAACTACCTTGAAAACCTACTCACCCGAGTAGGATACCATACGGGCCCCACTTCGAAAAGAAGTTCAATCTCGTCATTTACGACTCACACACCCAAGTTCGTATCGATCCTTGTCATTCCACCTAGGAAAACCAAGGATGATCCAAAATAATGACACCAATACTCATCCTACGTGGATGCAACAAAACTCACTGCACTCACCACGCCATGTACCCCAACATCGTCTGCCACCAAGCAGAAAATGAAAAATCTCGTTTACCTAATTTCGAACACGTAGCTCCTCCTAATGACCTCGCAACACACAAGAGCTCACCAACCAATACACGCTCAACGTACTGGTAACTACAGTCAATGTCTACCAGGGCAGAAAGCAAGAAGTCAACCCCAATGACTTCGGAATACCAATCACCAAAAACGAGCACCACTCTTGTTCCCCAATCACAACTCTCCTCGACACTAAGGTTCCAACCATGTTGGAAACAGACATGCTCCCAACAAGACGTCAAGTCTAACCACTAGACTTCCTACCTCCTCAATTCACTTGGACAACCCCGTGTCCACAATCAATCCGTTATTGTTCCGTTCGCACATCCCGACCTTTACAGGTTCAACACTCGGTTTCCCAAGTTCTCAATTACAAATTCCTACCTTTATACCACTAATGGTTTTCCTCGTCTTTTCCAGTTTTAATCACTTCCACGTACATTTTAGGGATATTTAAAAACATAAAATCGCACAAATTTTGGAGTTGCCAACAACTCCCCCAAATCCACCAATTATCATGACGTAGGGGACGTCATCCCAAGATTACTCAAGTCTCAATTATACCCTTTTTAATCCACTCCTTACTGGTTATCTCACCATTATTGGGACTTATCCCAACACAGCACAATCTTAACTGGATCCCATCCAGTCCATCACTCAACCACTACCGAATCTCAAGGACCGAACATATGTTCATCATGACGGAGTCACACCCCAAATTGTGGCTCATCGTCAACACCATTACCGACACTAGCACCGGCACTAGTACCAGCACCAACACACTATCAACAACACTAGTATCAGCACACAGGCATCCATACTAGCATCAGCACAAAAGTACCAACCCACAAACATTCATACTTGCACACCGTGTGCAAATACGACAACCCTGGATCTCCGTTCATACGGAACGACGATCCCGTACCTCACGACTATGGGTACCACTATTCTGACAATCCACATTAGGAAAATGAACGTTCCCTGAACGTCCCCTGATCCCCAAGTATTATAACCACACCAATTACCCTCGATAGCCAGTCATCTCCATATGACTTCCGACTAACTGTCATTGCTATCGAGATCCGCATCCACACATCACACCAATACCCGATCCAGCACGGGATTCCATAATTTATCTCAGAACCGTATCCGTAAATCGGATCCCATAGTTCTGCCTAGACTCACCAGAGCCATCCACATGGTCATCCATGACCTCAGCCGCTCGTCGTAGCACAAGTTCTCACCCGCTAATCATTATTAAGGTTTACCTCTTTAATACTAGGGTTCCACAATCACACCCTATGGTTCAACCGAACCAAACAGCTCTCCGTAATATAAAATCCACAACCTGACCGACCCCGCGGTCTAGACATCGTATAGACGTCAAATCCAACCCTACCATCCACTCAATGTGGGTTCCCCCACTAAGGTCACCGGCCAACTCCGATGAACCAACATCTCTCACACCAACAACCACCACTAGGGTTCACATTTTAGACCATTACTCAAATGAGGTTCCCCGAACCTGGCTGCACCTAGCAGCACAACAATTAAATATTACATGACCGAACCGTCGGTCCCACAATACCAGTTCACCACAATCAACCCCACTTGGGTCGAATCACATTAACGCACGGCGTATCGGGCCAATCGCACTCCATCCACTATCCAAACCCAAACACTATCTATCAGGTTGATAACGAATTGCAGCCCAATGAGACATCACACCCTCGACCTGCGCGCACAAATAGAGCAACCGTGCTCTGATACCAAGTTGACAGGACCCATCCCAATCCCCCCGGGATTACCATGGAATGTGCCCTGCTCCCGTCCAACAAGGGGTGTCAGACAAGGGATGACCAAGAGCCACTGCCCAAACGGGGCATCCAGAGTGCGCAAGGATCGATGGAGGAGGTGTGCAATGTCCCAGTCTCTGCTGCAATCGCATCCGTGATCAACCTGAAGGGCATTAAAACCAAAAGCTGTGAGTGGACAAAAACCAATAAGTTTACCAAATACATTTATAAGACATTTATGCCCTCCAATAAAAACATATGCATGCCACGAAAACCGGTAACCAAAACGTTTGCTCAACCGAGCCATTAGGGCCTTAGCCCAAAAACCGTTAACCAAAAACCAGGTGTGGGAACTCAGCCCAAAACAGTGGAATACCACCACCATACTTAAACAACCATGTGGGTCACCACCCACGACCATAAATGAACATCAAGTCATTAAAATCACACAATCATAAATCCACCCGGAAAGCCATTTCATTAATTCGTATTTTACCATTACCATCACCAGCATCCCTGATGCTAGACGTCCCTGACGTCATATTTCACGGTTTTACAAGCTACGCGTGCTGCCCGGGGTCTCTCCGGGTCCATATATCTGACATCCCTGATGTCTGACGTCCCTGACGTCAATCATAGCAATCCTGCTCCTGAGTCATCATACGGTCCGGCTGCTCCGTATGGTGACCCTTCACAGGCAATGCACCGTGACTTCCCCAATGTCCCAGACATCTGGAGGAGACCATCATATATCCATGTGTACAGATGGTATATGGAAAAACAGTTTTTATTAATTCATTTCACAACATCACAATGGGCCCTGCCCGAATTTTCCATAAAACAACACATTTCCATTTAGGGTCCCTGACCCGAAACCACATTTATTAAATATAGGGCCCCTGACCCGAAATCATCATTTTAATCCAACGGGGCCCCATGCCCGATAACATAACTCAAATGGGTCTCAGCCCGATTTTATACCAACTGGGCCCCTGGCCCGATTTCATTAACCAACTGGGCCCCCGGCCCGATTCTTCAAATGGACTCCAAGTCCGAAATTTCCAAAACAAGTGGGCCTCAAGCCCGAGTTCATCTTTCCAATCTAAAAACCATTTTATCATAATATTTATTTAACCACAAGCATGCAAAACCACAAATAAACCGTTAATCCCGATACACGTGAAATACGGAAAACACCTCGAAATACGTGCAACATACCCAAAATCAATACTCACAAATACCATCATAGAAATCATGTATATAAACCATATAACACATTTAAGCATGCATAGGATTTATAAAACCAAAGTCCACTCACAGACCGTTTTAACCGTGTGCCTCGATACGCGTGCCACCGGCCCTCCCGGGCCACACCACTAACACCGGGACTCTCAATCCTGTCCAAGTCACATTAGAGGGTCACTAACCTCAACATTAACATCCTATCAAAGTCCCATAATTTTCCCGAATTTTTACTTATTTTTAAACTTAATTTAAAACCTTCGGACATCCCGAACACTATCGAGACGGTGTCCGATCGACCCGAAACCAATTCCAAAATGTCCGTTACATTAAATAGGACAGAAGTCATGTTGACCTCACCTCGAGATTCGCGCCCACGCGCCGTCACGCGCCGCCGTGAGTGGCTGCGCGTGAAACCCACGCGCCTGCTACAGTGTCACCAGCTCAACCCGTTTGTCTGGTAAACGGGTCCAATTCACCCGCGACACAACCCGGTTCCAATCCTGTCAATTCGATCCTAAATCCTTCAATTGATCATTCCATTAGTTTCGTTTTAAGTCCAATTACAAGTCTGTAAACTCAATTACACAAATCCTTACCCAGATTCCCACGATTCGATGATGATCCACGAAGAACACCCGGTTACTGTGCAATCATGGAACTCCCCCAATTGATGCAGGTTTCATCCAATTGATGATTCCAGAAGCATCAACGGACCCTGAGGAACAATTCCCCCACATCAATTGCATCAAACCTGTGCTCAATCGTCACGACTCAAGCTCGAGCACCGTCACTGTTCAACAATGGAGTTCCATCGATCTCGATCGGTTTCCTTCAATTGATGAACCCAGAAGCATCGTGGGATCATGAGAAATCATTTCCCCACAACAATTGAGTCCATCACAGCCCCAAACTCCACGACTCAGCCTCGATTTCTTCCTCTGTCACCAAGCTCGATCAGAGCCAAAACGGCACCAATCCTTCTCGTTTTTGATCTAGATCGACTCGTCACAACCCCAGGAAGATGTTTGTAACCTCCAATTCGATCATCACAGCCCAAATCTTCCAATTTGAATTTCCCTCCCAAAACCAAATTTTCGATTCTCAGCTTCATCTCTGCCTCTCGTGTTTCCCAGCCAAGTTAATCTCAATACTCTCTCAATTCCTCACACTCTGGTTCAGAAATGGAAGGAAATGGTGGACGAATTCGAACTCCCCCCCATCTCTGCGTTTTGCTTGCACACGGGTAAGGACAGAAGAGAAATAAATGGAAAATAAAGGGTTTAATAATTAATTAAATATAATAAACATCATAATGATGTCTACCCCAAAACATGGGATCTGGTTTCAAGGGATGAGTGACACTTGTCACTCATCCAGGTGTGTAGGGTCAACGGTCACTATTCATTATTATATTATTATTTTAATCCCGGGCTCGGTTCGTTAGTTCGTTTCCTTGACCATAACGTCGTCGTCGGATCTCCGATTTCAGCATGCCGCCTGTCGTTGGATTCGTATCGACGATACCTACGTAACGGTCCTTGGCCCTCGCCCATCGGACCTCCCGATCAAAAGTCAACATTTGGCCCCTAATAAGCCAAATTACCAAAATACCCCTCAACTTCTGAACACCATAACTTTCTCTACGAATGTCGGAATCGAACGTGCCACCTGTCTATGAACTCGTGACGTCCCGAACTACGTCACGGTCATCGGTCAAAGTCCATTTGACCGCCCGAACAAAAAGTCAACATTTTGCCCACGACCAGGGGCAAAACGGTCATTTTGCACATTTTGTCCGATTCCGCCCTACTAACCACCGTTCAACTTCACTAATCAAGATTAGTCACTAAACTAATCCCGGAATTCGGGACGGGTCGTTACATTGTATGCCTAAGAATACTCCTAAACGAACTCTGATCAACTCGTAACCACCACAATTGGATTCAACACGTCGAAACCTTTCGGTCACACAATATTATGTCATGGAATTCAGTCCCACGTGCCGCCCCACGTGCACTAACATGACATGCTAACATCACCATGCTAACGCCACCCTGCTCACGTGGCACCTACTGACGTCAACAAGTGCCACGTCAACAGGGATAACGTCAGTATGCCACGTCAACAAGTATCACTCATATTGATTAGACACCATATAATTAATACGATTGAGTACTTTTATACGATAGACACGCTAAAATAATACCCTTGAAATTATCTGTATTAAATAGTCAGATGACTAGCAATCTTGAATAGTGTAGTAACAATAATAATAATAATAATAATAATAATAATAATAATATATCAAGGAATTAATTAAAATAAATCAATAATAATATACATAATTACTATGTATGATATAAATGTTTCATATTACATATTATAATATAATCCGGCCAGTATAATATAGTCGAGAGTACCAAACGCCCGACTAAACAATCAGTCTATCTGATAAATAGATTAGTCTATTAAATTGAAATAGTTAATATAATACAGTGTATCAAACGAGACGTATATGTCTAGAAATTATTAATTTATCTATTATCCGAGGCCTATATGAATTTTTTATAATGTTATTTTATAAACATAGTGATTTAATATGCTATTCCTAAGTGAGATTGACTAAAAATATTATTTAATTGACAATACTATGTTATCGAGTATTAATTATCAAAATTTTGCTATAGTAAATAAAATAAATGGCTAAAGTAATTAAAGGAAAAATATGCGGACGGTCCGGACTGCGTAGCAAAAGATAGCCCAAAACTTTGTTTAATCCTTAAACGCTGGGGCGTCAAATGGACCGGATAGCAAAGGAGGAGAAAACGAGCGCAAACCCTAATCGCAGCCTATAAAGACGGTCTCTTGCTTCCCCTTCTTCCTCATATTCCGTGTTTGCGTGCGATTGCACTTTTGTGGTGCTTGCTTGTGTATAAGATTGCGTAGGCTCAGTGAACGATAATAGTTAGATTGGTTTAGATTTGAGGAAAGTGATGAGAAGTTTTGTCGCCCCAGTCTTACGACCATCCAAACAATTTGGATGCTCAGTGGTGATTGACTCTCTTTCTGATTCCTCCTCTTTCTCTTTCAATTTTTTCTGTATTCTTGTTTCAATATTTTATTTCCTTTTAATTGCGGCAAAAGAGGGGTGTGATGATGATTAACCATAGAAAATCATCCTGAAAATCAACATTTCTGATGACATATTCTAATCAAATTACATGCACTACCATCTGACCTTTTCCAACTCGAATTGCCGCTTTGTTGGATTTTGTTTTTGTAGGAATGGATTGTTTATTTAATTTTGTTGGGTTGTTTTAGATGGGTGGTAGCCCATAGGTATCTGATGTCGAGAGTTGAATCCGATCGATTTGATTTTGGTTGTTTCTCGACATTTCGTAAAACTTGGGCGAGATGGATTTTATAAACAGGTCTTGCGACGTAGCTTGCTTATTGAAAACCATAAGCTTTCTGTCACTTTATCCCTGCGTACATCTTTGCTTTGCTTTTTAGTCCTGTAATTTGTTTATGGCTTCGCCATTGGGCACATACGAACCAATTTAAGGATTCCAACAGCTTCTACATGGGCTTTCCTCCATTATCCTCTTCGTATAAGGAAAGAAATTATCCTAAATTGATACAACTGTCGATAATCTGGAACATTTTGAGATATTTGGTTGCATAAATTGATAAAACTGTCGATAATTTGGATCAATTGGAGGAATTGGTTAGATAGAGATGAGTGGCCGGGTTAAGAATAAAAATAGTCTCTTCATGATATTGAAGCAAGACAATAACCAATATGAAACTTGAGTTGAAGAAACCGGACAAATATGAAAAATTTTAGTGTCAAATGTGACTCAAAATTGCGATGAGAAATTCTGGTGAGAGAATTTTTCTTGAATTTGAAATACGAGTAGATTGGTTAGGGTTGTTGACTGTAGCACTGAAAAGGCGCACATTTACACTCTAATCGATCTGAATTTGAGTTTGAATTTTTGAAACATACAGAAAATTGATAAATCTTTGCCCAAGTATGACAAATTTTAGCATTAACTCTAATCACGTATCAAATGACCATGAAAAGCCATCTCCAATCATTTAAACCGGAAGGCTGAGATTGATAAGGTGGCCTATAAGGTGGCCTAACACAATGTAATTTCTGCTCCACATGTCGAAATGAAAAAAAAAAAAAATCAAGTAATTCAAGTAAGTTAGGGTGAATCGGCTGCAGTAAATAGTTAGGTAGATAAATGCATTGTTATTTAGTTAGTGTTATCAGTTATGCAAGAATGGATGAACAAATTTCCTATCATTTCTGTCTATTATTCAATGAAATTAAAGAAAATTAAAGTTAAAAGATACCAAAATTAAAGTTAAAGGATACCGATAGGGATGGGCAAAAATACTCATGGGTTTAGGTATCCATGTGTATAAGTGTATTAGTTATATGGGTAAAAATAGGAGTGGATAGAATGCACTCGTGATATAATGGGCAGGGTGCAGGTTTTACCGGCGGGTGCCTTTACCCGCTGAAAAAAATCAGACGAAGAACGAAGCTGGGACTCCGATGCATCTACTCATGGACTTTGATGCTCGTGAAAGATGATAGGAATGGCTTCGTCTCGCCCAGACGAAGCATTTGGATGTGTTCTCACGGACTGGGTCGGTCGGAAACGCCGTCAACGACGATGGCGTTCTTTGAGTTTTTTGGCGATGTTGCTCCTTCCACGACGAACTTCGACATCTATAGTGGCGGGGACAAGAACGCCTCGAGGAGGGGAGTAGTTTAGGCTTGGTGGCGGGGCAGATCATGGTTGGGAACGTCATCGTCGACAGTGGTGTTCTTTGGCATCGCGGATTCTGTTCATCCTTTCCGGTGGGCGTCGACAATCAAAGAGGGTAGGGACGATTTTGTCTTGACATGAGGAATATTTTGAATGGGGTGGTGAGGTCGATCGTGGTCGGATTTGAGGGCGACGAGGGTGGGTGAGTTCAGTCGCAACGACGGAGAAGACGAATTGAAATATACATTTTTTTTTGGTTTGATGAAATATACAGTTTTAAATAGCACTAGCAACTGATGCCCGCGTTGCTGCGGGTCAAGCTTATTGAAAGCAACCAAACAGGCCGAGCATGAAAGCAACAATGGTGAGAATTAGAGAAAACTGAGAGAAGTGAAGCCACACAAAATAACACAATTAATTATAAGAAAGAAGTAAATATAAATGCAAATAGGTATGTTCTAATCTTTAATTCGAACATGCAAAGATTTGATAAAAATAAATTATATTTGATTACTCAAGATGAGACTCTTGTTGTCTTGCGGGGGAATAGAAAGTTGCATCATCAATCATACTCCGTTGAAAAAATTTTGAGAAGCTGATGCCTGAGATACATTGAGCTCTAGCCCAAAAATCATGTTTGCTTGTTGAAGCCTCTCTCAACTTCTTAAAGCTAACAAATTTTGGAAATGAAGATTAGTTAGGTAACCCAGAAAAATTGATTCCCAGTTCGAAGAAATTCAAACCCAAAAATACATTATTTCCAATAATCATATTCAACTACTTCAGTAAGTAAAAAAATTTCAAGTATCAAATTTTAAAGTGAACCAAATTTAACATTGACAGACAAAGCATCCGAAAAAAAAAGCACCTACTCCATGTAAAAGCAACCCTACCACTATGTTAGATAATTTCATTACATGCAAATCGTATTCTCCAAAATTCTAATTTCTTCAATTTCATCAGTAAAAACAATGAACTTAGAGAAATTTTTGTTGTTTAAGGCAGTAAAATATAGGTTTTGGTAAAGCAAACATATAGAGGAGGATTAAGGACAGATATGTACCAAACAATCAAATGAATCACCATGAAACTCAAACAGAAAATGAACACCATCCAATTGAGCATAGACATTTTATGCAATGTAAAGGTTCTGTTAAAACTAATAAAGTGTCAAAAGAGAGCGATAGATTGAAAGGAAATGCAAAGGCAAAGACTAAGACATTGAAGAACGACCGGTACGATAAAATCATTTAATTAACCGAAGCTGTTAACTAATATAATCCAATTGTACATAAATTGAAAAAGAATATGTTACCTCAAAGTTTGATGGAAACCCAGTAATTTGACAAATCCTTCAAAAAAACCAACATGAAAAATTTACAATTAGACCACAGAGCCCACCTAATAATAAACCTTGAACTCTTAACATTCAAAATATGCATAAGTAGCCACATAAAACAATAGAGGGTGAGAAAGATCCAGCATAACAAATCTGAATTCAACTTTAGAACTTAACAGGCAATAAAGAAATCAAGAATATGTCACCTAAAATTTGATGGGAACCCAGTACTTTGACGAATCCTTAAAAAAAACCAACATGAAAGATTTACAATTAGACCACAAATTGCACCTAATAATAAACCCTAAACTCTTACCACTCAAAACACTCATAAGTAACCACATGAAACCAATTGAGGGTTAAATAAACGGTTATTGGTCTTAACAATGTTGATATTATATATATATATATATATATATATGTATATTTGTAATTGGGAGTCTGTTTCATTAGTTGTAACTTCCATATTACGTCTAATGAAGCTCAGCTTGCAGTGGAGTGTATTTTTTACTCATCAAGTATTTGTTTTGTCAAATGCTGCCATCAAGGACTTACAGGTTATATCAGTGTTTAATTTTACCTTAAGGCTCGGAAGTTGTGTTATTCGTTGAAATAACACAGGCTTTGAGCTTATTACAGATAAACTTTGGTCTGGGCTTGAAAATTTTGTGTTTGACTCATTGATTAATGCTGACAGGTACACCTGTAGTTGGTTGTAGGAACTTCTTGAATATATGTTGTCAGATAATGTTTATGAATTGTTTTTAACTTAAATGTTTGTATTAGCTTTAACCTATGGGTACCCTTAATTGGACAGGTACCCTTAATTAGATTTTAGAATGAAAACCATTGTTCTGTGATGACATAATACGTTCTTTCTTGATCATGTCTTCCTAACCCACCATCACTCCTTCAGAAACCCATCATAATCAGAAACATTTGAGGAATATGATGAGTTCAAATTTGGTTCAGCTTCTGTTATACCACTTGATCTAGAATTTTTTGGTCTCTAATCCAAATGGACAATCAGAATAGCAGCGAATATAAAAACAAAGATAGTAATGCAAAAAATTACAATATGTTTTGAACAGAAATCTATTACCTGAAATTAAGCTATGGTACAATGCGCAGGAAATTAAACAAAATATAGGTTTGATTTTTCATTTGATCTATTTAGTAATGATCAATAGATGATTTTGGCGTTCATGCTCAATATAAGAAAGAGCAGAAAGAAGAACAAAGTTAGAAGATAAGATGGTGAATAATTACCTGTGTAAGGATAGTTGCAGAAATCAGGTGGATAAATTGAAGCAATGCGAAGTTCCAATTTGGAACCCACCGTGCATCTGCAAACCAAAGCAACGTGATGTTCCAATTTTTCTAATTTCTGGTTTTTTGAAAGCCAAATGGATATGTGGACCTGAGTTTGAAAGCGATTGAGAAGAAGAAAAATTCAACCAATTTGAAAATTTCGTTTAAACTAAATAGTAGTAAACGTACCAACTCGGATTAAATGGGATAATCAAATGGATTAACTCCACTATACATGAGCTTGGCTGGAAAGCAAAAGGAGAAATAGCAAAATCAAACATCAAGAACCAAAACTATCCACAACAGGCTACGAATCCATATCAACAAACCAACTAACGTAACAATTAATTATAACAAATTTTAAGTGAACCGTACTAAACCTAACCGTCAAATTTCTAAAGAGAGGTTGAGAGAACGCAGAGGTAGGAAGAGAAGGGATGGGCAACTACGTACGCAGAGTAGAATTATTAAAAAAATTGTCTTAGATAATTAAAATTCCAACCTACAAAACGAACAGATAAAACTAATGCCAACAATAGTGTAAGAAAAGTAGAAACAAATTGAAAGCGATAAATTCAGAAAAGAAGGAAGAAAATAAAAGAGACCAAATTCTAAATATACGATAGTGGAAGATTAAGTAGCTCAATTATATCCTAACTACCACTAACTTGAGTAGCACCTAAAAACTTGTTTAAACCCAAGACATGAATGAGTTGCAAAACCATCTATAAAGTAACGAAATTGAGAACAAAAATTCATACCAATTATATCTATGGACATGAACTATCTGCAAAACCATTTCAATATTAAGACCTAAATTAAACATCAACAAAGTCATCATCCAATTGATGAAAACCAATCAATTTTTGGAAATCTGTCCAGCCAAATATCAACAAAGTCAATCACCAATATTTGGACAGAAATTTATAGGCTGAAATTAAGTTATGGTATAATGAGCAGGAAATTAAACAAAATAAAGTTTTGATTTTTCATTCGATCAATAAGCTTGGAAGACGTTTCCAATTACCATTGAATCCGACTAACAAGCTTTACCATCTTTCGACCAAAAGGAGAACAATAGACTGAAAACAGTAGGCCATCAAGTCTCCTACCCTTCACATGCACAATTTATAAATTGGGAGGTGAGAACATAAACCCACATTTTAAACAGAAACCCAAGAACCAAAAATTGAAAGTGGTACCCACCATCGAAATGAAGTATATGCAGTCCCATCTATTTTACATGTGGTTGAATCACCAAAAGTGTTTGGCTTGTCTCTACATAAAACACAATCACATTTAATGGCACATTCCCAATGTTTCCTTCATCATTGGCAAGACCCAATTCAAAATAAGCTAACAACAAATAAGAAGTGGTTGGGTAGTAGATGGGTCCATATCATATAAAGGTTGCTACCAGTAGTTCTTGTGGTCCAGATATTACATATACATCCATGAATGGCAAGGGAATGCCATGTTGAAAATTGATAATAAGCGAAATACCAACACCAACTCCAAACAAAAATAGGGACAATCAAAGCGATGATGGACATACCTTGTTCTCAGCAGCCAACTTTAGCTTCTCCCAAAATGCACCTGCAAGTAAACATCCAGATCAGCTTAATAAATTTAACATCTCTACTAAATACCAGAATAAAGGTGGAAATTCTTTTAAATTGAACAAAGCAACATAGTGCCAAAGCAACAAAATTTGAACAAAAACCAAAAGCACACACATAACTATATATATATATATATTTATATAATGAATTGTAGTGATATTCTACTCAATAAACACACAAATGCATCAACTAAGCATCAGAATCTCCGCTGCACTGCTCGGTGGCCATAAGGAAATGCAGGGAAGGAAAAAAAGGCGGATTACAAAAGAATCGAAACTTCTTGATTCCTGAAAAAACAATAATAAAAATTTAACAGATCAGAGGAAGAGAAAAGAAAAAAGCAATGAAAATTGAGGAAATAAAAGAAACCTCATTTGGAAATCAGTCTTGAAAATTGAAAATTAAAACAAAGTTGGGAGCTTGACACGAACATCATACAGAAAGTTTGTTGAAGGATCATTAATCCCATCAATGATTGCGGAAGTGAGTCCAAAAGCCCCAAGGAGATAGGTATGGATCGCCGACGTTGTAGGACAGAACTTTGGGTCCGATCCGCCCACCACTGCCTTCAAGAAAATTAAAAGGATTCTTCCATCAACATCCATCAAAATCAGGAGACAAATTGAACATAAACTAACTAATTATTTAAAAAAAAAATAAAGAGAATTACTTCATTCATCTATCATAGGAAAATCGAGTTCGAAATAGCAAATAAAATACATAAAAGCTTGGATGTCTTACCTTACAAATCACTTAAACCCAACGCTAGCTGAGACGAAAAATGAAGAGACGAAGATGTCGATGATCCAGGAAAGACTGCTAACAAAGCCGAGGAAAGTGTGAGACGCAGAGATGATAATGGGATGTAGCAGCGGCAACACGGACGCAGAGATGATGATGTCCTGGTAAAGGCAATTTCGGCAAGAAACACAATCAAAGGAAAGATACGGAAATAGATAAATGAATGGAAGATGAGGTGTTGAGGAGATAACCTCATGGCGCAGAGTATGGGCGGCAATAACACCTCTCACTTCCGATTGGATGAGAGTGCGGCGCGAATTGGTAATTCGATCCAAATGAAGAATAGGAAAAACATGGAAGACGGCACTCGCACGCAGAAAGGGAGAGTGAAAAATTCGTGCAGCGGAGGGGAAAAATTTGGGGGCAAAACGGGCAAAATACTGTGTATATAGTGAAAACGGCGAAAATTTGGGCTTTAGTATAGATATAAATTTGTTCTATTATTATTGTTTTTTTTTAGGAATCTATTACTATAGTTAAAAAATAGAGATAATAAGTTAAATTAGATTGGACAAGTTTGTGTATGGCCATATATAATTTAGTAAAATATAGATTAATAAAAATAAAATAAATAAATAATAAAATTTTTAATTCTCATAAAATAATTTAATAACAAAAATATCTAACAAATTCGATTTTTTTTTTCGTTTCGAAATCCGTCTTCGAAATTTTTCTATTAAATTCTCAATGTAATAAGTTCAATTTTGAATTTTCAGAGCGAGTTTGTAACACTTAAATTCTATTTAAACTCTTAATATTCTTGAAATTTTTGAAGGTTTCAGATTCGGCCTCATCGAGTGAGGTCAAAACCCAATGATTATATAATTTGATCTCCCTCCCATATTAATCCTTATATAAAAAAATTGAGATATTATATTATTTATTATGATAGAAGAGAAAAAAAATGAAAACAATAAAAATATATAAAGAAAAAAAATGAAAAGCAAATGAAATTGAAAAGAAGAAAAAAAAATTAAAAGTAAAAAAAATAAAAAAATAAAAAGCAAGAAAAAATTGAAAAAACATATATATAAAGTTATCATGGGTATCTATTACCCAATGAGTAGGGTTTGAGCAAACCCTTCAAAATCAAGAATGGGTCTAGATGAGTATATTAGCCATTTGTACCATATAAAGTAAGGAACTACACATACTCTAAAAAAACTCATTTGACCATGCCTAGATACCGACTTGACAAATTTAGTGGAGAAGAAGATCATCGTACCGAAAATTCTTTTATTGAATGAGCACAATTTGTCAGATTAGTCTATTTGACTATATCTTAAGCATACTCTAACGTGTATATAATATAATAACTAGCAAGATATGCCCGGACATTACTACGAGGATGATTAGTTGATTATTAACTTGATTTTATATATAAAGGATATATATGTTTAAAAGATGATTAACTATTTACATATATTATTATTTGTTAATAAAGAATAATGATTATATTAATTATTTCATGTGCAAATACATTACTCATTCAATTTCAATAATAAATAAAGTAGAAGTTCCATCAGTTTCCTACAACTATATGATAGGACCTTTCACGTCAATCGAGAAAGATCTTGCTTCCGTCTCACAATTAATATCAGAAATCGAAAAACAACCTAAAAGTAACACTCAGCCTCGAAAAAAGTTCACCAACTGTTGGACCAGGAATATTTTACACATCTGTTTATAGAGCACAAGTATAAATACAACTTAAATATGTAGTCATACCCTAGGAAGTTGAAGGGTACGCAATGTCTACTTTATTCCTCCAGTTTCTGAGTAGATTCCCATTCTCGTGTCACGACCTGTAAGGTAAGTAAAATTCATAAAAATGTGAATGGACAAAAATAGACATTTTAAAACATATTTTTTAAAATATCAAACATTTTACCCTTCGTTTTCCAAACTACGCATACATATGAAAAATCATAAAAATCCTGATAAACATCTAGTAAACAAGAAAATCTCGTTACACGTGCAAATATAAGGAAATCCCTCAATATCAAAAAGTAAGTCAATATCAAATAACACCAAATACCACATCCACATTCCTAGACACAACCAACCCATCCTCGATGTTCGATATTAATTAACATGATCAAGAAGCACTACCGGTAGGCAAACCATGTGGGAAACAAAGTTCATCTTGACTTCGGGTGAAAATCGACTCAGGAAACAAATCCTAACTCGATGTGAAACGACCCACCCTCACTCCCCCGGGATTAAGGGCTAAGTCATGCTCCCGTCTAACTTACGCGTGACACGAAGGCTAAACCGACGTTCAACCTCCATGTGACATGTAGGTCGGACAAGGGATTTCCAAACGAACCGTTCAAAACTGCCGGACTTCCCAGAGGGCGCACACTCTACTATGGATCGCGTGTGTGATGTCTCTGTCTCTCTCCACCAACAGCCCACACCGCAACAACCTGAAGGGTATCGAAAACACAAAAGACTGTGAGTGGAAACAAATAAAAGATAAGTTATAAAACAGGTTATCAGAAAAGTACATTTATACCCTCTGTTTAAAAACCAATGCATGCATATAAAAACCAATTAACAAAACCATTCTATATTCAGGTTATTCAAATCGTTTACTCATTGCCTTTCCTCAATTCCCGGGCCTCAGCCCAAAACCATCAAAATCCGTATCATCCGTGCACAACCCAAAACAGTGGAAAAACCATTTCTGAAAACCATCATTATCATCGAAATCCAAAACACATTTGAATTCCATTTCAACCAATCAAACCTGCTGGATCTATCCGAGTCTTTAAACTCCCAATTCTTTAAACTCAATAGGCCTACGGGGGAAATCACAATATCCGAATCTTTAAACTCTCGAGTGTTTAAACTTAATCCGGGTCTTTAAACCCAATCCGGGCCCGCCCCCGTCATAATCATATCCGGGTCTTTAAACCCAATAACCAGATCCAGAAAATCCAATCCAAAACCATTTTGAAACCATTTGCAAATCCATGTCCAAATCGGAATTCGAAATCACCATTTCGAATTCCAAGCCGAATCCGAAATCAGCATCCCGAATCCAAATCTAGAATCATACCATCATCCATTTCCAAATTCGAATCCAGAACCGTAATTCCGCAAGCTAGCATCCGGAATAACCATTCCAAACCCAAATCCGGAAATCCACTTCAAGTTCCAAAGTAGAATCCTGAATCGTCATCCTGAAATCCGATTTCAAAACCAGAAATTACGTTTATCGAAACCACTTATGAACTGGGCTTCAAGCCTAAAAACAATTTTCCGAAATCCATTATAAATCATTTTCATCAAATGATATTTTAACTCCCAAAATCAAATCATTAAAATCATCATCAAATCATAGTGGAAAACCGTATCTCGTAAAACGTGCACTTCCGTAATTATATTTAAATACGTGCAAAACCGTAAATCATCAAGTTCATAATCGTAAACATAGAAATCACGTGTAGAAAACACATAAAACATATATGCATGCATCATAAGTTCGAAAGCAAAGTCCACTCACAGACCATTAGCGTTGCCGCCTCGATACACGCACACTTATGCTTTCTCTGCAAATCAACTATCACCGGCTTTCCCGAACCTGTCCAAATCCCATAATAAGGTCACTAACCACTTCATTAAGCTTCTACTAAATCCCCGTAATTTTCTCGAAATTTTAACTATTTTTAACTGAGTCCTCAAACATTGGGACAACACGAAACATATCGAGACGATGTCTGATCGACTCAAAACCAGCGTCAAAATGTTCGTTACATCGAATACTTTAAAAGTCGTGTTGGAAACTTCCTCAAATCACGTGCCACGCGCCCACACGAGCCGCCCAAAGGGGCTACATGTGGGAGCCACGCACCAGCTCCTGTTCATCTTCTTCCTCGCGTGAACCGGGTTCGATTCAGCCCAATGTTCAGCCGGTTCAACTGAACCGGCGCTCACGGTTCAATGCTATAAATTCCTTAGTTTGGATACGTTTTCATTCCTTTTAATCCCTATAGATTTGTCTCATTATTTCTAATCACGCTACATGATTAAAAATCGAGTTGAAAGTTGGAATTATACCTTCCAAAGCAAGGACGGTTGAACATTTTCCCATCATCCTGTTTCCAGGTTCCCGGCCACCGTTGGTCATGATTCCTGTCCCCCTAGCTTCCCTTAAGCCTCCAAAACAGTCCCTAATACACCAAAACGATCAAACATTACAATATCGGCGTTTGCCATTTTTAAATTGAAATAGGGCCCTTTTATGGGAAGCAACCTTACCGTCAATCTCCAGCTTCGATTTCGAGTCCTTTGAGTTTGTCTAAGTCTCCAGAGCCTCATACAACCCACCAATATAGTCAACAAACTGGAGAACCTAATCTACCATTTTTGAAGTCCACAAGGAAGCTCACGGTTTCAACATTTTCTTCACTGTCGTGCCCCACCATGGTAACCACCATCATCATTTCTCACCTTCCTTCACAAGATACTAGCAGAGGTTGAAGATCAAAGAGGTTATGGACTTGAAATTCACGGCCACATTCCAACCTCTGCACTCTGTTTTTCCATATCATGCAACCGTGCACTTAAATCTGTTTAAGGCGGCTGAGGATGTTCCACTACCGTCCAGAGAGGGCCAAGTGTCCAGTTCTCTGTGGGCAACACTTCCAAAATCAGCCATGTGTCCAAATTCAACTGGGCACAAATCCCAATGCCTCAAAAAGACCAAAATGCCACTGCCTTCTCAAATGACCATTCTGCTCCTCATATTCCTAGACCCGTAAATCCGTCGTCCGAACTCCAATTGTCTCATGCCGCCTATCGTTGTACTCAGGAAATGGAGACCTACCTAACGGTCCTTGAATTACGTGAAAAGTCCATGTCGTTTGAAAAGTCAACAAATTGCCCATTTTCAACGAAATTACCAAATTACCCTCGAACTTCCGAACATCATAACTTTTTTCTCGAATGTTGGAATCGGACGTGCCATCTGTCTATGAAATCGTGACGTCTCGAACTACGTCACAATCATCGATCAAAGTCCGGCTGACCGCTCAAACCAAAACTCAACCGTTTGCCCAATTCCAGGGGCAAAATCGTCATTTCGCACCGTCCGTTCGAAATGAGTCAACTAATAACCGATTAACTTCACTAGTTCGTCATTAATCGCTAATCAAATCCCGATTTCAGGGACGGGTCGTTAAAATCTCCCCCTTAAAGAATTTCTTCCCCGAAATTCTGAATCTTGTACATTCTCAACTTAGTGGGGGTAATCCAACTGATCTCACACCTGGGTCTCCTATCCGGTGTCCAGCACCTACCAATACAACTTATCTTGACAGTTCCCAAAGTGTCACCCCAACTCCGCCAAGCTAACCATTAACCACGTTTCAGTCTATCTGGCAAAACATCCATTCCTCGTCGGGATCAACACATTCCAATTCATACCCAAGGTACCTCTAACGTCATACCAACCGACACTCACTACTCCACTAACAGTAGGTGCACCACGACAACGCTGCCACCAGTCACATCAATTTCAGACTCCTTCTCGAGTCCAGCGCACCTTGTACCAACACCTCAGTATATCATGCGAGTCTGCCGTCAACAGAGTAATCAATTTGCAAAACGGCATCTACCGACCTTAGTACTTCTATTCTTCAATAAACATACCACGATCTGTACCACTTTCATCAGCGATCCGCATCGACCTCACTGGGGTCACAACGTACTCACTCACACCACTAACTCAACCAACCATCTCACCAGTGGTTCCACTAACCACCAACACAGTCAACCTGTGGAAACTTCATCCACGTCCTACACCACCTGTCTGCAACTAGACCCTATCACATACCTGTCAAACCATGATCACAAACATCTCACTGTCAGGGTCCCACCAGCTACTCATGGCTCAGAGCATCCAGCTCACAACAGTACTGACTCCTGCCACAACCAATCAAATCACTCGGGATCATCCTGATCTAATCCACATCTCACCCAGTCAAGCACCTTGAAATTGTTCTGATTCAGCAAGACAACCACAACATACCTCGGCACTAAGCTGATCACCAACTCCTACCAGAACATTACGATGCACGTCCAATCGTACCGAAACATATCTTAAGTCCATGCACCAATCACAACCAACCAAAATCACGATGCACACCACCAAACACACGCAACAACAACCTTACGAACTTTGACTCAAACAGAGATATTTTAGAAGACCTCAAACACAGCTCGTAAAGTATATCCTCACGTAATTCCAACGACATCTTACGGTACGTCCACCAATCAACCACATCAGCATCAGCCACATTCTACTGCACCCAAAGTCCAACCAACAACATCATAGTGTACCCGTCACCCTCACAGTAAAATCTCCAGGGAACACAAACTTCCTCGTAACTATACTGATTACTACCTGTCGACAGGTCAACACGCTTCACTTTTGAAGTCCGTTGGTCCAATCCTACCACTATGCTGAACTACTAGTCTTCCAAGGAAGTCCAACTCGAGTCTCTTCCGAGTCTTCCGGTCTTCTGGGCCTCCCGACCAATATGAAATCCAATCACATCTCAACTACAAATATAAGGCAGACCCAGTTCCAGATCTAAGTCCAATATCCATACGTATGCGAGAGGGACTACACTCGTCATACACCACTCCAAGAGGTCAAGATATTCCACCTATGTCTCATATACGATCCTCCTGATCCACAACAGCTCAATTTTGAGCCAGAAATAATCCAATCCCGATCCACGCACTCCTAAGTGGATCCCACTTCTCGTCCATACAACTCTTAGCATCATACCATCACATCGATCCAGAATATCACACGTCTAGATGTTGGGATCTCGTCTATAACCTCATATCAATCCGTTATAGTTACTCCTTCTCAACTTCCTTCCGTCATCCTTCAACGAAACTCACAATGGTCCTCAACCATGTCATCATAACCACCGTAATCCATCTTAACACCAACCCCTAACATTCACCACACTCGGCGTCACCAAGTACTCTTCCTACTCCTAAACACAACCACAAATGTCCACGATCAAGGAGGGGTCACAAACCTGACGTCCCATCAATGAGTCTCCCAAATCGACTCCAGAGTATCCATCACACAACCTAATCACCAGCTCGGAACCAAACAGAGCATCTCCTCATCTCAATCTTAACATTTCCTGATTATAAGATTCCAGCCATGGGACTTCATCCCCAAGTATACCATCTTCGGACTAATTGTCCAAACGTCACTTTCTCTACTACACTGAGGAAATCCACATCTCCTATGAATCATAACCACGTGTCTGTAATCAAATCAACTCACCGACCACTCACATGTCGGTTATCCCTATTTATGCACATCCAAAAGGATGTCACTCATCAATCTTTCGGATGATCGTATCCCAACCTTTCCGTGGTTCAACCCTGAGCACCACTATTATACTCGTAACTAACTCTCGGGATCACAATCAACGATCACTCACCTCGACCTCCTGAGTCATGATCCTCGAGTTCTTCAATCACCAATATCAAGAAATCACCAAGCACGGGCCTCAGCATCACCGAAATGCCAACCTTGGCATATGCCGACACAGTCCAACACACTCGACATCTCCCACACAACAAGATGAGTCCACGAAATCCAACCTCACTTGTAACACCCCAGAAATTCGAGGATTTCAATATTGTAATTTAATGTGTGATTTGACGCTTTTACCCTTGCGATTGGTATGGCCAAATTGTTGACTTTTTGATTGATGAATTAAACGGACTTTGACCTATGACCGTGACGTAGTTCGGGACGTCACGAGTTCATAGACAGGTGGCACGTCCATTTCGGACGATCAGGGAGAAAGTTATGACTATCGGAAGTTCAGGGGTATTACCGTAATTTGGACATTTGGGGGTGGAAATGTTGACTTTTTGTTTGACAACTAATTTTTAGTTGACTCAAGGACCGTTAGGTAGGTCTCGACGTCCTGAGTCCGTAGACAGGCGGCACGCCGAAATCGGACTCCGTACGAGGAAGTTATGGTCAGAGACGTGAAATCGGGAGGTTCGTGTCTCGGTTTGCGTGCCAAATATTTTATTCTGGAAATCTGATTGGAGGACACCTGGTGAGTGACAAATGTCACTCACCCATTGGCTGGATTGGATCAGATCCACTATGGGTTTAAATACCATTAAAATCAACTTTTAATTCCAGCCATTGATCTGAAACCTTCAGATCTGATCTCAGCCCTTGATCTCATTCCTGAGATTCAATCTGGGCCGTCCATCCATTTCCCTCCATTTCTATATATTTCCTAACCCGACACACTCACGTATTACCCATTCCAAACCATCACACCACATTGCATCTGACCCTTGCTCTGAGTGACACTGGACTGGACGGGTGAGGCGGTAGACGACAGGGATCACGGCGGAGGACGGCGGTGAGGTAGGAAAACCGGAAAACCCGAAACGGTTTTAAAACTAAGATTTTGGTAACTCGAACTCCCACGTTTAGTTTTGTGTTAATTTGACCCTAATCAGTTCTATGGACTGTTAGGAACCTAGAGGGCTCGTTTTCGTGGTCTGAGGTGGCCTGAACAGAGGACAAACTGACAGGACCCATCCCAATCCCCCCGGGATTACCATGGAATGTGCCCTGCTCCCGTCCAACAAGGGGTGTCAGACAAAGGATGACCAAGAGCCACTGCCCAACGGGGCATCCAGAGTGCGCAAGGATCGATGGAGGAAGTGTGCAATGTCCCAGTCTCTGCTGCAATCGCATCCGTGATCAACCTGAAGGGCATTAAAACCAAAAGCTGTGAGTGGACAAAAACCAATAAGTTTACCAAATACATTTATAAGACATTTATGCCCTCCAATAAAAACATATGCATGCCACGAAAACCGGTAACCAAAACGTTTGCTCAACCGAGCCATTAGGGCCTTAGCCCAAAAATCGTTAACCAAAAACCAAGTGTGGGAACTCAGCCCAAAACTGTGGAATACCACCACCATACGTATTAAAACCATGTGAGTCACCACCCACGACCATAAATGAACATCAATCCATAAACCCAAAACCATTTAGGGTCCCTGACCCGACATACCATTTCATAACCAATAATCCATTTTTACCACATAACACATATCCAACCAATAAGCCATTTTACTCATTAATCCATATTTTACCATTACCATCACCAGCATCCCAGAGGCTTAGCGTCCCAGACTCTAGACGTCCCTGACGTCATATCTCACGGTTTCATAAGCTACGCGTGCTGCCCGGGGTCTCTCCGGGTCCATATATCTGACATCCCTGATGTCTGACGTCCCTGACGTCAATCATAGCAATCCTGCTCCTGAGCCATCATACGGTCCGGCTGCTCCGTATAATGACCCCTCGCAGGCAATGCACCGTGACTTCCCCAGTGTCCCAGACATCTGGAGGAGACCATCATATATCCTTGTATCCAGATGGTATATGGAAAACAGTTTTATTAAATCCTTTTATCACATCATTACAATGGGCCCTGCCCGAAATTTCCATAAAACCACATAATTCCATTTAGGGTCCCTGACCCAAAATCACAATTATTAAACATAGGGTCCCTGACCCGAAATCACATTTATTATCCAACTGGGCCTCATGCCTGATTTTATGAACCACTGGGCTCACGGCCCGATTTGTAAACCAACTGGGCCCGCAGCCCGACTTTATAAACCCACTGGGCCCACGGCTCGAATTCACAAATCAACTGGGCCCCTGGCCCGAGAACATAACTCAAATGGGTCTCAGCCCGATTTCATATACCAACTGGGCCCCTGGCCCGATTTCATTAACCAACTGGGCCCCCGGCCCGATTCTCAAATGGACTCCAAGTCCGAAATTTCCAAAACAAGTGGGCCTCAAGCCCGAGTTTATATTTCCAATTTCAAAACCATTTCATCATATTATATCCAAGTCATAAATATGGAAAATCCATGTAAAATCGGAAAACCTCGATTTACGTGCAAGCACGTAAATCGCCTCGAAATACGTGAAACTGTACAATTTACCAACAACCAAATCAACATCACACAATCACAACCATAATCCATATAAAACATTTAAGCATGCATAGAATTTATAAAACCAAAGTCCACTCACAGACCGTTTTAACCGTGTGCCTCGATACGCGTGCCACCGGCCCTCCCGGGCCACACCACTATCACCGGGACTCCCAATCCTGTCCAAATCACATTAGAGGGTTACTAACCTCATCATTAACATCCTATCAAAGTCCCGTAATTTTCCCGAATTTTTACTTATTTTTAAACTTAATTTAAAACCTTCGGACATCCCGAACACTATCGAGACGGTGTCCGATCGACACGAAACCAATTCCAAAATGTCCGTTACATTAAATAGGACAGAAGTCATGTTGACCTCACCTCAAGATTCCCAATCACGCGCCACCACGCGCCGCCGCAAGCGGCTGCGCGTGGAACCCACGCGCCAGCTACAGTACCAGCACAGTCATCCCCTTCGCCCGTTTGTCTGGTAAACGGGTTGAAAAACCCGCGAACAGACCCGATTCAATCTCATTCAATTTAACCTCAATTCGATCCGTTCTTTCAACTGATCCCTTCCAATCCAACTCTAATTAAGTTCTGCAAGTTCAATTTCTCGAATCGTGGTCTAAAGCCTCACGACTATCGATCGATCCTCGACGGGTCTCCGATTCGGGTTCATAGATTTCGACCCTGTTTTTCAAATTAATTAACACAGTGAGTATCGTGAGAGTGTAAGGATCATTTCTACAAGATGAATTTCATACAATCTCACCTCTAACCCAATGAACTCAAGCTCGAACACAGTCACTGTTCAAGCATGGAGTTTCGTCAACCACGACCGTTTCCTTTCAATTGACGAACCCAGAAGCATCGTGGGATCATGATAGGCAGTTTCTCCACCTCAATTCCGTCGTCTAAACACTCCACGATCACGACTCAACCTCGAAATTCCTCCTCTGTCACCAAGCCCGTTCAGAGCCAAAACGGCACCAATTCTTCTCGTTTCTTCGACAATTATGATCGTGGCACTCCCAGGAAGCTGAAGGTAAGCTCAATTGCGATCCTCACGGCCTAATTCCTCCAATTCGAATTTCCCCCCCAATTTTCCCGAAATCCAAAAATCCAAAATTCAGCCCTCTCACAACCCCTCGTGTTACCCCGTTAATTCGATCATCATAGTCTCTCAGTTTTCTCTCAGGAACGGCAGAGAGAGGGAGTCAATTCTCCCCGTTCATCCTTTCCCCAAATCGTGCACGGTTTGAAAGAAAATAAAGGAAAAGGAAGGAAAATGATGGATAAGGAATGATGATGTTGTAATGATAGTGTTGGGAGGGAAACATGGAGCTGGAAACAAGGGATGGGTGACACTTGTCACTCATCCGGATGTGCACAGTCAACGGTCACTATTCACTATTATATTATTATTTTAATCCGAGCCTCGGTTCGTTAGTTCGTTTCCTTGACCATAACGTTGTCGTCGAATCTCCGATTTCGGCATACCGCCTGTCGTTGGATTCGTATCGACGATACCTACGTAACGGTCCTTGGCCCTCGCCCATCGGACCTCCCGGTCAAAAAGTCAACATTTGGCCCCAAACATGCCAAATTACCAAAATACCCCTCAACTTCCGAACACCATAACTTTCTCTACGAATGTCGGAATCGAATGTGCCACCTGTCTATGAACTCGTGACGTCCCGAACTACGTCACGGTCATCGGTCAAAGTACGTTTAACCACCCGATCAAAAAGTCAACATTTTGCCCACGACCAGGGGCAAAACGGTCATTTTGCACAATTTGTCCGATTCCGCCCTACTAACCACCGTTCAGCCTCACTAATCAAGATTAGTCACTAAACAAATCCCGGAATTCGGGACGGGTCGTTACAACCTTCCCTCCTTAATAAATTTCGTCCTCGAAATTCCAACCGCTCTAATCTCAACGTACTTCCCTCCTTAATTAGTTTCGCTCTCGAAACTCGACTACCCTGATTCCACAAACACCCCGTGGAAAGTGGAATCGACCACGCAACACGTGTACACCCGGACACCAACTACTTAGACAAAACTTGTCTACACCCAAACGCACCACTAGTACCCAAAACGCAACGACTACATTCGACCCCGTCGAATGACTGAAACTACTTGTTTCGAATTTGACACCACTTGTCAAATCAACCCTCTTGTTGACGCAACAACTCGACGGTTCCTTTCCCACTCCCACTAGGAGTCAGCTGACCCCACTCAACGATCTATGTTGACATATCCTGACAAACTCTCCACACAGTTGTTGTCAGTCGAAAACTGACACTAGACTCACTCGTGGCTACACATGCCACCAACGTACTTGACTCACCAATACATTTACCAAAATTTCACACGACCTGTGTGTAATTAAACACATCGGAATTACCATGACCCGTTGCATAGTAATGTCCGGTCCACACCTCGGGTATATCCCGTATACCGTAACTAGACATCACGAGTCTACAAGGTATTGTACCTCGAACCATGTACGAAGTACACACATCTACCTAATAACCAGACTACAACCACCTAGGTCATAGCCGAACACGTTCCAATAATGGAGTACGTTTGCCCAATCCAGCATGAGGCAAATCGAAACTCCACCCAACATCTAGTTCCAATTCCGAATCTGAATCCGCAACTTCGTAAGAAATCCCGGATCCAAACCCAGACATCACATTTTAATTCATATCCAAATCCGAATCCGAAATCATTATTCCGTAAGCTAGCATTTGGAATAACCATTCCGTACCCAAACCCGGAAATATACTTTCAAGTTCCAAAATCGAATCCTGAATCGTCACCCAGAAATTTGATTCCAAATCCCAAAATCTCATTCACATTTACCAAGACACACCAAAACCGAACCTATCGGTTACCCGTTCAATACACTTGATTGACTTCATAGGGAAGCCAATCCAACCTCCACACGCCTAAGGTTGACAAAATTCAACTACCTTGAAAACCTACTCACCCGAGTAGAATACCATACGGGCCCCACTTCGAAAAGAAGTTCAACCCCGTCATTTACGACTCACGTACCAAGGTAAGAGTGATATACTCTCCCCCTATCTGAATCATCAAGATCACGACCCAGATAGACACTGTGTCCCTGACAATAACGTCAAAATCCTAGATCGCCACAACGATCGACAACCGACTCCCACAACTAGACAGATCAGTCAACGACGAGACACGTCGAGACTGCGGATTCTCACGGATTACCTTGTATCAATCCTTGTCATTCCACCTAGGAAAACCAAGGATGATCCAAAATGATGACGTCAAAACTCATCCTACGTGGATGCAACAAAACTCACTGCACTCACCACGCCATGTACTCAACATCGTCTGCCACCAAGCAGAAAATGAGAAATCTCGTTTACCTAATTTCGAACACGTAGCTCCTCCTAATGACCTCACAACACACATGGGCCCACCAACCAATACACGCTCAACGTACTGGTAACTACAGTCAATGTCTGCCAGGGCAGAAAGCAAGAAGTCAACCCCAATGACTTCGGAATACCAATCACCAAAAACGAGCACCACACTCGTTCCCCAATCACAACTCTCTTCGACACTAAGGTTCCAACCATGTTGGAAACAGATATGCTCCCAACAAGACGTCAAGTCTAACCACTAGACTTCCTACCTCCTCAATTCACTTGGACAACCCCGTGTCCACAATCAATCCGTTATTGTTCCGTTCGCACATCCCGACCTTTACAGGTTCAACACTCGGTTTTCCAAGTTCTCAATTACAAATTCCTACCTTTATACCACTAATGGTTTTCCTCGTCTTTTCCAGTTTTAATCATTTCCATGTACATTTTAGGGATATTTAAAAGCATAAAATCGCACAAATTTTGGAGTTGCCAACAACTCCCCCAAATCCACCAATTATCATGACGTAGGGGACGCCATCCCAAGATTACTCAAGTCTCAATTATACCCTTTTAATCCACTCATCACTGGTTATCTCACCACTATTGGGACTTATCCCAACACAGCACAATCTTAACTGGATCCCATCCAGTCCATCACTTAACCACTACCGAATCTCAAAGACCGAACATATGTTCATCATGACGGAGCCACACCCCAACTTGTGGCTCATCGTCAACACCATTACCGACACTAGCACCAGCGCTAGTACCAATCCCGCAAACATCCATACTGCACACCGTGTGCAAATACGACAACCCTGGATCTCCGTTCATACGGAACGACGATCCCATACCTCACGACTATGGGTACCACTATTCTGACAATCCTCATCAGGAAAATGAACGTTCCCCGAACGTCCCCTGATCCCCAAGTATTATAACCACACTAATTACCCTCGATAGCCAGTCATCTCCATATGACTTCCGACTAACTGTCATTGCTATCGAGATCCGCATCCACACATCACACCAATACCCGATTCAACACGGGATTCCACAATTTATCTCAGAACCGTATCCGTAAATCGGATCCCATAGTTCTGCCTAGACTCACCAGAGCCATCCCCATGGTCATCCATGACCTCAGCCGCTCGTCGCAGCACAAGTTCTCATCCACTAACCACAATTAAGGTTTACCTTTTAACACTAGGGTTCCACAATCACACCCTATGGTTCAACCGAACCAAACAGCTCTCCGTAATATAAACTCCACAACCTGACCGACCCCGCGGTCTAGACATCGAATAGACGTCAAATCCAATCCTACCATCAATTCAATGTGGGTTCCACCACTAGGTCATCGGCCAACTCCGATGAACCAACATCCCTCACACCAACAACCACCACTAGGGTTCACATTTTAGACCATTACTCACATGAGGTTCCCCGAACCTGGCTGCACCTAGCAGCACAACAATCCAATCTCACATGACCGAACCGACGGTCCCACAATACCAGTTCACCACAATCAACCCCACTTGGGTCGAATCACATTAACGCACGGCGTATCGGGCCAATCACACTCCATCCACTATCCAAACCCAAAAACTATCTGTCAGGTTGATAACGAATTGCAGCCCAATGAGACATCACATGTAACGACCCGTCCCGAATTCCGGGATTAGTTTAGTGACTAATCTTGATTAGCGAGGTTGAACGGTGGTTAGTAGGGCGGAATCAGACAAAATGTGCAAAATGACCGTTTTGCCCCTAGTCGTGGGCAAAATGTTGACTTTTTGTTCGGGCGGTCAAATGGACTTTGACCGATGACCGTGACGTAGTTCGGGACGTCACGAGTTCATAGACAGGTGGCACATTCGATTCCGACATTCATAGAGGAAGTTATGGTGTTTAGAAGTTGAGGGGCATTTTGGTAATTTGGCTTATTAGGGGCCAAATGTTGACTTTCTGACCGGGAGGTCCGATGGGCGAGGGCCAAGGACCGTTACGTAGGTATCGTCGATACGAATCCAATGACAGGCGGCATGCCGAAATCGGAGTTCGGATAACGAAGTTATGGTCAAGGAAACGAACTAACGAACCGAGGCCGGGATTAAAATAATAATATAATAATGAATAGTGACCGTTGACCCTACACACTTGGATGAGTGACAAGTGTCACCCATCCCTTGTTTCCAGCTCCTTGTTTCCCTCCAAACATCATCATTACTACATCATCATCATCTAATCCACCATTTCCCCTAATTTTCTCCTCTTTGTTCCTAAACCGTGCAAAAATTGTGGGATTCGGATTAGGGAGAATTGGCTCCCTTCTTCTGCTGTTCTTGTGAGAACATGGGAGACTAAGATGAGGGAATTAACGGGGAAACACGAGGGGTTGTGAGAGTGTTGAATTTTGGATTTTTGATTTCGGGAAAATGAGAGGGAAAATTCGAATACTGGGAATTAGGCTGTGATGATCGAATTGGAGGTTACAAACATCTTCCTGAGGTTGTGACGAGTCGATCCACATCAAAAACGAGAAGGATTGGTGCCGTTTTGGCTCTGATCGAGCTTGGTGACAGAGGAAGAAATCGAGGCTGAGTCGTGGAGTTTGGGGCTGTGATTGACTCAATTGTTGTGGGGAAATGACTCCTCATGATCCCACGATGCTTCTGGGTTCATCAATTGAAGGAAACCGATCGAGATCGATGGAACTCCATGGTTGCACAGTGTACGGATGTTCGAGCTTGAGTCGTGACGATTGAGCACTGGATTGAAGCAATTGAGTTGGGGGAAAGGTTTAAGGGAGTCCACTGATGCTTCTGGTTGAACCAATTTAGGGAAATCAATCGAGATTGAAGGAATCCCATTATTGAACAGTGACCGGAGTGTTCTTCGTGTTCATCGTGGAATCGATGGAATCTGGGTAAGTGTTCGCGTAATTGATGTTACAGACTTATAATTGGACTTAAAACGAAGCTAATGGAATGATCAATTGAAGGAATTAGGATCGAATTGACAGGATTGGAACCGGGTTGTGTCGAGGGTGAATTGGACCCGTTTACCAAACAAACGGGTTGGGCTGGTGACACTGTAGCAGGCGCGTGGGTTTCACGCGCAACCACTCACGGCGGCGCGTGGCGGCGCGTGGGCACGAATCTCGAGGTGAGGTCAACATGACTTCTGTCCTATTTAATGTAACGGACATTTTGGAATTGGTTTCGTGTCGATCGGACACCGTCTCGATATTGTTCGGGATGTCCGAAGGTTTTAAATTAAGTCTAAAAATAAGCAAAAATTCGGGAAAATTACGGGACTTTGATAGGATGTTAATGATGAGGTTAGTAACCCTCTAATGTGATTTGGACAGGATTGGGAGTCCCGGTGATAGTGGTGTGGCCCGGGAGGGCCGGTGGCACGCGTATCGAGGCATACCGTTAAAACGGTCTGTGAGTGGACTTTGGTTTTATAAATTCTATGCATGCTTAAATGTTTTATATGGATTATGGTTGTGATTGTGTGATGTTGATTTGGTTGTTGGTAAATTGTACGGTTTCACGTATTTCGAGGCGATTTACGTGCTTGCACGTAAATCGAGGTTTTCCGGTTTTACATGGATTTTCCATATTTATGACTTGGATATAATATGATAAAATGGTTTTGAAATTGGAAATAGGAACTCGGGCTTGAGGCCCAATTATGTTGGAAATTTCGGACTTGGAGTCCATTTGAGAATCGGGCCGGGGGCCCAGTTGGTTAATGAAATCGGGCCAGGGGCCCAGTTGGTATGAAATCGGGCTGAGACCCATTTGAGTTATGTTATCGGGCCAGGGGCCCAGTTGATTTACGAATTCGGGTCGTGGGCCCAGTGGGTTTATAAGTCGGGCTGCGGGCCCAGTTGGTTTACAAATCGGGCCGTGGGCCCAGTGGTTCATAAAATCGGGCATGAGGCCCAGTTGGATAATAAATGTGATTTCGGGTCAGGGACCCTATATTTTATAATGGTGATTTTGGGTCAAGGACCCTAAATGGAATTACATGGTTTTATGGAAATTTCGGGCAGGGCCCAATGGTATTAATGTGATAAAAGGATTAAATAAAACTGTTTTCCATATACCATCTGGACACAAGGATATATGATGGTCTCCTCCAGATGTCTGGGACACTGGGGAAGTCACGGTGCATTGCCTGCGAGGGGTCATTGTACGGAGCAGCCGGACCGTATGATGACTCAGGAGCAGGATTGCTATGATTGACGTCAGGCACGTCAGACATCAGGGATGTCAGATATATGGACCCGGAGAGACCCCGGGCAGCACGCGTAGCTTATGAAACCGTGAGATATGACGTCAGGGACGTCTAGCGTCTGGGACGCTAAGCATCTGGGATGCTGGTGATGGTAATGGTAAAATATGGATTAATGAATAAAATGGCTTATTGGTTGGATATGTGTTATGTGGTAAAAATGGATTATTGGTTATGAAATGGTATGTCGGGTCAGGGACCCTAAATGGTTTTGGATTTTTGAATTGATGTTCATCTATGGTCGTGGGTGGTGACCCACATGGTTTTAATATGTATGGTGGTGGTATTCCACAGTTTTGGGCTGAGTTCCCACACTTGGTTTTTGGTTACTAGTTTTTGTGGCATGCATACGTTTTTATTGAAGGGCATAAATGTCTTATAAATGTATTTGGGTAAACTTATTGGTTTTTGTCCACTCACAGCTTTTGGTTTTAATGCCCTTCAGGTTGATTACGGATGCGATTGCAGCAGAGACTGGGACATTGCACACCTCCTCCATCGATCCTTGCGCACTCTGGATGCCCCGTTGGGCAGTAGCTCTTGGTTATCCCTTGTCTGACACCCCTTGTTGGACGGGAGCAGGGCACATTCCACGGTAATCCCGGGGGTATTGGGATGGGTCCTGTCAACTTGGTATCAGAGCACAGTTGCTCTTTTGTGTGCGCAGGTCGAGGGTGTGATGTCTCTTTGGGCTGCAATTCGTTATCAACCTGATAGATAGTTTTTGGGTTTGGATAGTGGATGGAGTGTGATTGGCCCGATACGCCGTGCATTAATGTGATTCGACCCAAGTGGGGTTGATTGTGGTGAACTGGTATAGTGGGACCGTCGGTTCGGTCATGTGATATTGGATTGTTGTGCTGCTAGGTGCAGCCAGGTTCGGGGAACCTCATGTGAGTAATGGTCTAAAATGTGAACCCTTGTGGTGGTTTCTAGTGTGAGGGATGTTGGTTCATCGGAGTTGGCCGATGACCTAGTGGTGGAACCCACGTTGATGGGATGGTAGGACTGAATTTGACGTCTATTCGATGTCAGGACCGCGGGGTCGGTCAGGTTGTGGATTTTATATTACGGAAAACTCTTTGGTTCGGTTGAACCATAGGGTGTGATTGTGGAACTCTAGTATTAAAAAGGTAAACCTTAATTGCGATTAGTGGGTGAGAACTTGTGCTGCGACGAGCGGCTGAGGTCATGGATGACCATGTGGATGGCTCTGGTGAGTCTAGTCAAAACTATGGGATTCGATCTACGGATACAGTTTTGAGATAAATTATGGAATCCCGTGTTGGATCGGGTATTGGTGTGATGTGTGGATGCGGATCTCGATAGCAATGACAGTTAGTCGGTAGTCATATGGAGATGACTGGCTATCGAGGGTAATTGGTGTGGTTATAATACTTGGGGATCAGGGGACGTTCAGGGAACGTTCATTTTCCTGATGTGGATTGTCAGAATAGTGGTACCCATAGTCGTGAGGTACGGGATCGTCGTTCCGTATGAACGGAGATCCAGGGTTGTCGTATTTGCACACGGTGTGCAGTATGGATGTTTGCGGGTTGGTACTTTTGTGCTGATGCTAGTATGGATGCCTGTGTGCTGATACTAGTGTTGTTAATAGTGTGTTGATGCTAGTACTAGCGCTGGTGCTAGTGTCGGTAATGGTGTTGACGATGAGCCACCAGTTGGGGTGTGACTCCGTCATGATGAACATATGTTCGGTCTTTGAAATTGGTAGTGGCTGAGTGATGGACTGGATGGGTTCCAGTTAAGATTGTGCTGTGTTGGGATAAGTCCCAATAGTGGTGAGATAACCAGTGATGAGTGGATTAAAAGGGTATAATTGAGACTTGAGTAATCTTGGGATGGCGTCCCCTACGTCATGATAATTGGTGGATTTGGGGGAGTTGTTGGCAACTCCAAAATTTTTGTGATTTTATGTTTTTAAATATCCCTAAAATGTACATGGAAATGATTAAAACTGGAAAAGACGAGGAAAACCATTAGTGGTATAAAGGTAGGAATTTGTAATTGAGAACTTGGGAAACCGAGTGTTGAACCTGTAAAGGTCGGGATGTGCGAACGGAACAATAACGGATTGATTGTGGACACGGGGTTGTCCAAGTGAATTGAGGAGGTAGGAAGTCTAGTGGTTAGACTTGACGTCTTGTTGGGAGCATGTCTGTTTCCAACATGGTTGGAACCCAGTACGTTGAGCGTGTATTGGTTGGTGAGCCCGTGTGTGTTGTGAGGTCCTTAGGAGGAGCTACGTGTTCAAAATTAGGTAAACGAGATTTTTCATTTTCTGCTTGGTGGCAGACGATGTTGGGGTACATGGCGTGGTGAGTGCAGTGAGTTTTGTTGCATCCACGTGGGATGAGTATTGGTGTCATTATTTTGGATCATCCTTGGTTTTCCTAGGTGGAATGACAAGGATCGATACGAACTTGGGTGTGTGAGTCGTAAATGACGAGATTGAACTTCTTTTCGAAGTGGGGCCCGTATGGTATTCTACTCGGGTGAGTAGGTTTTCAAGGTAGTTGAATTTTGTCAACCTTAGGCGTGTGGAGGTTGGATTGGCTTCCCTATGAAGTCAATCAAGTGTATTGAACGGGTAACCGATAGGTTCGGTTTTGGTGTGTCTTGGTAAATGTGAATGAGATTTCGGGATTTGGAATCGAATTTCTGGGTGACGATTCAGGATTCGATTTTGGAACTTGAAAGTATATTTCCGGATTTGGGTACGGAATGGTTATTCCAAATGCTAGCTTACGGAATAATGATTTCGGATTTGGATTTGGAAATAAATTAAAAATTTGATGTCTGGGCTTGGATCCGGGATTTCTTACGAAATTGCGGATTCGGATTCGGAATTGTAACTAAATTATGGGTGGAGTTTCGTTTTGTCTCATGCTGGATTGGGCAAACGTACTCCATTATTGGAACGCGTTCGGCTATGACCTAGGTGGTTGTAGTCTGGTCATTAGATAGATGTGTGTACTTCGTACATGGTTCGAGGTACAATACCTTGTAGACTTGTGATGTCTAGTTACGGTATACGGGATATACCCGAGGTGTGTTGGTGAACGTGTTGGTAGTCGGATTGGTTCCGATACCATGGGATTGGTTGTGGACTGGACATTACTTTGCAATGGGTCATGGTAATTCCGATGTGTTTAATTACACACAGGTCGTGTGAAAGGTCGGTAAATGTTTGCTAAGTCGAGTACGTTGGTGGCATGTGTAGCCACGAGTGAGTCTAGTGTCAGTTTTCGACTGACAACAACTGTGTGGTGACAGTTTGTCAGGATGTGTCAACTTAGATTGTTGAGTGGGGTCAGCTGACTCCTAGTGGGAGTGGGAAAGGAACCGTCGAGTTGTTGCGTCAACGAGAGGGTTGATTTGACAAGTGGTGTCAAATTCGAAACAAGTAGTTTCAGTCATTCGACAGGGTCGAATGTAGTCGTTGCGTTTTGAGTATTAGTGGTACGTAGAGTGCAGACAAGTTTTGCCTGGTTAGTTGGTGTACGGGTGTACACGTGTTGTGTGGTCGATTCCACTTTCCACGGGGTGTTTGTGGAATCAGGGTAATCGAGTTTCGAGAGCGAAACTTTTTAAGGAGGGAAGTACGTTGAGATTAGATCGGTTGGAATTTCGAGGACGAAATTTATTAAGGAGGGAAGATTGTAACGACCCGTCCCGAATTCCGGGATTAGTTTAGTGACTAATCCTGATTAGCGAGGTTGAACGGTGGTTAGTAGGGCGGAATCAGACAAAATGTGCAAAATGACCGTTTTGCCCCTGGTCGTGGGCAAAATGTTGACTTTTTGTTCAGGCGGTCAAATGGACTTTGACCGATGACCGTGACGTAGTTCGGGACGTCACGAGTTCATAGACAGGTGGCACGTTCGATTCCGACATTCGTAGAGGAAGTTATGGTGTTCAGAAGTTGAGGGGCATTTTGGTAATTTGGCTTATTAGGGGCCAAATGTTGACTTTCTGACCGGGAGGTCCGATGGGCGAGGGCCAAGGACCGTTACGTAGGTATCGTCGATACGAATCCAATGACAGGCGGCATGCCGAAATCGGAGTTCGGATAACGAAGTTATGGTCAAGGAAACGAACTAACGAACCGAGGCCGGGATTAAAATAATAATATAATAATGAATAGTGACCGTTGACCCTACACACTTGGATGAGTGACAAGTGTCACCCATCCCTTGTTTCCAGCTCCTTGTTTCCCTCCAAACATCATCATTACTACATCATCATCATCTAATCCACCATTTCCCCTAATTTTCTCCTCTTTGTTCCTAAACCGTGCAAAAATTGTGGGATTCGGATTAGGGAGAATTGGCTCCCTTCTTCTGCTGTTCTTGTGAGAACATGGGAGACTAAGATGAGGGAATTAACGGGGAAACACGAGGGGTTGTGAGAGTGTTGAATTTTGGATTTTTGATTTCGGGAAAATGAGAGGGAAAATTCGAATACTGGGAATTAGGCTGTGATGATCGAATTGGAGGTTACAAACATCTTCCTGAGGTTGTGACGAGTCGATCCACATAAAAAACGAGAAGGATTGGTGCCGTTTTAGCTCTGATCGAGCTTGGTGACAGAGGAAGAAATCGAGGCTGAGTCGTGGAGTTTGGGGCTGTGATTGACTCAATTGTTGTGGGGAAATGACTCCTCATGATGCCACGATGCTTCTGGGTTCATCAATTGAAGGAAGCCGATCGAGATCGATGGAACTCCATGGTTGCACAGTGTACGGATGTTCGAGCTTGAGTCGTGACGATTGAGCACTGGATTGAAGCAATTGAGTTGGGGGAAAGGTTTAAGGGAGTCCACTGATGCTTCTGGTTGAACCAATTTAGGGAAATCAATCGAGATTGAAGGAATCCCATGATTGAACAGTGACCGGAGTTTCTTCGTGTTCATCGTGGAATCGATGGAATCTGGGTAAGTGTTCGCGTAATTGATGTTACAGACTTATAATTGGACTTAAAACGAAGCTAATGGAATGATCAATTGAAGGAATTAGGATCGAATTGACAGGATTGGAACCGGGTTGTGTCGCGGGTGAATTGGACCCGTTTACTAGACAAACGGGTTGGGCTGGTGACACTGTAGCAGGCGCGTGGGTTTCACGCGCAGCCACTCACGGAGGCGCGTGGCGGCGCGTGGGCACGAATCTCGAGGTGAGGTCAACATGACTTCTGTCCTATTTAATGTAACGGACATTTTGGAATTGGTTTCGTGTCGATCGGACACCGTCTCGATATTGTTCGGGATGTCTGAAGGTTTTAAATTAAGTCTAAAAATAAGTAAAAATTCGGGAAAATTACGGGACTTTGATAGGATGTTAATGATGAGGTTAGTAACCCTCTAATGTGATTTGGACAGGATTGGGAGTCCCGGTGATAGTGGTGTGGCCCGGGAGGGCCGGTGGCACGCGTATCGAGGCATACCGTTAAAATGGTCTGTGAGTGGACTTTGGTTTTATAAATTCTATGCATGCTTAAATGTTTTATATGGATTATGGTTGTGATTGTGTGATGTTGATTTGGTTGTTGGTAAATTGTACGGTTTCACGCATTTCGAGGCGATTTACGTGCTTGCACGTAAATCGAGGTTTTCCGGTTTTACATGGATTTTCCATATTTATGACTTGGATATAATATGATAAAATGGTTTTGAAATTGGAAATAGGAACTCGGGCTTGAGGCCCAATTATGTTGGAAATTTCGGACTTGGAGTCCATTTGAGAATCGGGCCGGGGGCCCAGTTGGTTAATGAAATCGGGCCAGGGGCCCAGTTGGTATGAAATCGGGCTGAGACCCATTTGAGTTATGTTATCGGGCCAGGGGCCCAGTTGATTTACGAATTCGGGCCGTGGGCCCAGTGGGTTTATAAGTCGGGCTGCGGGCCCAGTTGGTTTACAAATCGGGCCGTGGGCCCTGTGGTTCATAAAATCGGGCATGAGGCCCAGTTGGATAATAAATGTGATTTCGGGTCAGGGACCCTATATTTTATAATGGTGATTTTGGGTCAAGGACCCTAAATGGAATTACATGGTTTTATGGAAATTTCGGGCAGGGCCCAATGGTATTAATGTGATAAAAGGATTAAATAAAACTGTTTTCCATATACCATCTGGACACAAGGATATATGATGGTCTCCTCCAGATGTCTGGGACACTGGGGAAGTCACGGTGCATTGCCTGCGAGGGGTCATTGTACGGAGCAGCCGGACCGTATGATGACTCAGGAGCAGGATTGCTATGATTGACGTCAGGGACGTCAGACATCAGGGATGTCAGATATATGGACCCGGAGAGACCCCGGGCAGCACGCGTAGCTTATGAAACCGTGAGATATGACGACAGGGACGTCTAGCGTCTAGGACGCTAAGCATCTAGGATGCTGGTGATGGTAATGGTAAAATATGGATTAATGAATAAAATGGCTTATTGGTTGGATATGTGTTATGTGGTAAAAATGGATTATTGGTTATGAAATGGTATGTCGGGTCAGGGACCCTAAATGGTTTTGGATTTTTGAATTGATGTTCATCTATGGTCGTGGGTGGTGACCCACATGGTTTTAATATGTATGGTGGTGGTACTCCACAGTTTTGGGCTGAGTTCCCACACTTGGTTTTTGGTTACTAGTTTTTGTGGCATGCATACGTTTTTATTGGAGGGCATAAATGTCTTATAAATGTATTTGGGTAAACTTATTGGTTTTTGTCCACTCACAGCTTTTGGTTTTAATGCCCTTCAGGTTGATTACGGATGCGATTGCAGCAGAGACTGGGACATTGCACACCTCCTCCATCGATCCTTGCGCACTCTGGATGCCCCGTTGGGTAGTAGCTCTTGGTTATCCCTTGTCTGACACCCCTTGTTGGACGGGAGCAGGGCACATTCCACGGTAATCCCGGGGGGATTGGGATGGGTCCTGTCATCACACCCTCGACTTGCGCGCACAAATAGGGCAACCATGCTCTGATACCAAGTTGACAGGACCCATCCCAATCCCCCCGGGATTACCATGGAATGTGCCCTGCTCCCGTCCAACAAGGGGTGTCAGACAAAGGATGACCAAGAGCCACTGCCCAACGGGGCATCCAGAGTGCGCAAGGATCGATGGAGGAGGTGTGCAATGTCCCAGTCTCTGCTGCAATCGCATCCGTGATCAACCTGAAGGGCATTAAAACCAAAAGCTGTGAGTGGACAAAAACCCATAAGTTTACCAAATACATTTATAAGACATTTATGCTCTCCAATAAAAATATATGCATGCCACGAAAACCGGTAACCAAAATGTTTGCTCAACCGAGCCATTAGGGCCTTAGCACAAAAATCGTTAACCAAAAACCAAGTGTGGGAACTCAGCCCAAAACTGTGGAATACCACCACCATACGTATTAAAACCATGTGAGTCACCACCCACGACCATAAATGAACATCAATCCATAAAGCCAAAACCATTTAGGGTCCCTGACCCGACATACCATTTCATAACCAATAATCCATTTTTACCACATAACACATATCCAACCAATAAGCCATTTTACTCATTAATCCATATTTTACCATTACCATCACCAGCATCCCAGAGGCTTAGCGTCCCAGACGCTAGACGTCCCTGACGTCATATCTCACGGTTTCATAAGCTACGCGTGCTGCCCGGGGTCTCTCCGGGTCCATATATCTGACATCCCTGATGTCTGACGTCCCTGACGTCAATCATAGCAATCCTGCTCCTGAGCCATCATACGGTCCGGCTGCTACGTATAATGACCCCTCGCAGGCAATGCACCGTGACTTCCCCAGTGTCCCAGACATCTGGAGGAGACCATCATATATCCTTGTATCCAGATGGTATATGGAAAACAGTTTTATTAAATCCTTTTATCACATCATTACAATGGGCCCTGCCCGAAATTTCCATAAAACCACATAATTCCATTTAGGGTCCCTGACCCAAAATCACAATTATTAAACATAGGGTCCCTGACCCGAAATCACATTTATTATCCAACTGGGCCTCATGCCCGATTTTATGAACCACTGGGCTCACGGCCCGATTTGTAAACCAACTGGGCCCGCAGCCCGACTTTATAAACCCACTGGGCCCACGGCCCGAATTCACAAATCAACTGGGCCCCTGGCCCGAGAACATAACTCAAATGGGTCTCAGCCCGATTTCATACCAACTGGGCCCCTGGCCCGATTTCATTAACCAACTGGGCCCCCGGCCCGATTCTCAAATGGACTCCAAGTCCGAAATTTCCAAAACAAGTGGGCCTCAAGCCCGAGTTTATATTTCCAATTTCAAAACCATTTCATCATATTATATCCAAGTCATAAATATGGAAAATCCATGTAAAATCGGAAAACCTCGATTTACGTGCAAGCACGTAAATCGCCTCGAAATACGTGAAACTGTACAATTTACCAACAACCAAATCAACATCACACAATCACAACCATAATCCATATAAAACATTTAAGCATGCATAGAATTTATAAAACCAAAGTCCACTCACAGACCGTTTTAACCGTGTGCCTCGATACGCATGCCACCGGCCCTCCCGGGCCACACCACTATCACCGGGACTCCCAATCCTGTCCAAATCACATTAGAGGGTTACTAACCTCATCATTAACATCCTATCAAAGTCCCGTAATTTTCCCGAATTTTTACTTATTTTTAAACTTAATTTAAAACCTTCGGACATCCCGAACACTATCGAGACGGTGTCCGATCGACACGAAACCAATTCCAAAATGTCCGTTACATTAAATAGGACAGAAGTCATGTTGACCTCACCTCAAGATTCCCAATCACGCGCCACCACGCGCCGCCGCAAGCGGCTGCGCGTGGAAGCCATGCGCCAGCTACAGTACCAGCACAGTCATCCCCTTCGCCCGTTTGTCTGGTAAACGGGTTGAAAAACCCGCGAACAGACCCGATTCAATCTCATTCAATTTAACCTCAATTCGATCCGTTCTTTCAACTGATCCCTTCCAATCCAACTCTAATTAAGTTCTGCAAGTTCAATTTCTCGAATCGTGGTCTAAAGCCTCACGACTATCGATCGATCCTCGACGGGTCTCCGATTCGGGTTCATAGATTTCGCCCCTGTTTTTCAAATTAATTAACACAGTGAGTATCGTGAGAGTGTAAGGATCATTTCTACAAGATGAATTTCATACAATCTCACCTCTAACCCAATGAACTCAAGCTCGAACACAGTCACTGTTCAAGCATGGAGTTTCGTCAACCACGACCGTTTCCTTTCAATTGACGAACCCAGAAGCATCGTGGGATCATGATAGGCAGTTTCCCCACCTCAATTCCGTCGTCTAAACACTCCACGATCACGACTCAACCTCGAAATTCCTCCTCTGTCACCAAGCCCGTTCAGAGCCAAAACGGCACCAATTCTTCTCGTTTCTTCGACAATTATGATCGTGGCACTCCCAGGAAGCTGAAGGTAAGCTCAATTGCGATCCTCACGGCCTAATTCCTCCAATTCGAATTTCCCCCCCAATTTTCCCGAAATCCAAAAATCCAAAATTCAGCCCTCTCACAACCCCTCGTGTTACCCCCGTTAATTCGATCATCATAGTCTCTCAGTTTTCTCTCAGGAACGGCAGAGAGAGGGAGTCAATTCTCCCCGTTCATCCTTTCCCCAAATCGTGCACGGTTTGAAAGAAAATAAAGGAAAAGGAAGGAAAATGATGGATAAGGAATGATGATGTTGTAATGATAGTGTTGGGAGGGAAACATGGAGCTGGAAACAAGGGATGGGTGACACTTGTCACTCATCCGGATGTGCACAGTCAACGGTCACTATTCACTATTATATTATTATTTTAATCCGAGCCTCGGTTCGTTAGTTCGTTTCCTTGACCATAACGTTGTCGTCGAATCTCCGATTTCGGCATGCCGCCTGTCGTTGGATTCGTATCGACGATACCTACGTAACGGTCCTTGGCCCTCGCCCATCGGACCTCCCGGTCAAAAAGTCAACATTTGGCCCCAAACATGCCAAATTACCAAAATACCCCTCAACTTCCGAACACCATAACTTTCTCTACGAATGTCGGAATCGAATGTGCCACCTGTCTATGAACTCGTGACGTCCCGAACTACGTCACGGTCATCGGTCAAAGTCCGTTTGACCGCCCGATCAAAAAGTCAACATTTTACCCACGACCAGGGGCAAAACGGTCATTTTGCACAATTTGTCCGATTCCGCCCTACTAACCACCGTTCAGCCTCACTAATCAAGATTAGTCACTAAACAAATCCCGAAATTCGGGACGGGTCGTTACACAAACGGTGGCGGGAACCAGGGCTGTGCAATCGAGGTAAGTCTTCGATTTAGTCCTTGTTGATTGATTTTAAATAGGTAGAACCCTTTCCGGGTTTAAGACGAACATCTAGGAACAAACCAGAGTGAAAATGGTTGAGTGTGGAAGAAATGGTGACCGGGTCATGATCGCGGGTCTGATCGACCCGAGTTGCAGAAATACGGGTCAACCCGTCTGAGGACAGAGGTGATGACGTGGCACCCTGTCAGACTGTCAGGTGATGTGGACCAACCGTGAGCCGACACGTGTCACATGTCAGTGCACAGTCAGCACTGACATGTCAGTGACGTGGACCAGTCAGGGACTGCCACGTGTCACTGACATGTCAGTGACGTGGACCAGTGCCGTGCTAACACGTGGCATATGTCAGATCTGACATGTGGCCTGACAGATCAGTGAGGTGGACCAATCGGGTGTTGACACGTGGCACTATCAGAGTCTGACATGTCAGACCTGACAGCTGTCAGATGACGTCAGCATGACGTCATGCTGACGTCAGCAGTGACGTCAGCGATGACGTCAGCAGGGACTGTTCCTGCGTTGACCGACGCGTTGACTGGCGCGTATGGGCGCGTGTGAACAGTACTTTTGGTGGGACCACCACAATTCTTTAGGTTTCGACGATCCGGATTTAATGGCGGTGGTTTCGGGTCGATCAGAGATCATTAAGTTGGTCAAAATGAGGTTTATTGCATTGGGAAGCGCATTCAGGCGGCTTTCCCGGGCCGGTTTCGATCTAGGGTTTCATGGTTAAATGTTTGGGGTTTTTATGGACCCTTACGTATACTTTGGATATGACAGGGATTGTATAATTGTACCAGATCGAGGGTATACGCTCGGTTTTCAGTAGGATTGTACTGTGAGTGGGCCATTTTCTTAAACCCTTGCGTGCATAAATGTTTTCTGGTTTATTATACTTATTCACATGCTAAAAACAATAATGGTTTTGATGATATGGAAAAATGGTTATGGCACGTTTCACGGTATTTGGGCTTGAGACCCGTCTGTTGAAACTTAATGATTGGTTCGGATTTTATCTATGTATGTATATGCTTTGCATGTGGATATCAATAAAATGTATTTAGTACTGCACTGTATAGATCCTTTCATATTATATTGTCTCCTCCGGATGAGGTACCCCGGAGAGGTCACGGACGTCTAGTACGTCCAGCGTCTATGACGCTAAGCATCGGGGATGCAGTACCCGAACGGGGTTCGGGGATTGAACTCGGAAATTGAGACCCGAGTGGCACGCGTAGCCTTGTGATTGTGACCTTATTGGACATCAGGGACGTCAGACATCAGGGATGTCGGGATCAGAGTGTATAGTGCAGCAACTAAAAATTATACTTATGGTTTTATTACATGCCTTATGGTTCATATTATATGACTTATGATTTTAAATACGGTTGCATGTATGTTTGGAAAACGGAGGGGTAAATTATATGTTTTACTTATCAAATGATTTTATAAACTTGAGTTTCGGTCCACTCACCCTTAATGTTTTTGGTAACCCCTCCAGGTCGTGATACTGAGGTAGAGGAGGAACCTGAGGCTGAGGCATAGATCTACTTCTGCGTACCTGAACCCCTGTTGGGTGGTGTACCCGCAGGTTTACTTTAGAGTCGTGCTCGCAATTTGTAATTTTGGATTTCATCCCTTGTCTGACATCTGTTTAATTCGGATTTGATGTATAACTTTAAATTGGTTATTTATGCATTGATGTTTGAGGTTAAAATTGGTATGAATTATTGGGTGTCAGACGGGAGCAGGGCACGTCCCGTTGTGGTCCCTGTGGGATCGGGGCGGGTCCTGTCATCACTCATGGTCAACCCGACCATACCAACCTATCTCGGTCCGACACGAAGCATAGGTCCACCGCGCTTCTGCTGCGCTACTCTGATCAACTAACAGCATCCTGACCGTTCGTCCCGAAACGTGACCTGCCACTGGTCATCATAACTCCCAGCTCGGTTAGTGGTTCATACCAAACACCGGTACCACACGCCTGGCCACAACCTCAACTCATGATGTGCCCATTCTACCGTTCACAAGCATCCCAGCTCGTGGCACATCATCCCCTATCTCGTGCTCACAGCACACTAGTCCTGAACCTCCGCTCCTACCGAGCCAAAACCCTTAATTTACGCTCGGGTCAGGGAAATTGACATCCCTCGTATTCCACGACTTTGAGAAACTTGATGCTCAATCAAAAGCCACACTCGTACTGGACTCGTTCAAAGTCATCTACCAAGCCATCCAGTCCCCTCGGTTGCTTCCAGCAGCACTATCTCCAATCCAGCCATAAGTCGGCCCAACCACAACAACTACCTAACCACAAACCCCAACTCATAGTTTCCAGACTCAGCACATACTCTGGGGTTTCTCACAAAGGTACTTATAGTCCCAACTAGTCATCCCAAACTAGTCATCCCAACAGGGTTCCTCAAATCCTTATCCTTATCATACGGGTTATCGAAACCAACGACATCCATTAACCCACAACAACCTCCCCTCAAGTCGTCACACCCAGCTAACCAATGCTAGGGGGAATCCCTCAGATCCTCAAAGTAGTTTCCTATACCCCCGCCACGCGAGGCATCCGGCTACTCGTAGCCACACAAATCCAATCTCAACCAAACTGACCAAAGGGTCACCACTCCAGATTATCGTCATCCAATCGCCATCCGGCCCGACAGGCCACCGTCAGCCGGCCTCCTCGGCCCACATGTACCACCAGCTCAACATGCTACTATCAGGCCCTACCGGTCGACGAGCCTACTCGTAATCGTAGCTCACTGGCTACCATCCGGGTTAACCACGCTGGCACACATCCGACCCTATGGTTCAACCATCGAGCATATCCAGCGCCAAACAAGCTAACTATTTCGGCCCTAAGCCGACATAAGTCATACCTCGCTCCGCATATCGAGCGACTATCACCCTGGCATGAACAATCGCTGCAAACTAACCACTAACGAACGTACTGTCACTATCGCGTCCAAGTTGATAACGGGCTGTTCCGCGTCGAGACATCACATCCACAATAGCATCACAACACCCAAGTCGACGAACCGACGACTGTGGGAACCAATTTGACACAACCCACCCTCAATCCCCCGGGATTAAGGGCTACGTCATGCTCCCGTCTAACTTACGCGTGACACAAAGGCTAAACCGACTTCCAACCTCCATGTGACACGTAGGTCGGACAAGGGATTTCCAAACGAACCGTTCAAAACTGCTGGACATCCTAGAGGGCGTAGACTCTACTGTGGATCGCGTGTGTGATGTCTCCGTCTCTCTCCACCAACAGCCCGCATCGTAACAACCTGGAGGGTATCAAAAACACAAAAGACTGTGAGTGGAAAAAAAATAGAAGATAAGTTATGAAACAAGTTATCAGAAAAGTACATTTATACCCTCTGTTTAAAAACCAATGCATGCATATAAAAACCAATTAACAAAACCATTCTATATTCAGGTTATTCAAATCGTTTACTCATTGCCTATCCTCAATTAACGGGCCTCATCCCAAAACCATCAAAATTCGTATCATCCGGGCATAGCCCAAAACAGTGGAAAAACCATTTCTGAAAACCATCATTATGATCGAAATCCAAAACACATTTGAATTCCATTTCAACCAATCAAACCTGCTGGATCTATCCGAGTCTTTAAACTCCCCAGTCTTTAAACTCAATCTAGGCCTTAATATAATACGAGTCTTTAAACTCCCGAGTCTTTAAACTCCCGAGTCTTTAAACTCAATAGGCCTACCGGGGAAATCACAATATCCGAGTCTTTAAACTCCCAAGTCCTTAAACTCAATCCGGGTCTTTAAACCCAATCCGGGCCCGCCCCCGTCATAATCATATCCGGGTCTTTAAACCCAATAACCAGATCTAGCAAATCCAATCCAAAAAACTTTTGAAACCATTTCCAAATCCATGTCCAAATCGGAATTCGAAATCACCATTTTGAATTCCAAGCCGAACCCGAAATCAGCATCCTGAATCCAAATCCAGAATCATATCCATCATCCATTTCCAAATCCGAATCCGGAACCTTCATTCCGTAAGCTAGCATCGGGAATAACCATTCCAAACCCAAATCCGGATATCCACTTCAAGTTCCTAAATCGAATCCCGAATCGTCATCCTGAAATCCGATTCCAAAACCCGAAATCACGTTTATCGAAACCACTTATGAACTGGGCTTCAAGCCCGAAAACACTTTTCCGAAATCCATTATAAATCATTTTCATCAAATCATATTTTAACTCCCAAAATCAAATCGTTAAAACCATCATCAAACCATAGCATAAAATCATATCTCGTAAAACGTGCACTTCCATTAATATCTTGAAATACGTGCCAAACCGTAAATCATCAAGTTCATAATCATAAACATAGAAATCACATGTAGAAAAAACATAAAACATATATGCATGCATCATAAGTTCAAAAGCAAAGTCCACTCACAGACCATTAGCGTTGTCGACTTGATACGCGTCCACTTATGATTTCTCGGCCAATCCACTATCACCGGCTTTCCCGAAACGGTAAAAATCCCATAAGAAGGTCACTAACCACTTCTTTAAACTTCTACAAAATCCCCGTAATTTTTCCGAATTTTTAACTATTTATAACCGAGTCCTAAACATTCGGACAACCCGAAACATATCGAGACGATGTCCGATCGACTCGAAACCAGCGTCAAAATGTTCGTTACATCCAATACTTTAAAAGTCATGTTGGAAACTTCCTCAAACCACGTGCCATGGGCCCACACGAGCCGGCCAAAGAGGCTGCGCGTGGGAGCCACGCGCTAGCTCCTGTTCATCTTCTTCCTCGCGTGAACTGGGTTCGGTTTTGTCCAATGTTCAGCTGGTTCAACTGAACCGGCGCTCACGGTTCAATGCTATAAATCCATTAGTTTGGATTCGTTTTCATTCCTTTTAATCCCTATATATTTGTCTCATTATTTCTAATCAAGCTACATGATTAAAACTTGAGTTGAAAGTTGGAATTATACCTTCCAAAGCAAGGACGGTTGAACATTTTCCCATCATCCTGTTTCTAGGTTCCCGGCCACCGTTGGCCATGATTCCAGTCCCCCTAGCTTCCCTTAATCCTCCAAAATAGTCCCTAATTCACCAAAACAATCAAACATTGCAATATCGGTGTTTGCCATTTTAAAATTAAAATAGGGCCCTTTTACGGGAAGCAACCTTACCATCCATCTCCAGCTTCGATTTCGAGTCCTTTGAGCTTGTCTAAGTCTCCAGAGCCTCATACAACCCACCAATATAGTCAACAAACTGGAGAACCTAATCTACCATTTTTGAAGTCCACAAGGAAGCTCACGGTTTCAACATTTTCTTCACGGTCGTGCCCTACCATGGTAACCACCATCATCATTTCTCACCTTCCTTCAAAAGATACTAGCAGAGATTGAAGATCAAAGAGGTTATAGGACTTGCAATTCACGGCCACATTCCAACCTTTTCAATTCACGGCCACATTCCAACCTTTGAAATTCACGGCCACATTCCAACCTCTGTTTTTCCATATCGTGCAACGTAGCAATTAAATCTGTTTAAGGCGGCTGAGGATGTTCCACTGCCTTCCAGAGAGGACCAAGTGTCCAGTTCTCTATGGGCAACACTTCAAAAATCAGCCATGTCTCCAAATTCAACTGGGCACAAATCCCAATGCCTCAAAAAGACCAAAATGCCACTGCCTTCTCAAATGACCATTTTACCCCTCATATTCCTAGACCCGTAAATCCGACGTCTGAACTCCAATTGTCTCATGCCGCCTGTCGTTGTACTCATGAAATGGAGACCTACCTAACGGTTCTTGAATTACATGAAAAGTCCATGTCGTTTGACAACAAATTGCCCATTTTCAACCAAATTACCAAATTACCCTCGAACTTTCGAACGTCATAACTTTTTCCTCGAATGTCAGAATCGGACGTGCCACCTGTCTATGAACTCATGACGTCCGGAACTATGTCACAGTGATCGATCAATGTCCGGTTGACCGTTCGAACCAAAACCCAACCGTTTGCCCAATTCCAGGGGTAAAACCTTTATTTCACATCGTTCGTCCGAAATCAGTCAACTAATCACCGATTAACTTCACTATTTCGTCATTAATCGCTAATCTAAAGAATTTCGGCCCCAAAGTTCTAAAGCTCGTACGGCCTCAACTTAGTGAGGGAAATCCAACTGATCTCACACCTGGGTCTCCTACCCGGTATCCAACACCTACCAATCCAACTTATCTTTACAGTTCCCAAACTGTCACCCCAACTCCACCAAGCGAACCATTAACCACGTTTCAGTCCATCTGGAAAAACATCCATTCCTCATCGAGATCAACACATTCCAATTCATACCCAAGGTACCTCTAACGTCACACCAACCGACACTCACGACTCCACTAATAGTAGGTGCACCACAACAGCGCTGCCACCATTCACATCAATCTCAGACTCCTTCTCAAGTCCAGCGCACCTTGTACCAACACCTCAGTATATCATGCGAGTCTGCCGTCAACAGAGTAATCAATTTGCAAAACTACATCTACCGACCTTAGTACTTCTATTCTTCAATATCCGTACCATGATCTGTACCACTTTCATCAGCGATCTGCATCGACCTCACTGGGGTCACAACGTACTCACTCACACCACTAACTCAACCAACCATCTCATCAGTGGTTCCACTAACCACCAACACCGTCAACCTGTGGAAACTTCATCCACGTCCTACGTCAACTGTCTGCAATCGAACCCTATCACATACATGTCAAACCGTGATCACAAACATCTCACTGTCAGAGTCCCACCAGCTACTCATAGCTCAGAGCATCCAGCTCACAATAGTACTGACTCCTGCCACAACTATTCAAATCACTCGGGATCATCCTGATCCAATCCACATCTTACCCAGTCAAGCACCTTGAAACTGTTTCGATTCAACAAGACAACCACAACATACCTCGGTACTAAGCCGATCACTAACTCCTACCAGAACATTACGATGCATTTCCAATTGTACTGGAACATATCTTAAGTCCATGCACCAAAGTCACAGTCATCGATCAAAGTCCGGTTGACCGCTCGAATTTCGGAATCAGACGTGGCAGCTTTCTATGAATTCGTGACATCCTGAACTACGTCACAGTCATCGATAAATGTCTGGTTGACCGCTCGAACCAAAACTCAACCGTTTGCCCAATTCCAGGGGCAAAACCGTCATTTCGCACCGTCCGTCCGAAATCAGTCAAATAATCACCGATTAACTTCACTAATCCGTCATTAATCGCTAATCTAATCTCGATTCCCAGGACGGGTCATTACACGATGTCCGAGTCAACATCATAATACTAGTCTCAGGATATAGAACTCAACTCGACGTCTCAAACTTACCAATAACTGCATCCTGATGAGCGTTGTTCAACAACAGTGCAAAAATATTGAGAACACATACGTTTATAACACATAACAATTTCCAAGTCCAAATCAATGTCTCTGTATCCAAACCTAAGCCCAAAACCCAAATCATGCTAAAATCTCGTAAAGGGTGCGTTTAAAACAATTTTCGTAAAATAATCCAAAATCATATAAAAATTACAATTAAGCCAATATCACATAAATCATATTACAACACATTTAAAATACATAAAATTGTGTGCATAATAGCTCAATGAAATTAAAGGTCCATTCACACTAGTTATTTAGCAATTTACTCGCGATTTGAGCGTTCCTCACCAACTCTAGAGGTCGTATTGCTTGTTAAAAATCATAATCTCGAATCACGATAGTCCTAGATAGTTTCCAATGCAAACCCTAAGTTCCGGGATTTAAATACATATTTTTAAACCTGAAACATACACTTTAAACCCTCAAACCTACCTTGGGACGATGTCTGAACGTGTCGAAACCACCATCATTGGATTTAGGATGTCGAAACTGCCAAACACATGCCATTGTGTCTCAAAATTTGTGCCCATACCCCGCCACGTGCTGGTGAAAAGCTTTCTGCCTTTCTACGCTCGTCACACGCGCGGTTGACTAAGTGCTGACTAGGCGCTAAGTTGGCCTACCACGTGGTGACATGTGGCACTGAAAGTCGAACAAGGGGTCCACATGGCATGACATGTGATCCTACGGGGTGACACATGGAAATACGTGGTGACATGTGGCATGATATGTGGTGAAATGTGGAATGAACCGTTGTGACACGTGGCTTGACACATCAGCAGACACGTCAGTTATACCATGTCACCATCTCCTACCTTGCGACGTGTCAGTCCGACTACTTGCTTTTAGGTTTTCTAACTAGGAAAGGAGAGCCAATTCTATATCGTCCATTAATCAACATTTTTCAATGCTAAAAAAAAACAGAATTCCTCTATTTCCACCCAGAAACCAATATATCAAAACTAGTTTAAACAAATTAAAACTCAAGGTGCTGACCTTTGAAGTTTCATCCAAACTTCCTTCTCGGTTTCCAAGCTTCCCAACGTACCACATTCATTGCTTCATGATGCTTTAAAACACTGGGTACTTAAAAAGCCTATTGGAATCCTTAGCTTGAAGCTTCAACATCCCAAACAACTTGAATACTCATGGGGTTATTTTTGATGGATTTTCGGGTCTAAATCACTCCCTTGTTTCCTCTTTCTTTCTTTTTTTCCCTTAGTCTCCTTAATATCCTTCCTCTCTCCCTCTGTTTCTATTGGTTTCCTTGGTGGTAAAGCTCTTAAGGTGAAGTTATTTCATTCACAAACCCAACTTGCACACATGCACACATGGTCGTCCTATGTATATCCCTCTTCCCTATAACGATGCAACAATCCCAAAAAGATAAAGGGAAGTTAATAAGCATGCTCTAAAAATATCTTCCTTGTAATTTTACCAAAGTATCCCTTTGGTACACGTAAAAGATTTGAACGCCAATCCAAGTTAAAAGTCATCTGAAACACTAATAAGAGTGTTGATACCATGTCGACCAATCAGAATTCGTACAAGCAGCACCACCGTAAGAATTCGATCCACTGCTAGGTGCTCGGCAGACAAGTCAATTGGAAGGCATCACTAGTATCATCAATTGGAAGACACACCAGTGGGGCCATTCAGCAAGCCTAACCAGGAATGCCACTTAACAGGATCTAACAACAACATGAGCCCCACAAGGCCCAAGTCTCAGTCACTTGGAATGCATACTCGGGTGGCACGATTGGCACCCTTGGATTGATCAGCTAGCTATCGGTACCAACTTTCCAACATGCCAAGATATCTATTACCACCTAGCACACATCCCGAGTCTTCGAGACACGTGGTAGAATCCCCTGTTGTAGCTTGAAACTTACATCAACAGTGTTCAACAATCACATTCGTTGCTACTATAAATAGACCCAAAACCCTATCATAAAGGTACTCACTCTAATCTACTTCCCTCTCCAAACACACACAACCTTGACTCTTCAGTCCTTGTGTTGTGATCTGCCTATTTGGCTCTCAATTACGCTTCTTGACTAAAGCATCAGAGCCTCTTAGGCTGGCATCCCACCGGTGTCTAGTATTTCATCTCTCCCTCGTAGGTCATTCGATAGGCTTAAGTAGGATTTGAACCAGCACCTTCAGCTGGTCCAAACACCCACTACTAGGTCCTAGATCCCTCAGCGGGTCTCATCGCATTAGGTCCAGTTTCGGATCAAATATTTGGCGTCGTCTGTGAGAATTCTAGGTCTCATCACAGAATAAGAACCGACATACCTTCTGGGGCCATGCTCAAAATGTTGAGGACCCTCCATGCAGAGATGGCCAAACTAAAAAAAAAAAGCAATGCTGCTATTAAGAGTAGAAATCACGTGTGGGGAAACGACCATCAAAGCACCCTCGCTATCCTCCAATCCATACGAGAAAACTAAAGAAGCAGTAGGCGACAACTGAGCTTGCACATGCTGCTAATGTTGGTCGGTAGGCAGCCGAGCCCTCCCGACTGGAATTCCCAAGGTGGATGCTCGTTCATCCCACAGATGCAACATGACATTCAGGTCAGATACTTGTGGACACTGGCATCTCTGTTAATTTCCTATTTGTGGAAGCTTTCAACCAACTCAGAATCGATCTAAAGGAGCTCAATCAGATAGTATCTCCACTGCTGAGATTTTTAAGCGACTGAGTCATGCCAATCGGCACCATCTCCTTGACAATCTAACTTGGAAGCATGCCTTTCATAGCAAAAACAATCATCAACTTCCTGGTGGTCGACTGTCCTACCCCCTACAATGTCATACTCGGTAGGGGGCTCCTGAACTAGATCAACGCGATCACCTCCACCCGCCTACTGCTAATCAAATTCCTCACTATCATAGGCACCGGCTAGGACAAAAAATTTGCTAGAATGTGCTATCAATTTGCCTTGACCAAGGTCAACCTGTGTACTAGCAAAGAAACCATGACCTTTGTTGAATCAACATACACGGGTGATCCCATTAACTTCGACCTGGCTTGGCATATCAAATCCAATCCCCTTGAGGACCCCAAAGACCTATCAACAATATTCAAACCTCAACTAGTTGAGGAGACTGAAAAAATCACGCTTAACATTAGGCACCCCGATTGGCATGCTCAACCAGGGATGCACTCATCAAGTTCCTCAAGCATTACTGTCAGGACCCACCCCGGTTTCACCCCGAAACCCGAGGTAAATCCCGCTCCCGTCTGACTCCTCGACACAAAACTCAAGTAAAACTCACTCAAATCCAGTCAAACGCAGGAGTAATTAGACACAGTGTCCCGTAGGTAGCATTTACAGAACATAGTACGAACATACAAAGAAAATAAAACCGATAACTACACGCACACGGAAGCCTTTAATCTATTCTGGGAACTCTCACGTCACTTCTATGCCTCAGACTCTGCCTCGACGTCAAGACCCCGCGCTAGCTCCACAACCTGGAGGGCAATTTAAAACAGAAAATGTGAGTGGACCAAAAGGTACAAAAGTTCAAAAACCATTTTATAAGAAAACCGAGTTAAACCCTCCGTTTTGAAACCACATGCATAACCAATAGTTCTGAACGTAGTTATAAATCAATTATCATAAAACATCATAAGAAACAGAAACACTATAAAATACCATAAGAAACCATAACATGAGTATCAGAAACCGTATCAAAACCATAAACACCAAATCATCATTTTCCCGATCAAACCTGCTGGACCTATCCGAGTCTTTAAACTCCCGAGTCTTTAAACTCAATCCAGGCCTTATCATATCCGAGTCTTTAAACTCAAGGCCTATGGGGGAAAATCAATATATATCCGAGTCTTTAAACTCCCGAGTCTTTAAACTCAATCCGGGTCTTTAAACCCAATATCCGGCCGGTCCCCCGTCACATATATATCCGGGTCTTTAAACCCAATATCCAGATCCAGCAAATCCAATCCCAAAACCATTTGAAAACCATTTACCAAATCCTCATCCAAACCCGAATCCGAAATCACTGGTTCGATGCTCTCCCGGCATCCAGAACCGTCATTCCGAACCCAAATCCGGAGTCCACTTTCCAATCTTAAAACCAAATTCCGATTAGTGAAATCCGATTCTAAAATCGAAAACTTTGATCATCGAAATCATGTTCCCAAAATCCACTTATAACCATTGAGAACCACTTATCATTTGAAATCCCAAAATCATAACATATATTCCAGAAACCAACCATTCCTCGTAAAACGTGCTAAAAACCACTTTCCTCGAAAAACGTGTAATAATGCAAAACCAACCAAACATATTCGATAAACATAAAATCATGATTAAAAACCAGAAGACAATTATAGAAAACAGTTATGCATGCTCGAGTTTAGAGAAGAGGTCCACTCACAGTACTGAGCCCTACTCGCGTCCCGAACGTCCAGCACGTTCCTCGGCTTCCTCGGGAAATCCCGATCCTGTCAAACACCGTCCAATTACATCACTAATACGTCTACAAACACTCACTTAAATTCCCTAAACAAAATCCCCGAATCGAAAACCGAAAACCCGGGCCCCTAAACATTCTCCCTCGCGGAACTAAACTCAAACGACTTCCGATTGACCCGAAACCAACTCCATTGAACTCACAACAACTCCTAGACCAAAAACGATGTTGACCGTTTCTCCCAGAACCGCCGCACGCGCCCCCACGCGCCGCCCAAAGTGGCTGCGCGTGGCCCCACGCGCCAGCTACAGTGCACCTTCAACCTCACGTCGACCCGGTTCAACACAGTAGGCTACAGCTTGAACCGGCGTCAACGGTTCTTCGCCGTGCCTGCACTAAAACCCCTCCTTCCTTCTCCTATAGCTTCGTCCAACCTTACTCTAAGCATCCCCATCCTCCAATCACCTCGACACAGCCTCCTACCCGTCGTCTCAAGCTCGAAATCAAACCTCCCCAAAACTCTGTTTCACGATCCGACCACCCAGCTCACCACCCTTCACGGTGGCGACACCAGACGGTCCCTAAGACCTCAATGAACCCAGACCAACCTTCCTATACCGTCGACTCACCCCCAAACTCGTCGACTTACCGTTCGAAGTTCACTGCCGAAACAGGGTAAAAGAGACCCATCTTCGACTGAGCTCCGCCGTGTACGGCCCCGTCACGGCGACCACTCTAATCGACACCTAGGACCTCCCTGATCACTACCCTAACCTCCAATCCTCTCGACTCTCAGCCCAGAGTCACGACTTTCCAAATGAAATTCCACGGGAAAACAGAGCAGGAAGACTTACCCTTTGATTGCAGCTCCGCCGTGCGCACTGCCGCCTACCACGGTGGTCGTTAGACTCCCTGCAACCTCCTCAGCCTCTCCTTGTCTTGATTTGAACCGCCTCACGGCGTAGCCACCGCCAAACGTTCACGGCCTCCCTGTTTCCCTCAATTCTTCTCCTCACCTCCGCCGTGCCGCCGTGCACGATTGCACCGCCAAAACATGACCAGCAGCTCCTCCTTGCTTCACTGTCACTCTCACAACTCACCAGTCACTCACCCTTGCACCCAGATCGGTCGATTTCCCCTCAAGTTCTCACTCTGTTTCTCTGTGTATCGAAGGACTGCACGGTTGCACGAGTGCACCCCAATTAATTGGGCCGTGAATGCACAGGATTCCACCAGAATCCTCTACACACATGCCATGTGTCACCATCCACTCCACACACTCCCACCTGGCCTAATCCCAGCCGTCCATTCCTTTCCTCTGTGCACAAATCCCAAGGTGCCACAATGACCAAAATACCCTCCTGTTTTACTCATTTTACGGTTTTACCGAAACTTCCTAGACCCGTAACCTTCGCCTCGTAAGTCCGATGAATACGTGCCGCCTGTCATCGAACTCAGGACGACAAGAACTATCTAACCATCCTAGGTCAACCTACCAAAACTCGATTATTCAAAAAGTCAACTATTCCCCCTACTTTATCAAAATTACGATAATGCCCTCGACCTTCCGACCATCACAACTTCCTCCTCGGATGTCGGAATCGGGCGTGCCACCTGCCTAAGGATTCGTGACAACCTCAACTACGTTTCGGTCACTAGTCAATCCCCAATGGACCACCCGAAATAAAAGTCAACATTTCTGCCCAACCCGGGGGCAAAATCGTCATTCTAAGTTCCCGGACCCCTCGGGACCACCTAACCCTTGATTACCCTTACTAATCACACCTTAACCACTCTACTTATCCCAATTCTCAGAACGGGTTGTTACAATCTACCCACCTAAAAAGAATTTCGTCCCCGAAATTCCACAGCTAGTCCCCGACACCTAGGGTCTCCTAAGGAACAACCTCTCCTAGGTTTCCTGTCTATCATCTCCACCTTGGTTATTTCACTCCATCCCCAACTACTGTTACCACAGCCAACCCTAGCTATGTAACAACTGCATGGTGTACGCAAGGAAAACTCTATGAACATAAAACAAAGGTATTATAAAAGACCTCATTTCACAATGCCCGACAGAAGTCATAGAGTACATCCTCGTATACAACCACCCTACCTGCCCGAACCAACTCAACTACTAACCCAAACAATCGTCCACCCATCTCCCTCGGCTACTACTCCGGCCACGGGCGGACTAACTCCACAAAGTCCTAAAGGCAAACTCTAGCTTGTGGGTTCTCTCCTTCCCTAGTCTCAGATCGATCAGTTATAGTCACTCCTTTCCTATACCTTCCGTCACCCTCCTACGGAACTTAACTCCTAGACTCTACCCCGAAACCCAAACACCAAACCAACAGGACAACCAAAAGTAAAACAAGTACCTGTCTCCGTATCTGGTATCGACTGATCCTCCTGCTGAGTCATCGAGAACACCCGGGCCTGTGATCCCGACGCTCTACCACGTCCCCTCGAACTACTCGTGGCTGTGCCACCACCTCCTCTAGTACCTGCTGTCCCTGACGCTGTACTCTGCCCAGGCTCCGCTGCTCCTCTGCCTACACCACCTTCCTGTGGCAACAGTGGACACTCACGTCGAAAATGACCTCGCTCCCCGCAGTAGAAACACACATTCCAGCCTGGTCCACTGCTCGGTCTCCCTGTGGACGCTACCGACGTCGCACTCGCTTGCGGAGTCGGCGGTACTCGATAACCCCAAAATCCTGAACTCTGGGCACTGCCAGGCCTACCAAAACGATCATCGCCCGACGAGGACGATCCACCGAAATTACCTCTTTTCGGTGTCCGCTGGCTCGAAGCTCCAGGAATAGAAGGTTCCCGGCGTCGCACCGGCAAACTAGCCTCCACTCGCACCGCAGCATCCGACAAGTCTTGGAGGGTAGCAAAAGATCCAGCCGTCACTACGGCTCGAATCTCACCTCGCAAACCCAACTCAAACCTACGGCATATCTCGGCTTCAGTGGCCACAAAAGCAGGAGCAAACCGAGACAACATCTGGAACTTCCGTTCATACTCTGCCACGGTCATATTCCCCTGCTGGAGCTGCAGAAACTCTGCCTCCTTAGCATCCCGGAAAGAACGAGGATAATACTGCTCCAGAAACCGTTCCCTGAACGTCTCCCAGGTCACACTATGAACATCCCAACCTGACAACTCGAGGGTGTACCACCACTCGTACGCCGCACCATCTAGCAAAAATGCAGCCAACAGTACGCGCTCCTCCGGCGGACAATGCATCACTGCAAAAATCCGCTCAAGTCGGGTAATCCACCTCTGGGCTTCCTCAGGATCAACCCCACCACTAAAAGTAGTAGCCCCGAGCCGCTGGGCTCGCTCAATCGTGGCACTCTCCGTCTCTCTTGCTACTTCTTCAGGTTGTGGAGAGGGTCTACGTCTCGGAGGCATCGTCAACCGCACGCTGAAAGAGGCATGGAAGTAGTTAAGAAACTAAAACACACCCTCACAAACCGACAGACCCAACAAACTCGACAAACCTATGCTCTGATACCAATTGTCAGGACCCACCCCGGTTTCACCCCGAAACCCGAGGTAAATCCCGCTCCCGTCTGACTCCTCGACACAAAACTCAAGTAAAACTCACTCAAATCTAGTCAAACGCAGGAGTAATTAGACACAGTGTCCCGAAGGTAGCATTTACAGAACATAGTACGAACATACAAAGAAAATAAAACCGATAACTACACGCACACGGAAGCCTTTAATCTATTCTGGGAACTCTCACGTCACTTCTATGCCTCAGACTCTGCCTCGACGTCAAGACCCCGCGCTAGCTCCACAACCTGGAGGGCAATTTAAAACAGAAAATGTGAGTGGACCAAAAGGTACAAAAGTTCAAAAACCATTTTATAAGAAAACCGAGTTAAACCCTCCGTTTTGAAACCACATGCATAACCAATAGTTCTGAACGTAGTTATAAATCAATTATCATAAAACATCATAAGAAACAGAAACACTATAAAATACCATAAGAAACCATAACATGAGTATCAGAAACCGTATCAAAACCATAAACACCAAATCATCATTTTCCCGATCAAACCTGCTGGACCTATCCGAGTCTTTAAACTCCCGAGTCTTTAAACTCAATCCAGGCCTTATCATATCCGAGTCTTTAAACTCAAGGCCTACGGGGGAAAATCAATATATATCCGAGTCTTTAAACTCCCGAGTCTTTAAACTCAATCCGGGTCTTTAAACCCAATATCCGGCCGGTCCCCCGTCACATATATATCCGGGTCTTTAAACCCAATATCCAGATCCAGCAAATCCAATCCCAAAACCATTTGAAAACCATTTACCAAATCCTCATCCAAACCCGAATCCGAAATCACTGGTTCGATGCTCTCCCGGCATCCAGAACCGTCATTCCGAACCCAAATCCGGAGTCCACTTTCCAATCTTAAAACCAAATTCCGATTAGTGAAATCCGATTCTAAAATCGAAAACTTTGATCATCGAAATCATGTTCCCAAAATCCACTTATAACCATTGAGAACCACTTATCATTTGAAATCCCAAAATCATAACATATATTCCAGAAACCAACCATTCCTCGTAAAACGTGCTAAAAACCACTTTCCTCGAAAAACGTGTAATAATGCAAAACCAACCAAACATATTCGATAAACATAAAATCATGATTAAAAACCAGAAGACAATTATAGAAAACAGTTATGCATGCTCGAGTTTAGAGAAGAGGTCCACTCACAGTACTGAGCCCTACTCGCGTCCCGAACGTCCAGCACGTTCCTCGGCTTCCTCGGGAAATCCCGATCCTGTCAAACACCGTCCAATTACATCACTAATACGTCTACAAACACTCACTTAAATTCCCTAAACAAAATCCCCGAATCGAAAACCGAAAACCCGGGCCCCTAAACATTCTCCCTCGCGGAACTAAACTCAAACGACTTCCGATTGACCCGAAACCAACTCCATTGAACTCACAACAACTCCTAGACCAAAAACGATGTTGACCGTTTCTCCCAGAACCGCCGCACGCGCCCCCACGCGCCGCCCAAAGTGGCTGCGCGTGGCCCCACGCGCCAGCTACAGTGCACCTTCAACCTCACGTCGACCCGGTTCAACACAGTAGGCTACAGCTTGAACCGGCGTCAACGGTTCTTCGCCGTGCCTGCACTAAAACCCCTCCTTCCTTCTCCTATAGCTTCGTCCAACCTTACTCTAAGCATCCCCATCCTCCAATCACCTCGACACAGCCTCCTACCCGTCGTCTCAAGCTCGAAATCAAACCTCCCCAAAACTCTGTTTCACGATCCGACCACCCAGCTCACCACCCTTCACGGTGGCGACACCAGACGGTCCCTAAGACCTCAATGAACCCAGACCAACCTTCCTATACCGTCGACTCACCCCCAAACTCGTCGACTTACCGTTCGAAGTTCACTGCCGAAACAGGGTAAAAGAGACCCATCTTCGACTGAGCTCCGCCGTGTACGGCCCCGTCACGGCGACCACTCTAATCGACACCTAGGACCTCCCTGATCACTACCCTAACCTCCAATCCTCTCGACTCTCAGCCCAGAGTCACGACTTTCCAAATGAAATTCCACGGGAAAACAGAGCAGGAAGACTTACCCTTTGATTGCAGCTCCGCCGTGCGCACTGCCGCCTACCACGGTGGTCGTTAGACTCCCTGCAACCTCCTCAGCCTCTCCTTGTCTTGATTTGAACCGCCTCACGGCGTAGCCACCGCCAAACGTTCACGGCCTCCCTGTTTCCCTCAATTCTTCTCCTCACCTCCGCCGTGCCGCCGTGCACGATTGCACCGCCAAAACATGACCAGCAGCTCCTCCTTGCTTCACTGTCACTCTCACAACTCACCAGTCACTCACCCTTGCACCCAGATCGGTCGATTTCCCCTCAAGTTCTCACTCTGTTTCTCTGTGTATCGAAGGACTGCACGGTTGCACGAGTGCACCCCAATTAATTGGGCCGTGAATGCACAGGATTCCACCAGAATCCTCTACACACATGCCATGTGTCACCATCCACTCCACACACTCCCACCTGGCCTAATCCCAGCCGTCCATTCCTTTCCTCTGTGCACAAATCCCAAGGTGCCACAATGACCAAAATACCCTCCTGTTTTACTCATTTTACGGTTTTACCGAAACTTCCTAGACCCGTAACCTTCGCCTCGTAAGTCCGATGAATACGTGCCGTCTGTCATCGAACTCAGGACGACAAGAACTATCTAACCATCCTAGGTCAACCTACCAAAACTCGATTATTCAAAAAGTCAACTATTCCCCCTACTTTATCAAAATTACGATAATGCCCTCGACCTTCCGACCATCACAACTTCCTCCTCGGATGTCGGAATCGGGCGTGCCACCTGCCTAAGGATTCGTGACAACCTCAACTACGTTTCGGTCACTAGTCAATCCCCAATGGACCACCCGAAATAAAAGTCAACATTTCTGCCCAACCCGGGGGCAAAATCGTCATTCTAAGTTCCCGGACCCCTCGGGACCACCTAACCCTTGATTACCCTTACTAATCACACCTTAACCACTCTACTTATCCCAATTCTCAGAACGGGTTGTTACAATCTACCCACCTAAAAAGAATTTCGTCCCCGAAATTCCACAGCTAGTCCCCGACACCTAGGGTCTCCTAAGGAACAACCTCTCCTAGGTTTCCTGTCTATCATCTCCACCTTGGTTATTTCACTCCATCCCCAACTACTGTTACCACAGCCAACCCTAGCTATGTAACAACTGCATGGTGTACGCAAGGAAAACTCTATGAACAGAAAACAAAGGTATTATAAAAGACCTCATTTCACAATGCCCGACAGAAGTCATAGAGTACATCCTCGTATACAACCACCCTACCTGCCCGAACCAACTCAACTACTAACCCAAACAATCGTCCACCCATCTCCCTCGGCTACTACTCCGGCCACGGGCGGACTAACTCCACAAAGTCCTAAAGGCAAACTCTAGCTTGTGGGTTCTCTCCTTCCCTAGTCTCAGATCGATCAGTTATAGTCACTCCTTTCCTATACCTTCCGTCACCCTCCTACGGAACTTAACTCCTAGACTCTACCCCGAAACCCAAACACCAAACCAACAGGACAACCAAAAGTAAAACAAGTACCTGTCTCCGTATCTGGTATCGACTGATCCTCCTGCTGAGTCATCGAGAACACCCGGGCCTGTGATCCCGACGCTCTACCACGTCCCCTCGAACTACTCGTGGTTGTGCCACCACCTCCTCTAGTACCTGCTGTCCCTGACGCTGTACTCTGCCCAGGCTCCGCTGCTCCTCTGCCTACACCACCTTCCTGTGGCAACAGTGGACACTCACGTCGAAAATGACCTCGCTCCCCGCAGTAGAAACACACATTCCAGCCTGGTCCACTGCTCGGTCTCCCTGTGGACGCTACCGACGTCGCACTCGCTTGCGGAGTCGGCGGTACTCGATAACCCCAAAATCCTGAACTCTGGGCACTGCCAGGCCTACCAAAACGATCATCGCCCGACGAGGACGATCCACCGAAATTACCTCTTTTCGGTGTCCGCTGGCTCGAAGCTCCAGGAATAGAAGGTTCCCGGCGTCGCACCGGCAAACTAGCCTCCACTCGCACCGCAGCATCCGACAAGTCTTGGAGGGTAGCAAAAGATCCAGCCGTCACTACGGCTCGAATCTCACCTCGCAAACCCAACTCAAACCTACGGCATTTCTCGGCTTCAGTGGCCACAAAAGCAGGAGCAAACCGAGACAACATCTGGAACTTCCGTTCATACTCTGCCACGGTCATATTCCCCTGCTGGAGCTGCAGAAACTCCGCCTCCTTAGCATCCCGGAAAGAACGAGGATAATACTGCTCCAGAAACCGTTCCCTGAACGTCTCCCAGGTCACACTATGAACATCCCAACCTGACAACTCGAGGGTGTACCACCACTCGTACGCCGCACCATCTAGCAAAAATGCAGCCAACAGTACGCGCTCCTCCGGCGGACAATGCATCACTGCAAAAATCCGCTCAAGTCGGGTAATCCACCTCTGGGCTTCCTCAGGATCAACCCCACCACTAAAAGTAGTAGCCCCGAGCCGCTGGGCTCGCTCAATCGTGGCACTCTCCGTCTCTCTTGCTACTTCTTCAGGTTGTGGAGAGGGTCTACGTCTCGGAGGCATCGTCAACCGCACGCTGAAAGAGGCATGGAAGTAGTTAAGAAACTAAAACACACCCTCACAAACCGACAGACCCAACAAACTCGACAAACCTATGCTCTGATACCAATTGTCAGGACCCACCCCGGTTTCACCCCGAAACCCGAGGTAAATCCCGCTCCCGTCTGACTCCTCGACACAAAACTCAAGTAAAACTCACTCAAATCCAGTCAAACGCAGGAGTAATTAGACACAGTGTCCCGAAGGTAGCATTTACAGAACATAGTACGAACATACAAAGAAAATAAAACCGATAACTACACGCACACGGAAGCCTTTAATCTATTCTGGGAACTCTCACGTCACTTCTATGCCTCAGACTCTGCCTCGACGTCAAGACCCCGCGCTAGCTCCACAACCTGGAGGGCAATTTAAAACAGAAAATGTGAGTGGACCAAAAGGTACAAAAGTTCAAAAACCATTTTATAAGAAAACCGAGTTAAACCCTCCGTTTTGAAACCACATGCATAACCAATAGTTCTGAACGTAGTTATAAATCAATTATCATAAAACATCATAAGAAACAGAAACACTATAAAATACCATAAGAAACCATAACATGAGTATCAGAAACCGTATCAAAACCATAAACACCAAATCATCATTTTCCCGATCAAACCTGCTGGACCTATCCGAGTCTTTAAACTCCCGAGTCTTTAAACTCAATCCAGGCCTTATCATATCCGAGTCTTTAAACTCAAGGCCTACGGGGGAAAATCAATATATATCCGAGTCTTTAAACTCCCGAGTCTTTAAACTCAATCCGGGTCTTTAAACCCAATATCCGGCCGGTCCCCCGTCACATATATATCCGGGTCTTTAAACCCAATATCCAGATCCAGCAAATCCAATCCCAAAACCATTTGAAAACCATTTACCAAATCCTCATCCAAACCCGAATCCGAAATCACTGGTTCGATGCTCTCCCGGCATCCAGAACCGTCATTCCGAACCCAAATCCGGAGTCCACTTTCCAATCTTAAAACCAAATTCCGATTAGTGAAATCCGATTCTAAAATCGAAAACTTTGATCATCGAAATCATGTTCCCAAAATCCACTTATAACCATTGAGAACCACTTATCATTTGAAATCCCAAAATCATAACATATATTCCAGAAACCAACCATTCCTCGTAAAACGTGCTAAAAACCACTTTCCTCGAAAAACGTGTAATAATGCAAAACCAACCAAACATATTCGATAAACATAAAATCATGATTAAAAACCAGAAGACAATAATAGAAAACAGTTATGCATGCTCGAGTTTAGAGAAGAGGTCCACTCACAGTACTGAGCCCTACTCGCGTCCCGAACGTCCAGCACGTTCCTCGGCTTCCTCGGGAAATCCCGATCCTGTCAAACACCGTCCAATTACATCACTAATACGTCTACAAACACTCACTTAAATTCCCTAAACAAAATCCCCGAATCGAAAACCGAAAACCCGGGACCCTAAACATTCTCCCTCGCAGAACTAAACTCAAACGACTTCCGATTGACCCGAAACCAACTCCATTGAACTCACAACAACTCCTAGACCAAAAACGATGTTGACCGTTTCTCCCAGAACCGCCGCACGCGCCCCCACGCGCCGCCCAAAGTGGCTGCGCGTGGCCCCACGCGCCAGCTACAGTGCACCTTCAACCTCACGTCGACCCGGTTCAACACAGTAGGCTACAGCTTGAACCGGCGTCAACGGTTCTCCGCCGTGCCTGCACTAAAACCCCTCCTTCCTTCTCCTATAGCTTCGTCCAACCTTACTCTAAGCATCCCCATCCTCCAATCACCTCGACACAGCCTCCTACCCGTCGTCTCAAGCTCGAAATCAAACCTCCCCAAAACTCTGTTTCACGATCCGACCACCCAGCTCACCACCCTTCACGGTGGCGACACCAGACGGTCCCTAAGACCTCAATGAACCCAGACCAACCTTCCTATACCGTCGACTCACCCCCAAACTCGTCGACTTACCGTTCGAAGTTCACTGCCGAAACAGGGTAAAAGAGACCCATCTTCGACTGAGCTCCGCCGTGTACGGCCCCGTCACGGCGACCACTCTAATCGACACCTAGGACCTCCCTGATCACTACCCTAACCTCCAATCCTCTCGACTCTCAGCCCAGAGTCATGACTTTCCAAATGAAATTCCACGGGAAAACAGAGCAGGAAGACTTACCCTTTGATTGCAGCTCCGCCGTGCGCACTGCCGCCTACCACGGTGGTCGTTAGACTCCCTGCAACCTCCTCAGCCTCTCCTTGTCTTGATTTGAACCGCCTCACGGCGTAGCCACCGCCAAACGTTCACGGCCTCCCTGTTTCCCTCAATTCTTCTCCTCACCTCCGCCGTGCCGCCGTGCACGATTGCACCGCCAAAACATGACCAGCAGCTCCTCCTTGCTTCACTGTCACTCTCACAACTCACCAGTCACTCACCCTTGCACCCAGATCGGTCGATTTCCCCTCAAGTTCTCACTCTGTTTCTCTGTGTATCGAAGGACTGCACGGTTGCACGAGTGCACCCCAATTAATTGGGCCGTGAATGCACAGGATTCCACCAGAATCCTCTACACACATGCCATGTGTCACCATCCACTCCACACACTCCCACCTGGCCTAATCCCAGCCGTCCATTCCTTTCCTCTGTGCACAAATCCCAAGGTGCCACAATGACCAAAATACCCTCCTGTTTTACTCATTTTACGGTTTTACCGAAACTTCCTAGACCCGTAACCTTCGCCTCGTAAGTCCGATGAATACGTGCCGCCTGTCATCGAACTCAGGACGACAAGAACTATCTAACCATCCTAGGTCAACCTACCAAAACTCGATTATTCAAAAAGTCAACTATTCCCCCTACTTTATCAAAATTACGATAATGCCCTCGACCTTCCGACCATCACAACTTCCTCCTCGGATGTCGGAATCGGGCGTGCCACCTGCCTAAGGATTCGTGACAACCTCAACTACGTTTCGGTCACTAGTCAATCCCCAATGGACCACCCGAAATAAAAGTCAACATTTCTGCCCAACCCAGGGGTAAAATCGTCATTCTAAGTTCCCGGACCCCTCGGGACCACCTAACCCTTGATTACCCTTACTAATCACACCTTAACCACTCTACTTATCCCAATTCTCAGAACGGGTTGTTACAATTACAGTGAAGTCCTCATATGGTCTTAGACCGATATGTTGGGAATTTCCACCGATGTAATCTTCCACCAGCCCACCGCCGATCATTCTTTCAGGCCGGTCAAACAAATGCAACGAAGATACAACACCGAGTGTCAACTTACGATACAAGAAGAGATCACCAACTCACCACCATCCACTTTGTATGAAAGGAAATCTACGCCGCATGGGTCGCTAACATTTTCTCGGGGAAGAAACCTTCAGGCTCCTAGAGAATGTGCATCGATTTTATTGACCTCAACAAGGCATGCCCTATGGATAGCTTCGCTGCCAAAAATTGATCTTCTAGTGGATGCCACTGCAGGTTATGAACTACTTAGTTTTATGGATGCCTATTCAGGCTACAACCAGATCAAGATGCACCCTGATGATTAGATCCAAACCATCTTCCACACCAACCTTGGCGTCTATTACTACAACATCATGCCCTTCGGGGTGAAGAACGCCGGAGCAACATACCAATGCTTGGAAAACTTCATGTTCACTAATCGGATCTGGAAGACTATGGAGGTTTATGTGGACGACATGATGGTCATAAGAAAATTGCTGCAGATCGCGTCACCAATCTCCATAAGATGTTCCAGGTGCTCAAGAAGTATCAAATGAGACTCAACCTGCCAAATGTGTCTTTGGGGTAAGATCCGAAAAATTACTCTTCTATGTGATTAACCAATGAGGGATAAAAGCCAACCGCGCGGAGATCAAGGCAATCCTTGATATGCAGGAACCCTGTACAATCAAGGAAGTTCAGACCCAAACTAGAAGAGTTGCCGCGCTCCCTAGGTTCATTTCCAGAGCCACGAACAAGTTCCTCCCATGCTTCAAAGCTCTGAAAACAAGCACCAAGACCATTAACTGGACTGCTAACTACACCAAGGCATTCAGTGAACTGAAGGAGTACATGAGCAAGGCACCTCTACTCGCTCGACCAGACACTAGGGTGCAACTCACAATCTACCTTTCATTCTCCATATCGACTATTAGTTTGGTCTTAATCAAAACGAAGGACAGAAAAAAATACATAGGCGGCACGTCGAAATCGAATGTCTGACCGAAAAGTTACGGGTCACGGAAGAAAATACATACTATTCATGCTTTTCTAGATGTGTACAGTGGGCAGATATTCATTGGTTCAAAATATCCTAAGAGGACCAATGGATGAGTGACAAGTGTCACTCATCCCATTGGCTCAAGCCCCAAATTCACGCATCATCAATTTCCATCTTCATTTCCTTCCTACCTCTTTGTTACCCGAAACCCACACACCACCATTCCATCATTTTGATTGCTTGGAAGTAAAATGGAGAGACTGAGATAGGATTGAGATGAAGGGGAGGCTAAGAACGGCGAAGACAACCGTATACGGTGGTCAGAAAGCACGAAACAAGGTAACCCGTGAATTTTAAAAATTGGGTTTTGAAATTTATGCTTGGGTAACATGGACTGACGCCTAGATGATGTTTGTGGCACACATCCGAACTCATAGGGACCAAAAAGGAAGGATTTGGTGGCTGGAATCACCTAAAGAGCAAGTTTGGAATTCAACTGAAATTGTTCAAGCTTGGACGGCTAAAATAAGGCTGGGTCAAGTTCGTGGGTTGGTTGACCAGTTACAAGGTCGTAGGTTGACCCGGCAAGAGGTTGACGATGATGACGTGGTAGTCCATGTCATCACCCTATCAGTCCTGTCATTCCACGTGGGAAATCAGATGATGCCATGTGGCAAGCTGTTAGGTCCAGTCAGCAGCTGACGTTTCTGGTCCACGTCAACATATAAGACCACGTGGGAACCTGTCAGAGAGTGTTAGAGTGATGTGGTAGTTAAACTGGTAGTCCACGTCAGCCATGTCAGGCCACGTGGACTAATAGAGTGGTGCCATGTGGCAATGTGTTAGAGGTGTTAGAGACACGTGGCACTAGTCAGGGTGTGCCATGTGGCAAGTGTCAGACCTGGCAATTGTCAGACCTGACGGATGTTAGACCAGGAAGTTATCAAACCTGAAAAGTGTCAAACTTGTCAGGCTGACGCCAGCCGTTGACCGCAGTTGACTGCCGTTGATTGGCGACGACCAGCATTGACCGACTTTTCACCTGCATGTGAGGGCGTATGGTCACAAATTTTGAGGTTAAACCGATCTTGTTTGAAGGGTTTCAACAATCTAAATCCAATGGTGGTGGTTTCAGGTCGATCCGAGACTGTTTGATAGATAATTTAGGGGTTTTCAACCACAAGAAGCGTGTTTGGACACGTTTTCGGTATCGGTGTCAGGAGGGAACGATCTCCAAACATGTGAGGGTGATTCCATGATGGGTGACTCACTTGGATGTTACACCGTAAGCTCTCGAAAACAAAATTGTGAGGGCGAGGAGGCCCAAAGCGGACAATATCGTGCTAGAGTCGGGTCCTGACCGAGGAAGGTCGGGTCCTAACAATCGGGCTTTGTGAGGGTTTAATGTATGAACTTGTATATAACATTAGTGACCCATATATGTGATTTGGAAAGCCCCTGAGACTTTGGACTAGCTGGGGTGAGATTACGGTGTGGATATTGAGCACGCAACGTGGACCGAGCATCAGTGGACTTTTGTTTTATAACTGAAATGCATGCATAACTGTTACGAATGCTTTATTATATGATTTAAATTGAAATGCTTTGATATCATATTTGATGATGTTGTGGATTTAATGATCGGTTTATGAACTTTTTTACTGATTTACGTGAAAATGATGTTTTTGGCTTGAGACCCAGTTGAGTAATGAATTGACTTAGATTTAGAGTCAAACGGGAATTTGAAAGAAAGATTTCATTTTAACAAGATTTGATTTGCAATCTGGCATGATCGGTTTGGATAAATTGGGATTTATAAATGAGTTCTAGACACTGTTTTCGGATTGTTTTTGTGGATAAGACATGTGAGAGTTATGTCTTGGGTATATGCCTAATTGAATAGTATTTTGACTCATTTGAGACATAAACGGTTTAAAAATGATTTTAAATGTATTTGGTTACTGTTCCTCATATACCATCCTGGTGAGTTGGATTGTCTCCTCCAGATGTCGAGGATTTTGGAGTAGTCACGGTGCACTGCCTGGAATGAGTAGCTCCGAGGAGAGGCTCAGGTTCAGGAGTACGAGATTATGATATCATCTCGGACATGGTAGATCCGGGGAAGGCACCCCATTATGATATCACCCTGGACGTCGTTGAGTTGGATCCTAGGGAGGTACTAGGAGATGAGACCCAGAGTTGAATACATAGCATTGGAAATCATGACTAGTATTGGTTATAGACATCGCGGATACCGAGGATTAGTTATATTGTGTTTTACTGATATGTGTGTCCATATATATCTATATATATGATTTGAATTACTTTCATACGATTTGACTTTAATGCATGCATGTTTATAAAATGGAGGGAAAATGTTATTGCTTGTCCACTCACACTTTGACTATTTTATTAACCCTCTAGGCGGTGACACAGAGGCATGGGCTGATACCGAGGCAGAGGCATAGATAGTACCGTTGCGCACCTGAACACCCTTTGGGGTAGGATTTGGTACTTTTATTGTACTGACATGTATGCTCAATTATGTAGAGATACTCATCCCTTATCTGACAATATTATAGTCGAACTCTATTTAATTTTAAACCCATAAAGGGTCTTTTCGGTATTTTGAGTATGATTATCAGACGGGAGCAGGGCACATGCCATGATAATCCCAGGGGAGTCAGGATAGGTCCTGTCAGCTTGTTATCAGAGCATTAGGATAGCGGTCTGTACATCGTACATCGACTTGCTTAATATGTGGTACTAATTTATGCCTCTTAACAGATAAACATGCCTCCGAGATGAGTTCCCCTTCCACGATTTGATGACTATCTCGCTAGAGACTTAGAGAGTGTTAGCATTGAAAGAGCCGTATGCTTGGGGGGCTACTACATTTAGTGGTGGGTCAGACAGTGAGGAAGCCCACTAGTGGATTATTCCGATCATCGCGGTAATGTGATGTCCTCTAGAGGATCGAGTTTTGCTGACTACCTTCTTGTTGGACGGTGGTGCTTATCAGTGTTGGTACACACTAGATGTCTGGACGGTGGCATGGGAGGTCTTCCGAGAGCCTTTCCTAAAGCAGTACTATCGTCGCTCATTTCATAATGCCAGGGAGGCTGAGTTGTTGCAGCTTTGATAGGGGAGCATGTCGTGGGAGAGTACGAGCAGAACTTCTAGAGGTTGTGCCGTTTTGCTTCTGTATTTGTGAGTACTGACGCCGACAAGTGTCACCGACTTGAGATGGGTCTCCGAGGGGAAATCCGTGCCATGGTGATTGTAGGATCCTATACGACACTGAGGGAGCTGACTAATGTGGCTGTGAGAATGGAGGATAGTTGGCTGGCCCGACAACAGTTTTTCGGTGATGGACAACACCGAGAGCGCTCGTATTATGGACCTTCGAGCCGGGATGGGAGTACCCAGAAGTTTGGCTTGAGGTCACAACAAACTTCTCAGACTAGTGATACGTCAGTGGGGTCTATGGGTAGACCGAGGGTCTTGACCTGTTATACATGTGGAGAGCCTGGTCACTTCAGGAGAGAGTGCCCACAAATGAGTGGTGGTAGCGGTATCAGTCGAAGTACAACATGGCAGGACCCGAGCACAACCACGACTTCAGATGTGACTAATGGCCATGGGTATGGAAGGGCTAGAGGTGGATTCCGAGGATCACGAGGACGTGGTCGATCGTTGGGACCAGAGACCAGAGTGTTTGCGGTTACCCAATAGGAGGCTAGAGCAGCCCTGGGAGTGGTGACAAGGACGCTCACTATTTTAGAGCATGATGTACGTATTTTGATAGACCCTGGATCCACTCATTCATTCATGTCGCGGAGTTGTGCATTGTTAGCACATAGAGAGGTGTCTGCAATGGATTATGATATGGGTATTGGTGCACCGACCAGGGATGTATACCTTGTGAATCAAGCGTTGAGAGACTGTCCTCTGAGGATAGGAGATGTTGATTTGGTTGCTGATTTGATACTTTTAGATTTACACAATTTTGATGTCATCTTTTGGATGGACTGGCTAACCTATCATCACGCCTCTATCGAGTGTTTCGATAAGAGGGTGACCTTCCAAAGCCCTAGACTACCCAAGACAACCTTTCAGGGAGACTAGAGGATGTTACCCTCTGGAGTTATATAGGTGTTGGCAGTGAAAAATTTACTGAGGAAAAGCTGTCAAGGCTTTTTGGCTCATGTTATGGATAGTCGGGCTCACCCGAGAGAGTAAAGGACATACTTGTGGTGCAGGAATTCCCAGACATATTCCAAGAGAAGTTATCAGGATTACCATCGTACAGGGAGATTGAGTTCAGCATCGAGCTTGTTCCAGGTACGCGACCTATATCTGAAACACCATATTGTATGGCACCAGTTGACTTAAGGGAACTGAAGGTTCATTTGCAAGAATTTGTGGACATGGGGTTTATTCGACCAAGTGCATCGCCTTGGGAAGCCCTAGTGTTATTCGTAAGGAAAAAAGATGGTAGCCTGCGATTGTGTATAGATTACCTATAACTCAACAATTGTCCTTTGCCTTAGATAGATGATTTTTTTGATCAATTGAGGGGGGCTAAGTATTTTTCTAAGATTGATCTTCGATCTAGATACCATCAGTTGGTGATTACTGAGGGGGATATTCTGAATACTGTGTTCCGGACGAGATATGGCCATTTTGAGTTTCTGGTGATGCCATTCGAGTTGAAAAATGCACTAGCTACATTTATGGATTTGATGAATTAGGTATTTCGGTTAGAACTGGATTGATTTGTGATAGTATTCATCTATGACATCCTGGTATATTCGAAGGGTCCCAAGGTGCACGAGAAACATTTGAGATTGGTGCTGAATAGACTGAGGAGGAACCAGTTGTATACTAAGTTGAGTAAGTATCAATTTTGGCTGAACACTATAGCTGATTGGGACATATAATTTTGGCTGAGGGGATTAGTGTGGACCCCCAGAAGATAGAAGCTGTGACCAATTGGGAGTAACCGAAGACCGTGACTGAGGTCTGGAGTTTCATATGGTTGGCTGGATATTACAAACACTTTGTAGAGGGGTTCTCTACTATAGTTGCTCTATTAACCTGTTTGATCAGTAAAAGGGTTAAGTTCATTTGGAATGATGACTGTGAACGAAGTTTCCAAGAATTGAAGAGACGAATGACTTCTACGCTAATGTTAGCCCTTCCATATGACAATGGGGAGTTTGAGGTATACAGTGATACTTTATTGCAAGGATTGGGTTACGTGTTGATGGAACACGAGAGAGTCATAGCCTATGCCTCTCGACAGTTAAAGCCACAAGGGTCAAACTACCATACCCATGATTTAAAGCTGGCGGCAGTGGTACATGCTCTAAAGATTTGGAGACATTATCTGTACAGAGAGACCTGTAGGATTTTCACGGACCATCGGAGCTTCAACCATCTTTTTACTCAGAAGGAACTGAGTCAGAGACACAAACAATGGTTGGAGCTAATCAAGGACTACGATTGCATAATTAAGAATCATCCCGGGAAGGAATATGTGGTACAAGGTGCCTTGAGAAGGAAGTCTGCGGGTTCTGTAGCTCATCTGAGAATTGTGTATTTGCCCTTGTTAGTGGAACTTCGAAGAGCTGGAGTTATACTCGGATTGGACGATGAGGAAGCTCCATTGGCCAGTTTACATATGAGACCTATTCTGATTGACCAGATTTTAGATGCTCAAATTCAAGATCCTACTTTATTTGTGGCACGCATACGAACTCACAGGGACCAAAAAGGAATGATTTTGTGGTTGGAATCACCTAGAAAGCAAGTTTGGAAGTCAACCGAAATTGTTCAAGCTTGGTTCAAGGCATTCTAGGTACATTCTGTCCATTTTGAGTTTATAGATCCATTGTTGGGTAGATTATGAGCATGTAGGAAGAAAAATGGGGGAAACTGGTGGTCGGACGACTCAAAATACGGCGAGGTCAAGTTTGCAGGTCGGTTAACCCGTTACAGGGTCGCGGGTCTACTCGACCAGAGGTTGACGATGATGACGTGGTAGTCCACGTCATCACCCTCTCAGACCTATTAGTCCGTGTGGCAAATCAGGTGATGCCATGTGGCAGGCTGTCAGGCCTAGTTAGCAGCTGACGTGTTAGGTCCACGTTAGCATGTCATACCACGTGGACCAATAGGATGGTTCCACATGGCAACCTATCAGGGACTGTCAGATTGACGTGGCAATCCACGTCAGCCATGTTAGACCACGTGAACTAGTACGGTGGTGCCAAGTGATAGTATGTCAGAGGCATTAGAGACACGTGGTAGGACATGTGGAAGAACACGTGGCGCTAGTGAGGGTGTGCCACGTGGCAGGTGTCAGACCTGACAGCTGTCAGACATGTCAAGCTGATGTTAGTAGATGACGCCAGCAATTGACTGGCGATGACCAATGTAGACCAACCTTTGACTTGCACGTGAGGCCGCATGGACATGAATTTCTAGGTCAAACCGATCTTGTTCGAAAATTTTTGATGATCTAAATCCAATGGTGATGGTTTTAGGTCGATCAGAGATCGTATGATAGGTCATTAGGATTTTTTAACATCAGGAAGCGTGTTCAGAGGCGTTTCCAGTATTGGGCTTTGTGAGGGTTTAATGTATGAATTTTTATAGAACATTAGTGACCATCGGATGTGATTTGGACAGGCCCGGAGACTTTGGACTAGCTCGGGTGGGATTACGGTGCAGATATTGAGGATGCAGCGTGGCCCAAGCGTGAGCAGACTTTTGTTTTATAAATAAAATGTATGCATAACTGTTATGAATGCTTTATTATATGATCTAAGTTGAAATGCTTTGATATCGTATTTGATGATGTCGTGGATTTAATCATCGATTTACGAACTATCTTACGGATTTACGTGAAAATGATATTTTGGACTTGAAACCCGGTTGAGTAATGATTTGACTTAGATGTAGAGTCAAATGGGAATTTGAAAGAAAGATTTCATTTTAACTAGATTTGAATGGCAATCTAGCATGATCGATTTGGATAAATTGGGATTTATAAATGAGTTATGGACACTGTTTTAGGATGGTTTTTGTGGAAAAGACTTGTGAGAGTTATGTCTCGGGCATAGGCCCATTTAAATAGTGTTTTGACTCGATTTGAGACATAAACAGTTTAAAAATGATTTTAAATGTATTTGGTTACTATTCCACATATACCATCCTGGTGAGTTGGATTGTCTCCTCCAGACGTCGAGGATCCTCGAGTAGTCACGGTGCACTGCCTGGAATGAGTAGCTCCGAGGAGAGGCTCAGATTCAGGAGTGCGAGATTATGATATCACCTCGGACGTGGTAGATCTTGGGAAGGCACCCCCATTATGATATCACCCTGGACGTCGTTGAGTTGGATCCTGGGGAGGTACTCGGAGATAAAATCCCGAGTTGCGCGCGTAGCATTGGAAATCATGACTAGTATTGGTTATAGACATCTCGGATGTCGAGGATTGGTTATATTGTGTTTTACTCGTGTGTGTCCAGATATATCTATATATATAATTTGAATTACTTTCTTACGATTTGACTTAAATGCATGCATGTTTATAAAACGAAGGGAAAATGTTATTGTTCTTAAATTGTATTTCTAAAATACTTATTTTTGTCCACTCACACTTTGACTGTTTTATTTACCCTCCAAACCATGACAAAGAGACATGGGCTGATACCGAGGCAGAGGCATATACAATACCATTTCGCACCTGAACACCCTTCGAGGTAGGTTTTAGTACTTTTATTGTACTGAAATGTATGCTCGATTATGTAGAGATACTCATCCCTTGTTTGACAATGTTGTAGTTGAACTCTGTTTACTTTTAAACTCATAATGGCTCTTTTCGGTATTTTGAGTATGATTGTTAGACGGGAGTAGGGCACATCCCACGATAATCCCAGGGGGGTCGGGATGGGTACTGTAATAAGAGGTAGACACTCGATGAGTGATACCACACTTCTTAAGCAAGGCCTCAAAAAACAATTACAAAATTGTGTCCCTCCATCACTTATGATGGCCCGAGATGCTCCAAACCTAGCTAAAAAATAATTTTGAACACAATTCACAACTACCTTAAAATCATTAGTTTTAGTGGCAAGTGCCTCAACCTATTTAGATGCGTAGTCCACGACAAAAAATATGTAAAGATTACCAAAAGAGTTTGAGAAAGGCTCCATAAAATCAACGCCCCAAATATCAAAGATTTCAACTGCTAAGATTGGGTTCAAGGGCATTTGATTCCTAGGGCCAATGTTACCTTGTCGTTGGAACCTATCAAAATTTAGCATGAGCTCATAGGAATCATTGAAAAGTGTTGGCTAGTAAAATTCACATTGAAGGATCTTACGTGTTGTCTTCTTGGACCCAAAGTGATCTCCACACTCCAAAGTATGAAAAAAATCAAGGGCAGAACGTACCTCGTGATTGTGAATGCATCGACAAATGTTTTGATCGGGGAAATGTTTCCATAGGTAAGGTTATTCCCACACAAAGTACTTGGCTTGTTTGGAAAGCGTATCCTTGCGGTATCTGCTTAATGACATATGACACTATTTGGTAACAATAAAGTTAATCAAATCTGCGTACCATGGTTCAACTGCACAGACGCTGAAAAGTTGCTCGTCGAGGAATGTCTCTTGCAAGGAGAGGTGATCCACATCTTCATTCAAGGCATGAATGAGATGACTCATGTGATTAGCAACTACGTTCTCACTTCCTTTCTTGTCTTGAATTTCCAAGTCAACTTCCCGGAGGAAAAGCATTCATTGCAGCAACCAGGGTTGGCATCCTTCTTGCTTAACAAGTACTTCAACGCTACGTGATCCGTATAGATGATGACCTTTGTTTGGATCAAGTAGGATTGAAAAATCTCTAGAGCAAAGATAACAACAAGGAGTTCCTTTTCTGCAGTTGAGTAGCTCAACTGAGCATCATTCAAGGTCCGGCTTGCATAGTAGATGACATGAGGAAGCTTGTCGATATGCTATCCCAAAATAGTACCAATCACAAAATCAGAAGCATTGAACATGGGTTCGAATGGAAGGACCCATTTTAGAGGAATGATAATAGGGGACGTCGTGAGCTTGGCCTTTAAGGTGTCAAAGGCCTCTCGACATTCCTTATTGAACTTAAAAACAATATCCTTTGCAAGCAATTCGTACATAGGTCGTGAGATCTTGGAAAAATCTTTGATGAACCGTCTGTAGAATCCTGCATGACCCAAGAAGGATCATACTTCTTTGATACTGGTTGGGTACAAAAATCTCTCAACAACATCTAACTTAGCTTTTTCCACTTCAATACCCCTACTAGAAATCACATGGCCCAAGACAATGCCTTGTTGGACCATGAAGTGGCATTTTTCCCAATTCAGCACTAGGTTACTTTCTTGACATCTTGCAAGTACCCGAGAAAGGTTTACTAGGAAAAGTTCAAAGGAGTGCTCAAAGATCGAGAAGTTTTCCATGAAGGCCTCAATGTTTTCCTCAACCATATTTAACAAGATACTCATCATACATCATTGAAAAGTGGCTGGTACATTGCATAGGCCAAAAAACATCCTCCAGTAAGCAAAAATGTCATATGGGCAAGTGAAGCTCGTTTTTTCTTGATCTTCTAGGGCAATATGAATCTAGTTATACCTAGAATACCCATCTAGGAAATAATAATATGAATGGCCTGCAAAACGATCAAGCATTTGGTAAATGAACGACAAAGGAAGTGATCCTTGCGGGTTGTAGTGTTGAGTTTTCTATAATCGATGCATACTCTGTTTGGATCCTTTGAGGTACGAGCTCATCTTGCTCATTCTTGACCACTATAATCCCATTTTTTTTTTGTTACAAATTGTACCGTACTAACCCACTTCAAATCACTAATTGGATAGATGATTCCCACATCCCAGAGTTTCAGAACTTCCTTCTTGAAAACTTCCTTCATAGGCGGGTTCAATCTTCTTTGTGCCTCTCGAAAGGTCTTTGAATCAGCTTCAAGAAGGATCTTATGCATGCACTTTGCTAGACTAGTGCCTTGGATGTCAGCAATAGTCCAACCTATGGTCGTTTGATGGGTATAAAGGACTTGGACAAGCTTATCTTCCTTGTCTTGGCTCTAGTTCGAAGAAATGATGAACGAGAGGGTTTGGTTATAGCCAAGATAGGCATATTTGAGAAGTATGCGAAGTGGTTTAAGCTCAAGGACAAGAGGTGATACATTGGAAGGCATAGCTTTTGTGGTGGTGAGGGGCAAGGTTTCGAAGGTTAACTTCTATGGGCTCACAAATGGCATAGTGTTTAGGTACAAGAGCTTAGCCATGCCATTGGGTTCAAAGGGGTCCTCATGTTTAGGGGCTATAGTGAGGGATTTTTCTAGATCAACACCTAACAATGATTGCTTTAGGTTCTCTTTGAGGGTTTGCATTGTACATGGATAGAAAAAGTACAAAGTTTGTACAAAACCTGAATAGATACCTTCCCATTCCTCACATCAATGAGGCACTCGACCGTGGGCAGTAAAGGAATTTCAAAAATTAGTGGGGGCTCCTCATTCTTGTCAATTCTGTCCATCTTCAAGACATAGAAATCAGTTGAGATGCACGTGTCTCCAATTTGGACCAATACGTCCTCAAGTACACCTACAAGGTTAAAAACATAAGCATTAGCTAATCTAACACATAAGAGGGTTGGTTTGATCTCACCTAGATCCAAATACTTGTAAATGTGAAAGGGCATTATGTTGATGGATGCCCCCATGTCACCGAGGAAATGCTCAAGTCGTTTTCATTGATTGGCGCAAGGAAGTGAGGGGGGCCCAGGATTATTGGCCTTTTGGGTCATTGGTGTTAGGGCTGTCGTGCACGCCTTAAGGAGTTCCACTGCATGTGTAGAGTTGAACCCTTGTCTTCCAGCAACTAAGTCCTTGATCAATTTTGCAAAGATAGGCATGTACTTAAGGATCCTTGAGAAATGAAGTGTGATTTGAAGCTTTTACAACATGCTGATGATCTCATCCTCGAATTCTTTCTTGTTCTTGTCCTGATTTTGGAACCTATGAGGAAACGGATAAGAGACATTGTTAGATAACTCAAAAGACACCTTCTTAGACATTTATGAGAATTGGAAGGAGTTTTAGGGTTAAAAGTTCTAGCTTGCTGCTGGGGTACTGGGGTGGCAGGGGCCTGAATTAGGTCCAGGGTCGTGCCTTTGATGTGCAGTGCCTTCGGTTTGGTGCTGGGCACAGCTAGGCCGAGGGCCTTATCTTGGTGTTTTTCCCTGTGTCTCTTGATAAGCACTTAATTGATCATTCTTTTTTTTTATCAATTTCCTATATACTTTACTTTGTTGGAACCTTATTTATATTCATTCTAACTCATTTTATGATTTTCGAGTACTAATTACAAGAATTGATAATTTGGTACTTATTACATGATTTAATACTAAGTTAAGAATTAAGTAATTTGTCCATTTTAACTTGTCGCGAAAGTCCTTTTTTCTAATTCCATGCAACATATTTGCAGCGAGGCCCCAACCCACTTCGATGAGCCCATCAAGCTGAACACCATTCCATTTGCGTGCGAGCAGCCAAAAAACCTACCCATCAAACTCCCTTTTCACGCGGCTCAAAATGGCCTAGTATCGCCCAAATTCTCACATCCAGTGTATCAAGCAGCAAGCCCAGTGAGTTGCATTGCATACAGCTTATAGTGAGCAGCCTAACTCCAGCGTGCGTTCCAGCTGTCAACCAATCCATTTGCGCAAATGCCACCAAGACCTATACGTCTTCACATTTGCGTCAAGTGGTCTAATCATGAAAAACTTTCAGCAGCCCACCGACATGCGTCTCCTGCATGAGGTCCAGCTGTCACGGTGCAAAGTTCCAGCTGGTCCACTTTGCCAAACCCCAACCTCATTACGCGCTTCCACCAAGTCAAGCACAGCACACGTTGCACATGGTCCAGTCTTCCTCTTTGCCATTCCAACAGCCCGTAATTTATTTCCCTGCATAATTAGGATTAAGGCCAGATTTGTATTACCTTTTTCTTTAGGATTTGGATTACATCTTTTATTAGGAATTGAACTACGTTTTTGTCCTATTCTTATAAATTCTTAGTTTTGATCGTTAATTATGTTTCGTCTCTCATTCTTGTACCAAAGCTTTGCTCGACTAAATTTTACCATATTATAGAAGTTGACTAGTTCTGCAGGGTTTTGAGATTCTTAGACTAGTTCCTTTGCAATCTCGGATTCACAACACTTGGAAGGTGGGTTTCTTATGGAAGTTCATCATTTCTTCTCTTGTGTAATTTATTATCTTGTTTACTTTTCATTCCTTCAATTTTTATTCCAATAAAGTTTATATTCTTTATTTCAAGCATGAGTGAGTAGTCCTTATGATTTAGGGCTACTTGAAGCCCTTACTATGAGTTGTTGTACTTAGTTCTTGTTTCATTATCTTCGTTTATGTGTTTTGAATTGAATCAACCTACTGTGCATAATTTAGTCAATGCGATGTGTGTAAGAATAGCTAACTTGTATGCATGAAATTGTGGATGACATGTGCTAGGTTAGATTGCCATATCTATCTAGTTAATGTAAGCATCACGGCTAAGAGCAGGACTTTTTGTTGTAGGCTGGATCCATGAAGCTTAGGGTGTATTTATATTCCTAGGTTAATGCGGTGTCATAAAATCCTTTTCATTTGCAATGCATCACCAAAACGTGTGGTAAACACTTGAGAGCATACGCCCTACCTTGATAATTCAAAGTAAGAAAGGATAAAATGTGTCTAATGAGCATATGTCCTGCCTTAGGCATGGGCACCCAATTCAATCACTAAAAGAAGATGACTAATAATGACTAAGGAAGATAATAAGTGGTAGGGTGGATAGTTAACCCTAATTCTAGCTTTAAAAGCAATTTAGAAACCAATCATCACTTTACTTGAAATCCAAGCAATCAAATACAATCCTCCCCAATCTTCCACTTTTCACATCTAAGCTAATTAGACTTAAAAAAAATTGGATACCTTGAACAAGTCCCTGAGGAATTCGACCTTTGCTATGCCACTATACTATCTACACGTTGTGCATTTGCAAGGCTATTACACGTAGATCACTTGTCTTGCATAACCATTGTTGGGCTTGGCTTCTATCAAGTTTTTGGCATTGTTGTTGGGGACTTGCCCCTCAACGGTGTCCATTTTTTTTTTACTTCCATTGACTTAGTGTGTTTTCTTATTTCAGATGCCTTGCATGAACTCAAGTCTAGGGGTTGATCTAGGTTCAAGTTAAGGCTCTACCTTACCATCTAGGATCACATCCGCCCCATCTTCACGAAATTCCTCTGTCCACGGGAGTCCTCAAGGGATCACAAACATATGGCAGAGCCACCACCAGACCAACCTCGTGTACGGCCAGCCCTAAGACTCTTAAGAGACTATGTTGCACCCACCTGTTAGAGGACTAGTTTCCCATCATGTTTCCCGAGAGAACCGTGGCTTCCTTTGAGCTAAAGTCATGTACAATTCACATGCCCCTATTTTTAAAGGTTTAGAAGGTGAGGGTCCTCACCTAAAAATTAAGGAGTTCCTTTAAGTGTGTTTCACACTAAGGATCAATGGAATGACCAAGGCTGAAATCAGGCTCAGGTTGTTCCACTTTTCCCTCAAGGATAGAGCTAAGGCTTGGTTTCATTACTTAGCCCCAGTTTCTATCTGCACTTGGAGAGACTTTACCTTTAGGTTTCTCACTCATTGTTATCCAATGGAGAAAACTAATGAGTGGAAATCTAATATAATGAACCCTAGATAGCTTTTTGATGAAGGTTGCTATGATTATTGGGAAGTGTTCAACGAGATCTTGAGAGCCCACCCCAGCCACAGCATTGTTGTGGAGCACCTCATGATGTACTTCTATGGGGGACTCAATTCGGGGAATAGGAACTTGGTTGATTCCTAATCTCAGAGAATATTGGAGGGCATGATAGAGCAAGCACATGTGGCCTTTGAGAACATTGCTCAAAGGGAGAAGAGTTTTAGCTATAGGGGACACTCTTCTAAACCTATTTTGGAGGGTAAAAGAGACGATAAGGACAACATTATAGCCCAACTGATTGCCATGGTTAAGTAGTTGTGTAATGAGAGGAACAAGAGGGTGAGTATGTGTGATGTGTGTTCCATGTAGGGGCACACTTCTCAGAAGTGTGTCATGGCCAAAGATCTCAATTACATAGGTGGGTACAACAATGGCCTAAGACCTAGAAATGACCCCTACTCCAACACCTATAACCCCGGGTGGAAGAATCACCCAAACTTTAGGTGGAGTAACCAGAATACTGCCAATCCTTTTTTACCACCAGGATTCCAACAGTAAGGTCGTCCCTTGCAAGACTCCCCAAATCCACCTCAGGGCCCCTCCTCGAGCCAAGGAACCTCGGGAGGATCATGGAAGGATGCCATAGCAGCCTTAGACCACTCCCAACTAACCCATAATGTGTTCACATTAGCCCAAGAGCTCAAAGGAAGCTAAGCTAAGACTGATAATGCTACAGCCAACATGAAGAGGAAAGTAGGACAAATGGCCAATCAGCCCAATCACCGGGAATAAGGAAAGTTCCCTAGCCAACCCTTAGTCAATCTCAAGGGACCTCACGGACCTCATGGACCACATGGTCCCACGACCAATTCCATTACTCTAAGGAGTGGGACACAACATCCAGGACCTTCCCACATCCCTCATGAGGAAGTCATAGCCCAAGGACATGCTGATCACGTAGAGCCTCCATCAGTGCCGAACTCCATGGAGTTTCCCTCTGAACAAGGGCCAAGCACTTAGGACCCTTCAAAACCTTCTAGGCCCCCAATTAGCTCCTAAATGGTCCCAATTCCACCACTAGTACCAAGCCATATGTTCACACGACTCCCTGGCCATGCAACTCCTAAGTCCACTCCTGATCAGAGCAAGCAGCCCACGCACATGACCTCTAACGTGCCCCCCAAGGTACCCATTCCTCTTCCTCGTAGGTTCCAACGGAAGGACAAGAAGAAGGAAGAGTTTGAAGAATAGATCATCACGATACTCACGAAGTTGCAGATCACTTTTCCCTTCTCTCAAATCCTCCAGCACATGCCTATCTTTTCCAAGCTCATTAAGGACCTTGTGGTAGGTAGGCGTGGCCTCGGTTCTACTCATGGAGTGGACCTTCCCAAGGCATGTGATGCCGCCCTCTTTAAGATACCTACCAAGATTAAGGACCTTGGACCTCCAACCTTATCATGTGTCATTCAAACCAAGAGGTTTGAACATTGTTTGTGTGACATGGAGTCCTCAATCAATATCATGCCCTTCCACATCTACAAGTCCTTGGACTTGGGAGAGTTGAAGGCCCACATACTTGTGTGTCAGATTAGCTAATGCTTCGATCACAAACCTCGTTGGGGTACTAGAGGATGTTCAAGTACAAATAGGAGACACATGCATCACTGTTGACTTCTACATCGTGAGGATGGATCATGTGGACAAAAGTGGAGAACAACGTCTCATTTTTTGTAGGCCTTTGCTTGCCACTGCTAAATCCTTGATTGATGTCAAGCATGGGAAAGTTTCCATTAGGGTAATGGACCAAGTACGTACCTATTCCATCTATGATATTGTCCAATACCCTTCTGAGCCCATTGTTTATTTCCCTCTCAACACATTGGAAATGTTGTTGCATGCAATCTTGCCTGAGACACGCACCAGGGATGAACTGGAGAGTGCTTTGACCACAATTCCTGCCAGTGATGGACCTTTAAGACAGAGGGTCATGGAAGAGCTCAACTATCTGAAGACTTCCCTTGTAATTCCCCAATTTCGAGCACCCTTTGAGCCCTTGGCTCTTCCTACCACCAAGAGAAAACCTTCCTTGGCTCTTCCGAGCACCTTAAGTATGCCTTCCTAGGAGCCAGCCAAACCCAGCCATTCATCATCTTCTCTCACTTGAGTGACAAAGAGGAAAAATAGTTGGTTCAAGTCCTTCACTCTCACCACACGGCCATTAGATCGTCCATTGCTAACATTAAGGGAATCAGCTCGGCCAAATGTATTCATAGGATCCTCTTGGAACTTGATACCAAACCATCAAGAGAGAGCCAAAAGAGGCTGCATCCTCCTATGAAGGAAGTGGTAAAGAAGGAGATCCTCAAACTACTAGATGTTGGGATCATCTACCCAATCAATGACTTAAAGTGGGTGAGTCTAGTGCAAGTAGTTCCTAAGAAGAGTGGCATTCATATGGTTAGGAATGAGTATAATGAGTTGGTCCCTCAAAGGACTCAAACTGGGTGGAGAGTGTGTATAGACTATAGGGGACTCAATGCTACCACTAGAAAATACAACTTTCCCCTCCCCTTCATTGACCAGATGCTGGAACGTTTGGTAGGCCACTCTCATTACTGCTTCTTGGATCTCTATTCTGCATATAATCGATCCCCAATGCACTTGAGGACTAAGAGAAGACTACCTTCACTTGCCTCTATGGCACTTTTGCCTATAGAATGATGCCCTTCGGTCTCTGCAATGCACCTGCCACCTTCCAAACGTGTATGATGAGCATATTATCAGACATGGTGGAGGACATCATTGAGGTCTTTATGGATGACTTCTCCGTGTTTGGCTACTCATTTAAGTTGTGCCTCACCAACTTGGCATATGTGCTCATTAGATGCCAAGAGAGCAACTTGGTCTTGAATTGCAAAAAGTGCCACTTCATGGTCTAACACGGGATTTTTCTAGGCCATGTCATATCCAAGGAAGGGATAGAAGTTGACAAGGCCAAGCTGGATGTTGTGGAAAGGCTCTTCTACCCTACCACAGTCAAAGAGGTCCGCTCATTCTTAGGGTATGCTGGTTTCTATAAGAGGTTGATCAACGACTTCTCCAAGATTGCACGACTCATGTGTGATCTACTTGCCAAGGACCTGAGCTTAAACTTCCCCAAGGAATGCCATGAGGCATTTGACACTCTCAAGGCCAAGCTCACGACTTCCCCCATCATTATGCATCCTAGATAGGACTTGCCCGTTTAGTTGATATATGATGCATCTGACTTCGCAATTGGGGCAGTGTTGGGACAAAGAATAGACAAGCTTCCCTACGTGATCTACTATGCAAGCCGTAACTTGAATGATGCATAGTTGAACTACTCTACCACAGAGGAGGATATGCTTGCTGTGATCTTTTCCTTAGAGAAGTTTAGGTCCCACCTGATTCAGATTAAGGTCAATGTCTACACTGACCATGTTGCCCTGAAATACTTACACAACAAGAAAGATGCCAAGCCTAGGTTGTTGAGGTGGATGCTACTCTTACAGGAGTTTGACTTGGAGATAAGTGATAAGAAGGACATTGAGAATGTAGTAGCTGATCATATGAGTCATCGCTGATGGTTCCAATTAGGAAGTAGATCGCCTTCCCCTCTCTGAAAGTTTTCCTGATGAACAACTCCTTTTGGTCCAAGACTATGACTCGTGGTATTCTAATTTGATCAATTTCCTAGTGGCTAGGTGGTTCCCCACCCATTTCAGTAGGTACCAAAAGGACAAGCTTGCAAAGCAAGCAAAATATTAGGTTTGGGATGACCCCTACCTGTGGAAACATTGCTCTGATCAGACCATTCGTAGGTCCATCCCTGAACATGAGGTACATCCTTTCCTTGAGGCTTGTCATAATCAAGCTTGTGGAGGACACTTTGGGGCCAAGAAAACACCCTTGAAGGTCTTACAATGTGGGTTCTTTTCACCAACTCTCTTTAAGGACTCTTATGAGTTTGTGCTTACTTGTGAGATATGTCAACGTCAAGGAAACTTAGGACCTAGGAATCAAATTCCCCCCCAACCCTATTCTATTTTTTAAGATCTTTGATGTGTGGGGCATTGATTTCATAGGACCCTTCCCAAACTTATTTCGTCACTTCTACATCCTTTTAGTTGTTGACTATGTCTCCAAGTGCGTGGAGGTCGTGGCCACAAAAACGAATGATGCCAGGGTGGTCTTGAACTTCTTGCAAACCAATATCTTCATAAGTTTTGGAGCCCTTAGATCCATAGTTAGTGATGTAAGGACTCACTTTTACAATAGACCCTTTGAGTCCTTGGTTAAGAAGTATGGAGTGACACATCATGTCTCAACTCCCTACCATCCACAAACAAGTGGACAAGCTGAGATCTCCAACCGTGAGGTCAATGCCATCCTCCAAAAGACTGTGAATCCCAATAGGAAAGACTGGCCTTGCCATTTGAATGTTGCCCTTTGGGCTTATAGGACAACATACAAGATCCTTATTAGCATGTCCCTTTTTAGACTTGTCTTTGTCAAGGGATGTCACTTACCCGTGGAGTTGGAGCACAAAGCTTTTTGCGCTGTTAAGTAGATGTCTATGGACATAGATGAAATAGACCTTCATAGGAAGCTTCAAATGAGTGAGTTGGAAGAACTAAGGAATAAGGCCTATGAGAGTGCACGGTTGTATAAGTAAAAGACCAAGGCCTACCATGACAAGCACATTCAACCCAAGGTCTTGCAAGTGGGACAGTAGGTATTACTCTTTGATTATAGACTCAAACTTTTCCCTAGAAAACTCAGGTCTAGATGGATAAGTCCCTATGTGGTCACTCATGTCTACCTTCACGGGGTAGTGGACATTCAGCACCCTAAACGTCAAGAGACATTCAAGGTGAATGGCCACAAGTTGAAACACTTCTACCCGACGCTCCCAGAAGCCACCATAGGACCATCACTTGGAAAGAAAGGAGCCCCTCCACAGGGTGCTAGCATCGTCTTTCCTAAACGTTAAATCGAGCGCTCCTAGGAGGCACCCTAGCCTTGGTTTGTTTACTTCCACTTGGGTCTGTTTCTTATGCTTTTATCCTTCTAAACTATGCATACATGCTTTGTTTTGTGCCACACATCACGGTTTGGGGGTGTGGACTTCATGCATATGTGGGAGCATTCAGGTTTGGGGGTACCAATCCAAGAAACTATCTTTAATTTTGTGTCATTCTTAATTTTGTGTCTATTTTTTATGTGTATGCTAGTACTTTGCACTAATTTTTTAATAGGAACTTAGAATCATCTTTTCTGGCTATTTGTTGTTATGGATTATTGAGTTCCCATCTTGCGCCACACCTTGTCATGCTTAAGTTATTGAGTTGTTTAAACACGATTGAGTAATCTTAGAACATTAGTGGAGACTACCCATGTGATATCTTGTGCCTACATGTTTTCTTTGTGAGTGAATTTATTGTTTCTACACATGTACTAATCACTTTTGTTCTTCATTGTTGGATCTCACCATCTCATCGCATTGATGTTTATGAACTTAACCTCTTAAGATGCTCTTGATTGAATGATTGTATGTTCACTTGACATGATCTAGGCTATGCATGTTTAGCTCCTAAAGGCCTTATCCTTCCCCCATTGTATACTCCTTTAAGCCCATTTGCAGCCAAACACTTTCCTCTTCTTTCATCACCTACATTTATCCTCCCAAGCAGTAAGCTCAACACTATGGCAATACCCTAAGTCCATGCTTATGTGAGGTTGCCCCAAATGAGAGCCTGGATGAGAGATAGTGTCAAGAGCAGGTACTATTGTTTTTATATTGGCAATTGAAGTTCATGTGTGGAATGTAAAGTTGAGGCAATGTTAGAGGCCTTGGTTCAAGTCAAAGAAAAGTGAACAAAAATAAAAGAAAGATGCTCAAGGAAAATGAAAAAAAATAAAAAGAAAAAGAAAAAGAAAAGAAATTGAACCAAGAAGCCCTAGTCCTCATGATCAAGCCTTCGTGGGCCACAAGTTGCAAGTTGGGATCTTGATACTTGCTCAAGTCATGGCCTCTCATGCCTTGGTGCACCATGGGCTCATTGAAATCTATCCCTTCCTTCAAGACCCCTTAGCCTAGCCCTATTGCATCCATCAAGGAAAATTTAAGTGATCTTGTGCATGCTGGTTGAAGGTTGAGGTAAGTATCTTGTTCTTAAGCATTAATTTGTTCTTGAGATCCTTAAATTCAGAAAGTGCCCTTATTCATTTGAACTCATATGTGATTACTTTGATTCCTATACGTAAACTCTTCACATATGCTTGTATGAGTGAAAGCCTAGGACTCTTGTGCATAGAGTGACATTTTATAAGGATTAGAATCAAGGCGAAATGATTCTGGGATGCTTGACCACTTTTGGTTTCAACTTGATTTCTAAAGCATGGCACTTATTCTTAACACTTGGAACTCATTATCTTATGTATCTTATAGTTGGTTAAGATTGTTCGTTTTTCTGGTACTTACTAGCTTTGAAGTGCAAAGCTCTAACATGTTAGTGTTTAACCAGATTGAGTCTTTAATTTTAGTGTTTTGCTAAGCGACTAGCAAAAGTTAGGTTTGGGGGTATTTGATAGGTTTTTATTTATGCATGTTTTAGTTATGGTTCAATACCCTTTTTACTTATCTTTTGTCTAAATATGTCATAAAATAGGAGAAAATGACCCTTCTTGTGAGCTATGTGTAGCCTAATGATATAAGATCAATTCTAAGCCAAAATGAAGAAAAAGGCCCTAGACCCAAATTGAGTCCCAAGTTCTTAACTATGTCCTAAGTCCCAAGACCCATCCCACGTGCCTGTCCTAGGACCTATCCCCAAGACCCGTGTCACGACCCATCCCAATCCCACAGTGATCAACACGGGATGTGTCATGATCCCGTCTGACACTAAGTGTCAGACAAGGGATAATTTAAACCTTCAGCCCACCCGGCTTCCACAGTGCGTCAGGATCCAGTGGAGAAGTGTGATGTCTCGGTTTTTACTACAGTCCACATCCACGATGAACCTGAAGGGCATTAAAAACAAAAAAACTGTGAGTGGACGAAAATCAATAAGTTTAATAAAACACATTTCATAAAAGATCTTTATGCCTTTCACAAGAAGCATGCATGCATTCGAAAAACATTTATCAAACCATACTCAAATAACCATTACCAGGGTCTCAGCCCAAAGTTCCGTAAATTCAAGTCACACAGGCCCCTGCCCAAAACCATTTACACAAATTCGTAAACACATCAGCTGTCAGGACCCGTCCCAATCCCCCCGAGATTAACGCGAGATGACCCTGATCCCGTCTGACACGGAGTGTCAGACAAGAGAAAATTTCGACTTTAGCCCGCTCGGGCCTTCAGAGTACGCCAGGATCCAGAGGAGGTATGTGATGTCTCAGTCTCTGCTACAGCCCGCATCCGCTGTCAACTTGAAGGGCAGTCAAAACATTTAAAAGATGTGAGTGGACAAAACAATAATTTATAAAAACATTTTATAAAAGACATTTGTACCCTTCACTAAAAAGCATGTGTGCATTCAAAAACCATTTACCAAAACCTTACATGAAACTAATACACAGGCCACTGCCCAAATCCATGTGGGACTTAACCCAAAACCGGTACATCATATATCATATAACATATACATATAAACACGTAACCAATCCTGTTATGGTTTCTAAAGCTACACGCGTGCTACCCGAGGTCTCAAAGCCCAAGTCTCCCAGGGTCCACCCAGGTCAATGTCCGTAGATCAATGACCCTCCCTAGGGTTATAATCCAAGCCCTCCTAAGCGTAAGGTACCCAACAGGGGCGACTCCACTCAGTCAGTGCTCCATGACTACTCCGGGGTCCACCTAGGCCAACGACTCTCCCCGGAGGAAACATTCCAAATATGGAAGGTATATGAATATATATATATATATAACATTCTCAAAACCTATCAAAAGAATTCATGCCCGGTCCCCATAAACCGTCATGAACCAGAAATCCAATTAGGGTCCTCGACCCGAAATCATAAACATAAAGTAACTGGGCCTCAAGCCCGAACTCATGACTCAACTGGGCATCGTACCCGATATCTCAGGGTCAGTCACGATTTCGATCGTAGTGATGCATGCAATCATCCATCTAGGATCGTCCTCAATACTGGTATGTCGCGGTGAACGAATCAACCGACCCGACCACCACAAGGTCATGGTGCACTCATCACCGATCATGGTGCACCCACAAAGCACTCACAGCAACCACGACCCAGACTCATAGGTCATCAATAGGGCTACATGGCCGAGACAAAACCAAATGAGTCTCATACCTGAGTTTATCCTTTTTAAATACAAAACCATTTCATTTAATTCAACATAGAAATACAGACCCGTATAGGCACCATATAAGGCCGAAACCTCGAAATACGTGCCAATACGTAAACACACACAAATGCACTCATGCATCACAAAACAAGTATTAAAACATATAATAAACATTTATGCATGCATGAATTTAGAAAACATGGTCCACTCATAGACCGTCCGAGCTATCGCCTCGATACGCGTGTCATATGGCTCTCCCGGGCCAATCACCGTCACCCGGGACTCCCAAACTCATCCAAATCACTTTAGAGGGTTACTAACTACCTTATTAACCTTTCACTAAAGCCCCTTAATTTTCCAGAATTTTTAACTATTTTTAAACCCGATCCTAAACCTTCGGACACCCCGAAACCTATCGAAACGATGTCCGATCGACACGAAACCAGTTCCAAAATGTTCGTTACATCGAATAGATAATTTCACATGTTGGAACCCTCCCCAAAAAAGTGGGTCACGAGGCCACACAAGCCGGCCAAATCCCCTGCACGTGGGAGCCACGCGCTGGTGCACTGTGGATCTTCTTCTTTGGCCAGACCGATCCGAATCGGCCGGTCTGGCTTTTTCCTGCAAATCTGACCCAGCTGGACTGGCGTGACCGGTCCAAGCCCTTAGACCGCTCATTCTTCGCCCTTTTTCATCCTAATTGATTCCATTCTTCCTATTTTGATCCTAGGAACCTAAATATACAATCAAAACAACCTAAAACCTTCCTAAAACCCATGAACCAATTTGTCCCTCACGGTTCAAAAATCCCAAAAACTCCCCAGGGCTTCCTCAACTGTGAACAACCACCAAAACCTTCCTAATATCATCCTAGCAATCTATTAAGCCCATTCCAATCACCTAAAACCGTCCATAATGAATGAAAAAAAAAAATTAGAAGGAAAAAGGGCATACCGATTACGTTGTCGGGTTTTTCCTGTACGCCGCCGTCCACGGAGGTTCTGGCCGTCCTCCGAGCCTCCACCATCATCCTTCCCTCCTCTCTGTTTCCATCAGGTGTCACCAACCTTAGGTTAGACTTGGGGGGTGTGGGTTGTACAGAAATGGGAAATGGGTTAGATCGGGGAAAATGGATGGAATGAGGAAATCGGGATATGCATGTATGTAACATACTGGGCAATGGATGGGTGACACTTTTCACTCATCCATTGGGCCAATTCCAAATATCTGGGGCCCACCTAATGCCAAAAGGTATTCGTCTCGTAAAACGTATAATAGTGCCCCGAAAATTTCGTGAACCGTAACTTATTTATCGAACGTCTGAATTCGACGTGTCGTTTGTCTATGAATTCGTATCGACTCGATCTATGTAACAGTCCTTGGCCCTCGGCCATCAAACCTAACGGTGAAAAGTCAACATTTTGGCCATGATTAGGGGCAAAACAGTCATTTTTTATCGTTCGTCCGATTTCGCTCAACTAATCACCGATTAACCTTACTAATCTTGATTAGTCACTAATTTAGTACCGGAATTCGTGACGGGTCATTACATCAGCCATATGTGGGAACTCAGCCCAAAATCGTAAATCCGAGTATATGGGTCATTGCCCAAATCCATTTAATATTCACAAAACATCATTTCACAAATCTAAGAAATCATGTTTACCATATATATATATATATCATATAACCAATCCTGTCACGGTTTCTAAAGCTACGCAGGGTCTCAAATCCCAAGTCTCCCTAGGGTCCACCCAGGTCAATGTCGGCAGATCAATGACCCTTCCTGGGTGTTATAATCCATAATAGCCTTCTTGAGAGTAAGTTACCCAATGAGGGCGACTCCACTTAGTTAGTGCTCTGTGACTACTCCGTGGTCTACCCAAGCCAACGACCCTCCTCGGGGGAGACAATCCATAAATAAGGATGGTATACGAAAAACCATTTTGAAATCATTCTCAAAACCTTTCAAACCTTTCAAAGGATCCATTCCTGATCCCCATAAACCATCATGAAACTAGAAATCGATTTATGGGTCCCCGACCCGAAATCACAATCGTAAACCATAACTGGGCCCTAAGGCCAAATTCGTAAACCAACTGGGCCTCGTGCCCGATTTCGTAAACCAAATGGGCCTCGTGCCCTATTATGTAAACTAACTTAGCCTCAAGCCCGAATATGTAAACTAACTGAGCCTGAAGCTCGATTTCATAAACCAAATGGGCCTCGTGCCTGATTCGTAAACAAACTGGGCCTCCAGCCCGATGCTTTATTAAATCAAATGGACTCCAAGTCCGAGAGTTCGTAAATCAAATGTGTCTCATGCCCAATTCCATATTTTCAAATTCGAAATCAATTCATGAACCAATTGGGCCTCTAGCCCGATAACGTAACTAAATGGACTTCAACTCCGGGGTTTGCAAAAAAAAAATGGGTCTCGTACCCGAGTTTACCTTTTCAAATCCAAATCCATTTCAATAAATCATTACCAAAACCATAAGCACGTATAATCAGTACAAAGCCATAAACCTCAATACACGTGAAAATACGTAATTCGCACTGAAATACGTGAAATCATATGAATTACCAATGCATAATCATCATGATAGAAATCATATCTATAAACCATATAAAACATTTATGCATGCACCACAGTTTAGAAATCAAGGTCCACTCACAGACCGTCCTACACTACTGCCTCGATTTGCGTGTCGTAAGCCTCCCCTGGCTAATCACTATCGCCGGGACTCCTAAACTTGTCCAAATCATACTAGATGGTTACTAACTACCTCATTAACCTCTCATCAAAGCCCCGTAATTTTCTTGAATTTTTAACTATTTTTAAACTCGATCATAAACATTCGGACGTCCCGAACTATATCTAAACGATGTCCAATCCACACAAAACCAGTCCCAAAATGTTCGTTACATCGTATAGATTAAAAGTCATGTTGAACACATTCCCAAAATATCCCCCACGCACCGCCGCAAGCGGCTACGAGTGAAGCCCACGCGTCGGAACAGTGGCACCCCTAACCTCAGGTGAACCCGGTTCACTGGTTCAATATGGTTCAGCCGAACCGATGGGACCAACCCGGCTGGTTCTCCCAATTTCGACCACCATTCTCGACGGGGCTTTCACCTATGTGTTCATCTAAGCCTACTCTACAGTTCTATAACCTCAAAATCGTGAAACAATGTCGAGATCGTACCCGTTTGAAAAGGAACAGTAACCACCATCTGCAAGTGTGTTCTGCCGTCCACTTCCGGCCGTCCTAGTCCTTGAAACTAGTCCCATTCGACTCGCCTGAGTCCCTAGAATATTTTAGGATCAACCCCAACGGTTAACATAAGTCCAAAACTCAGTTTTCATTTTTGGCTTCAAAACAGGTTACGGGCCTTACCTCCGCCATGGTTGCGTCGCCGTGCCCAGTTCTCCCCGTCTTGCCGTCCTTGTCCCTCAGGTCACTCTTTCACGGTCTCTTACAGAGATGAATATGGTGGTGAGGTGGTATATATATGTGTGTGTTTGTTGAGAGGGAAATGAAAATGGTGCTCGGGTGGGAAGAAAATTTATTTGATGAAGATGGTAGCTGGTGATGATAATGAACAGTGAGGATGAGAGGAAAATTAGATGGGATGAAGATGGAGGGTGGAGATGAGAGATGGGTGAAATTATAAAATAATTAGAATAATAATATTTTAAGGCTTTAGATCCACTTTTTAGGGAAGCCACCAATAGGATTTGTCACTCATCCATGGGTCCCCACATAAATATCTGCCCAATCAGATTTAATTATTATTTTATTCGGATCCCGAGACATAAATTCCCGATTTCGCTCCTGTGACCATAACCTTCCCGTCGAACGTCCGATTTCGACGTGCCGCTTGTCTACAGACTGATGACGTCCCGATCTACGTCACGGTAATCGGCCCTCGTAAGTTTGACTCCCCAAGTCAAAAGTTAACATTTTACCCACGACCAAGGGTAAAACAGTCATTTTACACTGTCTGTCCGATTTCACTCAACTAATCACCGATTACTCTCACTAATCCTTCATTAGTTACTAATCTAATCCCGAAATTCGGGACGGGTCGTTACAACCCGTCTCATATGCCTCTCTCAAGACCTATCCCAAGCCCATGTTCATGTTCCTGGACCTTGTACCTACTCATGTGCTAGCCGATGTGCCAGCTAGGACGTCCATGTGCTAGTCCTTGGTTCCAAAGCCGTGTGCCAGTCTTCAGGGCCAATTCCAAGGCCGTGTTCTAGCTCTGGGTTGTGTTCCAAGTTCTAGTGTCTTGTGCCCAAGAATGAAAATCTCGATATCGACGGATATATCGCTAGTCAAATTTACACATATCTCGCCCTAAATATCGGTATCGATATTAATATCGTTTACGATCAACAAAAAATGATGGAAATTCGATCTAAAAGTTGGAAATTTGGAATGAAACTCTGGGAAACACTTAAGTACTCAATCATGCTTATATAGGACTAATAAAAACTATAAAATGACTTTGATATAGTAAATATATGATGGATAATATGATGTAATATGATTCTGATGATGATTGAGTACTTAAGTGTGTTATGACTTTGATTATGACTTTGATATTTCCTATACCCAAAACTGATTCTATTGAGTACTATAATTGAATGTTAAAATAGTTAAAAACATAATAATAAACAAAAATTCAATCTAAGAAAAATGATAAAATAAGTTTAAATATATTTTTAGAAAATTGGGCCAAACTTTTTTAAAAAGTTAGAAGTAATGAATATATTTAAAATTGGACAAAAGGTGGAAAAAAAGGGGTCAACCTTTGTTGAAATATTGGAAATAATGAATAAAAAAAAGGAAAAATAAATAGCTGTTGTAGTGAGGGGGGGGTCGAACCCAAGACCCCCCAAATGAGAACCAAAAACCCAAGCCAACTTTGCTAGCCAATGTTTTGTATGTTTAAATAACGGCCAATATATAAGTATACATATTCATCTGCTAGCCAACAGTCATCTCCTACCTCCGGCTAGGTCTGCAACTCAGGTTTTCTGATCCGGCGGCATGACCCGACTAAATATCCTTCGATTTATGTCCGATTTTCACGAATTAATAGTGCATCTTCATCGTTTTGATCCCACAAAAGGATCTGTGGGCTCAAAACAAGACAATTGTTCGATATTTTGGTGAATTTTCTTCCCCCTTTCTTATGTGCCGTAGGCCCAAAATACTGAAATTTCGGCTCATATTTACCGATATTTTCATCCATGCTTGTACCAGCTCGTGTTCCAGGGACATGTAACTAGTGACATGTCCCCCGAATAACCTACTTTTGTTCCTAAAGCTATTCATTACAGAACCAGGCCGTGCACCAACCAATGTCTAAGATACATCCCTAATGTTCCATTTTGAGGTTTTTTTTTCCAGCTGGTTCTATTGAAGACTTCAAAAGTTCCAGAAGTCCAAAATAGGACCTACTCGAAAACTAGGACCAGGTCCATGTGCCAACCCTGTGTGCCAGTGATATGTCACCAAAACTTGGCCCAGTCCCATGCAATGTCCTAAGCCTAATCTGCGATAAAGTCTTCAAGGTTTCCTACTTGGGAAGGACTCAAGAACATGAAAAAAGGAAGTGTACGACAAAGTAGGGATCTACGTGATGGTCGTGTTCTATGTTTTAACAATGGGCTCAAGGGCCAAGATTAAGTCCTTGCTCAATTAGGTAGTAGCTAGGGTTTGGTCTTCTATTTAAACCCTGCATGTTATTCAAAAATAAGGGGGGGGGGGGGGGTGAGGATTTTTCTTCCTCTCTTAGGTCCCAAAGTTCTGCCAATTTCTAGTCTCTAATACACTCAATTTTCTTATTGCTTTTTCAGAGGGGGTGTGTGACCACCTGTCCCGAATTAACGGGATTAATTAAGAATTAATAACGGATTAGCGAGACTAATCACGGATTAGCGAACGTTCGGGCGAAATGACGATTTTGCCCCTAGAATGGGCAAATCATAGACTTTTTGTTACGGGAGTCAAATGGACTTTGACAGATGACCGTGACGTAGTTCGGGATGTCACGAGTTCATAGACAGGTGGCACGCTCGATTCCGACGTTCGGAGAGGAAGTTATGACGTTCGGAAGTTCGAGGGCAGTTTGGTAATTTGGGCCAAAAGTTGACTTTTAACCCGAGAGGTCCGATGGTCGAAGACCATTACGTAGATTGGGACGTTACAAATCCGTAGATAGGCGGCACGACGAATTCGGACGTTTGACGGAGAAGTTACGGTTCACGGTAGTTCGAGTGCACTATTGCACGTTTTCGAGACGGGAACTTAATTGGACTTTAGTGGGCCCCCGATTTTTCTCAGAGTGTCATTCATCCATTCCTCATCATTTTCTCTCATGCACATCCATCATCCCCCCCCCCCCCCCCCCGGTGCATCCATTTTTCCCATCCAAAAACCGATCCACCATTTTTCATCCAAACCCAAACCCTTGACCCTTGAACATTTGTGAGAGGACAGAGAGATGAGGGGGACTGGCTGGACGTGGTGGCGGGTCAGGTAGAGCCGCCGTGCACGGCGGAGGAGAAAACACCCGAGCAAGGTATCTGTTTAATCCATTTTCGATTTCGTTTGTTATGGGTCGATTTGGATGATTGTTGTGAATTAATTAGATTGGTAGGGGGTTAATAGGAAGGTTTTGGGAGGTGTTGGACGTCGAGGAAGCTCTAGGGGAGTTTTGGATTTTTGAACCGTGGAGACCAAAATCGAACCGGGTTGTTTTCGTAGGTTTTAGGGGTTCTAATCAATTGGGTTAGGTTCCTAGGAAAAAAATAGGAAGAATAGGATTGATTAGAGGAAGAAAAGGTGAAGATTGGACCGGTTATGGACCTGGACTGTTCACGCCGGTCCAAGTTGCAGGCGAACTAGACCGGCCAGTTCAGACCGGCTGAGTAGGAAGACGAAGCACTGTAGCAGTGCATGGCTCTCACACGCAGCCACTTCAGGCGGCGCGTGGCGGCGTGTGGGGGAGAATCTTGGGATGGTTCCAACATGTCAAATCATCTATTCAATGTAACGAACATTTTGGGACTGGTTTCGTGTCAATCGGACATCGTTTCGATATAGTTCGGGCTGTCCGAAGGTTTAGGATCAGTTTTAAAAATAGTTAGAAATTTCGGTAAATTACGGGACTTTAGTGAGGGGTTATATAGGTCGTTATTAACCCTCTAAATTAATTTGGACAAGTTTAGGAATCCCGGAGGCGACGATTGATCCGGAAAATGATTATGGCACGCGTATCAAGGCGCAACTTCGGACGGTCTGTGAGTGGACCCTTCTTTCGAAATTGATGCATGCATAAATGTTCTATAATTTTTATAGAATATATTTTGTGATGCCATGAGTGCATTTGTTTGTGGTAGCCTAGGATTTACGTATTTGCACGTATTTCGAGATTTTTAGTTTTATACGATGCTTATACGTGCTAGGTTTTCAATAAGGGTTTAATGATTTGATTTTGGATTTGGAAATATGAAATCGGGCACGAGACCCAATTGATTTACAAACTCTCGGACTTAGAGTCCATTTGATTTGACGAGGAATCGGACCTAGGGTCCATTTGAGCCATACGATCGGACCGAAGGTCCAGTTGGTTTACGATTCGGGTTTGAGGCCCAGTTATTGGTACTATCGGGCTTGAGACCCATTTAGTTGAGATATCGGGCTTAAGGCCCCGTTATTTGTGAAATCGGGCTTAAGGCCCCGTTGCTTTATAGTTCGGGGTTGAGGCCCAGTGAGTCGTGATATCGGGCTTGAGGCCCTGTTGAATGTAACATCGGGCTTGAGTCCCAGTTCAGTTTATGAAATGAGTATGCGGGCTTGAGACCCTATTGAACTGAGGATTTAGGTCGAGGCCTGTGAAAGTGATTTGAATCGGATTCGAGGAATCCTATTGAGATGAATCGGGTATGGGACCCAGTTGAAAAGAGATTTGAGAAAGAAAAAAAAAATTGAAATGAATGAACCCTCCATATGTTTATATGGTCTCCTCTAGAAGTCGACCTGGAGAGTCACGATCCATAGACCAGAGTGGGTATCCCCATAGTGATCACGTTTCAGGAGTGGTGGTTACTTATTATGTTGTGGTCCCGGACCAGATTCTGGAGAGATTGGTGGACTAGATCCAGAGAGAGAGAGAGCTCGGACTAGATCCAGAGATTGAGCCTCCCAGATGGAGATTCCTAGGAGAAGACTCAGAGTGAGACCCCGAGTAGTGTGCACACTAGTATAGATTCGATATCGTGACTTATATCGGGGATGTGTTCCCTAGGGGCTGTGTGCCCCGAGTTGGCATCTTCTCCGGAAGTTCCTAGGATGGGTTATACGTATGTCGATACGTATGTGATTCAGAAAGTGTTTTGGTGAGAGACCCCGTATTTGATGTTTTAGAAATGATTTGGGGGCGGAGACCTCGTATTGTATGTTTTGGTATTTGAATGAGAAAGGTTTTGGGCTGAGACCCATGTGACGTGATTTGGGCTGATTCCCTATTGATTTGACCTACAGGTTTTGAATTGTGATTTCGGGTCAAGGACCCAAATGGATTTACGGGTCATGACGGTTTATGGGGCTGGGCATGAACCCTTGAATGGTTTTGATATGTTTGACAAATGATTTTATGAATATTTGATAAATATTTTTTAATGCATGCGTATGTATTTATGAAGGGCATAAAAGTATTTATGCTAAAATGTTTTTAATAAAATAGTATTTTGTCCACTCACGACTTTTAATGTTTTAATGCCCTTCAGGTTGATCGCCGATGAGGGCTGTAGCAGAGACGAGACATCACTCCCCTCCTCCTACGATCCTGATGCACTCTGATAGCCCCGGCGAGGGCATAGATGGAATTTTCCCTGGTCTGACACGAGATGTCAGACGGGATCAGGCGGGTCCCACGTTAATCCCGGGGGATTTGGGACCGGTCCTGACAGGGGGATTCTTCTATCTCTCTTAGGTCCCGAAGTGCTGCCAATTTCTAGTCTCAAATACACTCAATTTTCTTATTGCTTTTTCATTCTTGCACTTAGTTCTTTGTACGTTTCATACTCATACATTAGTCCTTTACCATTTCAATTTCATGACACTTGTTTCTTTTACGTTTTCATGTTCATATACCTTGTTTTCTTTACAGTTCTTTGTTCTTGCATTTAGTTCTTCTACGTTTCATGTTCTTACTTTGTTCCTTGCAATTTTGGATTCATACTCTTGTTCTTTTTACGATTTTGCAATTTATACACTAGTTCTTCACGGTTTTGAGATTCTTAGAACTAGTTCCTATGCAATCTCGGATTCTTAACACTTTGAGGGTGGCTTTCTTGTGGAAGTTCATCACTTCTCCTCTTGTGTAATTTATTATCTCGTTTACTTTTCATTCCTTAAATGTTTATTTCAATAAAGTTTAGCTTCTTTATTTCAAGCATGAATGAGTAGCCTTACTGATTAGGGTTACTTGAACCCCTTACTATGAATTGGTGTACTTAGTTCTTGTTTCATTATCCTCATTTATGTGGTTTGAATTAAATCAACCTACTGTGCTTAATAAAGTCAATGGGATGTGTGTAAGAGTGGCTAACTTATATGCATGAAATTTTGGATGACATGTGCTAGGTTAGATCGCCATATATATCTAGTTAATGTAAGCATTACGGCTAAGAGGTGGACTTTTAGTTGTAGGTTGGATCCATGAAGCTTAGGGCGTATTTATATCCCTAGGTTAATGCGGTGTCATAAAATCCTTTTCATTTGCAATGCATCACCAAAATGTGTGGTAGACACTTGAGAGCATATGTCCTAGCTAGAGAATACAACGTAAGAAAAGATCAAATGTGTCTAATGAGCATACGCCATGCCTTAGACACGGGCATCCAATTCATTCACTAAAAGAAGATGACTAATAAGGACTAAGGAAGATAATAAGTGGTAGGGTGGATAGTTAACCCTAATTCTACCTTTAAAAGCAATTTAAACCAATCATCACTTTACTTGCAATTCAAGCAATCAAATACAATCCCCCCAATATTGCACTTTTCATATCTAAACTGATTGGACTTAAACAAATTGGATACCTTTAATAAGTCCCTGAGAAATTCGACTTTTGCTATGCCACTATACTATCTACATATCTTGTGCACTTGCAAAGTTATTACATGTAGATCACTTGTCTTGCATAACCATTATTGGACTTGGCTTCTATCAATGGACACTGTTTAGGGACAAGTCCCCAGCAACGGAACCTAAAACTTGATAGATGTTTTATTGAAAAAATAATTCCGAACAATAACTCTAGAGTGATACTTTGCAAGTGCACGAAATCGAATGACAGAGTATAGTAGGTTTGCAAAGGTCGATCCCTTGAGGACTTGTTTCAACATGATTCCACTTTAGATTGGTACTCAAGTAACTCAGTTTTAAAGTAAATTCAATGGGGGTTTTTTTGAGATTGATTGTTGTCATGAAATTAAGGTGCAAACAGAATGTAAAGTGATGAAAGATTGATCGATTTTAGATTGATTGACTAAGGCGAATTAAAAACTTACTATCCACCATTACTAATTATAGTTCTCCTTAGATTTCCTTGACCTAATTATAATGCATGTTTTGAATTAAACGCCCATGCAGGGGCCCGACTAAGGCCCACCCCAAACCTATTATCCCCTCTTAGTTTGCATGTTTTAAGCGTGATGTCCACTGTAAAACATCTATTATCGATGGTGCGTTATAATTCATGAAATACAAAGACGATTTAATGATACTACACTATCCCTAGAAAAGTGATGTGCAACTCTACATTGTCATGAGTTTAGATTACAAATAAGACACCCCCCCCCCCCCCCCCCCCCCCCCAAAAAAAAAAAAAAACTCGTTTCTACAATTGCAAGATGATATGATGGTTAAGCAATTACATCAACAATTATACACAAATAAGGTAGCTAAACTTATAGGTACAAATTGAGTTCATGAAACGCAGTAATCCAAAAAATTCAACATGCATAATAATCACAGTCAAGAGCCAGAAATCTAAGTATGAACTAACATGGCTAGAGCTTCAAGCAGCCCAAATCCTAAGGAAAATTACTCACACATGCATAGATTAATAAACATTGTAAAAGAATGCATAAAACGTAAAAGATAAGGGAATAAAAACATAAATACAAACGAGCAGTGAGGCGCAGGAAAAGATGTACAAACACACCTTCTTCTCCCAAGCTTCACGTCAAAACATTAGAACAAAACTGAATAGAAAACTGGAAAATACTTTATTGAATGCGGCAAAGAAAGCTTAAAACAATGCCTAGGGGTGGAACTCTAATTTTGCTAAACAAAAGAATATATATAGGGAGGCATGAATCCTCTAAAACATAGGAGAGATTTTGGCAGGAACTCCTTGTAGACTTTAGATTGGGACACATGTCCTGCTTTGAGTGGAAGGTCAAATCTGAATATGATGAGGAATTGGCTTTCTTTGGCGGCAATATACAAAGATAAGTTCTCTGATTTATCTCCAATATTTAAGGGGCTTATCCTGCTAAACATAGGGAAAGTTATCTGATCAATCCCTTAAATCATGGACTTAGACACCTGGCACACGCTGGGATGGGTCCACAGTTGTTCCAATTGTGAACACAAGCCTATGTTGGTCAAGGAGAGGGGTAGGAAGCTTCTTGGTTAATCTTGGGTGATTTTATCACATCAATGTCGTGGCTTTAACACTTGGAGCTGATCTAGGCGGCCTAATCTCGTCCAAGACATGGGAAAGCACAAGAACAATGCAAATGCTCTTAAATTGGCCCAATTTGGCCTTAAAATAACCTTAAATGGAATGTCCTTAAAAGTTGGATATGAATGCACCATTAGATAGAGGACTAAAAGTAGATCAAACTGTGTGAAAATCGTGGCTAGAATTAACCGTTTGCCCATTGGAACAAGGAGTCCAAAATTAGGACCAGTTGGCACAAGACCTTGAAAACCAGGCACGCGGGCCAAGAAACTGGCACACGGACCAGGAAATTGGCACACGAGCCAGCACACGGAAAAGCCCAGTGGTATGCGCACGGACAGGCGCAGCAGCGAGTACACGGTCAGACACACGGGCGTGTGAGGTGTCACTAGTGACATGGTCCTGGGACAAGGTTGCTGACATCAGCTAGGGCCTAATCTTCCTTTTGGGGTCATTTCTTCATTTTAACTCGGATGTCGTCCATTATTTTTGCATTATCCTCAGGATTGATTGGACTTCCGTATTCTACACAAGTCTCACATAACAAATTATTTTCTCCTATTTTTTGCACAATTATAATCAAAAGACAAGGAAAAGGGATAGAAAATGACATTGAAATAATGCATAGATTTGACTGATCACTAACCTTCATCGCGGATGTAATTGTTACCATTGTTGTCGGCCAACTGCCAAGCAATGATATCTGTGACATTTTCAATCATCACCCAATTCCAAAGTTCAGGATGTTTCCCAAGAGTTAAGATTTCCCAAGAGTCAAGATCATTCATACTTCTGCCAAGAATGATATTCCAAAGTTTAGGCTGTTTCCCAACAGTCAAGATTTCCTAAGAGTCAAAGATCATTCATACTTCTGCCAAGCATGAGGACCAAGTCTATATATAGATTTTGAAAATGTCATATACCGCGTACCCAATGTTTAGCAGGAATTGCAGTAATGAGTTTGATTGTGATCACAACATATCTGGTGGCTCTATTCATGTTGGTAATATGGACCAATATTTGGTTTTACAAAATCCTAATTTGATGAGGTTGATTTCTCATAAATAGGTTGCCTTCCATCGCTTGATTAATGAACCAAAAGAAGTTAGACAAGGGTAGGGGTTTATTATTTTACCTTTTATGTGTTAGATAAACATTTATTGAAGGTTGGAACACATTTGAGTTTTGAAACATGGCAATTTATAAGAAATATTCCGAGTGCAAAATTTCTTCTAAACTGCATATAGATTGTGAAGAGATATGGAAATAATTATGTTTGATGTTGCATGTGATTTTGGTGAAAAAAAGGTTGAGAATTGGTATACGGTATGGAATGCTTAGATTTGTGACCCGTGAGTAATTGGCTAGCTCCCTAACTTGCAATGTCATTTTGTTTTAGGAACATATTGGGGGTTGCCATTATGACACAATCAATAAGTGTTACTTATGTGGAGGGTGCAACTATAAAACGCCTAAGTTCCCCATTTTCTATTAAATACTATATATTAAACACATGCATTGCACAAGAATATGGTTAAAATTATGTTAGATAGCAAGTTGGAATTTGTTTAGAAGAAGAAGGATGAAAACAGAAGATACCGCCTCTAGGTCAGATGGAGGGTAGTATTCTCTTATTCCCACTTAAGTCAATACACTTGGCATTTGAAAAATAATAGGAAAATTAACGATCTCAATCTCCCATTTTGCACTATTTTCTCGTATGTATCACCTTTGGAAGCTAACAAACTTACAAAAGTATGTTCTCTCTTAATATTTCCATGCAGTAGCTGAAAAACTCTTATGTTTTATCCTTTTCATTAACTTGGTATTTGACTTGTATATACAGTTCAAGAGTGTAATTCTTAAGGATGTATTTAGTTTTCTTCCATGCAAGATGCCTTCCCGGTTTTAGTGACAAGGCAAGTTTTTGTGTTATAGTTTTGATTTCTTATTCATGGTTCAAGTGGATTAAAAAGTATTTTCTGCTTTGGATTTATTGTTTTCATATCAATAGTTTAGTTTTCCTCCAAAAAGTCCAATCCTTACACTACAATGGATTTGTTGATAATATTGTATGAGTTGGACGATGGATTTATTGATTGTTATTTGTATTTTTTTTTTGTGAATTGCAATTTTATTATGTTCGTGGTTGAATTTTGAATGAAAATTAAAATTGCAAATTTTAGCCATTTTAGAACACTAGAAATTGTCCAACTTTAAGCAAAAATAACCTAAATTTTTAAGCAAAAAAATCGGTTTAAGCAAAACTAAACTGGTCGGACCGACCAAACCAAAAACAAATCAACCAAATCAGATCCAATTTAACAAGAATCGAACTAAACCACACCGAACTATTTAGTTTTCGGTTTAAATTGGTTTTAAACATAAGAACCGAACCAAATCGAATCGAAATTGATTCCCCAATCGATTCGATTTTCGTTTCAGAAAAAAAAAATCAAACTGAAATTCTATTTGTCTTTCACTGGTTCGATCTCACGAAAAGAGTTTTGAAGGTTGTGTCTGTAACGACCCGTCCTGGAGGTCGGGATTAGATTAGTGGTTAATGACGGTTTTGCCCTTGGAATGGGCAAAAAGGTTGACTTTAGTTCGGGCGGTCAACTGGACTGTGGCCGATGACTGTGACGTAGTTCGGGACGTCACGAATTCATAGACAGATGGTACGTCCGATTCGGACATTCGAGAAAGAAGTTATAATGTTTGGTAGTTCGAGGGTATTTTGGTAATTTTATTGAAAATGGGCAAACAGTTGACTTTTCATACGACATGGATTTTTCACGTATTTCGTGGACCGTTAGGTAGGTCTTGATCCCCTGAGTACAACGACAGATGGCACACTGTCATTGGACTTCAGAGGTTCAATTTTGGTCTAAAAGAACTAAGGGCAAAATGGTAATTTTGGAAGGCAAAGGTATTTTGGTCATTGTTTACATTGGGATTTGTGCCCAGTGAAATTGGGACACTTGGCTGTTTTGGCTCTTGTGACCACCAGATTTTGGACACATGTCCTTCTCTGGATAGTTGTAGAAGCCTCAGAATGGTTTTAAAAACAAAGGGTTGATTTTGTGCACGGTGTGTGTGGTTTAAAACAGAGGGAAGCAGAGGAGAGATTGAACCGTGAAAAACAATCCAGATGAACCCTATGAGATGAGATGAGACAAGAGCGGTGGTGCCAGTGTCTTGGATGGTGGCCGTGGACTTTGGGAGAAACAGAGCAGTTGAGTGTGTGGGAGTGAACCTGTGAGAAACCAACCTTATAAACACCTTCAAAATGTGGTCCTCAGCTCCTGATTTCTGAATGGAATCGATAGGCAAGGTTGAAACAAGGTGAGGGGTGGCCACAGCGAGGCACGACGGTGGTAGACAGCGGCAATTCCCGTGAAATACTATGTTTTCATTCAAATGGAAATTGGACTTTTGGGGACGAGATGATCATTTTGGTTACACAGAGGAGGCTCAAAAGGGTCAAATAAGTCGATTGGGGCCAAGCTCGAGGCTTGCCGTGGACGGCGGTCGTGGAACTTGGAAAATGGTATGTTTCCTCCAAAAATGGTAACTTGAGATTTAGGCGTTGTTAATCGATAGTGTTAATTGGGAGTTGTTTCTGGAGGTCCTAGGGAACATTTGGAACTGGATCCACGACCAGAGGTGGCCTGAAGCTTGAGAACACTGAGGACAAAGTTGGAAGCCATGAGCAGGTGATTGGTAGGTACTTCCTTGTGTTTCATTTTTTGTTTGAACATTATAGATCGATAGGAAATCATGTAAGAAAGCTAATAGGATTAAAATGGTTGAAATCGGCCTGGAAATGGGCACAAAACCGCGAACGCTGGTTCAGGTTAGACTGGTCTGAACCGGACCAGTCTGGACCGGATTTAACAGAGGTTGAAGATGAACAGTGCCGGCGTGTGAGGCCCACGAGCAGCCCCTTTGGGCAACTTGTGAGGGTGCGTGGCACAACTTTTGAGGAAGGTTCCAACACGACTTTTAAAGTATTCAATGTAGCGAACATTTTGGGACAAGTTTCAAGTCGATCGGGCATCGTCTCGATATGTTTCGGGATGCCCGAAGGTTTTAAGGCTCGTTTAAAAATAATTAAAAAATCGAGAAAATTACGGGGCTTTAATTGAAACTTTGTGAAGTAGTTAGTGACCTTATTATGAGATTTGGACAGATTTGGGAAAACTGGTGATAGTGGATTAGCCGGGAAAACGTAAGTGCACGTGTATCGAGGCGGCGCCGCGAATGGTCTGTGAGTGGACTTTTCTTTCTAACTTATGATGCATGCATAAATAATTTTATATGTTTTCTACATGTGATTTCTATGTCTGCGATATGATATTGATGATTTACGATTTTGCACGTATTTCGAGATATTTACGTAATTGCACGTTTTACGAGATTATGATTTTATGCTATGATTTGATAATAGTTTCGATACTATGATTTTGGGATTTGAAATATGATTTGATTTCAAAGGTTTAGAAATGGATTTTGAAAAAGTGATTTCGGCAAACATGATTTCAGTTTTGGAATCGGATTTCAGAAATACAATACAGGATTCGGTTTCGAAACTTGAAAAGTGGAATTCTGGGTTTGGATTCGGAATGATGATTTCGGATTCAGATTCGGAAATGGATTTTTTGATTTTGGCTTTGATAAAATGGTTTTTAATTGGATTTGCTGGATCTGGTTATTGAGTTTAAAGACCCGGATATGATGTGTGACGGGGGCGAGCCCGGATTGGGTTTAAAGACCCGGATTGGAGTTTAAAGACTTGGGAGTTTAAAGACTCGGATATTATTATTTCCCCCATAGGCCTATTGAGTTTAAAGACTCGGGAGTTTAAAGACTCGGATTATATTAAGGCCTGGATTGAGTTTAAAGACTCAGATTGCTATTGAGTTTAAAGACTCAGATTGCTATTGAGTTTAAAGACTCGGATAGATCTAGCAGGTTCGATTGATTGAAATGGATTTCAAATATGTTTGGATTTCTGTGATAACTTGATGGTTTTCAATAATAATGGTTTTCAATGATGGATTTTGATGGTTTTGGGCTGAGGCCCGAGATTGAGGAAATGAAATGATTTCTAGCTTTTGGTTTCATAAGAAATAGTTTTATGAAATGGGTTTTATATGCATGCATTGGTTTTTAAATGGAGGGTATAAACGTCTTTCTTATAAATTGTTTTGTAAACTTATTCTTTATTTTTGTCCACTCACAGTCTTTTATGTTTTTCGATACCCTCCAGGTTGTTAGCGCAGTACGGGATGTTGAGGGAGAGAGATAGAGACATCACATACGCGATCCACAGTGTTGTTGTGAACTCTGATACATCGAAGTTGGTTTTTGGAACAACGTAGTCTTGGGATCCCTTGTTTGGCCTGCGTGTTCCCCGGAGGTTGAACGAGTGTTTAACCTTCGTGTCGCACGTGAGTTAGACGGGAGCATGACTTATCCCGGAGGATTGGGGGTGGGTCGTGTCAGTGTCACTTTTGGGTGGCGCCATGCCTTTGATGGGCTTTTCACTCATCTTGACATGTTTTGTTGAGCGCGTCATTGATTTTTCAGAAAGAAAATTTTCAAAATGAAAATTTATAATTATATCTATACTAAAGCAAAAGTGGGAAAATCGTTGTAGATCTACAGTGATTTTCCACTTCTGCCCCTTTTTTTCTTTTTCTTTTTCCTTTATATTTTTTTATCTTTTCATTTTTCCTTTTTCCTTTATTTTATTTTCTTTTCCTTTTCCTTTATATATATTTTTTCTTTTCCTTTATACATATCAAAAAAAAAATTTTCCCTTTTTTTATTTTCCTTTTCCTTTATACATATCAAAAAAAAAAAATCCTTTTCCTTTTTTTTCTTTTCCTTTATTATAATTTTTTTTATTTTTTTTCCTTTTTCTTTATACATATAAAAAATCATAAAAGAGATAAATAAAACACTATTTCCCTACAGTGTTTTACTGGTTCTGCTTTTTTTTTCATATAAAAAAATCACTACTCATTTATGAAAAATTAGTAATATTCAATTTAATAACCCCGCAGTAATACACGGCCTAATTGATAGCCTTATCTAAAATGTATAAGTAGCAAGTAATAATGGAATTTTGACAAAGCCATACCGGAGAAAAGAGTACTTTCTTTTTTTCTTAAATAATTTATCTTTTCCTTCCTAGGATAAAACTTGTCTTTTACTGGCAACCGTACGGCGAAAAAAATTGAAATTCAATCAACAAAATTAGAATTAATTTTTTTTTTTCAAAACAGAGAAAATTTAAAGCTAGAAATTACTAGGAGTTCACAATACTAAACCGAAGTTATTTGTGCATTTGTAGAGTCTACGGGAATTTGACCCAGTAATGATTTAGTTTTTCCGCTTTCAATTAGTCTTCGGCCCTTGGCCTTCAAAAAGTTCCACTACTTCAAAATCTATATCGTACCGCAATTTTTACTTTTTAAAATAAGGCATCATCTCTCTTGTTGATCCCTTTCATTAGACAAATCTACACTGCTGGCCTTTCTATGAAATGAAAGTGGGCTCTCCCTTCATCCCCCTACCATTCTACAAACAAAATTCGAACTCTCTTCACCATAAAACCACTCCACCGACCTAATTTTACTTGGACCCTAACTTTTGTTTTGCTAGGACAGTAAGGGGGCAAAAAATGTGTTATTGCATATCTTATCATTTTGTTTATGGAGAACGTATATTCTTTTTTAAGATTAATTAAATGTGTTACTATATATTTCAGATCAGTATACCTTGAGGCATCTGTGAGAAATGTATTATATGTGTTGCTATATATTTCAGATCAGTAGACCTTGATACAAAATTGTTCGACATTATACAATAGTAAAACAAACCTTTCTTCACCACTCAAATTATCACCCTCTCTCTTTGATTTCAAATTTCTTCATATTATTAACGACAATAATTGGATGGGAAAAAAGGAGATACAAGCAAGGATGAAAATATCGATATCGACGGATATATCGCTCGCCGAATTTACGGATATCTCGCCCCAAATATCGATATCGATATCGATATCGTTTACGGTCAACAAAAATGACGGAAATTGGGTCCAAATGACGGAAATTTGGAATGAAACTTTGGCAAACACTTAAGTACCCAATAATGGTTATATAGGACTAATAAAAACTATAAAATGACTTTGATATGATAAATATATGATGAATCATATGATAGAATATAGATCTGCCGACCACTAACAGTATAAAATCTTAAAGATAAACCTAAATTTAAACATAATTTCATTGATAATATTGCATTAACAATATTGTACACATTGAATTTGATCAAAAACAAGTAGAGTGTCGACCAGCTTGAAAATTAGATTGGTCTTGAATCTCTTGATCTACCAAGACACAAAAGTTTTGCCAACTGATGCTATTTGACCAAAAGGAAATGTATTGTTGGACATAGTATTCGTATATCTCCTTTGAATGGCCTACTTTTCCTCCATAGATAGGGTAGTTCGGATTTACCCAACTAACTTCTCCATAATCTTCATGTGACATTTGAGGGAGATGGTTGTCTAACAGGGGGTGACGATATGGACCATAAGCATATGGATCATTTGAGTTGTTACTAGGATCGGTGCCTAAACTCATTGACTCAAAACTAATTGCCATGGAATCCTCAGAAGATGGGTTTCCATAACCTTCATATATGTTTCGTGTCCGAGTGTAATCTTTTCCGACACCACCGATTCCTACTCCTCCTTCTCTACAACCATGATCATAATCTTGTGTGGCATGAGTGAAATCTGCCTCTTCAGTAAATGGGCTCAAGGGTGCATATGTATCGGTTACATGTTCATTTCCCCCGTCATCATCCCCTCTGTCAATATTAAAACATATATTCCTACATTAAAGTAATATATTATTATTTCAATATTCTAAATTATAACATATAAAAAAAGGAGTTAAGGATGAAAGTAATATATTAAAAATAATAATCTAGGTTAAATTTTTAAATATATAAAAAAAGGTTTTTAAAAAAAAAAACCACAAATGAAACGCCCCGTTTCATTTGGAGAGTACGGGGTTATATAATCAAAGGGTACAGTATTAATGCTGTACTCGAATTGTTGTTTGTTTGGGCGACTTTGGAGATGACGACCGACGGACCGAGGTGATCCCTGAGGGCCAGAAGCGGAGAAGGCGAGGCGGTGAGGCGGCGAGGCGGCGAGGCGGCGAGGCGGCGAGGCGGAGAGGTGGCGACTCGACGGAGAAGTGAGACCGTGAGGGCGAGAGGCGGCGCAAGCCACAGAGAGGATGAGTTGGTGGTGGAGCGGCCGTCGAGGGTCGACTCAGGAGTTGGGGTCGACAGAGGTTGCCGGCGACGGTGGTGGAGCCACAGAGTTGGTGCGTTCGACTGGGTGTGTTTCGGAGATCAGGAATTTGGGTCGCTTTTTTCTTCGATGTTGCTGACTTGCTGGTTGCCCCCAATTTATTCACATCCCTAATTGGTGAGTCCGTGATCCTTCCTTGGTTTTTTCCTTCCATTTTTCGCCCGTGAGTTTGTTCAATTATTCCCCCAAACTCTGTTTCGTCCGTGATGTTAGAAATTTGTTCTTGATTTTGTTTTGTGTGCTTTCGGTTTCTAGCTGCCGAATTAGCTAGGGAAATTTGTAGGCTTGAGTCCGAAATCGGGAATGTCGGCCAATATCGGATTTATCGACGATTATCGCCGATATCCGCCGATATCGTCGATTTTGGTGGAAGATTAGCCTTCCCCCTCCGCTTATGTGTCGCCGGCCGGAAAAAACGATATATCGGACGATATATCGCCGATTCCGGCGACATTTTCCTCCCTGGATACAAGCAGAAAATGGAAGGGCAGGAAGAAGACAATGAGGCTGCCTAATATGGGCAAGAATTTAACTTGCTGCAGGAATTTTTAAATGGAAAAGAAATTGTATTGAGGGTGAGATAAAAAATGGTAAAAAAATCACGTGATAAATCAGTGGAAAATGACAACGTGAACCAGTAAGATCAATGTACTGTGACTGAGTTTTGAAAAACAAAAGCCTTCAAATCAATCTTCTCAGTTCTCACAGAAAAAAGGGCCCTACCTCTACAGTTCTCACAGAAAAAAGGCCCTACCTCTACCTGGAGACATCAGTGTCCGTCTGTGAGCCTCTGGTCTCAGGCCCTTGAGCTTTAAGTCCCACTCTCTCTCTCTTTCTCTCTCCCTCTCCCTATACAGTCGATCTAGAAACAGACACTGCAGCTTTCCCTACCCAGAAGATTACAGAAACAGAAAATAAAAACACATAACTAAATGCAATGCATAAAACCCATCATTCACAATCCGATCAAAATTTAGGGATGATACGAATATTTACCATATTTAAATTTAAATTGTTAAAATTTTAATATTATAATATAATTTGAATTTTTTAAAATTATAAATAAAACCATTTAAATTCAAACGCTTATTTAACGGTTCGGTTTGAATCGAAATGATTTGAAATTGTTTACGCATAAAAAAAAAATTCGAAATAAAAAATAAAAAATAAGGATATAAAAAAATAATAGGATAATCAATACTCAATACTCAAAAAATTGTATATTAAACTTGCGAAAGATTGAATTGTAAACATTATCTTTACCATTATATTAAGATTTATTTATATCAAAAACTATATTAGGATTTATCAAACAAATATTACCACCTAGTAATCTTTTATTATATTTTTATTTGGATATACACATATTTATCGAATATATCTGAATATCTTTTTATTTTTATTATTTTTTAATATTAATAATAGATTTAAATAAAAATCAATATATTCCTTAACGGTCCGGTTTGGATTTAACGGATTTTTAAAATGAATATCTAAATTTAAACTGTTACTAACGGAGTGGTTTGGAGTATTGCACTCGGAGTTCTTGAGAGTGGAATGGTTTTTATGCAAGGCTATTAATCCTCCGCATCGAGTTCTTGGGGAAGATGATAGTGTAATACCCCAAGAACTCCAAGTGCAATACTCCAAACCACTCCAACCCACAATCCTCCGCCTCGAGTGCAATATTAACGGAGTGGTTTGGAGTATTGCACTGCTGGGAAAATAGTAGAATGAAAATAATAACTCAACCCACAAAAAAAAAAGATAAATATGCAAGGAAATAAAGGAGCAAAGAATAGAGAACACCAGATATAACGTGATTCGACAATATGCCTACGTCCACGGGGCAACAACCACAAGAACCTCCACTAATGAAATTAGGGATACAAAGAGATGCATAACTTCAAGAACACTACTTGAAGGAAACTCTCTTTCTCTCTCTCTCACTTGTTTTGCTACCAACACTACAACACTCAACACTCTCTGACAGGACCCGCCCCGATCCCACAGGGACCACAAGGGGACGTGCCCTGCTCCCGTCTGACACCCAATAATTCATACCAATTTTAACCTCAAAACATCAAATGCATAAATAATCAAATTTAAGTCATACAACAAATCCGAATTAAACAGATGTCAGACAAGGGATGAAATCCAAAATTACAAGTTGCGAGCACGACTCTAACATAAACCTGCGGGTAAACCACCCAGCAGGGGTTCAGGTACGCAGAAGTAGATCTATGCCTCAGCCTCAGGTTCTTCCTCTACCTCAGTATCACGACCTGGAGGGGTTACCAAAAACATTAAGGGTGAGTGGACCGAAGTTAGGTTTATAAAATTATTTGAAAAGTAAAACATATAATTTACCCCTCCGTTTTCCAAACATGCATGCAGTATCATTTAAAATCATAAATAATATAATATGAATCATAAGGCATGTAATAAAACCATAACCATAATTTTAGCCACTGCACTATACACTCCAATCCGACATCCCTGATGTCTGACGTCCCTGACGTCCAATAAGGTCACAATCACAAGGCTACGCGTGCCACTCGGGTCTCAATTCCGAGTTCAATCCCCGAACCCTGTTCGGTTACAGCATCCCCGAACCCTGTTCGGTTACAGCATCCCCGATGCTTAGCGTCATAGACGCTGGACGTTCTAGACGTCCGTGACCTCTCCGGGGTACCTCATCCAGAGGAGACAATATAATATGGAAGGATCTATACAGTGCAGTACCAAATACATTTTATCGATATCCACATGCAAACATATATGTATACATAGGTAAAATCTGAACCGATCGTTACGTTTCATCAAACGGGTCTCATGCCCAAATACCGTGAAACGTGCCATAACCGAAATCTCAATATCATCAAAACCATTTATAGATTCCAGCATGTGAACATATAAGTAAATCAGAAAACATTTAAGCATGCAAGGGTTTAATGAAAACGGGCCCACTCACAGTACGATTCCGCTGCGAATCTGCGCGTACGGACCTGTACCGAGATTATCGTACAATTCCTGTCAGTTCAAATCACATGTAAGGGTCACTACAAGTCTTAAACGTTTAACCACAAAGTCCGAAATAGAAACCGGCCCGGGAAAACCGTACAACACGTTTCCCGAGGCAACCGGCCCTAAACTGACCCATCAAAGCTTATCTCAGATCAACATGGTTAAATCACCAAAAATGTTCAGAATGATGAGAGGAACAAAAGTCATGTTGATCGTGATCGGAGATAAGGTCCAACGCGCCCTCACGCGCCGCCCAAAGTGGCTGCGAGTGAAAGTCACGCGCCTGACACTGTAGCTACAGTGTCACCTCCTTCACCCGTTTGTCTGTAATACGGGTCTGCCACCCGCGGCTTGACCCGGTTGAATACCCATCAATTCCAACTCGATTTCAATCCCATTTGATCCTAACATGTTCATTAACTATCCAATTTAGGTTCTGTGACAAAAATCAACCTCGACACATCCCCAAACGACCCATCGACCCGCGATCAACCAATCGGGTCAATTACCAGAACTTCGTGGTTTCAAACCCATTTTCCAATTAACTTCACAGGAAGCATAACAGGATCAAAACGAACCAAAAATGAACAATCAATTGTGTCTGAAAGTACCTGTAGGTTGTCGTCCCAAGCTCTGCAACTTCCCTGAAAACAGCAGCCTCCGTCCTAGCTCAACCGTGACTGTTAGCCTTCAATTTCGATGTGGTTGAGTTCCAAATACTCCCAGAAGACTAAACCAGGCCTTGGTTTGGTCCGTCAAGCACCATATATTAAACTCCGAAATTCCCTCCAATTTTCCAGAAACTGAATTCTCTGGTTTTCCTCTCCAATTCTCAGCCCTCACTGCAACAGAGTGAAGCACACTTAAATCCCACTCAGTTTAAACAATCCTTGCCAGCCAACAGCTTGTGGAAGCCTCACTGTCCACTGAGAAATGTTTCCCGCAAAAGTTCGAATCTTGAATTAACAAATGGTGTCCATGATCAGCCACGTTCTGATGTTTATAAGGCTTTAAACAATCCCAACTTTCCAACTCACACACTGATTTAACAATTGAGACTCAGAACCACCGTACATGGTGGTGCAGCAATTGCTCCCCCGCGGTTGCTACAGTGACCATGGGTGAAATGACCAAAATGCCCCTAGTTCAGAAATTACCAAAATGCCCTTCACTTCCTAGGCCCGTAACTCAGCTATACGAAGTCCGATTTTTGCGTGCCGCCTGTCTACGGACTCAGGACGTTGAGACCTACCCAACGGTTCTGGAGTCGTGTGAAACTTAATTGTTAAACGAAAAGTCAACATTTTCGCCCGTGAAGTCCAACTTACGGTAATGCCCCTGAACTTCCGATAGTCATAACTTTTTCCCTGATCGTCCGAAATGGACGTGCCACCTGTCTATGAACTCGTGACGTCCCGTACTACGTCACAGTCATAGGTCAAAGTCCATTTAACTCATCAATCAAAAAGTCAACAATTTGGCCATACCAATCACAAGGGTAAAAGCGTCAATTCACACATTAAATTGAAATATTAAAATCCCCGAATGTCCGGGGTGTTACACTCTCAACTTGAAGTGGGCACTCTTCACTCTCTATTTGGAGGAAGATGTTTCTCTTAGATGAGATTGATGGAATGAGCAAATGACATCTCCTTATATAGGCTAAGGAGGAACCATCTAGATGCTTTCATTAATGCTTTATCCACCCACCTACTTCATTTATGGATCTCACTTACCTACAACCACTTACTTTGTTTTGGATCTCACTTACCTACAACCACTTACTTCATTTTGGATCCCACTTACCTACAACCACGTACTACATTTTGGATCTCACTTACCTACAACCACTTACTTCATTAATGCTCCAAACAACATTTTGTATATATATTTGAAGTTTGGGCCTAGATATTTTACAATCTCCCCCTCCAAGCCAACTAGATCAAAACGACGTGACTTCTAATTGAAGTCCATTCCAGCGGATTTGTTGCAATACTCCAACTTCTGTTGCGTAACAACTTTTGTCAACATATCTGAAGTATTCTTGTTGGTGTGAATTTTCCTCAACTGGAAAAGCTTCTTTGATACTGCATCTCGAATCCAATTATAACGGAGATCAATATGCTTCGTGCGAGGATGGTACACTGAATTTTTACTTAAATGAATAGCACTTTGACTATCACAATGCACCACATAACTTTCGTGCTTCACGCCCAATTCTTGAATGAACCTCTGCAGCCAAATCATCTCATTGCCTGCTTCATTTGCAGCAATATACTCAGCTTCAGTGGTGCATAAGCCAACACATTTTTGTAACTTGGACTATCATGAAACAGCTCCCCCTGAAAAGGTAAATAATAATCCAGAAGTGGATTTTCTAGCATCAAGGTCTCCTGCCAAGTCTGCATCTGTGAAACCTTCTAACACCGGTTTCGATCCACCAAAGCACAAGCACAACTTTGAAGAGCCTCTCAAATATCTGAGTATCCACTTGACTGATTCCCAATGCTCTCTGCCAGGGTTAGAGAGATACCTACTAACAACACCAACTGCATGTGTTATATCTAGTCGAGTACAAACCATAGCATACATAAAACTACCAACAGCTGATGAGTAGGGAATACCTGCCATCTTGTCCATATCCCCTTATGTAGTTGGGCATAACCTTCTGCTTAACTTGAATTGATTACCTAGAGGTGAGTTCACTGGCTTAGCTTCTTTCACGTTGAACCTCTCAAGCACTCGTTCAACGTACCTTTCTTGTGACAACCATAGCTTCTTCGCCTTCCTGTCACAAGTGATCTCCATACCCAAAATCTGCTTAGCTGGACCTAAGTCTTTCATATCAAATGATTTTGACAAATCTGACTTCAACTTGTGAATCATAGCAACATCGTGCCCCACAATCAACATATCATCAACATAGAGCAATAAAATGATGAAGTTACCTCCGGTGAACTGCTGGATATACACACATGGATCGGCATCTGTTCTCTTGTACCCATGACCCAACATGAATGAGTCAAACTTCTTGTACCATTGCCTTGGTGCCTGCTTTAGCCCGTACAAGCTTTTCTTCAACTTACAAACCATGTGTCCTTTTCTCTCAACTTCAAAACCTTCTGGTTGCTCCATGTAAATCTTCTCTTCCAAATCACCATGCAAAAATGCTGTCTTCACATCCAACTGCTCCACCTCAAGATCCATGCTAGCTATCATACCCAGAATAACTCGGATAGAAGTCATCTTAACCACTGGTGAGAATATCTCATCGAAATCGACTCCTTCCTTCTGCCCAAAACCCTTGACAACCAAGCGAGCCTTGAACTTTGTCAACTGCTCATTCTCGCCCCTCTTTAACTTGAACACCCACTTATTTTTGAGTGATTTTCTTCCTTTAGGAAGCTCCACCAACTCATAGGTGTCATTCTTAAATAAAGACTCCATCTCAGACTTCATTTCCAATATCCATTTGTCATTGTCTGCATGAGTCTTTGGCTCCTCAAAATTTTCAGGCTCTCCATCGCCAGTCAACAGAATGTATCTGGAATACGGGTCATCTCTATCACTGGTCGTGAGAATATACTGTGAAAAAGGATACTTAGTATTCGGCTTTGGCACTCTATTTGATTTACAAACTGGTACTTGGGAAATCTCTGGTTGCTCCTCCTGGCTTGGCTCCCCCTGAATTTGATCATCCTGATCATTGTATTCAGGTTCAGACACTATCTCAGCACCTCGTGCTTCAGCCATGTCAGGAACGTCTTCATGTATAACCTATTGAGCTCTACCACTTGGTTCTTGTTGCAGCGGTGATGAATCATAGGTGAGTTGGCCTGCATTTTTAACTGTACCCTTATCAGGATCTGCCACGGTCTGATCTTCAAAGAAGTGTACATTTATGCTTCTGAATAGCTTGTTGGTCTTTGGATCCCACATGCGGTAGCCCATTTGTTCATTACCCGAGAAAGATGCATGGTGTGCCTTTGTCATCTATCTTCAATCTTTTCTCGTCGGATATACGTACAAATGCATTACACCCAAACACTTTCAAGTGTGAATATAAAACGCTTCTACCGGTCCATACACATTCGGGAGTCTCAAAATTCAATGGTACACTTGGTGATCGGTTGATAAGGTAACAAGTGGCTGACACAGCTTCGGCCCAAAAACTCTTTGATAGATTGGCTGTCTTCAGCATGCACCTCACCTTCTCCAGAATGGTGCGGTTCATCTTTTCAGCTACACCATTATGTTGTGAGGTGCTAGGAATTGTCTTCTCATGCCTAATGCCATACTTCGAACTGTAATCTCTGAACTTGTTCGAAGTGTACTCTCCGTCATTGTCGCTACGGATACATTTGAGGGCTCTCCCAGTCTCCCTCTCCACCATGACATGAAACTGCTTGAAGGTTTGGAATACCTGGCCTTTTGATTTCAAAAAATATACCCAAACCTTTCGTGAAGCATCATAAATAAAGGTGACAAAATATCTATTACCACCTAGTGATTCAACTTCCATAGGGCCACAAACATCAGAATGTACTAGGTCTAATATTTTTTCTTTTCTTGTGAAGGTACCAGAAAAATTGACTTGATTTTGTTTGCCATATAAACAATAATCACAAGAGTCGAGTGAGGTACCTTTGGCAAAGGGAATGAGAGACTTCTTTGCCAAAAACTTGCAATCCTTTCTCACTCATGTGGCCTAATCTCTTGTGCCATAGATTTGGAGGAGAATCGTCCACGACATTCAACTCTCCTTTGAAAACCTTCCCATATGTCTTGTAAAGGGTGAAGCACAACTTCCCTCTAGCGATGACTAGCGATCCCTTGGTAAGCCTCCACTTTTGATCTCCCCCATGATGATGGGACCCTTGTTGATCAAGCACGTTGGTTGACATTAGATTGAGACGTGAACCAGGAACATGTCTCACATCTTTCAATAACAGCTTGTTGCCCAAATCAGTCTCGAACAAAACATCACCTATTCCTGATATCTTGGAATAGCTATCATGGCCCATCTTCACTTCCCCAAAGTCTCCGCCTTTGTATGTTGTGAAGAACTCCGAGTGCGCCATGGCATGGAAAGATGCTCCAGAATCAACTACCCAAGAAATGCTTTTATCTTCATCAGCATGTAGGCAATCACTGTCAAGAGACAACAACTCACATGCTTGACTGGACACAGTAGCGGTAGCTGCAGTATTGTTGTGTCCTCCTTCTTTTGGTAGGTTGAGCCATCTTTCCCATCCTTCCTGTTATTCTTTAGTTTGTTGCAATTCTTCATCATGTGGCCATAGAGATTGCAATTATCACACCTTCCATTGAATCGTGTCCTCGAACGGCTCGCACTTCTTCCATGATCTCGACTGGGACCTTTACTCTTGCTCCTTCCTCTATTCTCCGCCACAAAGACTTGGCTACTATCGGAACTAGAGGACTTCCTCCTAGTCTCTTCATTTAACATGTTGTCTTTAACATTATCCATAGATAACACACCATTAAGAGCAGAGTTACTTGCAGTAATGACAAAGGTCTCCCAGCTATTGGCCAATTAATTGTCAGTGCTTTGGAAGTTGTTAAGGTGCTCAGTCACCCTTACGCCCTCCTTATACTTCATGTTGACAAGCTCATTATTGAGAAAAGCTTTTTTTGAGGCGGTTTTTTACTCGAACAATGACTCCAACTTCAACCAAAGAGCATGGGCGTTAGTCTCGTTGGAAATATGGTGGAACACACTATCATCCACCCATTCACGAATGTGACCAATAGCCTTGCGATTCAACTTCTTCCATTCAGCATCTCCCATATTATCAAGCTTGCCTTCCTCTCCTTCTATGGGCTCATGCAAATTCTTGCAATAGAGAAATGTCCTCCATTCTCGGCTTCCATGTAATCCAATTGGAGTGGTTGAGTCGAACCATGGTACTCCTTGAGCCTTCCATTCTAACTCTCAACGAACCTGGAGCTCTGATACCACTGTTGGGGAAAATAGTAGAATGGAAATGATAACTCAACCCACAAAAAAGGATAAATATGCAAGGAAATAAATGAGCAAACAATAGAGAACACCGGATATAACGTGGTTCGGCAATATGCCTACGTCCACGGGCAACAACAACAAGAACCTCCACTAATGAAATTAGGGGTACAAAGAGATGCACAACTTCAAGAACACTACTTGAAGGAAACTCTCTCTCTCTCACTCACTTGTTTTGCTACCATCACTACAACACTCAACACTCTCAAATTGGAGTGGGCACTCTCAACTTGGAGTGGGCACTCTCCACTCTCTACTTGGAGGAAGATGTTTCTCTTAGATGAGATTGATGGAATGAGCAAATGACCTCTCCTTACATAGGCTAAGGAGGAACCATCTAGATGCTTTCATTAATGCTTCATCCACCCACCTACTTCATTTATGGATCTCACTTACCTACAACCACTTACTTCATTTTGGATCCCACTTACCTACAACCACTTACTTCATTTTGGATCCCACTTACCTACAACCACCTACTACATTTTGGATCCCACTTACCTACAACAACTTACTTCATTAATACTCCAAACAACATTTTGTAGATATATTTGAAGTTTGGGCCTGGATATTTTACATTAGGCCCCTGAGCTTTAAGCCCCACACTCTCTCTCTCTTTCTCTCTCCCTCTCCCTATACAGTCGATCTTGAAACAGACACTGCAGCTTTTGTAAAGTCCCAGAAATTCGAAAAAGGAAAAGTTGGAAAAAGGTGAAGGAAATGACGATTTTTCCCTTGGAATTGGACGAACGGTTGACTTTTGGTTCGAGCAGTCAAACGAACTTTGACCGATGACTGTGACGTAATATGTAAAATATTAAAATAATATGTAAAATGACGTTTTTACCCTCGGAGGGGTGTGGTTAAATGTTGATTTTTTGTTTGGCATACTTTTTGTATATTTTCCGAAGACTATTGTATAGGTCTCGGGACGCTGAATCCGTAGACAGGTGGCACGTCAAAAATGGAGCTCGGATGAAAAAGTTACGGGTCTATGAAGTTAAGGGGAAAATGGTCATTTGTTACATGAAGGTTAAATGGTAATTTTGGGCAGTCAAATTTATTTAGCGGTGAAATTGGCTGAATCAGTCATGGGGTGACTTAGGTGGATCTTTCAGTGACATTTGTCACTGGCTAATTTTGATGAGTGGCAAATTGTTGCCGTTTGACTATGAGATAACAATCAAAATATGAAATCAACCTTTAAATGAACATATGGTTTATAACTGAGTTATATTCGACAGAACAGAGAACCAAAGAGCAGAAAACCAATTGATCGATTCCTAGTAATCCAGGGTGAAACAAGAGTAAATTGAGTGAGAAATTAAGTGCAATTGGGAGTGAAAAGCGAGAGGGAAATAGAGAAAATCCCAACTGGAACCATACTGAGAAACCCGAAAAACCACCCAAGAACATTAATGTCGAATTCGAGTTTTTAGAAGGTTCTGAGTGAAATTGACTTGACATTTAGTCTTCTGGGAGCTAAACGAATCGAACCAAATCAAATGGGAAGGAAATTGATGGAGATTTGACGAAGAACAGAACCTGAGACATCCTTGAATTGTGGAGGCTGAGTTCGAAAACTTGGAGGTAAGGAATCTTGAAATTGGTTTCAACTTTATGTTTAGAATGGAGATAGGATGCTTCTCGTGTGTTTAATTGATTTAAACAGCTTGAAATGAGGTAGAACCCGATTTAGAACCCATCAGGTATTCATTTCGAGTCGAGGGATTTGAGGATCCATTTCATGAAATTGAGGTTACAAATCCCTAATGAACATGGAATAGATGAAAATGAGTGAAAGAATATACAAAATCGAGGTCGAATTGAGGGAGATTTCACAGGGTCTGATCGCGGGTTCACGACCCGTTTACCAGGAAATCGGGTGAGGAAGACGTACTGTAGCAGTAATGTGCACAGCGCGTGACTTTCACGCACAGCCGCTTGCGGGGGCGTGTGAGGGCGCGTGGCTGGGTTTCTGACTTTGGCTCCAACATACTTTTTGATGTTCTCGATGATACGGACCTATTGGCATTGGTTTCGGGTCAATCGGATGTGAATTTAGAGTAGTTTCGAGTACCCGGAGCGTATAGGTTACGTTTAAATAATATTATTATATTCCTACGATTAGGGAATTCATACATGGGGTTATAGGATAACCTAGTGACCTTATATTACTTTGTTTGGCAGCCGGATATTCCCAGGACGTCGGAAGAGAACGAACAGCTAGAAACTGAACAATCTGGACGGTATGTGAGTGGACTTTTGTTTTCTACCCTGAATGCATGCATATATGTTTTAAATGCTTTGTTATATGAATTGAAATTATTTGGCATGATTGATGTTTCGATATGATGATTTCCGGATTTTGAGAATATTATATTATTTTATATGAATTTGGGCACAATTTTCGAGAAAACCATGATATTGCTGTTTTGGGCGAAGGCTCGGGATTTGAAATTGGTTTTGACTCGGGTTATAAGTCAGAAAATGATTTGATGGATTTGTAAGGCTTTGTGGATATATTTTGTGGATTTATGTGAAAATGGCAACTGAGGTTGCGGTTGCGCGGATTTGCGCGAAAGTGATATTTTGGGCGTGAGACCCAATGTAAATGTGATTTTGATTGGGTTGGTATTTCCATGTGATTACATGATGATATTCACGTTTTCGGATTTATGAAATAATCGGAACTCTGGTTTTATGAACTATGTTTGCGGCTGAGACCTTGTGTTGAAAATGGTTTTGATTTCAAATGCAACTGTTTTTCACTAGTTTTCATGATGGTGATATATTGTGGATATTAGGGCTTCCGGTTGGGAATGTGTTTCCCTGGAATGAACCCTGTACATAACGCTTGCCTCCGGGATGGATGTGTGTACCCCGGAAAGGTCACTTAGCACGGTCTGTAATCGTGCATTCGATGGAGGCTCAACTCAGATAAGATGTACTGGATTATAGGGAGATCGGTCGGTGATATGTTCACGATGATCTGGATTTCCGGCTGGTGATGCGTTCACACCAGCGGATGCTCAGATTTTGAGCGGTCCTTGAGCCTATTGATTTGCACGCGTTGCAGGGATAACGTGACCATATGAGATTGGATCTGGACCTAGACCTCGTGGTTTTATTGAGAATTGTGATTTATGAATGTTTGTGCCCAGATTTGTTTTACTCATGATTTATGATATGTTTGCATGTTTGTGAAACTGGAGGGTAGGAATGTATTTTGATAAATGTATTTTCTAAAACATTTTTTTGTCCACTCACACCTTTCCTGTTTTATTGACCCTCCAGGTCGTGGTGCGATGGTCGAGGCTATTCGAGACGTGGAGGCATGAGTGGACACAGGTGCGGTTATCCCTTGTTTGGCAAGTACTAAGGGTAATTTCAGAACTTCAGTTGACTTGTCAGAAGGGAGTAGGACTGGGTGACAGGACCCGCCCGGATCCCACAGGGACCACAAAGGGGACGTGCCCTGTTCCCGTCTGACACCCGAAATTCATACCAATTTTTACCTCAAACATCAAATGCATAAATAACCAAATGTAAGTTATACATCAAATCCGAATTAAACAGATGTCAGACAAGGGATGAAATCCAAAATTACAAGTTGCGAGCACGACTCTAAAATAAACCTGCGGGTAAACCACCCAACAGGGGTTCAGGTACGCAGAAGTAGATCTATGCCTCAGCCTCAGGATCCTCCTCTACCACAGTAGCACAGCCTGGAGGGGTTACCAAAACATTAAGGGTGAGTGGGCCGAAACTCAAGTTTATAAAACTGTTTAGTAAGTAAAACATATAATTTACCCCTCCGTTTTCCAAACATGCATGCATCAAAATTTTTAAACCATAAAACATATAATATGAACCATAAGGCATGTAATAAAACCATAAACATAATTTTAGTCACTGCACTATACACTCCAATCCTGACATCCCCGATGTCTGACGTCCCTGACGTCCAATAAGTCTCAAGGCTACGCGTGCCACTCGGGTCTCAATTCCGAGTCCAATCCCCGAACCCTGTCCGGGTACGACATCTCAAATGCCTAGCGTCCTAGACGCTCGACGTCCCTGACGTCAAATAAGCAATCCTGCTCCTGAGTCATTTTACGGTCCGGTTCCTCCGTAGAATGACCCCTCGCAGGCAATGCGCCATGACCACTCCGGGTACCACATCCGGAGGAGACAGTATCATAAGAATGGATCTATACAGTGCAGTACCAAATACATTTTATTGATATCCACATGCAAAACATATATGTATACATAGATAAAATCCGAACCGATCGTTACGTGTCATCAGACGGGTTTCAAACCCAAATACCGTGAAATGTGCCATAACCATAATTTCAATATCATCAAAACCATTTCTTGATTCCAGCATGTGAACATATAAGTAAATCAGAAAACATTTAAGCATGTAAGGGTTTAATGAAATCGGGCCCACTCACAGTACGATCCCGCGGTGAACCTGAGCGTACGAACTTGTACCTGGATTATCGTACAATTCCTGTCAGTCCAAATCACACGTAAGGGTCACTACAAGTCTTAAATATTTAACCAAAAAGTCCGAAACAGAAACCGGCTCGGGGAACCCGTCCAACACGTTTCCCGAGACAACCGGCCCTAAACTGACTCATCAAAACTATCTCAGATCAACATGGTTAATTCACCAAAAATGTTCAGAATGATGAGAGGAACAAAAGTCATGTTGATCGTGATCAGAGATGAGGCTCAACGCGCCCTCACGCGCCGTCCAAAGTGGCTGCGCGTGAAAGTCACGCGCCTGACACTGTAGCTACAGTGTCACCACCCTCTCCCTTTTATCTGTAATACGGGCCTGCGACCCGCCGCTTGACCCGGTTGATTACCCATCAATTCCTACTCGATTTCAATCCAATTTGATCCTAACATGTTTATTATTCTTCCAATTTAAGTTCTGAGACACTAATTAGCCAAATCAAATCCTTAAATGGCCATTCGACCCGTGATCATCCAAACGGATCAATCACAAGAACTCGCTAGTTTCCAAACCATAATCAAATTAACCTTACAGTAAGCATCATAGTATCAAAATGAACTGGAAAACACAATCAATTGAACCAACACTCACCTGGAAGTAGTAGTCCAAACCTCCGAAATTTCTCTGAACACGGCAGTCACAGTCCCAGCTCACCTGTGGCTGATGGCCTTCGATTTCGATATGGTTGAGTTCCAAATACTCCAAGAAGTCTAATCTAGGCCTTGGTTTGGTCCAACAATCACCAGAAATTGAAACCCGATTTTCCCTCGAATTTTCCCCAAAATGGTTTCTCTGGTTTTCCTCTCCAATTTCCAGTTCCTTCAACAGCAGAATGAAGCTTACCCATTACTTAATCAGTTTAAAACATCTCAAGCTATCCCAGAGGCTCGTGGAAGCCTCACTGTCCACTGAATTTTGTTCCCCGAAAAAGCTTCGAATCCCATTAATCAATTCGACAGTGTAGGGTGGATGGTTCAGCCCACGTTCTAAAGCAATAAACAGCCCTTTCTTTCCAGCACACAATTGCATAAACAATTGCACACTGAACCACCGCACATGGTGGTGCCATCCACGGTTCCCCCGCGGTTGCTACAGTAACCAGGGCAAAAAGACCAAAATGCCCCTGGTTCAAATAATTACCAAACTGCCCCTCACTTTCTAGACTCGTAACTCAGCCATACGAAGTCCGATTTCGGCGTGCCGCCTGTCTACGGACTCAGGACATCGAGACCTACCTAACGGTCCTTGAGTCATGTGAAAATTAGTTGCCAAACAAAAATTCAACATTTTCGCCCCAAAAGTCCAAATTACGGTAATGCCCCTGAACTTCCGATAGTCATAACTTTTTCCCTGATCGTCCGAAATGGACGTGCCACGTGTCTATGGACTCGTGACGTCCCAAACTACATCACGGTCATTGGACAAAGTCCATTTGACCCTCAAATAAAAAAGTCAACAATTTGGCCATACCAATCATATGGGTCAAAATGTCAATTCATACATTAATTTACATTTTTATAATCCTCGAATTTCCGGGGTGTCCCGAAATTTCAAAGAAACAAATAAGGAAATTTTTCTCGCATCTGAGCCTCGGGCTCCCATGTGGCTTCTTCCACATTCTGGTTTCTCCAGAGAATCTTCACGAGAGGGATAGTCTTCCGACGTAGTACTTTGTCCTTCCGATCCAAAATCTGCACTGGTTGTTCCTCAAAGCTCAAATCCCCTCAGAGTTCGATAGGTTGATCCTCCAGTACATGAGAAGCATCATGTACGTACTTCCGCAGCATCGATACGTGAAAAACATCGTGAACTCTAGAAAGTTCTGGAGGTAGTGCCAATCTGTATGCAACACTGCCAATCATTTCCATAATCTCATATGGTCCGATAAAACACGGACTCAGTTTCCCCCGTCGACCAAAACGGATAATCCCTTTCCACGGAGATAATTTCAGGAAGACAAAATCTCCTACTTCAAACTCCAAGTCTCGAATTCGTCGATCGGCATAACTCTTTTGGTGATCCTGTGCCGCCTTCAATCTCTCCTTGATAATTCGAACAGTCTCCAGGGTTAAGTCCATCAATTCTGGCCCTACAGCTGCTCGCTCCCCTATCTCCATCCAGCAGATAGGTGTCCTGCACTGTCGACCATACAGTGCCTCATAAGGTGCCATCCCGATGCTTGTCTGATAGCTGTTGTTTTAAGCGAATTCCATCAATAGCAAATGAGTATCCCAAGAGTCCTGAAACTGTAGCACACAGGACCTCATCATGTCCTCCAAGGTCTGAATGGTCCGTTCAGACTGTCCATCGGTCTGTGGATGGAACGCAGTACTGAAACGTAGGGTTTTTCCAAAAGTAGCTTGCAAACTCCGCCAGAACCTGGAAGTGAAACGCGGATCACGGTCGGACTCGATCGATTCCGGCGTACCATGTAATCGTATGATTTCTTTCATGAACAATTGAGCCAGTCGGTTAGGTTTATAAGTCTCCTGAACTGGCGGAAAATGGGCTGACTTGGTTAGCCGATCCACAATCACCCATACTCCGTCAACTCCACTCTGAGTCCTTGGTAACTTAAAGACGAAGTCCATGGTGATGTGATCCCACTTCCACTAGGGAATCGGAAATGGCTGCATAGCCCCATACGGTCTCTGCCATTCCGCCTTAACCTGCTGACAGGTTAAACATCTGCTTACGAACTCCACAATGTCCTTCTTCATCCCCGGCTACCAATAATGGTTCCGGAGGGTACGGGACATCTTTGTACCTCCCAGATGCATAGCATAAGCTGAACTATGGGCCTCCTCAAGAATCTCAGCCCGTAACTCTGCCACTGCAGGTACACACAAACGGCCCATCTTCACAAGTGCTCCATCATCCCGGATGGAGAAATCTTGTCTCCCATCCGCATCGACCTCAATCCTGTAAATACAGAGTATCGGATCCTGAAGTTGTGCTTCGATGATCCGATCAATCAGCACTGGTCGTACATGAAAGCTGGCCAACAAAGCTCCATGTTCATCTGTATCCAAAATAACTCCCACCTTCCGGAGTTCCACCAGCAAAGGAAGATACACCATCCCCAGGTGTGCAACAGATCCCGCTGACTTCCTACTGAGTGCATCTGCCACCACATTGGGCTTACCCGGATGGTACTCAATTGTACAGTCATAGTCCTTCAGCAGCTCCAACCAACTTTGTTGTCTCATGTTAAGCTCCTTCTGAGTGAATAGGTATTTTAGGCTCTGGTGGTCGGTGTATATCCGGCATGTTGCGCCGAATAGTTAATGTCTCCAGATTTTTAGGGCATGAACCACCGCTGCCAACTCCAAATCATGGGTTGGGTAGTTTAACTCATGGGTCTTTAGCTGCCGGGATGCGTAGGCGATAACCTTGCCAGTCTGCATTAACACGCAGCCCAGACCTTGTAGTGATGCATCACTAAAGACCACGAATTCTCCACTGTCATCCAGCAATGCAAGGACAGGTGCAGTGGTCAATCGATCCTTCAATTCTTGAAAACTCCAATCACACTGCTCGTCCCAAATAAACTTCACTCCCTTCCGAGTCAAACGAGTCAATGGTGCAGCAATTTTGGAGAAACCCTCCACGAATCTTCGGTAGTAACCAGCTAACCCGACAAAACTCCTCACCTCCGTTACTGTTGTCGGTCTAGCCCAGTTAGTCATCGCTTCTGTTTTCTGGGGATCCACGCTAATCCCATCCGTCGATATCACGTGTCCCAGAAAACCATTACTGCTCAGCCAAAACTGACACTTGCTCAGCTTGGCGTACAACTGTTCTTGTCTCAGCTTCTCCAACACCAACCGTAGATGTTCCTCATGTGCTCGGGAACTCCTCGAGTACACCAAGATATCATCGATGAACACAATCACGAACTTATCCAGGTAGGGTCGAAAGACCCGGTTCATCAGATCCATGAATGCTGCTGGAGCATTCGTCAAACCAAAAGGCATAACAAGGAACTCGTAGTGTCTGTAACGGGTTCGAAAAGCAGTTTTCGGAATATCCCCCTCCGAAATCCTCAGTTGGTGATACGCAGACCGCAAATCAATCTTCGAGAAGCACTGTGCTCCCCGCAACTGGTCAAAAAGGTCATCGATTCTGGGTAGAGGATACTGGTTCCTCAGTGTCACCTTGTTGAGTTGCCAATAGTCAATGCACAAACGGAGAATCCCTTCCTTCTTCTTTACGAATAACACCGGTGCTCTCCACGGTGAAGTGCTTGGTCGGACGTACCCCAAATCCACCAACTCCTGCAATTGAGTTTTGAGTTCTCGTAACTCGGCTGGCGCCATCCGATATGGTGCCTGGGATATGGGTCGGGTACCAGGGAGTAGTTCAATCATAAACTCGATCTCCCGCGATGGCGGTAATCCAGTTAAGTCTTCCGGGAACATATCTGGAAACTCACGTACCACTGGTATCCCGTCGATACCCGGAGTATCAACCTGTTCCGACACGACATGCGCCAGATAACCCTGGCATCCCTTCCGTAGAAGTTTGGTAGCAGTAAGTGAAGAAATCACTTCAGGAGGTGAATCGTCACGTTCCCCCTGAAAGATAATCTCCGGCAAACCCGGGCTTCGCAGAATCACCTGCTTGCTACAGCAATCGATCAGCGACCCATGCTCCGATAGCCAATCCATACCCAAAATTACATTAAAGTCGTGGATATCCAGAATAATTAAGTCCGCTGGTAAATCCACATCCTCAATCCTCACCGGGCACCTCCGAATCACCTGATTCACAAGGTACACGATGCCCATCGGGGTGCCAACACCCATTTCGCAATCTAAGGCTGATAACACACAATGAAGCATACTAGCACAACTCCTCGAAATAAAAGAATGTGTAGCTCCCGCATCCATCAATACACGTACAAGAAGATTTAAGATATGTAGTGTACCTGTAACCACGCCTGGGGCAGTCTTCGCCTGCTGCTGGGTCATTGCAAACACCTGAGCCCTAGGCCCTCCATTCCGTTCGCGCCCGCTCGCGCCACGTCCAGCACCACGGTCACCTCCCTGACCTCGACCTCAGTTAGTGTGGGAAGCCGTGCTCTGCACCACACTAGAGCCCCCAGCGTCGTTGCTCTTGGACAACAGCGGGCAATCACAGGCATAGTGGCCCTTTTCTCCGCAAGCAAAACAGGTTACTGGCCTTGGCCTGTCCGAATGCCCACCAGAAGCACCGCTCCATGATGAACGCTGCCCAGAGTTGTATCCTGATCCTCTGCCCTGAAAGCCTCCGCGTCGACCTGACCAGCCACGACCCTTGAAGGATGAGGGTGCTCCCCTGTAGCCCCCCCCCCCCCCCCCCCCCTTGTTGTTCTTCTGGCCCGTTGGCCCACGTTGTGGGCGATCCTGACGTCGCCCCTCGCCCGAAGGCTGTCGTGTCTGGTGTGCCGCCAGACTGGCCTCGACACGCACCGCAGCGTCGACCATATCTCTAAGAGAAGCATGAGTAGCAGCAGTCACACTTGCCCGGATCTCCCCTCGGAGTCCAAGATCAAACCGTTGGCATTTGTCCTCCTCCGTGCTCACGAATGATGCAGCGAACCGGGAAAGTTTCCCAAAAGTCTGCTCGTAGTCCGCAACGGACATATCCCTCTGCTCCAGCCGTAGGAACTCCGCCTCCTGTGCCGCGCGAAACGATCGCGGGTAATACTGGTCCAGAAATCGGGAACGGAAAACTTCCCAAGTAGTGGTATGGACAGACCATCCAAACATTTCAAGGCCGTGCCACCACTGGTAGGCTCCTCCTTCCAGTAAGAAGGCCGCCAAAGTCACCCGTTCGCCCGGAGGGCAGTGCATCACCGTGAAGATCCTTTCCCATTTGGTGATCCAATCATGAGCATCTTCGGGGTTTGATCCCCCATTGAAAGGTGTGGCTCCCAGACGTTGAGCCCGCTCAATGCTTGCGCATTCCATTTTCCTTTCCAGATCCTCGTCAGTTCGTGTATGAGGAATTCTCCTTGGAGGCATAACCAACTGTCAAGAGGCATAGATCAGTTAACATAATCCTTAAACTCGAAAAGTAACTAGTACTAATCGCTAGTCTAGCATGCTGACCACAACCTAGTGCTCTGATACCAAGCTGACAGGACCCGCCCCGATCCCACAGGGACCACAAAGGGGACGTGCCCTGCTCCCGTCTGACACCCGAAATTCATACTAATTTTTACCTCAAACATCAAATGCATAAATAACCAAATGTAAGTTATACATCAAATCCGAATTAAACAGATGTCAGACAAGAGATGAAATCCAAAATTACAAGTTGCGAGCACGACTCTAAAATAAACCTGCGGGTAAACCACCCAACAGGGGTCCAGGTACGCAGAAGTAGATCTATGCCTCAGTCTCAGGATCCTCCTCTACCACAGTAGCACAGCCTGGAGGGGTTACCAAAACATTAAGGGTGAGTGGGCCGAAACTCAAGTTTATAAAACCGTTTAGTAAGTAAAACATATAATTTACCCCTCCGTTTTCCAAGCATGCATGCATCAAAATTTTTAAACCATAAATCATATAATATGAACCATAAGGCATGTAATAAAACCATAAACATAATTTTAGTCACTGCACTATACACTCCAATCCTGACATCCCCGATGTCTGACGTCCCTGACGTCCAATAAGGTCATAGTCTCAAGGTTACGCGTGCCACTCGTGTCTCAATTCCGAGTCCAATCCCCGAACCCTGTCCGGGTACGGCATCTCAAATGCCTAGCGTCCTAGACGCTCGACGTCCCTGACGTCAAATAAGCAATCCTGCTCCTGAGTCATTTTAAGGTCCGGTTCCTCCGTAGAATGACCCCTCGCAGGCAATGCGCCATGACCACTCCGGGGTACCACATCCGGAGGAGATAGTATCATAAGAATGGATCTATACAGTGCAGTACCAAATACATTTTATTGATATCCACATGCAAAACATATATGTATACATAAATAAAATCCGAACCGATCGTTACGTTTCATCAGATGGGTTTCAAACCCAAATACCGTGAAACGTGCCATAACCATAATTTCAATATCATTAAAACCATTTCTTGATTCTAGCATGTGAACATATAAGTAAATCAGAAAACATTTAAGCATGCAAGGGTTTAATGAAATCCGGCCCACTGACAGTACGATCCCGCGGTGAACCTGAGCGTACGAACTTGTACCGGGATTATCGTACAATTCCTGTCAGTCCAAATCACACGTAAGGGTCACTACAAGTCTTAAATATTTAACCAAAAAGTCCGAAACAGAAACCGGCTCGGGGAACCCGTCCAACACGTTTCCCGAGACAACTGGCCCTAAACTGACCCATCAAAACTATCTCAGATCAACATGGTTAATTCACCAAAAATGTTCAGAATGATGAGAGGAACAAAAGTCATGTTGATCGTGATCAGAGATGAGGCTCAACGCGCCCTCACGCGCCGCCCAAAGTGGCTGCGCGTGAAAGTCACGCGCCTGACACTGTAGCTACAGTGTGACCACCCTCTCCCGTTTATCTTTAATACGGGCCTGCCACCCGCCGCTTGACCTGGTTGATTACCCATCAATTCCTACTCGATTTCAATCCAATTTGATCCTAACATGTTTATTATTCTTCCAATTTAAGTTCTGAGACACTAATTAGCCAAATCAAATCCTTAAATGGCCATTCGACCCGTGATCATCCAAACGGGTCAATCACAAGAACTCACTAGTTTCCAAACCATAATCAAATTAACCTTACAGGAAGCATCATACTATCAAAACGAACTGGAAAACACAATCAATTGAACCAACACTCACCTGGAAGTAGTCGTCCAAACCTCTGAAATTTCTCTAAACACGGCAGTCACAGTCCCAGCTCACCCGTGGCTGATGGCCTTCGATTTCGATATCGTTGAGTTCCAAATACTCCCAGAAGACTAATCCAGGCCTTGGTTTGGTCCAATAATCACCAGAAATTGAAACCCGATTTTCCCTCCAATTTTCCCCGAAATGGTTTCTCTAGTTTTCCTCTCCAATTTCCAGTTCCTTCAACAGCAGAATGAAGCTTACCCATTACTTAATCAGTTTAAAACATCTCAAGCTGTCCCAGAGGCTCGTGGAAGCCTCACTGTCCACTGAATTTTGTTCCCCGAAAAAGCTTCGAATCCCATTAATCAATTCGACAATGTAGGGTGGATGGTTCAACCCACGTTCTAAAGCAATAGACATCCCTTTCTTTCCAGCACACAATTGCATAAACAATTGCACACTGAACCACCGCACATGGTGGTGCCGTCCACGGTTACCCCGCGGTTGCTACAGTAACCAGGGCAAAAAGACCAAAATGCCCCTGGTTCAAATAATTACCAAACTGCCCCTCACTTTCTAGACCCGTAACTCAGCCATACGAAGTCCGATTTCGGCCTGCCGCCTGTCTACGGACTCAGGACATCGAGACCTACCTAACGGTCCTTGAGTCATGTGAAAATTAGTTGCCAAACGAAAATTCAACATTTTCGCCCCAAAAGTCCAAATTACGGTAATGCCCCTGAACTTCTGATAGTCATAACTTTTTCCCTGATCGTCCAAAATGGACGTGCCACCTGTCTATGGACTCTTGACGTCCCAAACTACATCACGGTCATTGGTCAAAGTCCATTTGACCCTCAAATCAAAAAGTCAACAATTTGGCCATACCAATCACAAGGGTAAGGATGTCAATTCATACATTAAATTACATTATTATAATCCTCGAATTTCCGAGGTGTTACACCGGGCACGGTTATCTATGTCCTTTAGGGACGGGTCCTGTCAAATTGGTATCAGAGCACTAGGTTGCTAAATTTTTTGCCACGTCATGCCTCTGAAACGTAAGCCTCGTGCGCGACCTGGTTGTGAGACGGGTATAAGAGGGAATATGAGACCTCGCGATTGATCTCGGAATGAGAGTGACCCTGAATTGGGAGTCAGATGTTAATCAGTGTACACTGTGAACTACTAATTGTTAAACACAGATTTTTGTGGGTCCCAAGAAGGAATGAGCCCAGAGGCTAGAAAGGTAGCATAATTGGGCTGATTGGACTCGGGATGAGATTATTCTCAGTGAATTCCTTAAGTGGAATGTGTGTCTAACGAGATTAGAATATGATGGGATATCCCTTAGGCCTTAGAGGTCGTATCAGATGTGATTCACCAGCGGAATTTTCTCAGTGATCTGGTATGCCAATGATGGCATGGATGATTGCTATGAGATTGGACTCAAAAGGAGTCAAGATTGGACTCGAGAGGAGTCGAGACAGGAAATGGGACTCAAAGTGAGTCAGGAGATCGGTTAGGACTCGAGATGAGTCATAGTAATGTATCAGGGCTCGGGATAAGCCGTAAAGGTTGAAATATAACTATGATTTTTGACACGATCGACCCTTTGATTGAGACATGTTTGGCACCTGGGATGCCAAGAATTGGAATAGGGCCAGACACTGATGGGTTATGAATTTATGGATTGGTATTGTTTAACCTTGTTTATCAGATTTATGGATTTGGATGAGTCGTGTCAATTGCACTTGGTGATTGAATGTTCGGGCATAGACGCGTAGTACACAAAGATTTGGATTTAGGAGATGGTCCAGTGCAGTGGGACGCCAGTTGGGTCTACTGGGTGATAAAATGTTAAGGTTAATTGTAGCTCATAATTGTAAGTCGTCTGGTCACATCATAAAGAAAAGGGTATATCGATTGACAAAGTGATAGAGGCACTGTTGGGGTGCAATGGAGCAGGGATTGACTCCTGTAGAAATGGTTGATATGACAGGAGAGGGAAGAGTTGGTGGGGCCCATGGTGGGCCATAGGGGGTGGTCAGTTGGGACCACATGCCCGAGAATTGCAATTACTTGGCAGGAGGCCTAAGTAGCCTCTGGAATGATGACCTGGATACCTATTACTTGTGGTCATGATGTATGTATTTGGAGGTCCCGGCCTATCCACTCTTCCATGTGTTGAGATTGTATATTGAATGGACATGGAGATGTCCGTGATTGGTTAAGTTATGGAAGTCGGTAAGCCGACTAGAGCTACGGATGTGATAGAATTGATGATATTATGAGGTAACCTCGGTAAGGTAATTATATATGGTAAAATTGGTGATCCATAAGGGGGGTAGACCTATTGGTGTGAGGCTACCCAGGATGACAGGTGTTATTCGCCTAGTGCCCGACTTGAGGTTTTCTTGGACTTGGATGATTTGGATGTAATATTTGGGATGGATTGATTGATGACTCATGATACCTCTATCGCGCATGTCAATTAGAGAGTGATATGTGGAGTCCAAGATTACCAGAGGTTGTATTTTAGGGAGACTCAAGGATGTTACCCTCTAGAATGATTTCGAGTCGAGGGATATGAAGATCCATTTCATGAAATTGAGGTTACAGATCCCTAATGAACATGGAATAGATGAAAATGAGTGAAAGAATAAACAAAATCGAGGTCGAATTGAGGGAGATTTCACAGGGTCTGATCGCGGGTTCACTACCCGTTTACCAGGAAATCGGGTGAGGAAGACGTATTGTAGCAGTACTGTGCACGGCGTGTGGCTTTCACGCGCAGCCGCTTGCGGCAGCGCGTGAGGGCGCGTGGCTGGGTTTCTGACTTTGGGTCCAACATACTTTTTGATGTTCTTGATGATACGGACCTATTGGCGTTGATTTCGGGTCAATCAGATGTGAATTTAGAGTAGTTTCGAGTACCCGGAGCGTATAGGTTACGTTTAAATAATATTATTATATTCCGAAGATTAGGGAATTCGTACATGGGGTTATAGGATAACCTAGTGACCTTATATTACTTTGTTTGACAGGCCGAAATATTTCCAGGACGTCGGAAGAGAACGAACAGCTCGAAACTGAACAATCTGGACGGTGTGTGAGTGGACTTTTGTTTTCTACCCTGAATGCATGCATATATGTTTTAAATGCTTTGTTATATGAATTAAAATGATTTGGCATGATTGAGTTTTCGATATGATGATTTCTGAATTTTGGGAATATTATATTATTTTATATGAATTTGGGCACAATTTTCGAGAAAACCATGATATTGCTGTTTTGGGCGAAGGCCCGGGATTTGAAATTGGTTTTGACTCGGGTTATGAGTCAGAAAATGATTTGATGGATTTGTAAGGCTTTTTGGATTTATGTGAAAATGGCAACTGAGGTTGCGGTTGCGCAGATTTGCGCGAAAGTGATATTTTGGGCGTGAGACCCAATGGAAATGTGATTTTGATTGGATTGGTATTTCCATGTGATTACATGATGATATTCATGGTTTTCGGATTTATGAAATAATCGGGACTCTGGTTTTATGAACTATGTTTTGGGCTGAAACCCTATGTTGAAAATGGTTTTGATTTCAAATGCAACTGTTTTTCACTGGTTTTCATGATGGTGATATATTGTGGATATTAGGGCTTCCGGTTGGGAATGTGTTTCCCCGGAATGAACCCTGGAGATAACGCTCGCCTCCGGGATGGATGTGTGTACCCTGGAGAGGTCACGTAGCACGGTCTGTTGTCGTGCAGCCGAGGGAGACTCGACTCAGATCAGATGTGATGGATTATAGGGAGATCGGTCGGTGATATGTTCACGACGATCTAGATTGCCGGCTGGTGATGTGTTCACAGCGGTGGATGCTCGAATTTTGAGCGGTCCTTGAGCCTATTGATTTGTACGCGTTGGAGGGATAACGTGACTATATTAGATTAGATCCGGGCCTAGACCCCGTGGTTTTATTGAGAATTGTGATTTATAATTGTTTGTTCCCAGATTTTTTTTTTACTTATGATTTATGATATGCATGCATGTTTGTGAAACTGGAGGGTAGGAATGTATTTTGATAAATGTATTTTCTAAAACTTTGTTTTGTCCACTCACACCTTTTCTGTTTTATTGACCCTCCAGGTCATGGCGCGATGGTCGAGGCTATTCGAGAGGTGGAGGCATGAGTGGGCACAGGTGCGGTTATCCCTTGTTTGGCAAGTACTGAGGGTAATTTCAGAACTTCAGTTGACTTGTCAGACGGGAGTAGGACCGGACACGGTTATCTATGTCGTTCGGGGACGGGTCGTGTCAGCTTTCCCTACCCAGAAGATTACAGAAACAGAAAATAAAAACACATAACTAAGTGCAATGCATAAAATCCATCATTCACCATCCGATCTAAATTTAGGGATGATATGAATATTTACAATACTTAAATTTAAATTGTTAAAATTTTAACATTATAATATGATTTGAATTTTTTAAAATTATAAATAAAACCGTTTAAATTCTAATGCTTATTGAACGGTTCGGTTTGAATAGAAATGATTTGAAATTGTTTATGCATAAAAAAAAAGAGAAATTCGAAATAAAAAATAAAAAAAAATAAGGATATAAAAAATAATAGGATAATCAATACTCAAAATTTATATTAAACTTGCGAAAGATTGAATTGTAAACATTACCTTTACCATTATATTAAGATTTATTTATATCAAAAACTATATTAGGATTTACCAAACAAATATTACCACCTAGTAATATTTTATTATATTTTTCTTTGGATATACACATATTTATCTGGATATATCTGAATATCTTTTTTTTTATTATTTTTTATTTTATATTAATAATAGATTTAAAAATTAATATATTTCTTAACGGCCCGGTTTGGATTTAACAGATTTTCAAAATGAATATCTAAATTTAAACCGTTACTAACGGAGTGGTTTGGATTCTCAGACCATTGAATTTTTATATGGTCAAATCCCAACTAATGGATAAATATCAGGGTAAAGTTAATCGATTAATGATTTTAACGTATTTGTTCCTGCCCTAAATATTTTTCTCTTATTATGAGACGAATGTCCCGAGACAACCCTAGCTGGGCCTCTACGTGGAATCTGGTCCGCGGAAGCGAGAGAGGTAGACCACTCATGGGGATCTCTTTTGTCATGATAGGTGTATAGAGCTGTTGGTTGGGCTAAGGGTAGCAGGCCTTGATGCTATGGCCAATCCGTAGATGGGCCGACCAGGATGCAAACAGGTTTTCTCAGCTCAAAGTGTAGACGTGCCACTAGTAAAGGAAACTGCTACTAGACAGTGTGGGTTGGTTTCGTTTTCGGCCCAAAAACGTTTCTTCTGATCAAAACGATCGTGGAGCAAGCGGACAAGAATTCTCATGCGCAGTTCATTTTTATGACTTTTTCAAGAACTTAACATTCTTTTCCAGCATTGCCCAAACCAATAAATTTTATTTCACCATGATACTCTGATTGGCGACGTTGTTGTTTCAGTTCTTTAAGGTGGTTAATGGTCCCAGGTTCCCTCGAGTCGAAATCGAAGTAATCGAACCAATTCATAAACATGGTATCCCGACTTATGAAGTCGAAAATGACATTCGGATGGTATGTCTCGAAATCCAATTACTTACTTAAGAAAATCTAGTTTTTTATATTGAAATGAATGCAGAAGTACAAATACATGAACATAAAAGTACTTCAATTTAAATGAACTAAAATTACAAATGCAAGGAAGCAAATTATTCCCTTCGTGCTTCAAACTCGTAATAATCAAGAAGTTCGAGAAGCATCAACTGAAAAGAATATAAGTCGAAAATCATGTCATAAGATGGTAGAGCACTCAAATACAACGATGAGACATAAATAGGGAGGTTTGAATTCCTCAATGTTAGATCATGAACTGGCAATCGGGATGACTTTCCATAGGGCGGTAGTCGGGATGGTTTTAGGTAAAAATGGTGACCAAACAAAATCCGTGAACTGATAGTCGGGATGATTTTCCGTGAACGGGTAGTTGATAATTTCAACCCTTATGACTCGAAGTGGTCAAGAAAAAGGTTGATCTCCTTCGAACTTCCCCCGAAAGGCCAAGAACTGGTCAGTCGGGATGAAGGCAACCTTTATGACATTGATGGTCAGAAAGAAGGATTATACTTGAAATGAAGTTTAACCATTATAACAATGCTACTGGAGCGGTCAGAAATACGGTTAGGCAGTTGCATAAATGCCTTGAAGGAGTGAGAAGAGAAGCTGCATCTTGATTTCCTAAGTTGAAAGAAGCAGTTTTTGCTACAAGGGCCAGCTGTTTTTAAACCATGAAACCTTGGTTAAAGGTGTTCATAGATTCAGAAATTGATGGAAATCAATTTGTTGAGTTTTGATCGGTTGATTGATGTCCTTTGAAAAGCCAAGTCGTTCTTCATTTATAGGAAGTTGAGGGAGTTTTTCAACTTGCTAGATTGGGACCTTTAATTTCCGTGAGCCGTTATTTGGGCCCAGAGGGGATTTTTTTCGGGTGTAAACATTGCCCCCTGAATTTGAAATGTTGTAGGTATAAAACATTTTAAATTCACACGAACGTGTCCTCACCCCTTTCTCTTTGATGGTTGTAACTCTGGCAATTCCAAACACAGTCCCCCATAATTCCTGCAAAATATGTGTTCCAAACCTGTCCCTCAGTAGAAAGAAAAAACATGAGTCATCTATCCTTCCCATCTCGTCGCCCACCGTCACAACTCCTTGTGTTTTGTAGCGTGGGCTTTGAACTCCATTCAAGAGCTTCTTGTGATATCCTGGAATCGCTCGAGGATGTCGGTGAGGTCATCGATGATCCCTGTCCTATGACTGATCTTGATTATCGGTTAGCTGATAAGCACATATTTCATCACCTTCTTATCTTAATTTCATTTCTATTTTACTTTGTTATATCCCTAATTTTACAATTTCTAACTTGTTTTAATGTTTTTAGGTACTAACCCAAGAATGTGGAGTATAGAGGTTAAATTGGAGTAAAACCGCATAAGTTATCAAGAATGGGCCAAGATTTATAAAGATTGGATCAAGATTCATCAAGATGGGTTAAGACTATGTCCTATGTGTAATAAGGCTCAATATTATGCCAAGATTCATTCTTGGAGAAGCCCAAACGAAGAAGTGGATTAAAAGTTACAATCGAGAAATTTGTCTATGCAAATCAATCCACTTCCACGGACCACTATGAACAACTCAGATAGAATCAGAATTCGATTAAGGTATGGTTGGAAAGATCTAGAAGTATAGTTTCCAATGGTTCAAAAATTACTAAAATCAGAGTTCTACAGCCACGGGAATTCCTGTTTGGGTGAGGCATAGTCAAGCTGCCTGAGTAGGATTACTTGTTCTACTCGGAATTGAAGTCTTGCGCGTTTTCCAGCTGTTCAATATCAAATTATCATGCTTCTAAGAGATGTTTACTGTATGAATTAAAGGGAAGATGCATGGAAATAGCAAGGGTCTTGTGTGTAATTCCCAAAGACAATTCCTTGCGGAACAAGGATGCAAATTGCGGCTAACAAGGATTCCTTCTAGTTTAGGATTTGTTTTTCCTTCTTAATTAGGATTCCTTCTAGTTTAGGATTTTTTTCCTCATATTCCTATAAATACCTATTTTTTTACTAGTTAGGGGTCGCTCATTATTTACACCAAAGTTCTACTTAACCAAATTTCTCTTTCATTAATTCGAGATTTCCTTAGCAAAATCCAATCACACCATATTCCATCATAAACACCGTCAGCCACGACATATGGGTAATTTCCGAGTGTCTTGCCAAGCTGTGTCGAGCCACTTAGCATCTGTAGGGCAATTTCCAAGGAGAAAAAGTGTAACACGACCTCTTTACCTTGTGATTGTCTTTTGTTATTGAATGATAATTTTGTTGGATTGATCTTTAATATAATTATAGTTTTTTTATCTTATATGAGTTTCAATAATCTTCCATGTGTTGTAATATCTTCCATGTGTTGCAATATCTTAGTTTTTTTTTTATGCTTGTATGTTGTGCTTAATGCTTGGTTAGATGTAGGGCAATTTCCAAGTCTAGATCATTGAAAATGTGTAGGGTAATTTCCGAGCACGTACTTGAGATAATATACTTGTATTTCATAGAACTGAGATGTGGGAATTTCGTAGGTTTTGGAATGGCATAATTTATGAATGAGTTGGGTTTAAAGATGAGTTGACCATGTAAATAATAGATTATGTTAGTTTAGGTTAGTTAATAACGTAAGATATTAGAAAAAATCAACTATCCCCCTAATTAATTAATCAAACGATAATCATGCTTATGTACCATCAATCCCCAGTTAAGAACGAATCATATTTACCAATGCTACATCTACAAGAAAAAAAAAAGGTTTTAATTTGCATATGTTTTCATTAAGTAATGAGTGTGACTTTGTGTTTACTTTAATACTTAGTTTTAGTGTATGTGAGCTGATTAAAATTGAACACTCAATATGGCAATTCACTTAATCTAAGGTCCATAAATTAGACTTGGGGGCCTTTTCAAGGATATAGGGCATGAACTTGACCCTCGTATTCCAGATGGATTGACGCCTTACAGTTGTGCAATTCTGGAATGTGTATTTGTTATACATACGTGAACTGATTAAAATTGAACACTCAATACGGTAATTCACTTAGTCTAAGGTCCATAAACTAGGCTTGGGGACGCCCTTTTCAAGGAGATAGTGCATGAACTTGACCCTCGGATTGAAGATGGATTGACGCCTTATCTAGAGGAAATGGGAGAGCACAATGTGAAGTTCGGAAGAGTGCATAGGCATTGCATCGTATGAGTTGATTGCAGCACTTCGTCTAGGCTGGAAACGTTAAACTTAAGCACTTGTTGGGAGACAACCCAATGGAGGAGTCTACAATAGATTTGCATTCTCTTCCCTTTTCTTTTAATTTCGTTTGCTTTTATTTTCTTTGTTATTTTCATAAAAATCTATCTCATACTTGATCATATGCTTTTACTTTCATTTATTGAGGACAAGGTCGGATTTAAGTGTGGAAGAAGGGTTTACAATTTTGTGGCTTTATTTAAAAAAAAATCATTTAAAATTGTTTTTTAAAAAAATTGTTTCAAAAGTGAAAATCATTAAAAAAAAATTTCATCACGTTGTTTCAAAAATTTCTTTCACAAAAAATGGTTTTCCCAAAAAAATCGCTTTACAAAAAAAAATGTTTTAAAAAAAATCGTTATTTTCAAAATTGTTTTCAATTATTTTTCCTTTTTTAAAATAAATCAATTTCGTTTTTTAAACAAAAAAAGTTGCTTTTTAATTACTTATTGCAATAAAAAAGCCAAAAAACCAAAAACAAAAAAACAAAAACAAAAAAATTCGTGTGTTTAAGTTTTTTTTTTTTTCAAGAGTCATAGGAAGCCCTTAGCTAGTTGATGATGAATTGGAATAAACAATAACATTATGGCATTTTCATATCACTTTGTTGGAATTCTTCTGCTAGTTGAGATATTTTGATTGTTATAACTTATGGTTTGTAAAACTTGGTACAGAATTTGCATGTTAGAATTATGTTTTGAATCGTATAAACCCTTGTGAGGTTTTGAGCTATATGTTCTTTCTTTCTTGAGTGTAAATCGGTTATGGCTTATACATGCCTCATATGATTACTTGCAATAGCATTAATAAACTACAGATTGCTAGAACTTACACATCAATTTCCAAAGCTTATAGTCAATACATACTTTGATTGTGGATATGATTAAAGACACCTACGTTTTCCACCACTTTACCAAATAACCATGTGTCCCCTCTTTGTGCGCACGAGTTGCGACACCCCTAATTAGCCCCTTTGAGCCCACGTTTAGCCTTTTCTTTCTTTACCATGCATATCTAAACTCTTAGCCTAGTATAGATATCCTTACCCTTTTTCTGAAGACTTGGTTGAAGACTTCGAATAACTTTTCTACCGTCTTGTATCTTTCTTCAACTTCCGTTAGGGTCATACTCAAATAATATATGGCTTGATCCTTCTCCTCCTCGTTGTCCTGAGCCAACAAACACCCGATTGTTCCTTGCGATACTGATATGTATAACTTCAGAGGCCTGCCCGCTTTGGGTGGCATTAGAACTCGCGGTTTTGAGAGATATTCTTTGAGTTTATCGAAAGAGACCTGATGCTTTTCTTCCCACTTGAATTTTTCTGTATCCTTGATTTTTATCAATGAGGAAAAAGCCTGAGTTTTCCCTGAAAGGTTAGCTATCAACCTTCTGAGAAAATTGACCTTTCTGAGCAAGCTTTGGAGTTGCTTTTTATCTTTTGAAGGAGGTGAATCCATGATTGCTTTGTCTTTATTCTTATCAACCTCGATCCCCCTCTGATGGACCAAGAATCCGAAGAAGTTCTTGGCTCGGACCCCAAATGTGCATTTTCTAGGATTCATTTTTAGCTTGTGTTGCCTCATCTTCCCAAAAGCCTGCCAGAGATCGCATATGGGTTTTTCCTCATCTTGGGACTTGACCACGACATCATTAATTTAAACCTCCAAATTCTTCACCATCATTTCGTGGAAGATAGCATTCATTGCTCGTTGATAAGTGGTACCTAAATTTTTCAATCCAAAATGTATGACGATATAGTCGAGTGCCCCCAAGTGCCCTAGGCATCTGAATGCAATTTTATGGATATCGTCCCCCGCGAGAAGAATCTAATTGTATCCCGCGTTGTCGTCCATGAACATGAACTAGTTGTCAGGACCCGTCCCAATCCCCCCGGGATTAATGCGGGACGTTCTTGATCTCTTCTGACACGGAGTGTCAGACAAGAAAAATTCTGACTTTAGCCCGCTCGGGGCTTCAGAGTACGCTAGGATCCGAAAGAGGTATGTAATGTCACGGTCTCTGCTACAGCCCACATCCGCTGTCAACCTGAAGGGCAATCAAAACATTAAAATCTATGAGTGGACAAAATAATAATTTATAAAAACATTTTCACAAAGACATTTGTACCCTTCACTCAAAAGTATGCACGCATTCGAAAAGCAGTTACCAAACCATTAGCGGCTTAGCCCAAAATCGTAAACGAACCAATCATACAGGCCATTGCCCAAATCCATGTGGGACTCAGCCCAAAACCTATATACACCACATATCATATAACATAAATATATAAATCACATAACCAATCCTGTCACGGTTTCTAAAGCTACGCGCGTGCTACCCGGGGTCTCAAAGCCCAAGTCTCCTCAGGGTCCACCCAGGTCAATGTCCGCAGATCAATGACCCTCCATGAGGGTTACAATCCAAGCCCTCCTGAGAGTAAGGTACCCAACGGGGGCGACTCCACTCAGTTAGTGCTCGGTGACTACTCCGGGGTCCACACAGGCCAACGACCCTCCCCAGAGGAAACAATCCAAATAAGGAAGGTATATGAATATATATATATCGAAAATGTTCTTATAACCTTTCAAAGGATTCATGATCGGTTCCCATAAACCGTCATGAACCCGGAAATCCATTTGGGGTCCTCAACCCGAAATCATAAACGTAAAGTAACTGGGCCTCATGCCCGAACTCATGAATCAACTGGGCATCGTGCCCTGATATCTCAGGGTCAGTCACGCTTCTAATCGTAGTGATGCGTGCAACCATCCATCCAGGACCGCCCTCAATCCTGGTATGTCGTCGTGAACGAATCAACCGACGCGACCACCTCTAGAGAATGGTGCACTCATCACCGATCGATATCCTGAACCATCTGCAATCCGAAATCGAGTCTCCATCAACTGCTCGACAACAGATCGTGCATCGTGACCTCTCTGGAAGGAACACATCCCAGTCCGGAGGCGAGCGTCGTATCGTCCGTCGCCATGCACATAGCACTCGCCGCAATCACGACTCTTTCAGGACGAAAACTACAGTGGACTCACTTTCGAACTTCAGAGTTCAGTGGGCTTGGCTAACTTTACATAACTTTTTTATTTTATTTTTTGTTTTCTTCCATTCGCAAATTAATTAGGGGAATTGTCATGTATACCAATTTGATAGAATCCAACTCAAAAGGACTTTGATAACCGATGTTTCAGAGGGTTTAGCTGACTTTACAAGTCAACCAAAATTTCGAAAATATCGTCAATAGTTGTCAGACAAGGGATAACCGTACAGATTCTCATTCATGCATCTGCCTCTTGATCAGCCACAATCTGCGTGCCATGACCTGGAGGGTCCTTAAAACAACAAAAGTGTGAATGGACAAAAAATAACATCGCTTGAAAATACATTTCAAAACGAACTTTTTTACCCTCCAGTTATAAAACATGAATGAATAGACTAAAAAACACATGAACAACTAGCTCTCAAGCCAAATCAAATGAAAATCATCTGGACACAACCATCAACATCAAACTAATCATAATGACCATCCACAACAGTACTAGTCACCAGTACTTAAATATCAATTGTAATAATCAAATAGCACTACTCACAAGTACATAGACATCTATCACAATATCACAGTATCACATCAGCACTATTCACAAGTGTATACACACAGTCACAACATCACGACATCGACACTACTCACAACTGCACAATCAATCACATAATCACATGGGCACTACGCGTAGGCAACCAACAAGCCACATTCTCGGGATCAGACACATCTTTACAGGACCCTTCCTAATCCCCCAAGATTATTGTGGGATGTGTCATGCTCCCGTCTGACACCACGTACCAGACGAGGGATAAATCTGTAACCCACTCGGGGTTATCAGAGTGCGCAGTGACTTGTGGTGTCCGCAACAACATGTGATGTCTCGGTTTCTGCTACAGCCCACATCTGCGATCAATCTGAAGGGTATCAAAAATGGAAAATTGTGAGTACAAAAATAATCAATTGAAAACATTTATACGAAAAGACATTTATACCTTTCACTTAAAATACAAGCATGCATCGAAAAACAGTATATCAAATACTTTCTTGAAAGCAACTCATATGGGTTTTCAAATCAATACTCAGTGAAAAATGCTTATCAATCAAAGTCATTTTCTCAGTAGGGACTCAACCCAAAACCAAATCACATAGGGTCTCAACCCAAATCAAAACCATGTGGGATCTCATGACAGGACCCATCCCGATAATTGGATAGGATCTTGCTTCCGTCTGACAATTGAGCGTGAAAAGTACCAAAACACCCATAATAACAACACACACACATTGCCCGACCAGGGAGAACTTGCATTCCATTACACTGTACAATAAGTCAACGGTATCACAGAGCATAGTTAACAGTACAAGATAAAAACAAAAGTCTACTCTGTGAGCTAACTATACGCGCATCAGGAAATTTTATGCCTCTGCCTCGACGTTAGCCCCAAAACTTGCACCATGACCTGGAGGGTGTTAAAAACATTAAAAATGTGAGTGGACCAAAAATAATAGTTATGAAAACAGTTTTAAAGAAAACCAGGGTTCACCCTCCTTTTTCAAAACACGCAAGCATAACCCAGTATCTGAAAACAACGATATGGATGATAAGAAAATAGTTATAGAAAAAAAATCATGATATGAAATCATGTAAATCCAAATATAACATCAACGGATCGAACCTGTTGGATCTATCCGAGTCTTTAAACTCAATCAGGCCTTATCAATAATTCGAGTCTTTAAACTCTCGAGTCTTGAAAATCAATAGGCTTCCGGGGGAAATCACAATATCCGAGTCTTTAAACTCCTGAGTCTTTAAACTCAATATCACATATTCGGGCATGCCCCCGTCACATATCATATCCGGGTCTTTAAACCCAATACCAAATCCAGCAAATCCAATTAAAAACCATTTTATCAAATCCAAATCCATAAATCCATTTCCGAATCCGAATCTGAAATCTTCGTTTGAAATCCCAAATCCAAATCCAGAATTATCTCAGAACCGAAATCCGAAGTCATATTTAATCAAAATGGGACTCACGCCCGAATTCACTTTCAAATCCCAAAATCATATCCACAAATCATTATCAAAACAGAATACTATAAACAGCATAAATCATCCATCAAAATCATCATCAAATGCATAGTAGAAACCATATTCTCGAAATACGTGTAAATGCAATAAACTACCACGCAATATTGGCATATTGTTTTATATCCCTCTTTGATAAGTAGCTGATTTTCAACAAGCTCTGTATCAAGTCCTGGCATTTCCATGTAATGCCATGCGAAACAATCCTAAAATTCCCTAAGAATAGTAATCATTTCCTTTTTCATGTTCTCGTTTAATGCCTTGCTGATATAGGTTGGTCGAGGGTCTTCTTTAGTCCTCAGATTAATCTCTTCCAAAGGATCTTGAGTTTTAGGTGAGGGTTTGTCAACCTCTAAAGACCAAAACCTCATGACTTCCGGGGGGTCATTATCCTTCTCGGTGTCACGAATAAACACTACCATGCGGATGGCTAAATCTTGCCCTTTGGTGGATGAAGGTTGATTCTCGGCCAAAGGTACCACGAGGGAAACATTGCAAGCATTTTTCTTCTTTATCCAATATATATGCAATTTTTTCTTTATAGACCAGATTGCCTCCACTCGGTCTCTTTGCTTGCTAGATTCACTATCCATTAAGATGTCCCCATTCCGGGGGAAAATGTTTGACCTCTCTTGTGTCAGAAATCCTTGTTCATACCACATTTGGGTCGTCGCCTTGTTGGGTCGGCAGTTATTATCTTCTCCGGTCAGTTTATGTTTCCCATTTTAGGATAGTAGAAGCTTTCTTCTGCCACAGTGGGAGTGGCCATGAATGGCCTTGCATCTGCATGGATGATTTCCCAAGACACTCCCTTATGGGTGGAGTCGTCGGGATTCCACATGGCGATTTTCTGATGTAATGTAACGACCCGAACTTTCGTAATTCTTATTTTATTGTAAAATGACCGTTTTGCCCCTAAGGGGGGGAAAAAGTTGACTTTTACCTCGGGAAGTATTTAGGACTTTGACACGTGACCGTGACGTAGTTTAGGACGTCACGAGTTCATAGGCAGGTGTCACGTTCGATTCCGACATTCGGGGAAGAAGTTGTGACGTTCGGAAGTCGAGGGGTATTTTGGTAATTTGGCCATTTGGGGGCCAAATGTTGACTTTTGACCCGGGAAGTCCAACGGACGAGGGCCAATGACTGTTACATAGGTCTCGTCGATACGAATCCGTAGACAGGCGGCACGCCGAATTCGGACTTACGACGAAAAAGTTATGGTCAAGAACGTAACCGAACTAACCGAGACTCGGAACTTAAAATAATAATAAAATATTAGAATCTGATTCACTTTAACCCAATCAATCTGGACCCTTGATGAGTGACACATGTCACTCATCTACCTCATCCACATCATCCCCAACAATCTGGATCTATGTCTGCCTTTAGACTAATTAATTAATTTAATTTCCTTAAATCCTCACCCTTCACTCTTAACTCAGATTGAATCTCAGCCCTTCATTCCATTTTCTCCTTCTGTTCTTAAACCATCAGAGAAACACATTTTCATTTTCATTCCTCCCTAAACCGTGCACCCTCTCATCCTTCGAACAAACACCTGACAGCCTCTCAGCCTCAACTCACGAACCAGGCAGCACCAGGCAACCACCAGCAACCTCCAGACGGCCATCACCACCACCACGGCCACCCTGCACGGCCGGAAAACCCACAAACCCGAGAGGAACCCGTGCAGCCCAAAACTAACCAAACCATCCAAACCATGACTTCTGGGCTCGAACCAACCTAGGGCTAGGACCGTTGTGACCTCTGGACGGCTTAGGACTGGACTGGGCAGCCCACGGCGGCGACACGGCGGCGGTAAGCCTGCAAACCCGAGAAGACCGATTTTCCTTCCCTGTCTCGAACCGTCCGTTTTTAACGTTAAACTTGTTTGGTTGTTTTTGAGACATAACCTAGGGGACTAGACGAGCATTTTGGACCAGAGTTTGTGGCTGGATGCTTGACGGCTCGCCGGAGAAGACAAACCAGAACCGGCAGCCAGTTCCCCGTCGTTTTTCAGGTGGTTTCTCGAACTTAAAATCTAGTTTTATTTGCACAGAACCATTGTTGAGGTAGAGACGAGTCCATAGGAACAAATCCCACCTGAAATGGTGGTCGGAATCACGATCTGTGATCGGGTCGAACCGTGGGTCTGCGGTGACCCGGTTCTCAGACCCGGTACTGTAGCTGATGACGTCATCATGCTGACGTCAGCAGTGACGTCATGATGACGTCATCATGTCAGAATATTGTCAGACCAGGGACCAATGGGCTGTTGACACGTGTCCTCTAACACTGTCAGTGATGACGTCATGCTGACGTCAGCAGTGACGTCATGCTGACGTCAGCATCACTGTAGCACTGTTGACCAGAGGGTTGACCGGCGCGTGGGGGGCGCGTGTGAACAGTATTTTGTGTGGGACCAGTGCCATTTTCAAGGTTTCGACGATACGGATCCAATGGCGGTGGTTTCGTGTCAATCGGAGATCGTTAAGTTGGTCAAATTAGGGTTTGACGCCTTGGGAAGCGTGTTCGGACGGCTTTCCCGGGCCGGTTTCAGTCTAGGGTTTCTTAGTTGTTTAGTGGGGACTTAAAGTGACCTTTACGTATGTTTTGGGCATGACAGGAATTGTACTTTAACCCTTGGACGGGGCTTTACGCTCGGGATTGCAGCGGGATTGTACTGTGAGTGGGCCTTTGATTTCACTAAACTTCGGCATGCATAACTGTTTTACTTTCTACTATATCTATATGTGATTCAAGTAAAAGTATCTGTTTATCTTGTGTATGATTTATGGCACGTATTACGATGTTTGGGCATGAGACCCGTCTGGTTGTTTATGAATGGTTTGGAGTCATATATATATATATAATGGATCTCGATATTATCTGTGGTACTGCATTGTATAGATCTACCCTAGGATTCTATCTCCTCCGGATGTAGGTACACCGGAGTGGTCACGGCGCATTGCCTGTGAGGAGTCATTCTACGGAGGGACCGGACCGTAGAGTGACTCAGGAGCAGGATTGCTACTATTGGACGTCTGGGACGTCAGGCATCTAGAATGCCATGCTCAGACTAGGTTCGGGATTTGGACTCGGGATTGAGACCCCGAGTGGCACGCGTAGCCTTGAGACTGTGACCTTATCGGGCGTCTGGGACGTCAGGCATCTGGGATGTCAGGGTTGGGATGTATAGTGCAGTGACTAAGATTATATTATGTTGATATTATTCTGCTTATGACTATATGGTTTTGTGGTTTATGATACTATGCATGTCTTTTCGGAAAACGGAGGGGAAAAGCTATATGTTTTCGAAATGGTAAACTACTTTGTAAACCTTGAGTTTCGGCCCACTCACCTTTGTTGTTTTACTACCCCTCCAGGTAGTGCTATCGAGGAGGAGGATCCCGAGGAGGAGGAGGAGGATCCCGAGGAGGAAGAGGCATAGGTTTACGTTGCGTACCTGAACCCTACTGCTGGGTAGGTTGGCACGTAGTGTGTCTAGAGTCGTGCTCAATAAACTGTATTCGGGAACTATCCCTTGTCTGACACTATTTGTATTCGAGTATTTGTGTGGCGTGCTATGTATGACTTAACTTTGGTTTTTCTTTATGCATTTCATCTTCAATAAGGGTATTTTTGGTATTTTAATGTCGGGTGTCAGACGGGAGCAGGGCACGTCCCGGGTGGTCCCAGGGGGATCGGGGCGGGTCCTGTCATGTAACGTAGATAAGACACACATGCTTTTGTGTATCCAGTCCCTCCCAAGCAAAACATTGTATGTCGTTGTGTTATCCACTACAAAAAATGCTAACTTCATTTTCTTAGATCCCACTACGATTTCCAAGGGTAAAATCTTGAGAGTTTTAGTGGGAGTCCCACTAAAGTTTGACATTACGGTTGTGGTCGGTAAGCAATTCTATAGTGTCCTGTTCAACTTTCTTAACACCTTGACTGGTAGGACATTGATAGAAGCCCCTACATCTATCATTTTTTGTCGATGGGGATCCCCTCATGATGGGCCGTAATAAAGATAGGTCGTAAATGATTTGTCATCCCTTTAGTTAGGATAGTAAATAACGAATCTTGTTTATGGTGGGCAACTTTTGGAGTGATGTCGGGATCATCGCCAAGTGGAATCTGGATCGTTACCCAGGAAGGCTCAAAGATAGACAGATCACCAACCATTTGGAGAGACGTCGGGATCGACACCAAGTGGAATCTGGATCGTTGCTCGGGAAGGCTCATATTATATTGCCGATAAGTGTTTTGGTAGGACTATCAAGACATCGACCTCCCCTTGAGGTTCCATTTCTCCGCCGAACAAAGTGGTCACTTCCATAACCACTAGCAAGTCTTCTTTGGGTACCCTAAACTCGTCTTTGGTCAAACTTTGACCATGATCTTGCTGATCACCATTCTTGGAAGGCACTTCAACTAGTTCGCCCGTAGCGCTGGTTGACCCCTTCTCCAAGTCTTCCCTCGGGAAAATCCCGAAGACCAGTTTCTTACAAACTACGGAGGAGATTTCTGAGGCGATTTTAGGATGCGTGTCCCCTTTATACCCTTTTTTCCTTTCCTTGTTCATTTTGGAGGGCTAGTTAACTCCTTTTTGGTCGTCGGAGGCGTTGTTGGTTCTTTGACAGGTCCTACCCCAAAGTCTTTCTTAGCGCGGAGATACTCTCTGTGCTACCTTTGTATTCTTCTTTTGGTAGTTCTTCCTAATTCTTTGGCTGGTTTCCTGTCTTTTCCTGCCACGTACCATTTTCCTTCTCATATCGTGGCTTTACAAGGCTTGGCCATTTTGCTAGTCTCCTTCTGGGAAGCTGGTTGTTTCCCTTAACTTTTTTACTGACCACCTTTGTGAGGACCCATGTTTTAGGGGCATGGTTAGAAATCCCACATCGTCTGGGGGATCTGGGGGATGCGCCTTATATGTGTGGGTGCACATCTAGCCAACATAAGCCTTTTAGGATCTCACTAGCTTTGGATTCCTTGGGAACTCCAAAATTAAGCAAGTTGAGGCTGGTGCAATCCCAGGATGTGTGACCTACTGAGAAGTTGCATGTGAGTTCCCAAAAACAAAACCGTGAGGGCTAGGCCCAAGGGAGGGTGGATTGTAAGACCCGTGTCTTAGGAAGAACAGTGAACAATCCCACATCACTCAGGGAGGGAATTATGAAGTGCCTTATATGTGTGGGCACGTATCTATCTAGCATGAGGCCTTTTGGGAGCTCACTAGCTTTGGATTCCTTGGGAACTCCAAAGTAAAGTGACTTGAGGCTGGTGTAATCCCAAGATGGGTGACCCACTGGGAAGTTCCTAGAAACAAAACCGTGAGGGCTGGACCCAAAGCGGACAATATCGTGCTAGATGGGTCGGGTCGTGACAATTCGGTATCATAGCCTAACCCCGTCTAGAATTGAGTATTCCAGTAAGGACTTTAGGTCCTAAGGGGGGTGGATTGTGAGGACCCGTGACTTGGGGGCATGGTTAGCAATCCCACATGACCTGGGGGTCTGGAGGATGTGCCTTATATGTGTGGGCACGCATTTATCCAACATGAGGTTTTATGGGAGCTCACTGGCTTCCGATTTTCCTTGGCACCCTCTAACCTTTGAGATTCAAAACCCCACGGAGTTTGGCGAATACGTAGGACATGCTTCGGTTTGGGTATGTTCGGAGAAAAATCATGTAGACTCTTTTTCTTCCCTTCCGATTTCTTCTTAATGCTCGGTATTGGAGTCGTGGAAACGTATTGTGCCTTGTAATTACTGCATAACACATTTTCATCTTTCGATGCAGTAGGCATAAGGTTAGACTAATCATCACATAATTGTTCTCCTCTTGTTATCTTGGTTCCCCTTTTGGACCAGTAAAGATTTACTATGCTGACCGACAGTGTTGGAAAAGGGTTAGTATCTACACCCATTGAAGCCTTCGAGATAGGTGCCAACACAATATGCTCTTGATTGATTAACCTTTGGATGATATCGTAGAACTGCACACAATTGGCCATACCATGGTGTAACTACGCGTGCCATTTGCAAAATGGTTTATTCTTGAGGTCTTCGGGCTTGGGTATCACTTGTTTGGGATCAAGCTTAATCCCATTTACCCTTCCTAGCTCATCGTAGATCTCTCCAGCTTTAGTGATGTCAAAAGAATAAGATCCAAACGTTGTTTTCTTGTTTGCAAAAAAGGCTGCCACTTGGCATAACTGGCTTTTGCTCTCGGACAGGTTTGACCAATGACTTAAGAGCCACCAAACCGTTTCCTGGAGTTTGAATCTCGGTTGTGGCTACATCCAACTCTTGCTCTTCCTCTAAGGCCTTTGATTCTTCTTCCGCTACCTGGCGCTCTAGTTGGTGCACGAGGATCTTAGTTTTATAAAAAAAAAAATGGAGGGTCTTGGAGTTGTGCCTCTGTTGTTGTTCTTCCTCTAACAATCTTTCCAACTTGGTTGTCGATACTACAATTTCCCGGAGGTTAGAAAAAGTAGTATCATCAAACTTCTTTCTATGTGAAAACCTCAGAGCCCATTGGGAGATAGCTACCATTTAGGCATTACTGATAGGGAACTTGCATTTTATTTTCAGTCTTTTAAACCTAGCAACGACGTCTTCTGTCGTTTCATGCTTTCTCTGCTTTAAAGCTATCAAATCACTGACAGTGACTTCGGGCTCGATTCTGTAGAATTCTTCGTGAAACTTAGCCTCCATCTATCCCCAAATGTGGATGGATGCTTCCGGTAATGAAGTATACCACAAGAAAGCATCTCCAGACAATGAGCTACTAAATAATAATAGCTTTAGATAGGGGTTTTCTTTAACGGCTACACACAAAAAGGAAAATCTCATGATATGTTTCATAGATGAAGTACCACGCTCTCCATTAAAGAAGGTGAAGGTTGGTGGTTGACCGATTATCAAACGTCATAGTTCGTTCATCATCATTCATGAGAGTCTAATGCTCAATGGCTCGGGATGGTCTTCCATCGTGAGGAGATTCGTCGTCTGACCCTGCCTCGTCGGGATCAAACTTTCTCAAGCTTTTTAGGACGTTCTTGGGTTTTGGTGGGATTGTAGGTTTATTCTCCCCTCAACCATTGGATGGTTGGTTTTTAGGGAAGAAACCTGAATCCAAGATTGGAGCACTCTGTCGAGCTCTACTTGTCTCAGGGATCTCAAAACCTGTCCTTCCCGGAAAAAAGGTTCCCATACTAATGCTCCATATTCTGAGCATTTGCCTTTGTCTGGTTTTGGGACCTCTGAAACATTTTTTTTTTCTGAGAAGCCATACTTCGGCTAGAAAGCTCCTAAACCTGGAGGTTGGCGCCTCAAAGCTTCGATTTTCAAATTGATATGGGCCAGGGCATCCCTAAAAGATGGGTGATTTCTTCTTTGACCATTTCCTAGCCAATGACATCTTCCACGACTCTATCGGGTTGTGGCTCCATAACAGGTTGCAAGATAGGCAATTTAGGCGTCGTTTTCTACGGGTGATTATGTATGAATCTCCCTTTAGATTCTCGACATCGCGGAGTAGTCCTATGTTTGCGCATGCACTACAAAAGTCCCACTAGGCATGCTAGATTATGTTACTACCCAAAATATTTTTCTCATATTACGAGACGAATATCCCGAGGCAACCCTAGCTAGGCCTTCGCGTAGAACCTGGTCTGCGGAAGCGAGCGAGGTAGATGTAAGGACTCGTCCCAAATCTACGGGATTAATTAAGGTTAATGATGGATTATCGAGAAGTAATTAAGGACTAATCGAGGATTAGCAGACGATTTGGGTAAAATGACAATTTTTCCCCTAGAAAGGGAAAAATTTTGACTTTTGACCGGGGAGGTCCAATGCACGTAAACTGAGGATTGTTACATAGGTCGAGATGATACGAGTCCGTAGAAAGGCGGCACATCAAAATCAAACATCGTACGGGAAAGTTACGGATCACGGAAGTTTCTCGGAACTATTTACGATTGCATGGGTTTTAAATTGTTTGTTTTTAGTGGGACCCAAATATCTGAATTGGAACCATAGGATGAGTGACACTTGTCACCCACCCTATGGCTAATTTCCATACATACATGCAACATCATCATTGATAAGCCATGAATTAAGCATCATTTTATACCCTTTATACTTATCTTTTAATGTTTAAATACCAAATTTTTTTATAAAATAATATATTTTGTGAGAAATATGCAGAATTGAATATAGCATGAAAATACGAGAATTTAGGTAAAAAAAATCACCTGAATCAGAGGTATAACGAAGAAATTATGATCAAATGAAAAGAGGCCACCAAAAATTACTCAGGAGTTCGATAGGAACCTACCGAATCCGAAATGCTCCCTAGAAACCGGTTCGACACGCACCTCCTGAACTATAGAAGCCTGGTTTGGCAAGCGTGTACCACAGGAAATTAGAGCTGTTCGGCGCGCATGTCTAGAGCTTTTACTTCTTACTTTAGCACATGTGTACCGACGTATATTAACCAAGTTCGGCGCAAGTGCACCAAACATCATTTAAGCCTCCCTAGCCACGTTGACTTCCGAAGTCTCCTCCTAATATCCGTCGGCGCCTATTGATAATGCTTCCATGTTCCAGCAGTTTCCCACCATGACGATTCATGTTCAATTTCCAGCACTATTTTCCTTCATTTTTGAGGAAAATTGTCTTTTTTAATTAGGAATTGTTTTCCCTTTTTAAATTAGAACTTTTTATTACCTTTTTAATTAAGTTTTGTATTTATTCTTTCTTTAGGATTTTGATTACCTTTTTAATTAGGATTTTTATTTCCTTTTTCCTTTAGGACTTTAATTTAAATACTTTAATCATTTTTCTTTTAGGATTCAAATTGTGAACTCCTATTTATTCGGGGATTAATTTTCACCTATAAATAGAGAGACTTAGGTTATTTTCAATGGTTGCTCATTACTTACACCAAAGCTCTGCTTAACCAAATTTCCCTTTCCTTTTAAACCAAGATTTCGCTTACAAAAGTAAACTACACTATCCTCCATAATTCACCATCCTCCATTAACATATAAGGCGTATTCCTGAGTGTCTCATCAAGAGTGTCGAGCCACCTAGCACTATAGGGCGTATTCCCGAGGATTCAAAGTGTAACCCAACCTCTTAACCCCGTAGTTATCTCTTTGTACTTGACTATTGTGTTTATTGGATTGATCATTAATTTTATTATGGTTTTATATTTTGTATTGATTTCAATAATCTTCCATGCTATGTTTATGCTTAATGCTTGATTAGATATAGAGCGTATTCCCGAGTCTAGATCATTGAAAGTGTATAGGGCGTATTCCCGAGCACGTACTTAAGATAATGTACATGTATTTTATTAAACTTAGGTTTTGGAATTTCGTTGATTTTGGAATTGGCATAATTTATGAATGAGCTAGGTTAAAGATGAGTTGGCCATGTAAATAATCGGTTAGGTTAATTTAGATTAGTTAATCACGTAGGACTTTAGTAAAAACCAATCAACTACACCCCCCCTCCCCTCCTAATTAATTAATCAAATAATAATCATGCTTAGGTACCATCAATCCCCAGTTAAGAACGATCTCTACTTATCAATGCTACAATCTACAAAAAGGGGTTTTAATTTGCATATGTTTTTATTAAGTGTTTAGTGTGATTTTGCATTTACTTTAATACTTAATTTTAATGTATCAATTTTGGGCGTCGTTGCCGGGGATTGAAATAATCTCTTGTATGATTTCGTTTATATACATATGTCCATAATGTAAATATTATATTTGTATATATTTTCATATTTGTTTATAAATTGTAATAATTGTGGCTAAAAACGTTTTCTTTGTAAATTTTTCAAAAAATAAAAAAATAAAAAAACAACAAAAAAGAATTCTGAAATTATAATTAAAAGAAATAAAAAAATTATTTTTCAAAAAAAAAATTAATATAATTTTTTTTTCTATTAAATGTTTTAGAGTCGCATGAATTCTAAAACTTTTTTCTTCAAAATCTTACTTTCGGGAGCAGGTAGCACCCCTTTTGTTTACTTTCTCCTTAACCTTTCATGATGTGTGGATTTCATCACCACACACTGTAGACTCGAATCTATGGACATGAGGTGGGGCGGAGGTTGTAAACACTTGGATTTGGTAAACCTCTATTTTGAAAACTTCCATCGGTTGGTTATGGTGTCTAGGAGGGTTAAGACTGGTGACAAGTGGGGCACTACGAAAGAGGACTCCAATGGAGTACATACCCTGGGCAAGTTAGCCTCGAGGTATTCTCGAAATTAGGCCTTGCTTCTCACGTTACATCTATCCCAATTGGCCATGATTAACGTTGAATGGTGGAGGGGATTGAAATATGTTTATAAGTATGCACAGATCGTACGCCCATGAAAGTACTATGAGAAGCGAAGTGGGAAAGTTATTCATGTCACTCTAAGACTCTATCTATTGCATTGGTAGATTGCATACCCTCCTTGCGGTTTCATAATGCTCGGATTTCATCACCGGGCCCCTATGACTAAGTGAATTTAGGGAAGTGAGATCAAAGGTGTAGGCTATTCCTTTCATGCAATGTCACGTAACTCATATGTCTTATGCAGGTTCTAATGATTTCCCTCTTATGCATTCACACCATTCTTCATGTAGACTTTTATGTGTTGCATTGATTTGGACATTTTTTAACTTTTGTTTTTGCATATTATTGTCGTCATCTACCTTGCATATTCTTGGTTATACTCTTTAACTTCTTTACTTACCTGCCTATAACCTATTCTTTACACATACAATGTTGTTTTACGTATTTTATGTTCTCTATATTTCATGCCTATCTATCTCGCTTGTAACGACGCGTCCTGAATTAACGGGATTAATTAAGGATTAATGATAGATTAGAGAGACTAATCGGGGATTAGATGAGGATTCTCAGACGTTCAGGGCGAAATGACGATTTTGCCCCTAGAATTGGTAAAAAGTTGACTTTCCATTCGGAAGGTCAAATGAACCTTGGCCGATGATTGTGACGTAGTTCGGGACGTCACGAGTTCATAGACATGTGGCACGATTGATTCCAACATCCGTGGAAGAAGTTGTGACGATCGGAAGATCGGGGGCATTTTGGTAATTTGGGTGAATAGGGGCCAACAGTTGACTTTTGACACGGGAGGTCAGATTGCTGAGGGCCGACTACCGTTACGTAGATAGGAATGATACGAATTCGTGGACAGGCGGTACGTCGAATTCGGACGTTCGACGGAGAAGTTACGGTTCACGGAAATTCGAACGTACTATTACACATTTTACGAGACGAGGACTTTGGGTACCAGGTGGGGCCCAGATAATATTAGACAGGCCCAATCGATGACTAAAAAGTGTCACCCATCCATTGCCCATCCAAACCAACTCATGCATATCCCATTCCTTCATCATCGATCATTTTCCCATTTTCAAACCCAAAACCCGATCAACCTTCACCCCAAATCCAAACCCTTGACCCTTTGAACATTTGTGAGACCCAAGAGGATGAAGTGACGACCAGATGGAGGTGGTGTCCGGCAAGGGAGCGCAGCCATGGATGGCGGAGGCCAACTAGTGCACAGGTAATTGGTTTTACCCAATTTTATCCATTTTCGATTTCAAGAATTATGGGTCGTTTTGGGTGGTTTTAATGAGTTAAATAGGTTGCTAGGGCCATGTTAGAATGATTTTGAGGATGGTTGGTGGTTGAGAAACCCTTGGGGCAGTTTTGGAAAGATCGAACCGTGAGAGCCATGTTGGACCGGTTAGATTTTACGGGTTTTAGGAGTTTTGATTAATAGATTTAGGTTCCTAGAATCGAATTAGGAAGGTTGGAATTGAAAAGGGGAAGATTGGACAAAAAATACGAAAAATATAGGCCTGGACCGGTCACGACGGTTTAGTTACAGGCCCTGGACCGAACCAGCCGGTCTGAATAGGCCAGAGGTTGAAGATGAAGTACTGTGCATGGGTGCGTGAGGCCCACGCGTAGGCCATTCTTGGGGCACGTGCGGGCGCGTGGTGACTCCTTTGGGGAAGGTTCCAACATGTAATTTCAACTATTCAATGTAACAAATATTTTGGGACTGGTTTCGAGTCGATCAGATATCGTCTCGATATAGTTCGGGCTGTTCGAAGGTTTCGGTGCGCGTTTAAAAATAGTTAAAAATCCCATAAAATTAGGGGGACTTAGTGAGGGGTTAATTAAGTAGTTAGTAACCCTCTAATGTGATTTGGACAGGTTTGGAAGTCCCGGAGACAACGATTAACCTGGGAAGGCGTATGGCGCGCAAATCGAGGCGACAGCGCGGACAGTTTATGAGTGGACTTTCATTCTGAAATCGATGCATGCATATGATGTGTGCACCATGGAGGCTCAACTCCGGAGTGGACAGTCTGTGAGTGGACTTTCTTCCCGTTGTCGAGCAGCCAATAGAGGCTCAACTTCGGAGTACTAATGGTTTAGAGGATCTATCAGCGACGTGTGCACCATGGTCTCGAGATGGTCGCGGCAGTGATGTGTTCACGGTGACATATCAGGACTGAGAGCGGGCCTGGATTTATGGTTGCACGCATCACTATGATCAGGATTGTGACTGACCCTGAGATATCGGGCTCGATGCCTAGTTGATTTACGACTTCGGGTTCAATGCCCAGTTATTGTGAAATCGGGCTAGAGGCCCTATTGAGTTTCATGTTCGGGCTGGAGCCCCATTTGCTTTGTGTTATCGGGTGTGAGTCCCGTTTTATGGTGTGCTATACTAGTATGTAAATACCCTCCTTATGAGATGATTTATTGGTCTCCTCCAGTCATCGACCTGGATAGTCAAGATCTACAGACCAGAGTGGGTATACCCATAGAGATCCCTTTCCAAAAGTGGGCGTTATGTTGTGGTCCCAGACCAGATTCCGGAGAGATGATCGGACTAGGTTCGAAGATGAGCCTCCCAGATGGAGAATTCCTAGGAGAAGACTCGGAGTGAGACCCCGAGTAGTATGCATACTTATATATATATATATATATATATATATATATATATATATATATATATAAAGACATCGTGACTATATCGGGGATGTGTTCCCTTGGGGCTGTGTGCCCCAAGTTGGCATCTTCTCCGGAAGTGCCTAGGATGGGTTATATATGTATATATGTATATGTGTACGAGATTTCACTGAGATGGCGTTGGGCTGAGACCCACGCGTATTGGTTTTGGGCTGAGACCCACGCGTATTGGTTTTGGGCTGAGACCCTTATAAGATGGTTTTGGGACGAGTTCCCACGTGTTTTGGTTTGGGCGGAGGTCCCATGTATTGATTGAAAGATTTCGAGCCAAGACCCAAATGGTTTTATGGTTCATGACGGTTTATGGGGACCGAGAATGAACCATAGAAATGGTTTTCGAATGCATGCATGTGTTTTTAATGAAGGGTATAAAGGTATTTATGAAACTGTTTTACAAAATATTTATTTTGTCCACTCACAGCTTTTGTGTTTTAAATGCCCTTCAGGTTGATCGTGGATGCGGCTGTAGCAGAGACGAGACATCACATTCCTCCTCCGGATCCTGGCGCACTCTGATAGCTCCGGTTGGGCAAAGGACTGAAATATCCCTTGTAACGACCCGGACTATCGAAAAAGGAAAATTTGGAAAATTTGCAGAAAAAGACGAATTTGCCCCTGGAAATTGGGCAAATGGTTGACTTTTTGCTTGAGCGGTCAAACAGACTTTGATCGATGACGGTGACATAGTTCGGGACGTCACGAGTTCATAGACAGGTGGCACGTCCGATTCCGACATTCGAAGAGAAAGTTATGATGTTCGGAAGTTCAAGGGTAATTTGGTAATTTGGTTAAAAAGGTGTAATTTGTTGACTTTTCAAACGACATGGACTTTGCACGTAAACCGAGGACCGTTGGGTAGGTCTCGAGACGCTGAATCCGTAGACAGTCGGCACGCGTCAATCGGAGTTCGGATGGACAAGTTACAAGTCTAGAAACGTGAAGGGCATTTTGGTAAACTGCCAAAGTAAGGGCGAAATGGTAATTTGACTGTTAAAATTTGAAATAGCTGTGGTGGTTAGTTTAACTGGTTAAGTGAAAATTGTCACTAAAAAGGGATGGATTAGTGGCACAAGGGAGTGTGTTGAATTGGAATTTGAAGCCACGGGTGAATTGTTTTTGCCTTGAGTGGGCTGAGCAGAGTACAGGTGGTGTGCGCGGGAAACAGGTGTTGTGCTAATGCTTGAAATTGAAAAACAGAGTTTGGGAATGAGTGTGTGCATGGGTTGATTTGTTTATTCCTTTGAGTGAGGGAACAAAGACAGAGGTGGAAGTGCACGATGCGTGTTAGTGTGTTTGGAACAGGTGCACGGTCAGAGAATTGGAAATTGAAGCTCGTGGGTGATGCTGGAAATGGAAAAGAAAAAGAAAGAAAAATAGAGCCCGTTAAACTTGGTTTAATCGACCTTCCCCACTATCAATTGAGAGGAAAGAGGGGCTGAAACAGAATGAAGAGAGGGAGAGCAGAGTTTTGAGACGGAGAGAGCGGAAGAAAAGTGTTGAAAATTGTGAGAGGAGAGTTCAAAAATCTGAAACGGGTTCTAGAGAAAGAGTGAGATTTCAATTCGAAGTTTTAGGCTAGCCCAAGGCAAATTGAGGTTTCATTTAGCTACCTGGGATGAATTCAAGTTGATCCAGTACAAGAGGGTTGAGAATTGCTGCTGTTTGTGGCTCTGAATGGACATGGTGACCGAGAAGAAAATCGAGCTTGAGTTGTGAATTTGGAGGGGTTTAAGGAAGAAATTGTCATGAGAAACAAGCTTATACGAACCCTATGAAGCTTCTGAGCGAACCAATTTCAAGAAAACAATCGAAATTGGTCGAGATTGATGAATGAATAGTGTTCATCTGTTCTTCGATGTTCGACTTCGAATCGTCTGGATTAAGGTGAGTTCTTACATCACAGAACACTAATTAGACACATGGCGATCCTAGTGGCTGACTTAATTGACGAAATTGAGTTGGAATTGAGAGGAACTCAGCCGGGTCAAGACGCGGGCCAACCGGACCCGTTTGCAGCCTAGTCGGGTGAGGAAAACGACTGTAGCTTCTATTGTAGCAGGCGTGTGGACTCACGAGTAGCCGTTTGCGGCGGCGCGTGAGGGCGCGTGGTCCCGATTCCCGAGGTGTGGTCAACATGATTTTTGTCCTATGCAATGTAACGAACATTTTAGCGTTGGTTTCGAGTTAATCAGACACCGTTTCGACATTGTTTCGAGGGTTCGAAGGTTTATGTTACGTTTTTAATTAATATTTAATTCCAGAAAAATTATGGGAAATTAGTATGTTGTTATTTGCGTCCTTAGTAACACTAAGGAATGATTTCGGACAGGATTCGAGATTTCTGGAAAATGTCGGAAATTACAAAAACGTGTGCAGCGCGAAAACGAGCGTTATGGACTGTGTGTGAGTGGATTTTGCCTTCTAAAGTTTAATGCATGCATAAATGTTTCTATGATTTCTATGATTATGATTATGACTTATGGTGATTTCGATTTTCTTATTTATACATATTTTGACATGCAATACGCGATTGCACATATTTCGAGACTATGGTTTCTCCTATGCTTTGATGATGGTTTAATGAACGATTTTATATGATTTGTGCGTATCAGGATTTGAGTATGTTTTGATTATGATTGTGAGTATGACTTACGGTTTTGACACGGATTTCGTGATTATTACGGATTTACGCGTTTTACGAGATTTCGAGTATTTTGCAATTGATCATGGTTTTGATGCCTTGACTTTGGGATTTGAAATACGATTTGATTTCAAGGATTTAAAACGGATTTTGGAAAAGATGATTTTGGGCTTGATGCCCAAGGCATAAAAGTAATTTTGATGAACAAGATTTTGGGTTTTGAAAACGTGAAAGTGGATTTTCGGATTTGGGTTCGGAATGGTTATTCCGGATGCTAGCTTACGGAATCATTATTGCGAATTCGGAGTTGGAAATGGAAGACGGATATGATTGGGGATTTGAATGTGAAATTCGGACATAAGTCCTATTATGACAAAATGTGATTTCGGATTGGTTTTGGAATTTGGATCACAATGGATCCTGGATTTTTGTGATTTACAAATGGTTTTGGGTTTAAAGACCCGGTACTAGTGCTGGATCATGTTTTGGGTTTAAAGACCCGATTAATTGATGACGGGGGCGGGCCCGGATTGGGTTTAAAGACTCAGATTGAGTTTAAAGACTCAGTTATTGTGATAACCCCCAAGGCCTATTGATTATGTTCTTAGTTTAAAGACTCGTTGATATCCCAGGAAGGCCTGATATATGAGTTTAAAGACTCGGTGATTGATATCCAGCAAACTGATTGGCTTGTGGTTTACTGTTGATTTCTAATGTTTTCGGATGTGTTGGGCAGTGGCCCGGTTTATGTGGTTTTGATGGAATTTTTGGGTTATGTTATGTACTCGGTTTTGATTCATGATTTTGGGCTGAGGCCCTGTGTTTATGATTGCGGGCTAAGACCCGAAGGTTAAGAAAAGGAAAACGATTTGATTTTCATACACGGTTTTCTTATATTGGAAATGAGAGGTTTGTAAATGATTTTCGAATGCATGCATTGGTTTTACATGGAGGATAGAAATGTATTTCTATAACCTGTTTTATGAACTGATTCATTTTCGTCCACTCACACCTTTTGTGTTTTTATTGACCCTCCAGGTCGTGGCACGTTGATCGAGGCTGATCGAGAGGCGGAGGCATGAGTGAGTACGTGTGTGGATATCCCTTGTTTGGCAAGTACTGAGGGTAATTTGGGAACTTCAGTCTACTTGCCAGACAAGAACAGGACCGAGCGCGGTTATCAATGTCCCTTTGGGGGCGGTCCTGTCATCCCTGGTCTGACACTTCGTGTCAGACAGGAGCAGGCACGTCCCACGCTAATCCCATGGGATTTGGGACGGGTCCTGTCATCGCTTGCCCATTTCTCTTATCTATTGTCGCGATTAGGATATGACTCTCACATTGTATGTTTGTTGCATCTCAGGTTCCTATGCATGACCAAGCCAAAGCTAGTGATTCCAACTCGCAGATCTCCATGTTTTGCTAATTCCGATACACAACCTAAACTGAAAAGTGAGTTAAAGGAAACAAAGTTTGAGAATTAGACCTTAGAACCCATCTTGGAACCTACTTTTGAGGGGGGCTACAAATTTGAGTCCTCTTCTTCCCTTAAACACCGACTCGAAAGTGAACCCGAAACTGAGATGGCCAACAACGAACGTAAGTCTCTTCGTCAACGTACATGCTCAACTGAGTGGAGCATAGGACCCTTCTGCATTTTTTTTCCTCTTCCGAAGGAAAACAAAACGGACATTGAGATTAAGAGTGGTTTCCTTCATCGACTCCCAACCAATTATGGGTTACCCAATGAGGATCCGAATAAACATCTTAGGACTTTCCAATTTGTGTGCAATAGCATGATACCAAGTGATGCTGATGATGAACTTTTGCAATTTAAGGCCTTTCCCTTCTCTTTGGCGGATAGGGCCTAATTTTGGCTCATGGACTTGCCCGCCAATCATATCACTACTTGGCAACAACTTGCGAACTTGTTTATAGCCAAATACTTTCCCGCTTCTATGATCACTTCAAATAGGCAAAAGATCATATCCATTAACCAAGCATCAGACGAAACCTTTGGTTCCTACTACGATCGTTTCATGGTCCTTTGTTCTACTTGTCCTTCACATGGTTTCTCGGAGACTAACCTAATGAATTACTTCTATGATGGTCTTAAACCCATGGACCGAGACCTTCATGATGCAGCTTCACATGGGGCATTTATGGACCTAGATGACAGTTACTTGAGAGTTAGGCCACCAATGATGCCCACTATGGCATGTCTCATAAGAAAGGGGTAAGTGCACTTAATTCTAAGGGTGCCTCAGACGAAAAGGATTGAAATGCTCCAATCTATGCTTAAACAAGTTTTGGAATTAGAAGCCAAAAGGGCTATGCAACCTAAGGGACCTATATGTGGCGTGTGCCAAGTGGATGGACACCTAAGTGATTAATGCCCTCAAGTTACAAACCCGTATGATGGGATGGAACAAGCCAATGCCTAAGGAGGATATCAAGGGGCCAATGGTTCAATAACTTTAATAACTATGGACAAGGAAACCGTGATCATCCGAGATTCAAGTGGAGCAGCAATGAAGGATGTTTGAACCCTCCAGCTCAACAACAACATGGGTACTCACGGCCACAATTCATGCCAAGGCCACCAATGCCTCATCAACCTATTAGTATGCAACAAGCTCCTCCGGTTCAACAATTCTCTAACCCAGATTATGATAAGATGTTTGTACAATTATCCACTTCAACTCAAGTCCTTCTAGACATCCAAAAGCAAACAAAGGAGAAGTTGAACACTCATGGCCTTGACATTTCTGAAATGAAGAAGTAAATTGGTCAAATTGTCGATTTCATAGGACAAGTCAAAGATACGGGGAAGTTGCCTGCACAAATCGTTCCCAACCCAGAGAACAATGTTTTTGAGCATGCTAGTTATGTTACAACTTGAAGTGGGAAGGTTTTGCACAACCATATGCCTAAGAAAGACCCGAAATCAAGTTCTATAGAGGCTAGGAAGGAAAGTGGCGAATTTGTTCAGGATGAGTATGATAAGATCACCATTCCGAACAAGGAAGTGGCACCAATGCCAACACCAACTAGCCACGAAAAAGGTAAAAATCATATATCTTCAAATTCTATTCCTACTAACACCTTGTTGTCTAGTGCACCTTTTCCAAGCAGATTTGCAAAAACTTAAAGGATGAGAAGTATGAAGATGATTCTGGAAGGTACAAGTGAACTTGCCATTGATTGAATGCATCAAACAAGTACTAGATTATGCCAAGTTCCTCAAGGAATTATGCACCCAAAGACGGCAAACAAGGGAGAAAGAGGTGGTTAAGGTAAACGAAACTATTTTTACAGTTATCCAACAAAAACTTCCACCAAAGTTGAAAGATCCCAAGAGCTTTTCAGTTCTCTACGTAATAGGTAACAATTCATTTGATAATTTCATGCTAGATTTAGGTGCATCAATCAATGTTATGCATACCATATATATGCATCAATGAATCTAGGAGAATTAAAGAAAGACAATGTGATTATTCAATTAGCAAATCGTTCTCACGCATATCCAAGGGGATATGTAGAAGATGTTCTTATGCAGGTCAATCAGCTTATCATTCCTGCTGACTTTTATGTACTTGACATGAATGAGAGTCCTTCAAACAACACACCATTGCTTTTCGGACGTCGATTCATGAGGACTACAAGAACAAAAATCGATATTCACAATGGTCTTCTATCCATGGAATTCAATGGGGAGATGATTGAGTTCAACATCTTTGAAACTATGAGGTATCCTACTACTAGTGTTAATGCTTGCTTTTCTATTGATATTGTTGAATCTATGTTGCAGGAACACTTGAACCATATACAGGATGATGAACTCGAAATAACCATTCAAGAAGGAGCAGAACTTACCCAATTCAAGACTGAAGCCCTCATTGAAGCACTAATTGAGGTCCTTGAACCCAAAATCCTTGAATCAGTCATGACCCTAAATGAAATGTCGAGATATGTAATTCCTCCTCCTCCAATTCCAATTACTTTTGGTACTAATAAAATACTTCCCTCTATTGTCCAAGCCCCTGAACTAGAACTTAAGGTACTTCCGGAACATTTGAAGTATACATTCCTTGGAGATAATGACACCTTACGCGTCATTATTTCTTTAACTCTGATACCGGATCAAGAGACAAAACTTCTAACTGTACTCAAGAAGTACAAGACCACGGTTAGATGGACACTTGGAGACATCAAAGGAATCAACCCTGCCACTTGTGTGCAATATATCCTTCTTGAAGATGATTCCAAACCCACTCGGGAAGCACAAAGAAGACTCCATCCACCTATGATGGAAGTAGTTAAAATTGAGGTCATCAAACTTTATGATTGTGGTGTTATTTACCCTATTTTAGATAGTCGTTGGGTATCCCCTGTGTAGGTTGTTCCAAGGAAATCTGGAATCACTGTAGTAAAGAATGTCGAGAATGAATTAGTGCCTCAACGAACCATCACCGGACATAGAGTTTACATCGATTACCGGAAACTCAATGCCACCACAAGGAAAAAACAATTTCCTTTGCCCTTCGCTGACCAAATGCATGAGAGACTCACAAAGCACTCCCACTATTGCTTCCTTGATGGATGCTCTAGATATAACCAAATAAGCATCACTCAGGAAGATCAAGAGAAGACCACTTTCGCATGCCCTTTTGGTGCATTTGCTTACATGAGGATGCCATTCGGTTTGTGCAATGCACCAGGTACTTTTCAACATTGTATGCTTTCCATATTCTCTGATTATGTAGAAAAGATTATTGAAGTATTCATGGATGACTTTAGTGTATTCGGAGATAGTTTTGATGCATGCTTAGAAAACCTTGAACTTATATTGCAAAGATGTGTCGATTTTAGGCAAGTACTTAACTAGGAGAAATGTCACTTCATGGTAACTCAAGGGATAGTTTTAGGACATATAGTGTCGGCTAAAGGCATTGAGGTTGACATAGCTAAAGTAGATCTTGTGCGGTACTTACCCTCTCCTACTTCGGTGAGTGAGATCCGTTCGTTCCTTGGACATGCAGGTTTCTGCCAGCGATTCATCAAAGACTTCTCATCAATTTCTAGACCCTATGTCGTTTACTCCAAAAGGAAACCACTTTTTTGTTCAGTGCCGAGTGCCAAGAGGCCTTTGACAAGTTAAAAAAGTTGCTCACCAGTGCCCCTATCTTATGTGCCCCAGATTGGTCTTTACCATTCGAGCTCATGTGTGATGCCTCCGACTATGCAGTAGGAGTTGTCTTAGGACAAAGAAAGGACAAGAAGACCTACGCCATTTACTATGCATCTAGGACATTGGATGATGCTCAACAGAACTACACAACCACTGAAAATGAATTACTTGTGGTAATCTTTGCTCTTGATAAGTTTCATTCTTACTTACTTCAATCCAAAGTTATTGTGTATACAAATCATGCGCTTTGAAGTACTTGATGACCAAGAAGGATGCCAAACTAAGACTTATTTGATGGATCCTCTCACTCCAAGAATTCGACATTGAGATAAGGGATAAGAAAGGAGTAGAGAATGTTGTTGTCGACCACCTATTGAGGATCGTGAAGAAGCAGGAAGATGGCATCATACTTGAGACCTTTCCAGACAAACAACTCTTCAGAATTCAGGTAAGTACTTCTGCCACCCCTTGGTATGCTGATATTTTGAAGTACTTAGTGACTCAAAAATTTCCGAATACCAAGCCTAGTTATCAACATGATAAGCTTAAACATAATGCTAGAACTTACGTATGGGATGAACCTTACTTGTGGAAAAAATATTCTGATTTAGTAATTAGGAGATTTGTCCCGGGTAATGAACATAATTCTATACTTACACTTTGTCATACTGAAACATGTGGGGGACATTTTGGATCCAAGAAAACAGCCCTTAAGCTGTTAGATTCGGGTTTCTTTTGGCCTTCTTTATTTCGTCATGCTCATGCATTTTGTTATACTTGTGATAGATGTCAAAAATCTGGTAATCTAGGACCTAGAGATCAAATGCCACAAACTTACATTCTGCATGTCGAAATCTTTGATTTGTGGGGTATAGACTTCATGGGTCAATTTCCTTCTTCCTTTGGCTTTGAGTATATACTTCTTGTTGTGGATTATGTATCAAAATGGGTGGAAGCTAAAGCCACCAGTACTAATGATTATAAAGTTGTTACAGTTTTCCTTCGCACTAACACCTTTCTAGATTTGGCATGCCTCGAGTAATGATTAGTGATGGGGGAAGCCACTTTTGCAAAAAAAAAAACAGTTGGCGCACTATTAAAGAAGTATGGAATCACTCACAATGTATCAACTCCATATCACCCTCAAACCAATGGTTTAGCATAAGTTAGCAACTGGGAGATCAAGAAGATACTTGAGAGAACTATTGGGCCTTCACAGAAAGATTGGAGTGCAAGGTTAGACAATGCTTTTTGGGCCTACAAAACAGCTTACAAAACCCCTATCGGTATGTCACCCTTTCGGCTCGTCTATGGCAAAGCATGCCATCTTCTTGTGGAATTGGAACACAAAGCTTGGTGGGCAGTTAAGAGATTCAACATGGAAACTGATGAAGCAGGAATACATCGAAAGTTGCAAGTTTGTGAACTTGAAAAAATTCTGAATGATGCATTCGATAGTTCATGGATCTATAAAGAAATAACCAAGGCCCTACATGATAGGATGATACGTGGAAAACACTTCCACGTTGGTCAAAAAGTTCTACTCTTCAAATCACGCCTTAAAATATTTCCAAGTAATCTTCGTTCTCGATGGGAAGACCCTTATGTTATTACTCATGTTTGTTATTACTCATGTTTTCTCTCATGGTGTTGTACAGGTTCAATCACCTATCACGGGGAAAGAATTCAAAGTCAATGGCCACCGAATGAAACCCTAGTTCGAATCCTTCAAGGAACACAATGTGGAAGAGATGCAACTCCAAAATCTAGATGAACAGAATGAATAAATGAAGCATCAAGTCTAGGCTGAATGAACATTAAACTTCAAGTGCTTCGTGTGAGGAAACCCAATGACGGAGAAGTAGAGGAGCCATCAAACGGAGATTTTCTTTCTTAAACCCTTCACTCTCTTTACTTTAATTACTTTTTGTCTTTATTGCTTTATTTTCGTGACTCATTCCTTCTTACTTAGATTCTATACTTTCACTTTCATACATTGAGGACAATTTCAGATTTAAGTGTGGGGGAGGGATTACAACTTTATTAAGTCTTATTTCAAAAAATCAAAGAAAAAAAATCATAAAAAACAACAAAAACCCAAAAAGATTTTCCTGTGTTTTAGCTTATAGTCTTTTGTTAACTTAGTATTTTAATGAGTCTTAGGATGCCCTTTAACCTGTCAATGATAAGAATGACGGATAAATGAAGACAACATGGCTAAAAGATTATCACTACAACATGAATTCATTTGTTAATGCTTTATGATTGAATGTTTACGACTTGTAGTAGATAATGCATGTTAAACTGGTATAGAACGAACATGTTAAGATTTATATGAATCATACGAACCCTATGTGAGCTTTAGAGCCTTATATAATTCTTTGTTGAGTAATTCATAGGAGTTCTTTGTTTAAATTGATATACATATGCCTCATAACTGCTTGACATAGCTTGTAATGAACTCTAGAGTACTAGAACTTATTCTATGTGATTTTCAAAGCTTTTAAGTCAATAAACTCTCTGATTTTGGACATGATTAAGCCAATAGGGTTAACACCACTTATTCAAATATCCAAGACCCTACTTGATCACATAAGTGTGATCCCCATATTTACCCACTTTGAGCCTACATTACGCCTTTAATTCATCACCCTAAACATCTATTCACATAAGCCTAGTATAAGACATCCTTTACCCATGTTCCTTGGACTTGGTTGAAGATTTGAAAGATGGCGTGAGATACAAGTAAGTTATTTACTTATATGTAAGTATAGGGAATGACTTGCTCAAACTATGTTGATATTCATTGCATTACCTCTCACAAAAAAAAAAAACAATGATGAAAAGAAAATACAATCAAGAACAAAAGTTCTATGAGGTACAAAAAAATTGAGTTTTGAGCCAAGTCTTCTATACTTGTGATTTGGAACAATGAAGAATTTCGGCCCCTTGTCCCAATTACAAGTTCAAAGATGTTGATAGTGAAGATTAAGGCCCAACAAGTTGATACTTGGCCTATGATGATGGGAAAACACCGATGCCTATGTAATGAAGTCTTTGGTTGAGTCTTGAAAAACACCAATATCCTAAATATTCCTTTCCTCTACACCTAGCCTCATTAAAACCTTCAAATTAAGACCTTATGATCCTTAAGATGAGTAAACTTTGATTAGTTGAGTCTATCATTTGAGTAATCTTATGGTTTTGGTTCATTTGTGCAAATATGTTCACTATCTTATGGTTTATGTTTGAAATTTTTATGAAGATACTTACTTTCTTTTATGTATGTGAGCATCATTCTCACATACCTTGAGTGCAAACACAAACCCTACCCGTATTGAGTGGAAATCATAAGTGCATACCCTTGTGAGTTGATTCATACTTGTTTTATACATGTTGAGATACATTTCACCAAGTTTACTCATTGTCTTACTTGTCAAGACATTTTGTTATGATGTATTAACTTTTGAATTTCATATGATATATAACTTCTTAGTGTAAATCTTTGATACCATACTTATGTTGACACAATTTGAGACAAATGGTTGAGGGCCAAGTAGTTTTTGTTTTTAAGAAAAAGAAAAAAAAATATGAGTTTCAAGCCTTAATTTGTTTTGGTATTTGCTAGGAACTAGCAAAGTCTAAGTGTGGGGGTATTTGATAAGTCTTGAATTAAGCATCATTTTATACCCTTTATACTTATCTTTTAATTAAGAGTGTTAATTTTTCGGTTTGGTTTTTTTACCAAAACTGAAATCGAAATCGGTTGGGGAATCAGTTTGGTTCGGTTCGATTTTTTCTCCAATGCGGTTCGGTTCAATTTTTCCTCCTATTCGGTTCGGCTCGGTTCAGTTTCAATTAAAACCGGTTTTTTTTTTCAAATTACGGTGAATCAATTCGGTTGAATTTATCATCTAATTAATGTCCATTACAACCTAATTAATGTTTATTACAACTAATCAAGATCCATTACAACTAATCAATGTTCATTACAAAGTAACCTAAAGCATATCGGTTTGGGTCGGTTCGATTTTTAGGTCCATTCGGTTCGGTTCGGTTCGGTTCGGTGTTCTTATACCGAAAATACATTTAACTTATCCCGTAAATTATGCTTAATGCTTGATTAGATATAGGGCGTATTCCCGAGTCTAGATCATTGAAAGTGTATAGGGCGTATTCCCGAGCACGTACTTAAGATAATGTACATGTATTTCATTAAACTTAGGTTTTGGAATTTCGTTGATTTTGGAATTGGCATAATTTATGAATGAGCTAGGTTAAAGATGAGTTTATCATGTAAATAATAGGTTATGTTAATTTAGATTAGTTAATCACGTAGGACGTTAGTAAAAACCAATCAACTACCCCCCTGATAATTAATTAATCAAATAATAATCATGCTTAGGTACCCTCAATTCCCGGTTAAGAATGATCCCTACTTATCCATGCTACAATATACAAAAAGGGTTTTAATTTGCATATATTTTTATGAAGTGTTGAGTGTGACTTTGTGTTTACTTTAATGCTTAGTTTTACCATATCAATCATATTCATTCATTCACCTTCTTCATCTCTCAAACCCGTACCCACCCCAAACCATTATCTTCATCATCCCATTTTCTTCCTTGAGACCAAAGAGAGATAGAGAGGACATGAAGGAAGATGGGAGACGGTGTCAGGACGACTGGACCGCCGTGAACGGTGGAGGAACTGTGAAACAAAGGTAACCTGTGAGTCCTTTGAATTTGGGTTTCAGATTTTGATGGTTTTGATCGATTCTAAGCCCATGATTATTTTCTTGGAGCTCATACGAGCTTGTAGGTGCAAGAATGAAAGGTTTTGGACGACGAGAGTGTCTAGAACATCGATTCAAAGTTTGGCCAAAACTTTGGGAGGCCATATCTTCAAAACCAGGTACTTTCTTAAATTTCTGGGTTCATATTTGGATTACTTGGCTCAAGTAGCATGATTTCCATATATATAAGGTAGGATTTTGTTGAGAAATGAGGGAGTTATGAAGGTTTGAAAAATTGGACAAAAATGTGATTTTCCGGGCGCCGCCGGTCTTCTTCTCCGGCAACCCATTGATTGTTGACCGTTGACCAACTGACGTCAGCTTGACTTTGCTGACGTCAGACCGTTGACTAGCTGACGTCAGCATTGACTTTGATCGTTGACTATGATGATGTCAACGTTGACTTTACTAACATCAACGTTGACCATGATGACATCAACGTTGACTTTGCTGATGTCAGCATTGACCGTTGACTTTTTGGTTGACCTAACTTTGACCCTCGCATAGGGGCGTGTGTGCATGAATTTCTAAGTCAAACTGGTCTTGTTTGAAAAGGTTCGACGTTCTGAATCCAATGGTGGTGGATTCAGGTCAATCAGAGTTCGTTTGATAGATCATTTAGAGGTTTTTATCCTAGAGAAACGTGTTCGGGATACATTAATTGTTTTGGGAGTTTTGAGGGTTTATAGTTTGGACTTATATAGGTTGATAGTAACATTGGGTATGATTTGGACAGGTCTAGACGTCCCGGAGAGTATGGATTAACCCCGGAGTGGCATACGACGCGGGATTCGGAGCCCGCAGCACGGACAGTCTATGAGTGGACGTTTGCTTTATAAATATGATGCATGCATAACTGTTTTATATGTTTTATGAACATGATTTGAGATGCATAGATTGCATATGATTTAAATATGATTTTTTTGGCATTTTTGTAGATTTTTGTTTTATATGGTATTTGGCCTTAGACCAAGTATTCTACGTGCATATATTTTATGTGATTTTGATAGTTTCACAGAGAGGCGTGAAACTGAAAATTGATTAACGATTTTGAAGGATTTCACGGAGATGTGTGAAATCGATATTCGAGCATGAGGCCCATTTGATAAGACCTTGACTTGGATTGAAGTCAAGGATGATTTTGGAAAGTGTTTTGGATCATGAAATGGTCTTTTGTTTTGGAAATATCTTTTGGGTGAATGACCCAATTGATTTATGGTTTGACTTAGAGTATAGTCAAACGTGAGATATATCAAGCTGTGACCTAGTTATGATTCGGGCATGAAACCCAATTGTGGATTAGATAGGATTTCAGGAATCCTTGATTTATGGAAGATATTTCATGTAACGACCCGTCCCAAATTCCATGGTTAGATTAGTGACTAATCACGATTAGTGAGGTTAATCCGTGATTAGTAGAGCGAAATCGGACGAACGATGCGAAATGACCGTTTTGCCCCTGGTGGTGGCAAAACGTTGACTTTTCAATTGGGCGGTCAAATGGACTTTGACTGATGACCGTGACGTAGTTCGTGACGTCACGAGTTCATAGACAGGTGGCACGTTCAATTCCGACGTTCGTAGAAGAAGTTATGACGTTCGGAAGCCCAAGGGCATTTTGGTAATTTGGGTGAATAGGAGGTCAAAAGTTGACTTTTTGATCGGGAGGTCCGATGGCCGAGGGCCGAAGACCGTTACGTAGATAAGGACGATACGAATTCGTAGACAGGCGGCACGTCGAATTCGGACGTTCGACGGCGAAGTTACGGTTCACCGAAGTTCCCTGTTACTATTCACGATGGCACGTTTTACGAGGACCATTTGTCTTTAGTGGGGCCCAGATATTTTATGGGGACCCAATGGATGAGTGACACTTGTCACCCATCCACATGCCACCCAAAAATTGATTCATGCATCTCCCTTCTTCCCGTGCATCTTCATTTTCTTCGTTTCTCCCTAAACCCACATTTCCCGATCCCATTTTCAACCCAGGACCAAACCCTTGACCCAGTTGATCATGCCCGTGAAGCCCAGGAGTTGAGAGGATGAAGGCTGGACGATGGTGGCCAGCTGGAAGCCACGCCGCCGTGGACGGCGGCCATAGGCCGAGAAGGTACTCGGTTTGAGTTTTTTTCCATGTTTTATTGATTTAATGATTATGGAACGATTTGGATGGTTTGGTTGATTTAAATAGGTTGCTTAGGGAGTTTTAAGAGGGTTTGTATGGTGTAGGACGGCTGGGAAGCCATGGAAGGGAAAATGGAAAAACAAAACCGTGAGGTTCATTTTGGAACCATAGGTTTAGGCGAGTTTTGATTGGTTTTGTTGATTGGGATAGATTGGAAATGAGAAAATAGGAATTTAGGAATTAAAATGGAAGAAAACGGACGAAAAACGAAGAGTGTAGGGCCTTGGACCGGTCACGCTGGTCCAGGCGGACCGGAATTGCAGAGAAAACCGGACCGGCCCGGTCGGACCGGTTCGATCGAAAGAGGACGACGGGCACTGTAGCGGCGCGTGAGGCCCACGCGCAGGCAACTTCCAGTGGCGCGTGTGGGCGCGTGCTAGGGTTTTTGGGGATGGTTCCAACATACGAAATCATCAATTCGATGTAACGAACATTTTGGGACTGGTTTCGTGTCAATCGGACACCGTCTCGATATGTTTCGGGGCATCGGAAGGTTTAGGTTCGGGATTAAAAATAGTTAAAAATACGGGAAAATTACGGGGCTTTAGTGAGGGGTTATATAAGTAGTTAGTAACCCTCTAAATTAATTTGGACAGGTTTGGGAGTCCCGGTGACGGTGATCGGCTCGGGGAGCCGTATGGCACGCAAATCGAGGCGGCAGCTCGGACGGTCTGTGAGTGGACCTTGTTTTCTAAATTGGTGCATGCATAAATGTTTATTATATGTTTTAAATACTTGTTTGTGTTGCCATGAGTGCATTTGGATGTGTGGTTACGTATAGGCACGTATTTCGAGGTTTCGGCCCTATACGGTGCCTATACGGGGCTGTAGGTCTTTATTGGTCTAAATGAAATGGTTTTGGATTTCCAAAAGGATAATGAATTTGATTTGATAATGTTGATTTGGATATTTGTGAATTATATGGTTTCACGTATTTCGAGGCGATTTACGTGCTTGCACGTAAATCGAGGTTTTTCGGTTTTACTCCGATTTTCCATTCTTATGGTCTTGGAAATAATTTAATGAAATAATTTTGGATTTGAAATGGTAATTCTCGGACTTGAGGTCCATTTGATTTACGGAATCGGGCCGGAGGCCCAATTGGTTTACGATTCGGATCGGGGGTCCAGTTTCTATGTGAATTCGGGCCTAGTGCCCAGCTATGTGTTACAAACGGTTTTTACGGGTCATGACGGTTTATGGGAACCGGCATGAACCCCTGAAATGGATTTACGGGTCATGACGGTTTATGGGAACCGGCATGAACCCATGAAAGGATTTTATGGTTCATGACGGCTTATGGGGGCCAGGCATGAATCCTTGAAAGGTTTCAAGAATGGTTTCAAAAGGTTTTCATATTCCATCCTTTATATATGATTGTCTCCTCCGGGGAGGGTCGTTGGCCTGGGTGGACCCCGGAGTAGTCACGGAGCACTGACTGAGTGGAGTCGCCCCCCAGTTGGGTTCCTTACTCTCAGGATGGGCATGGTTCGTTACCTTCAGGGAGGGTCATTGATCTACGGACATTGACCTGGGTGGACCCTGGAGAGACTTGGGTTTGAGACCCCGGTTAGCACACGTGTAGCTTTATTTTACCGTGACAGGTTCTGGATATGAATATATTGGATAAACATGGTTTCAATTGGTTTGGGAAAACTGTGTTTTAGGATGATAAATGGATTTGGGCTGAGATCCCACACATGTTTACTATGTTCTGGTTTTCTGTAAATTGGTTTTGGGCAGGAGCCCGTGTGACTTGTATTTACAAAATTTGGGGCTGAGACCCTATTTATGGATGTTTTAACATATATTATTGAATAAATGGTTTTACTATGCATGCATGCTTTTTAGTGGAGGGTATAAATGTCTTTTATGGAAATGTTTTATAAAATCTTTATTTTTGTCCACTCACAGTCTTTCTGTTTTTAATACCCTTCAGGTTGACAGCGGATGTGGACTGTAGCAGAGATCGAGATATCACATGTCTCCTCCGGATCCTGGCGTACTCTGATAGCCCGGGAGGGCAAAGGTCGGAAATATCCCTTGTCTGACACTTCGTGTCAGACGGGAGCAGGGTCATCCCGCACTAATCCCGGGGGGGATTGGGATGGGTCCTGTCAACGTGGTATCAGAGCGGGGTTGTCTCTATTCGAGCAACCGCGGAGCTCTTGGAGCATGTACGCTGGTCGAGGATGTGATATCTCAATGGGCTACAGTTCGTGGTCAACCTGATGTTGGGGTGCCGGTACGATAGTTAGTAGGATTGGCATGCCTTGGTTCGGCATTTGAGGCCGGGGTTGCCATAGTTCTTTCAGGGTTGACAGTGTGGGACCCTACGGAAGGATTAACGTGTTCGTATTCTGGAGTGTGATCGTGAGACGGTTAGTTGGGATCGTCTTCACGATGTCGTAGGATCGGTTCCGACGACTGATTCGATGTTGTGACCATTAGATGGTCAGAATATGTTGAGTTAAATGGATTTACTGCAGTCGGCAGTTGGCAGCCGGATTCGGGGAATCCTAGTTGGATTGACGGTAGGATTGGATTGACGTCTTTACGATGTCGGACCGCGGGGTCGGTCAGATCGTGGATTTTACTGCCTTATGCAGTTGGGTTCTAGGGAACTCTATGTGTGATCGTGGAACCCTACCGTATGTGTATGGTTCGGAAATGTGAGTTGACGAATGGTTTGACTTGGACGACTATTCAGATTTGGATTCGTTAGTCGGTCTAGTCATGTCAGCTTGTGTTGGGACTGCACTTCGCAGTCAGGGTTGTACGTATCGGTTAGACCGAGTTGGTTGTCGTGCTACTTCAGTTGTGGGTTGGTGCAACTAAGGTCACGGGTGACCTGGTAGACGACATTGGCTTAGTCGAGTTGCGCCTGGTTAGAGTGTGGTTGGACAGGTTACCGGGGTTGGTACTTGTCGATGGAATCCCTGAGTGGGATACAGGGTAGTTGGTACGGGCTGTTGATTCCGTTGGATGCGAATCTCGATAGCGAGGTCTGGTCGTTAGGTCTGCACGAGGTTGTGGCAGACGCTACTATCGATAGACGTAGTCGAATTTTATCTGGTTGAGTAGACTCAGGTTGTCGTGACGATGGTATGAGGTGCGTGAATAACGCATATGTGTGGGTAGTGATTCTGGATTCGACTTGGTTACGGTTGAGTGCGATCGCAGAATGAGACGGGGACGTACGGGGGACGTTTCCTCTTCTCGTATGAGTTGTCAGGGTAACTATACCCAGAGGTGTTGGGTACGAAGGAGGCAGAGTTTCTCCTATTCGAGCAAAGGTACCGGACCATCGTTCGGTATGAGCGGAGATCCAGAGTTGTCTGATTGGCACACTTTGTGCTGATGCTGACAGGTGGTGTACTGGTACTAGTGCTGGTGCTGGTGCCGGTGATTGTGATAACGGTGAGTTACGAGTCAGGATGTGACTCCGACGTGATGGGCTTATGATTGGTATCTGTGGTTCGGGAGTGAATCACGGATAGTGACGGACTGGATAGGATCCAGCGGTAGTTGAGGAGTGAGGATCGAGTATTATCATGACGGATTAGTGACCGGTTGGTCAGACTCGATCTGTCGCGGGGTTTAGCGACCAGTTGGTCAGAATTGGTCAGGAGTGGTCAGATATGGTGGTTTGCAGAGATTTGACTGCAGATCACAGCAGGGGTCTGTTGTGACTTTTCAGTAGAGTGGTACATCAAATTAGGATGAATTGACATCCTTTTGGATGTACATATACGGTCGTAAATGGGCATGTGTCAATAACCAGTCTAACGGGGACACGTGGTTGATGTCCGGGTATATTGTTTCCAACCTGGTTGGAACTTCGAAATCGCGAGAAGTTGCGATTGAGGTGACGAGAGGAATGCGGGCTTTCCGCATTGGTAATGGGTATGTCGAAGTCATTTTGGGTGACTTCTCAGGTTCTACCATAATTGATGGTGGTAGAGGATGTAGATGTTATTGATGTTGTTGGTTGCCACTAGTACACTGATCGTGTATTGGTTGGTGGACTCGTGATTTGTCTTGGGTCATCAGGTGAAATGAGTATATCGAAGTTAGGTGACTGAGATTTCTCATTTCCTGCTTGGTGGCAGACAAGGTTTGTTTACGTGACGTGGTGAATGCAACGAGTTTGGTTGTATTCACATAGGATGAATTTTGATGTCATAGACTTGTATCATCTTTGATTTTCCTCGGTGGAATGACAAGGATCGATACGAGAAAATCAGTGAGAACCCACAGTCTCGGCGTGTCTCGTCGTCGACTGATCTATTTAAGATGTGGGAAACGGTTGAGGACTTTGGACGTCGTGACGATCGGGGATCGTGACGTCTATGGTCGGTTGACGTAGTGTTGGATCTGGATCGTGATTTGGATGATCCAGATAGGTGGAGAGTTTATCACTCTTACCTGGATGTTGGAGTTGGGGATGATGGGACTGAACTTCTTTTCGAGGTAAATCCCATATGGTATATTACGCCTGAGTAGGTGTCCGACGAGGTCAGTTTTGGCCAGCCTTAGATGTGGTGATGTTGGGATTGGCTTCCCTATGAAGTCAATCGATCGTATTGTGGTAATCGGTTGAGCGGGTAACCGATAGGTTTGGTTTTGGTACGTCTCGGTAGACGTGAACGAGATTTCAGGTTTTGGAATCAGATTTCTGGATGACGATTCAGGATTTGATTTTGGACCTTGAAAGAGGATTTCTGTATTTGGGTTTTGGAATCGGATTCTAGGTGACGATTCAGGATTTGATTCTAGAGCTTGACTATAGATTTTCTTTTATGGATTTGGGTTCGGAATGGTTATTCCTAATACTAGTTTTCGGAATGATGATTTCGGATTTGAATTTGGACATGATTATGGATATGATTTCTGGGTTTGGATTCGGGATTTCTTACGAAATTGCGGATTCGGATTCGGATTTGGAAATGGATAATGGGTTGGAGTTTCGATTTGTCTAGATCGGACAGATGGACTCCATAATTGAAACGTGATTGACTACAACCTAGGTGGTTGTAGGCTGATTGATGAGTAGATGTACGTGCCTTGTTCGTTGTTCGAGGTACGACACCGGGCAGACTTGGGATGTCTGGTGACGGTATATAGGTTATACCGGTGGTGCGTTGGAGAGCGTGTTGGTAGTCAGCATGGTTCCGATACCATTGGAGTAGTCGGGGTCGTGGACTGGACATTGGATACTGTGCATTGGGTCATAGTGGTTCTGATGAGTCTAGTTACACACAGGTCGAGTGAAATGCTTGTGGTTAGTGTAACCACGAGTGTGTGTCATATCAGTTTGCGACTGACGACTGTCAAGTGGTGACAGTTTGTAGGAGGTGTCAGCGTGGATCATGGTGTGAGGTCGGATGACTCCCAGTGGGAGCAGACGTCAGGATAGTTAGTGGTTGAGCAAGGAACCGTCTAGTTGGTTATGTCAGCGAAACGGTAGATCTGACAAGTGGGATCAGTTCGGAGCGTACGACTTCAGTCATTCGACGTGGTCGAATGTAGTCGATACGACGAGAGCGTTAGTGGTACGTCTAGTTACAAACGAGGTTTATGTTGACTAGTGGGTGTACTAGTGTACACGTGTTTTGCGGTCGATTCTACTTTCCACGAGGTGGTTGTGGAATCAGGATAGTGAAGTTTCAAGAACGAAACTAATTAAGGAGGGAAGAACGGTTAGATTAGGTCGGTTGGAATTTCGAGGACGAAATTAATTAAGGAGGGAAGGTTGTAACGACCCGTCCCAAATTCCATGGTTAGATTAGTGACTAATCACGATTAGTGAGGCTAATCCGTGATTAGTAGAGCGAAATCGGACGAACGATGCGAAATGACCGTTTTGCCCCTAGTGGTGGCAAAACGTTGACTTTTCAATCGGGCGGTCAAATGGACTTTGACCGATGACCGTGACGTAGTTCGTGACGTCACGAGTTCATAGACAGGTGGCACGTTCAATTCCGACGTTCGTAGAAGAAGTTATGACGTTCGGAAGCCCAAGGGCATTTTGGTAATTTGGGTGAATAGGAGGTCAAAAGTTGACTTTTTGATCGGGAGGTCCGATGGCCGAGGGCCGAAGACCATTACGTAGATAAGGACGATACGAATCCGTAGACAGGCGGCACGTCGAATTCGGACGTTCGACGGCGAAGTTACGGTTCACGGAAGTTTCTCGTTACTATTCACGACGGCACGTTTTACGAGGACCATTTGTCTTTAGTGGGGCCCAGATATTTTATGGGGACCCAATGGATGAGTGACACTTGTCACCCATCCACAGGCCACCCAAAAATTGATTCATGCATCTCCCTTTTTCCCGTGCATCTTCATTTTCTTCGTTTCTCCCTAAACCCACATTTCCCGATCCCATTTTCAACCCAGGACCAAACCCTTGACCCAGTTGATCATGCCCGTGAAGCCCAGGAGTTGAGAGGATGAAGGCTGGACGATGGTGGCCGGCTGGAAGCCACGCCGCCGTGGACGGCGGCCATAGGCCGAGAAGGTACTCGGTTTGAGTTTTTTTCCATGTTTTATTGATTTAATGATTATGGAACGATTTGGATGGTTTGGTTGATTTAAATAGGTTGCTTAGGGAGTTTTAAGAGGGTTTGTATGGTGTAGGACGGCTGGGAAGCCATGGAAGGGAAAATGGAAAAACAGAACCGTGAGGTTCATTTTGGAACCATAGGTTTAGGCGAGTTTTGATTGGTTTTGTTGATTGGGATAGATTGGAAATGAGAAAATAGGAATTTAGGAATTAAAATGGAAGAAAACGGACGAAAAACGAAGAGTGTAGGGCCTTGGACCGGTCACGCCGGTCCAGGCGGACTGGAATTGCAGAGAAAACCGGACCGGCCCGGTCGGACCGGTTCGATCGAAAGAGGACGACGGGCACTGTAGCAGCGCGTGAGGCCCACGCGCAGGCAACTTCCAGTGGCGCGTGTGGGCGCGCGCTAGGGTTTTTGGGGATGGTTCCAACATACGAAATCATCAATTCGATGTAACGAACATTTTGGGACTGGTTTCGTGTCAATCGGACACCGTCTCGATATGTTTCGAGGCATCGGAAGGTTTAGGTTCGGGATTAAAAATAGTTAAAAATACGGAAAAATTATGGGGCTTTAGTGAGGGGTTATATAAGTAGTTAGTAACCCTCTAAATTAATTTGGACAGGTATGGGAGTCCCGGTGACGGTGATCGGCTCGGGGAGCCGTATGGCACGCAAATCGAGGCGGCAGCTCGGACGGTCTGTGAGTGGACCTTGTTTTCTAAATTGGTGCATGCATAAATGTTTATTATATGTTTTAAATACTTGTTTGTGTTGCCATGAGTGCATTTGGATGTGTGGTTACGTATAGGCACGTATTTCGAGGTTTCGGCCCTATACGGTGCCTATACGGGGCTGTAGGTCTTTATTGGTCTAAATGAAATGGTTTTGGATTTCCAAAAGGATAATGAATTTGATTTGATAATGTTGATTTGGATATTTGTGAATTATATGGTTTCACGTATTTCGAGGCGATTTACGTGCTTGCACGTAAATCGAGGTTTTTCGGTTTTACTCCGATTTTCCATTCTTATGGGCTTGGAAATAATTTAATGAAATAATTTTGGATTTGAAAAGGTAATTCTCGGACTTGAGGTCCATTTGATTTACGGAATCGGGCCGGAGGCCCAATTGGTTTACGATTCGGATCGGGGGTCCAGTTTCTATGTGAATTCGGGCCTAGTGCCCAGCTATGTGTTACAAACGGTTTTTACGGGTCATGACGGTTTATGGGAACCGGCATGAACCCCTGAAATGGATTTACGGGTCATGACGGTTTATGGGAACCGGCATGAACCCATGAAAGGATTTTATGGTTCATGACGGCTTATGGGGGCCGGGCATGAATCCTTGAAAGGTTTCAAGAATGGTTTCAAAAGGTTTTCATATTCCATCCTTTATATATGATTGTCTCCTCCGGGGAGGGTCGTTGGCCTGGGTGGACCCCGGAGTAGTCACGGAGCACTGACTGAGTGGAGTCGCCCCCCAGTTGGGTTCCTTACTCTCAGGATGGGCATGGTTCGTTACCTTCAGGGAGGGTCATTGATCTACGGACATTGACCTGGGTGGACCCTGGAGAGACTTGGGTTTGAGACCCCGGTTAGCACACGTGTAGCTTTATTTTACCGTGACAGGTTCTGGATATGAATATATTGGATAAACATGGTTTCAATTGGTTTGGGAAAACTGTGTTTTAGGATGATAAATGGATTTGGGCTGAGATCCCACACATGTTTACTATGTTCTGGTTTTCTGTAAATTGGTTTTGGGCAGGAGCCCATGTGACTTGTATTTACAGAATTTGGGGCTGAGACCCTATTTATGGATGTTTTAACATATATTATTGAATAAATGGTTTTACTATGCATGCATGCTTTTTAGTGGAGGGTATAAATGTCTTTTATGGAAATGTTTTATAAAATCTTTATTTTTGTCCACTCACAGTCTTTCTGTTTTTAATACCCTTCAGGTTAACAGCGGATGTGGACTGTAGCAGAGATCGAGATATCACATGTCTCCTCCGGATCCTGGCGTACTCTGATAGCCCGGGAGGGCAAAGGTCGGAAATATCCCTTGTCTGACACTTCGTGTCAGACGGGAGCAGGGTCATCCCGCACTAATCCCGGGGGGATTGGGATGGGTCCTGTCATTTCAAGTATGAGACCCAGTTGTGAATTTGACAGGATTCAAGGAATTCTAAGCTATGAAGTGATGATAGACACTGCTTTCGGGCTTGTGACCTATTTGATGATATTTCGGGCTTGTGACCCTTTTGATGATATTCAGGCTTGTGTCCTTATTGATGATGATATGATTTTGAGTTTAAAGACTCAAATTTTATTAGAGGACCTCTGGTTGATACTCATGATGATGGGCTGAGATCCCACATGGTTTTATAGTTGGGCTGAGGTCTTATGTGTTTTGATTTGGGCTGAGACCCTATATGATTTGGTTTTGGTCTGAGAACCTACTGAGGAAATGGTTTCGATTGAGAAGCACTTTTCACTGTGTTTTGATTTGAAAATCAATTCGTCTTGCTTTTGAGAAAGTAATTGAAATACTGTTTTATGATGCATGCATACTTTTACGTGAAGGGTGTAAATGTATTTTTGATAAATTCTTTTTTTTATAACTGATTATTTTTGTCCACTCACATCTTTTATGTTTTTGATACCCTTCAGATTGATTGTGGATGCGGGCTGTAGCCGAGATCGAGACATCACATGATGCCACAGATCCTTTCGTACTCTAGATAACCCCGAGTGGGTTAATGTGTTATCCCTTGTCTGGCACGTGGTGTCAGACGGGAGCAAGCACATCCCACGATAATCCAGAGGTATTGGGATGGGTCTTGTCAGCATACCACTTGTTGGGATCTCTTTTGTCATGATGGGTGTATAGAGATGTTGGATGGGCTGAGGGTAGCAGGCCTTGATGTTACGGTCAATCCCTAGATGGGTAGACCAGGAAGTAAACGGGCTTTCTCATCTCAAAGTGTAGGTGTGCCACTAGTAGAGGAAACTGCTACTAGACAAAGTGGGTTGATTCTGTTTTCTGCTCAAAAACCTTTCTTCTGATAAAAAAATATCGTGGAGAAAACGGACAAGAATTTTTCTGGGTTGTTATTTTTTATGCCTTTTTCAAGTACTTAACATTCTTTTCTAGTGTTGTCCAAACCAGTAAATTTTATTTCGCCATGATACTTTGATTGGCGATGTTTTTGTTCCAGTTCGTTAAGGTGGTTAGTGGTCCCAGGTTCCCTCGAGTCAAAGTCGAAGTAATCAGATCAATACACAAAGATGATATCCCGACTTATGAAGTGAAAAACACATTCGGATGGCATGTCCCAAAAACCAATTACTTATTTAAGAAAATCTGGTTATATTGAAATGAACACGGAAATACAAATACAGGAACATAAAAGTACTTGAATTTAAATGAACTGAAATTACAAGTGCAAGGAAGTAAATTATTCCCTTTGTGCTTTAAACTCGTAATAAGTAAGAAGTTTAGGAACCATCAACTTAAAAGAATATCAGTCGGAAATCATGTCATAAGATGGCAAATCATTCAAATACGATGGCGAGACGTCAAAATAAAGGTTTGAATTCCTCAATGATCAGCCATGAACTGGCAATCGGGATGACTTTCCGCAGGATGGTAGTCGGGATGGTTTTATGTAAAAACGGTGACCGAACACTATCCGTGAAACGGTAGTCGGGATGACTTTCCGTGAACCGATAGTTGATAATATCAACCCTTATGACTCGAAGTGGTCAAGAAGAAGGTTGATCTCCTGCGAACTTCCCCCAAAAGTCCAAGAACTGATTAGTCGGGATGAAGAAAACCTTCATAACACGGATGGCCAGAAAGAAGGTTTATACAAGAAATGAAGCTTAACCATTATGACAATGAAGCTTAACCATTATGACAATACTGCTGGAGCAGTCAGAAAGACGGTTAAACAGTTGTATAAATGCCTCGAAGGGGTGAGAGGAGAAACTGCATCTTAATTTCCTAGGTCGAAAAAAACAATTTTTGCCACAAAGGCTAGCTGTTTTTAAACTATGAAACCTTGGTTAAAGGTGTTTATAAGTTTAGAAATTGATGTAGATCAATTTGCTAAGTTTTGATTGGTTAATTGATGTCATTTGAGAAGTCAAGTCGTTCTTCATTTATAAGCAGTCGAGGGAGTTCTTCAACTTGTTGAATCGGGACCCATGCGGGACCTACTTTCCCATTTTTTTCAGTTTTAGGATACTTTCCCCTTCTCCTCTGTTTTCTCCATATCCAGCTAGCACCACCCAAGTCTCCTTTCTTTTCACACTTAAACTGCTTGATGTTAGGCCAAAAATTTGACCTTTATATACAAATGTGAACCATTTGCCCTCACATACATGCATATACCCTTTATTCACACGCTTGTGTATAATCAAACTTTTTTCGTATACGCGTATGTGATAGCTTATCCACGCGCGACCTTATCATGACCGAAAGTGCAACTATCAATTAGTGTACAGATTGGTCAGACTACGTCACTTACGCAACTAAAAGCTCGCCTAAGAATGAATGCATTATGGAGGGGAGATTTCTTGCATAAGGTTGGCGTTACGCATCCACCGAACTCCAATTGGCGTTTTTATTTCATAGTCTTTGACATGGACTCTCCGATCTGGATAGTTTATATATGGCCACTGAAAACAAGGGATACTGACCTCATTTGGACGCAAGCGCAACATCCAAACGATAGCAAGGATATTTCAATTTTTATGACCAATTGGACTAAGTCATAATATGTCCACTTTGTAAAAAGTAATCGAATATTTAGTGTGACCAACCAGAGAAGTGAAAATGCCACACACAAACACAATTGCTAATTTTGCAATTGACGAAAAAAAAAATTGCCCATTTTGCAATGGGGTGGATGAGGCCGGTGAGCTTCAAGGACTAAACAGTGCACCTACTTGTATTTGGGTACACCTAGCCTTAGCTGTAGGCCTTGGAGGGTTTGGTCAAACACATTTACTGAAGCTTAGGGTCCTTATTGTTTGTTTTATTATTATTAATATTTTTTTTTTAGTGTGGTTGGTTCTTCTAAATAGGAATGAGTAACGAATCGCCCAAAAAATAAATAGTTGAGGGCTATGTCTAAAGTTTTGACTCTCTTCCCTAACATAGTAGAGTAGCACATTGGTAGGGGTGGAGGGCATTATGATCCAAAATGAATCTCATTATTATCTTTTTTTCAGAAGATTTATGGGACCGCTGCAATTGAAGCCTTCTCTCAAGAAAAATAATAATAAACCGACGTAGCAAAAGTTTCCATAATCCATGATGAAAGCAAATCAGGAAACACTGAATTTTGAGATTTCTGTGTACAAGCACAAAGCCCATAAAAAGAAGACATTACACAATCAATTACAATTTTATCATGTCCCTTCTTACTTGTTATGAGCACGGGGTTAATTATTTGTTACAAAATTATTGAGTGAAAACCAAAATAAATTTGCCTTGAAAAATTTGGTTCAATTTTACTTGGTACCAGGTTAGGTCAAATCGAAACGGAATTAATCTGATTGTTTCGATTGGGTTATAATTTTTTGATAATGAAAATAATATGGTATACCTACAATTTGAATTGAAAGTTTCCGTTTTTTTTTTATCAAAGAATTTAAAAATTCAGGTCAATTTATATTTTTCCAGGTTCATAAAAATCGTAACTGAGCCAATAAATAAAAAAAATAAAAAAATTTAGCTTAGTTAGGTTTTTCTTGTTCATATTTTATATTTATAAATAAAAAAATCTCAAATTAATTCAATCTATTTGATCAGAATTTTCAATACATCGTAATATTTTAAATAATATAGCGCGAATGTCCATCTAAGGATGGATCGATAATAAAACTCACATGTATCATATAGCAGGCGCCAAATGGATTGAGTGGTGCATTAATCTATAAAATAAATGGGCAAAATTATCTACCCTTTCTTTTCTCCCTCCTTTCAGGTTGGCTTCCTAGCTTTCCAATGGCCCGACCTTATTGACTACAAAGCCGAGGGTGATCCTCAGTCCCTACCCTCCCTCTCTAAACCCCCCTCTTCGCTTTATATGTACTCTCTGACTTCACCAAAGGCGAAGGCTTCCTTATCTGAACCCAACACCTTTTATCCCAAACCACAATAAAAGAAAAGTTAAATCGTGGTGCTTTTGTTTGTTGATAAAATAAATTATGAAAAACCAAACACTTTTAAGGCACATCTTTTGGTTGAAGAGTGTAAGGCGCCTGCCCCCTTTTGGGTGTGATCACTGAGCACACTCACAGGTACAAATCATTACCCCAAATCCTGTTTCATCCAGGCCATGACACAGCCAAAAAGTTTAATAAATTAAAACAACAATGGTAATAAAATATGTTACCTAAACCATTGTTTATACATTTTCTTTGTTCCTTTTGAAAGCCGCCATTTTTGTCAATTTTCTAAAATATACACTACAAATGCTAAAGGGGGAAGATCAGATATTTATAAATTTGTTAACATTTTTAGAGATAGGATAATATAGTTATGGCGCATGTGATATATTTCAGTATTTTGTGTAAGAGACAAAGCATGAGTGATGCCAGAAACGATAACAATATTTGATTCTTTGGTGCCTATTGAACATGAAAAGGAGAGAGCATAATATGAGCAAAAGCAGTTTAATTGTGAATAAAATATATATATATATATGTATGTATATGAAAGCAGTTGGATTGATTCTTTGGTGTTTGTTGAGACCAATTGCCTGACCTGACGATCGAGTGTTTCAAGAGGTCAATACCTCGTGAACCAAACTGCTTGCTGGTTGCTACAATCCTATAATGCTGTTGCTACCTACCTATATTTTTAACTATTTAAAATGGTAGTCTCTTAATTCGTTTAGACCGCACTTGAAAATGAGAAATCATCATTTATAATGACTAAATACTTAGATGAATTTACGTGCACATATTTATATATATATTTAGTTATATATGTTATTTTATTTATTAAATACTTAATTAATAATATAAGTACTAATTAAAATAAAGATAATAAATTAAAAACAATATAATTTAAAAAAAATACATTTTCAACATTTATGATTGTCAATTCAATTTACTTATGTAGATAATTAATTTTTATTCTTGAATTATTTGATAATATTTATTATATTATTAATTTTTTAAATTTTATCTTGAAAAAAACCACCTAAATTCCTATCAACCGCCGTAAAAGTATCTAGGGGCATTTTTAACCTTCATATCTGTGCTGCTATAAATATAATATGTATTGTATTATGTGTTGTTTGTTTGGCTTTGTATTATTTGTCAACATGGAACAATACAACAAATTTCATGTCCACATCAATGTAAGATTTTATGGTGAAAAATCTTGTTGTTGGGGTAAAAAAATCTTGACTTTCTGGTAGTCAATAAATATTTGAAAACAAAATATCTCCTTTTGGTATTTGAAGTTCGAGAAAATTTGCACTTACAACATTCAAAGCATCTAATTGCTTTGATTTAGCAATTTGGTCCCGACTGGTAACTTGTTTTAGATCGAAGTATTAGTGATGTGGGAGCTTTTTCCAGGGGTGGTGGGAGAAGTTAAATTCCAGTACACACCGCAGGAGGCTAACAAGACTACTCATTGTCTCGTTAGGGTAGGCATGAAGTCGTTATCTGATATAGTTTAATTTGAGAAATCACTTGATATTATTTTAAATGTTTTAGTGGAAAACTCTTTGAATTTCAATTTGTAATTTAGTGAATGTGTGACACTCTTTGTTCCTTAGATCAGGTTGAAAGCCTCGTCAAGGTTTTAATGAGACCACATTTGATATAATACCGTCAGGATGCACGATTTGCAAAATTTCTTAATATTTTTTAAATATTCTCAAAAAATAAATCAAAGTATTAGTCAAATGAGTTTTAAAGTTAAATTTTGGTGAGAATGTTCCAAAATTCAACTCTAACCACATTAGATATCTCAGTCTTTTATTTTTTATTTGTTTTATTAAGAATAATATAATTATATATCATAAAGAACTGATTCAACAAAGTCATCAAAATCAAGCTATGACAATAAAATTCACAAATCAATACGACAATATTAATACAGAAAAAATCACACTAATAACTAACAAACCTACATCATTTAAATCATGCAAAATTACAATCAAACCCATCAATCCCAAAACAACCAAAATTATAACAACACATACAATCCTAAACAAACTATCTCGACAAAAAAAAAAAATCATCAAATTTATCACATTTGACCTTTAAGAACATTCAGAGCATGGATTTGAAAAAGGTTTGACCTCCTACGACCTAATTACAAGTAAAAGCGAATAAGAACCAAAAGATCTAATCTAACTAATGTGACTAAAACTAACGAGAGATATTGCGGTAAACTCCTACAACAGTAAAACATAACAAAATTTAGAGTCAAAAAAAGATTTTTCAAAGAAAACTTAAGATAAGGGGATTATTGCAAAAAATAAAAAAACAAAATAATATGATGACAAACTCAAATATGATGACAGGACTCATCTCGATTATTCCTCGATAATCGTGAATGATCCTGCTCCCGTCTGACTATGATTTTAAAATACCAAAAGTAGTCCAAATATATATATATATATATATATATATATAAGTACATAATATCACATAACCAACAACACACATAGTCAGACCAGGGATAGGTACGTCTTTAGGACCGTTGACTATCTCAGTCGTCAACCGGTTTACAGAGCATAAGAAATATTTACAAACAAGGATTAAAGTCCTACGCGGTCAGAACTCGAGTACGCAACGGTTTGCTTATCCCTCTGCCTCGATACGAGCCTCAGTACCTGTGCACGGGCCTGGAGGGTACAAAAAAAAAACAGTAAAGATGTGAGTGGACAAAAATAAAGGTTTAGAAATACATTTATCAAAATAGTCTTACCCTCCAGTTTTCACAAACATGCATGCATATCATATGGAACATGAATTATATAAATTAAAGTAAAAGAAAACAGTTAATATAATTCCAAATCAATCATGGTACCACCATCCTCAACATCCAATCTTAATATTCAATAACCCGTCACGATATCAATGCAACGCGTGCAACTCGGGTGTCTCACGTCCGAGTACTTCCCCAGGATCAACGACGTCTGGGGTGATATCATCTTCAGGATCAACGACGTCTGGAGGATATCAATATGAACTCACACTTCTGAGATTGAGCCTCCCCTCGGAGCTACTCATCTCCAGGCAGTGGATCGTGACTACTCCAGGATCTACGACGTCTGGAGGAGACCATCAAATCACCGAGGATGATACCACTAATCAAGAATCTCATTTCAAAACTATTTAAATCTCAAAATCAAATCAATAGTTCAACAGGGTCTTTGCCCGAAATATAGCATTTCCACAGCACCGGTAAATTTTATAAAGTCATGTCTAACATATCATTTATAATTCAATTCCTTCAATTAAATCATGTAAGTTAATTTCAAAGTCAAAAGCCATCTCAAATCTCAGACCATCGCCCAAAATTACAATTTTATGATTTTCTCGAAATTCGTGCCCAAAATAATATAATAATAATATAATATTTCCAAAATCCAGAAATCATCATATCACATCATTAAGCATGGTACATCAATAGAAATCATATTATAAGCATTTAAAAGCAGTTAAAACATATATGCATGCATTTAGGGTAGAAAACAAAAGCTCACTCACACACCGTCCAGATTGCTCGGATTCGAGCTGTTCATTCTCGTCCGATGTCCCGAGAATATTTTGGCCTGTCAAACATGTAATATAGGGTTACTAGAGTATCATATAATCTTAGGTAAGAAGTTCCGAATCGTCGGAATAAAATAATATTATTTAAATGTAACTTATACGCTTCGGATACTTAAAACTATCCTCAATTTATCTCTGATTGACCCGAAACTAACGCTAATAGGTCCGTATCATCGAGAACATTAAAAAGTATGTTGGACCCTCCTTCAGATTCCCGGTCACGCACCCTCACGCGCCGCCGCAAGCGGCTGTGCGTGATAGCCACGCGCCGTGAACAGTGGCTGCTACAGTTCTCTCTCTCGCCCGTTTCTCTGGTATTCGGGTTGTAGACCCGCGATCAGACCCGACTCAGTTTCCCTTGATTCTAACTCAATTCCTCTCGTTCTTTCACTCATTAATATCTATTCAATCTAGCTGATAGTTTTGTGCCTTCAATTGAATCAATTCAGCCATAAAACGCTTCAACTCACGAAGAACACTCATCGGATCCTAATTCGGGTTTGACCTCAAATCGACCTGTTTTCTTCAATTATTCACACCAGAAGCATCATAAGACCATAATGAACACGAAATCAAGATCAATTTCATGAAATTTTACCTCTATGTAACTCGACTCAAGCTCGATTTTCCAAACAGTTTCAGGGCTCGTTCGTCACGATTTCTCCACCAATTCTCGTTCCAGTTGATTGGGTTCGAGTTATTTAGCTCCCAGGAAGCTAAATCTTACCTCAATTTCACACCAAACTGTCTCAAAACTGAAAAATCGAAATCAAGGTTTATCGATGGTTTTCGGGTATGTGCAGCACGGGTTTCCTCTGCGTTTAGGTCGGTTTCTTCTCAGTTTTTCTCTCCAAATTGTCTCTAATTTCACATTCAATTGCACTTGATTCCACTGCAATCGATCAAGGTGAAGATGTTCTCTGTTTTGGTGTTTGAAGGTTTTGGCCGTGTACGGTTATTGTTATCATCTAATCACTAATTAATTTAACTAATGCCACTAATTGGTTTCTCAACATGACATGTGTCCATAGTTAATGTAAATATGATGAATCAGCCATTAAATGGATGAATCAGCAAGTCAAATAAACTGATAATTATCCTTCCACCGTCCAAGTATAATCCACCAAAAATTACCATTTTACCCTTCTTAAGCACAATTACCATTTTACCCCTACACTTCACAACCTCGTAACTTCTTCATCCGAACTCCGTTTTTGACGTGTCACCTGTCCACGGATTCAGCGTTCCGAGATCTACACAATGGCACAAGAAAAATATGCAAAAAGTATACCAAACAAAAAGTCAACTTTTAGTCATATCCTTCTAGGGGTAAAAATGTCATTTTCACATTATTTTAATATTTTACAATTTTTGGATTTTTCGGGGCGTTACATATAAGCATAGCTCAAAGCCTCATAATATACCGTCACCACAAAATTACTTTTATTATTAATTCAGAAGAAAAAAACAACAACAATTAATGGGAGAACGGAAGAAAATGATTTTCTTCCTCCTCCTCCTTAGTTTGGTTCTTCTTTGAGATTGAGATACAGAGAGAAAAAAAAAAAGTTAGATTTTTCAAAGTCCTGAATAGCTCAAACAAGATCTAACCTAACCGACTTCTAAGAAACTCAATCCAACCTAATTGATATCAAGAATTCATTGGAACACATGTAATCTTATTTCTCTTGGATTCCACATATATATATATATATATATTCATTAACAAATATGTAATCTAAAATCTGTTTAACCAACGTTGATTGATCTGAGCTTAATTGTTTCTTATATAATATTAATTATGATAATCATGGAAATTTTGTGTAAAATAAGAATATTTGAACTTCTAGCCGTTGAGGAATGTGGAGAACCCGTGGGTTTATTTATGAGTAGATATGAAACTCAAAAAAATAAATTGAATGAACCTAAACTTGAATTTTTAAAATTTGTAAAGATTAAATTGATATTCCAATCTGTTCGAATTGCATCCATAATATGAACAAGTCAAGATTAACGAGAGGATAGTTTCACAAAGTGGTCAAATCTCTCGAGTGCTTAGCAACAACAAAAGAGCAACATGAGTCCACTAATTAAAAACTAGCATTATTAACACTGTGCCACCCATGTTTTTTCACTTACAAGAAATGCATGATGCACAACTTTTTTGAAGTGCCAATTTAAAACAGACCAACTATATGCGCATATTGCATAAACACAAATGAAAAAAGAAAAATGGTCAAAAATGATTGAAAGATGAAAAATAAGGAAATTCATATATATATATATATATATGGACGCTAATCATACGATAACAAAACAGATACGATGATGTGACCTCAACTAGTTCACATGCCGGCCCCCACACATACTAAATTATATGAACACAACAATTCTTTTTCTTTTTTCTTTTTTCTATTTTCTTTCTTGTTCTTTTTTTTTTTTTTTTTCTACTTGTGAATCATAATTAAGTTCATGTTGGAGCAAAGATAAGGACAGGAATGTTTCCAAGTCAGCCACCATCAAATTTTGGCCCTCCCGCATCTCATCTGGAGGGCCACATCAACCCCAAACCCTACCCAGCTATCCTACAGCTTCCCAACGTACCCTACCCTACAATGGCCAGCCCTACCCTACACTTTTGCACCCAACTGCTGCCGCTGCTGCTGCTTCCCTTCCCTCACTCCATCTTTTTTTCCTATCTTTCTTTCTGAGCGAGAGAGAGAGAGAGAGAACATACGAAGCGAAGAGATTGGGAGAGTGGGAATCTGTTCAGACTTCAGAGGTGTATGACTGTCCATTTGCACGTTCTTTTTCTGATTCTCCTTCTCCATTTCCAGCCATTTTTTTCATTTCCATTTTCATTTTCATTTTCTGGCCTCTTTTTCCAAAAATTAACCACCATGATTTTGCTCTAATCAAATGTATCTTAGGTACAACCATATTGAACAATTTAGATTATATCACATGCAAATTATATTTTATTATCACATAAATTAAATAATAGAATTACATATTGTGAAACCATAAATCACCAGAAAATTATGGAGTTGCCATGTGGCCCATAACCCTCATAATGTCAATATTACCCTTGGTATAGTCGATGACGGCATCATACGGTCTTTGCATTAATTTAATATATTTATCAATTAAATATATTAATTAATCAGATCAATGCCAATAATAAACGATCTCTCAGCGAGTCATTTATTATTATTATTTATATAGTTAGTTATATATGATTTCTCCCGGTAGAATCACATATTTAATTATATCTCCTTCAACCAATCAGATACTCCGGTAACTCTCAAAACTTCACTATAAATACAGTGTCTCATTCATCTCTAAAGGTAACTCAAAAACTCAGATCGAAACTCTGCCAGTTTATTTCTCTCGATTAAACTGACTTAGGCATCGAAGTGTTCATGGTTGAACCCCAAACCCTTCTCCCCCCCCGGCTTCAACTTTAACTCCGATTATTTCTTGTTATTGTGTGTAGAAATCAAGAAGGAATTCTACAAGTCCGGACGATTTCTGCATCAACAACTGGTGCTTTTATTGAGAGCCGAATTGAGAAATACTTAATGCATGCTCTCTAGTTTTCTTAAAAAACTTCATCATCGTTCATCGTTCTTCATCCATGGCAAGAACATGAAGGACAAAACGATCTGACAGGCTCAATGCCTTCATCACGACAACTCACGATAAGAGCGGCATGTTCAACAGGATTCTAGAGGCTCAACTGCAACACTTTGAATGGGAACTATCACCTGTTTTGCAGTCAAAATTTTCCATGATGCAAGAAAGGGTGCCAGTCCATGGATACGACGTCCATGCCATGTCAAAGCCACTCGATACCAGCGTATTCCTCGACATCAATCCAATTCCCGCATTCCGTATGACGACAACCTTCCCACTTGTTGATGAGCGACTAGCTAGAAAGGCGTCACAACGAAACCATGAAAAACTTGACGTGACATCGTGCCGCAAAAAGCTCGATGCACAACTCCTAACACTCTGCAAATCATGCATGAGGATGCACACGAGCCCACGTAGATTGCAACATAATAGCAGACCGCTAGAGCTCGAGGCATAACCCCCAACGCTCTGCATGACATGCATGAGGATGCGCTCAGACCATGAAGAACGCGACATGACACTGTGCCACTAGAGTTCATGGAATAAGTCCCAACGCTTCACCTGGCATGTAAGAAGACACACTCAAGCCCGTGAAAAACGTGATGCGACACTTTGCCAACGGAGCACGAGCAAGTCGAACAGCTAAGGACCAAGACCGAGGCTATTTGGAGCTCCTACGATGACGTCTGGGAGATCTCGGAACCTCCGGTGCTACTAGAAGACGCAACACACCTCACACATGATAGGGGAACATCCCAAGGTACACCAGCAAAGAGCATGTCCATCACCAGACTATTTCTCGAGACACGTCACTAAGCGATTCTGGAGAAAACGTTGCACTCACAAAATAAGAAGACAGCACCACCCAAGGCCATAAGCTCATGAATGACTCGGGAGGCGCTTCAGAGCACTGCCACACGTTGAGTACCATGTAAGAGTCAATGACATCATGCAGCCCCTCAAATTGCACATGCATGCTCAAATCAGGTGGACAAGTCGACGAAGGCTCAAGATGTTCTTACTGCTACAGTGAGGATGACGGGACATACTCACCAACATGCTCACACACTTCGACAATGGTGATACCATGAAGTTGACACCATCGGACTTGATGCTACTTTCCCCCTCATCAAGGCATACTCCATACAAAAGGAGTCTAAAAGATGCTGGATCGATGCCTCTAAGGAATCTAATGCGACGACGGTCTGGGAGCGACCTTCGGCACTAGATTCAACCATGCACCATCAATTTCAAGTATTGGACCATGTCCCATGACACACCTCCAAGCGACTCCGAAAAAGAAAGCTGTACATCTGCAGAACAAGTGCAGCTTAGACACGAAGCCTTCGCCAAGCGAAGAAATTGAAGCTTTCACAGTACGAAGCACTTGAAGCCTTCGTCATGTGAAGCACTCAATGCCTTCGCGTCACAAAGCACTCGAAGTCTTCACCATGCGAAACACTCAAAGCCTTTGTCGTGCAAAGTACTCCAAGATTTCATCGTACGAAGCACTCGAAGCTTTCGCCGTGCGAAGCAATCGAAGCCTTCGTCATTCGAAGCACTCGAAGACTTCGCTATGCGAAGCACTCAAAGCCTTTGCCACGCGAAGCACTCGAAGCCTTTTCCACGTAAAGCACTCGAAGCCTTCGCCACGCGAAGCACTTTAAGCCTTCGCCACGCGAAGCACTTTAAGCCTTCGCCACGTGAAGCACTCTAAGCTTTTGCCATGCAAAACACTCTAAGCCTTTGCCAGGCAAAGCACCCGAGTCTTTGCCATGCAAAACACTCCAAGCCTTCACCACACGAAGCACTCTAAGCCTTCGCCCCGCGAAGCACTCCAAGTCTTCGCCCCGCGAAGCACTCCAAGCCTTCGCCATGCGAAGCACTCTAAGCCTTCGCCATACATAAGACTTTGCCACAGAAAACACCCGAGTCTTCGCCACGCAAAGAACTCCAAGCCTTTGATATGTGAAGCAGTCTAAGCTTTCGCCAGCCGAAGCACTCCAAGCCTTCGCCACGCGAAGCACTCTAAGCCTTTGCCCCGCGAAGTACTTCAAGCCTTCAACATGCGAAGCACTCCAAGCCTTTGCCCTACAAAGCACACAAAACCTTCGCCACATGAAGCCCTCAAAGCCTTCGACATGCGAAGCACTCGAAGCCTTCTCCACGCGAAGCACTCGAAGCCTTTGCCCTGCAAAACACACAAAGTCTTCGCTACACGAAGCACTCTAAGCCTTCACCCTGTGAAGCACTCCAAGACTTCGCCACACGAAGCACTCTAAGCCTTCGCCCATCGAAGCACTCCAAGTTTTCGTCACGCGAAGCACTTTCAGCCTTCGCCACGTAAAGCATTCCAACTCTTCACCATGCAAAGCACCCAAACCTTTGCCCTGCAAACCACACATAGCTTTTGCCATGCAAAGCACTCGAAGCCTTCGCCATACGAAGCACTCGAAGCCTTCGCTCGTGAAGCGTCAAAGTCTTCGACTAAAAATGTCAACGCCTCCACCCATGAAGCAATCCATGCACTCTCTCCGCGAAGCGTCAATGCATTCGTTCAATGAGCGTCAACGCCTTCACTCAAAGTATCAAGTCATTTTTTCATAAAGCATCAATGCCTTCGGCCCGTGAAGTAGCCAAGCCTTCACACATGAAGCAAAGCATCGCTTGCGAAGCATCAAGGCAATCGCCCGTGTTGTATCAAGGCAATCGCCCCGCGACGCATCAAGGTGATCGTCTTGCAACGCGTCAAGGAAATTGCTATGTGGCGCAACAACATCCTTGTTTGTCAAAGTCATAATGCCTTCAGGTCGCAACCTATCAGCAGTTGCGCCTTGTAAAGCACCAAAGGCGTCCACTGGCAGAACACTCAAAGACTTCACCTCTGAAGGACTCGAAGCTCCTCTCCAAAGGGAAAAGTACAGCCTTCACCTCAAAGAGATAAGTCACCACCTCAAGCAACTTGACGACTAAGTTCAATGCGATTGACCAACAATGAGTTACATACTACTCAATCACATTCCCAAGGATCTGTCACTCATACCCAACAAACAGGCTTGCCAGAATTGGAAAAGCTACTAAATATCACTTCCCAAACCCACCAAGGAGAGCAACAGCCGGGTTATGTCATGAAAAATCTTGGGAAAATATCTTAGTGCGTGCGACTACAAATTCCAGCAGACAACTTCGAGATTGATTCGAACGTACCAAGCTCAAATTTTAATTCCTTGAAGAGAGCATGATGGCGCCAAAAAGGTACAAAAGTCAGCTTTCCAACGCCACCAACGACACTCAATTCGGAGCTAAAACGAAGTCAGAAGGCTAAATTTACTACACAGAGATCAAATCTGCCGAAAATCACAAAACACTCAAAAAAGAATGGAAGGCTTTTATTAATGAAAATTAAAGAAGTTGAAAATTCACAAGTTGAATGCTCAAACATGTATTCAATGCTAAGATCAAGCTACGAGCCAAGAAGAATCATGAACCTCATCATCCGGAGCGCACGACCTCAGAGTCTCTCCGTCAACCTATGAGCAAGCCTTGAAGGTCTTTGATCATCCCATCGTAGACTTCCAGTGACGTATCGTCCTTGGCCTTCTTCAAGAAATGGGGGCAACAACCTCAGCATCGCCTACTTGGCATAGTTGGCTTCACAAAAGCTACTTCACCACTACTTAACTCAGCGAAGGTTACAAAGCAACTTGACTTTCAACCCCAAGACGAAACGATGGTTTGGTGTCATGTGTCTTCACTCCGCTTGGCTTCAGCGTCTAGAGGATGGCATCTCCAAGCTATCTTCCTTCAATTAGGCAATGATGTACGACGTCTCGAGCTTTGCAGGGGGTATGGTTGATCCTCCATTCTATGTTCCGCCTTGCCACACCCCATTTTGAGCTCAACAAGGCCTTGAAGATCAAGTCTCAGGAAGGTCATCCGTCATCCAAAGCAACTCGTTGGAAAACTTTAGTTACTTCATGGAACCACATGCACTTCGCCTTGCGTTATGGGAAGCCTTGATTTGAAGATGAAGTACATATCGCCTTGTAGCTGCAACACACATTTCCTTGCAGCTGGAACAAGTCTCATGTTGGATTGTGACACGTCGCACTCCAAGTGACGGGACTCCTCGCCTCGAACTTGCAGCATGCCTCGCCTTTAGTTGCACCATGCCTAGCCTTGCACTCTGCGGCACCTCGTCTTGCACCTTGCTGTACCCTACCTTGCATTCTGATGCACCTCGCCTCACACTCTGCTGCACTCTGCCTTGTATTCTGTTGTACCTCACCTCGCACTTGCAGCATGCCTTGCCTTGAAGTTGCACCATGCTTCGCCTTGCACTATGTTGCACCTCACCTGTCACTCTGTTGCACCTCGCCTTATGCTTTGCTACACCTCGCCTTGCACTCTACTGCACCTTGCCTGGCACTTTACTGCACCTCGTCTTGCACTATGTTGCACCCCAGCTTGCACACTGCTGCACCTTGCCTTGCATTCTACTGCGACTCGCCTTGCTCTCCATGTGCTAAGCTCTTTAATCCACCAAGCACCACTTGCGTGGTCATGGAAAGAACACCTCAGTCATTTGATGCATCACTTCGAGCCTCAACCATGCCTCGCCTTGAGTTGTGACGCGCCTTACTTCAAATCATGGAACTTCACACCTTCCCCATTGAAGACCTTGATGTTGGCTCCACCCGCACCTAAAGACGACAAGTCTATCAATGCGCCTAGCACTGCAGTCCATCAAGTGAGGTCTTCAAGACTACACTAGGAGTATGCCTTTATACATCTTGAAATGATCGTCTCGGAGAATAGAGCGCACCATCACTTGAATCGTTACAATCGGACATCCACAACTCTCAGAATCTGCAAAAAATCGAAGTTAAACAAAAGAAAAACAATATATAAAAAGAATATATATTAAAATAATATATATGTATATATATATATATATATTACATCAAAAGCAAAAGCGTGAATGTTTTTGTTGAAAGGACGGCAACGCGCAAAATAAAAAAAAGGTTACAAGCTGCTGCTTGCAGCGGAAAAAAAATTAAAAAAAAAAGTAAAAAGAATAACAGAAAAAAAATAAAAGGAAAAAAAACTGCTGTAATAAAAAAGGGGGGCAGAGAGGTGGAAAAATAGCGGCAAGTTGAATCAGAGCCGTGCGACCTTGGGCATGAAGGAAAGGTCCAGCTACCAGTCCATCACTCGCTGCAACGCCCATCACTCGCTATCGCTAGTCCATTTGCGCACACGTGGCGCGACGCGCCTGCAAGTCCAGCCATCTTCATTGATCACCAGCATAGGAATCTTCCACCAGCAGCCTACCACATGTTTTGCCCAATCGAAATTTTCCTCCGCCGAATTTGGTAATGGCATGACCTACACCAACAGTCAACCTCGATTAAGCTTTGCTCAACTTTATGAATAATAAGGGCTATATGTCTTCGTTTAAATAAAGAAAGAATAAACAAACCCGAACTATTAATCGGGCTTCAAGAGTCAACTCAAGCCCAAGGCTTCCTATTGGGAAACCAAAGCAATGTTCAAGACCAAACGAACTTCAATTGCTCGAAGCAAAATGGAGTCCTACTCCCGTAAAAGATGGTTTATCGGGACCACAATAAAAATTACATCCCTTAGGATTCCCTGAATTCCTAAGCGATGTGGGGGTATTTGTGTAACCATAAATCACCAGAAAATTATGGAGCTGTCATGTGGCTCATAACCCTCATAGTGTCGATATTACCCTTGGTATAGTCGATGACGGCATCATACGGTCTCCGCATTAATTTAATATATTTATCAATTAAATATATTAATTAATCATATCAATGCCAATAATAAACAATCTCCCAATGAGTCATTTATTATTATTTTTATAGTTAATTATATGTGATTTCTCCGGGTAGAATCACATATTTAATTATATCTCGTTCAACCAATCAGACACTCCGGTGACTCTCAAGACTTCACTATAAATACAGGGCCTCATTCACCTCTAAAGGTAGCTCAAAAACTCAGACCAAAATTCTGCCGGTTTATTTCTCTCGATTAAACTAACTTAGGCATCGAAGTGTTCTTGGTTGAACCACCCCCCCCGGGTTTCAACCTTAACCCCGATTATTTCTAGTTATTGTGTGTAGGGATCAAGAAGTAATTCTACAAGTTCGGACGATTTCTGCATCAACACATATATTTTTAAATGTTTCATTTTGTTATCCTATACTTTTAAAAATGTTACACCCTGAAACCCTTCATCATGTTTTCCATTATCTCTTTATTTAAGTCCTGATGTGGAGTGTGTGTCCTACAAATTAACTATTTTAAATTTATTTTAAATTCAAATAAAATGATTTGAGTTTTTAAAAAACAACTATTTAATATAAATTCATGATTATACCCTTTAAAAAAATACTTAACAAGTGGAACCCATACACTCCATATCAACACACACTACAAGGAAATAGTGTTTGCCCGGCGAAGGGGCTCCGCCGAGCAAAATCCAGAATGCGTCGGGCCACATGTTTACCCTACATGTCTTTGCCGGGCTACCTGCGTCGAGCAGGCCTCGTCGGGCTACGGTTTGGCTCGACGGAGAATGCGAACCGACGAGCTAGACCGCAGTCAATGCCTTTTGCCTGATGCAACATTGGCCGAGTAACGTAATCGGAAAACACGAGGACGAGTAATCGTATAACCTTTTCCCGGTGGGGGGTTCGCCAAGCAAGAAGGACCTTGCTCAGCGCACATCCGCCGGAAAAAGTTTAAATATGAAGGCTTTGCTTGACGGACGTGTCTATCAGACTACATTTAAAATAATTTTTTAAATAATTATTTTAATATTTGAATAGTTATATTTATATAATATTACATATTTAGATAAATGCAATAATATTAAAACAACAAAAAAATATTTATAATTAATAATAATTAAATGAAAATTAGTTATAATATATATAAAAATAAATGTAATAGTTTTACATAATTAAAGAAAAAATCTAATAAAACTAATGTTCGGCAATGGGTGAGCATTATCCTGAGCAGGCTGTCGACTCGGGTCTAGATGAGACTATGAGCTAAGGCCATCCGGCACACGCTAACCTATTTGGCTGAAAAGGAGTGCAAGTTGGGCTTGATTTTGCACATTCTAGGCTTGCATTTCCTAGTTCTGGACCTCGAGGCACGCATACCTGGCCTTAAGCTCGTTATTCTCCACTTGGAGGTTCTCCAAGTTGCTCCGCATCTGAGAGACTTCCTCGGGATTAGCTCCCTAGGTAGAACTCGAGGATCTGCTCGAGCCATCTCGAAAAAGCCCTCCTCTGGCGCCCCAGACAACTTTCATGGGTCTCCGACCAAGATGTCACTCCAAGATGTCAATCGACGTCTCAAGATTCGGTAGCTGGTCTTACGGCGGGACCTCAAGTTGTTGCTGGGTCAACTGTTCTTGAGGATGCTGCACGTTCTCCACCATGGCTACCTACAAAATGGAATAAAGTAATACTTAGAAAATTAATTAATTAAAAATAATAAAATATTTAATAACCGCGAACATTGAAGTTACGTGAATAACGTCAGCTGCCTCATTGCCTCACCCAGCATAAACCTTCCCTCCAAGAGTCTACTTCCGATAACAGCGACTCAGCCCCACGACGAGCCTCATGTCAAGCCAACAAGGGGCGCGATCCCCCTGTGGTGCTCAAATGTCTTATCTGACTGGTTTGCCTTATTGGCCCTTGGTTTTACCTCCACATTAGAAAAACAATTATTAATAATACGAAACTACGTAAATTAATATTCTTAATAAAAGAAAGAAAAAGTTAATTTACTATAAATTGGTTGCTTATCTAGTGGTTGCATAACCAAAGCCACCCCTATAGTTTCTCCCCCTACATCTCCTCTGGTGGATTTTCTTTAGCCAGATCATGCGACCTCCAGCGCTAGTAGTAGGCATGGAGCTCGAACATCCCGTCGGAATACCGCTTCTGTCAATGGAAGTTATATGGTCCGTGAGAGCGGTGTTGGTCGCATCCCATTCAAAATTAATCTACAATCCATATTAAAGTATGTTAAACTACTAAAAATTCTAAAAATATTTAAAATATTAAAAAATTAAAAAAATTCATACCCATAAAAGCAGACCAACATATGTCGAGCTCTATTGAGGATTAGGTTCTAAAGGTGTCAGCCATCATCTTCGATTTGTTGCGAAGAATCGCACCCATTTCCCACACTAGCAAATTATGCATGTTGGGGTACGGTGAGCCAAGTCGTTCCACCCACATGACATGGATCCTGTTTCCTGTCGATCTGCAGATCTGCTGAGACTTTAACCTCTTACCGAGCCACACACTTTTATGGCACTATCTGCAAATTCGATTAACATTAGTACATATTTTGAATAAAAAATAAATACACATTTTAAATTCAATAAGATATTGAACTTACCCGATGAGATATGTGCATCGACTCCCTCTTGAACGTCAGCTCCAGTGGCTTTGGGGGTAATACGAGGTTGCCCTCATTTCAAGCCGATGTGTCGCCTCGCTGATCGGGGCCCAGATATCACCCGATCGTCATGAATGACGCTCGGGGGGTGCTGAGGAAGGTACTGGATGATCTGTTGATGCTGGCCCACAAGCAGGTGATCGCTGCTCCGTTAGGGAAAGTACTGGTCCCGAAGATGGCTACTTCGTCGGGGAAGGCAGTCCCAGACATAGCTGCTCTGTTGACACTGTAGGACGAACTCACGAAGTGATAAATTTACGAAAAGATATCTGCAATACAAAAGTAATTAATAATTAATATTATTTAAATAATTAAATAAATAAACGAATAATTAAATAATTTCTTACAATTTCTAAGGAAATATAATCCTACTGCTCATGAAGTAACTATAGTATGTAAGTATTTTCAACTTTATTTAAGATGAGAGGATCTTGAACCCTCTTGACTTTTCAATATTCTTGTTTTGATGTAAACTTTTCTATTAGATGTTATTAGGTATTTTCAGGAAAAAAAAAGTTAGGGCCTAGACTTCCACCCCAAACCAGATACCCCCTACTAGGAACTAGGAACAAGGAAGGGTTGTGTTGGAGTTGGTGGGTCAGGTAGATGATATATATCCCATGTGCAGGGACCAAAACACCCCTCTGAAACCCAAAAAGATTCGAAGAAGCAGCTGGCCTATCACCGACCTCGCCTCAATGTCTTTTTACTGGAATTTGGAAAACATCAACCTAACTTTTCATCTTTGAGATTAGCTAGGCTGCCAATGGCCAATGCCATGGGCTGAGATGAGATCGAGAGAGTACTACGTACCACACTAGCAGTACCAGTGTAGAGTTATGAGATGTGACTGCTTAACAAAGAAATGGAGCAATCAACCAAAATCAAACACATCTCCACATAATTCTTGCTCCCCTCCACTCTTCCACCTACAAAGATTCGATCTCCCTAAAATTGGTTAAGTATGTTCCTTTTTTCACGATTAAATCAGAAATAATATCTCGAATAATTTTAGCATGAAAGTATCTCTTCCTATTCCCAATATTATAAGTGCAACTATAATCTCCTGGCTAGTAATCCAATAAGAATGTTGTCTCTCGTATTCACTAAAATTTGCAATTATATAAATTACTTAGTTATTTCATGAAATTTTGGTGGGCAAAAGAAATATGCAGGATATGTTTAGATGGCTAATTTCAAAATATCCAGATATTTTAAACTATATTATTAAGAAATACATTACCAGAGAGTGACAGTAAGTAGTTAGGAAGGGAGCGGATGCATACAATACATGAGCATAACAAACCTTCTAAATCAGAGATTTTCATAACACTAACTCCTTAGTATTTTTGAAATTGCTTATCTAAACATAGGCATAAGGGTAAAGCAGATAAAATAGAGTAGTGCTAGCATACCCATCAATTGGCCACGTAGTCCAGTATCCACCCAAACAAGAACTTGAAATGGCGACATACATCATCCTTATGGCCATTGATAGAACAACTTAAAGCCAACTCATGTCCTGATACAATATTATGTATAGTGTTTTAAAAGAATATTTTAAAGGTGAATACTTGCACTCCATCCTAGTGGTACTTATTCGTATCATCTTTTTATTTTCTCGAATTGCACTTGTATATATATTTTAATTGAAACTGCTCATTTTGTAAATCACCATGTTAAGACCATTTTCATAAAAAAAAAATCAACAAAATTGGTAATCGTTTAGTTATTTATATATAAAATAAATTGACGATTCACCACGAGAACTTTTATTATTATTATTATCAAAATCGTTGATTATTTCATATATAGATATGAATAACTAATTTAATGATCTCCAATTTTCTTAATTTTTTACGGACATAATCTTGACATAATAATTTAGACAATAAACGATTTCGATTATGACATATGTACAAAAATAATTTGATAAATAAAAAAGATAGTACTAAGAATTAAGTACCATCATAGTAGTATTCAAATATTGTCCTATTTTTAACGTACTCTTTAGTATTTAAATGATTTTTTTTTTCAATATAATCTGCGAAAATTTTGTCCAAATATTTCGAAAACTGTGCAATATTCAAATTAAATTTCATGAAACATGGCTAATCAAATATAACTAATGAGGAGAAAGAGTTGACTATGCCAAGACCGTGTAATATGCACAAGGGAAAAGAGTTCAGCCGTGAGGCAGGTTTGGAAATGGATCCATAAAAATCACTTTTCTCCTAATGGCTTCTACTAGAAGTGCTTTTATGAGAAGCAAAATAGAAAAAAAAAAAAGTGATTAGTGAAATGCCGAAATACATTTGAGTGCTTTCTTCAAAACACCGTAAAAAGCGCGAATACAATAAGCTTTGGAAAGTAATTATTTTAAACCTGGCTTTGCATAATTGCATGCAAATATGTTCAACTGTTTGAAGGCATTTAAAAGCTTCTAATAATAAGAGATCGAAGATCACGTGTGGTCCACCGACCCATTAAAACACAACCACAAAACCCTAATTAATACTAATATTAATATCAGATTATGAAGGCTACAAAAACAAAAAGGCGACTGGACACTGACATGCCAAAAGAAAAAAAAAAGAAAAAAAAAGAAAAAAAAGAAAAAAAAAAGAAAAAAAAAGAAAAAAAAAGAAAAAAAAAAGAAAAAAAAAGAAAAAAAACATCAGAGCTGGCGCGTCCGTTCAAATCTTGGCATCATTTCCCAAATTCCGCACTCCCCCGTTCAGCAAATAATTCCCACTCTAAAAAAAATTAGATTAAAAACTAAAAATAAAATACATGGATAAGCTCAACATGTTGATGTTGCAAGACCCACGAGCTTCCTCATGCGCGTGCACAACAAACACCACAGTCACAGTCAGTCACAGGCATATTCCATTTCTATCATGACCTTGATTCATGAAGATGAAGGAGAAGCAGCAGCAAATGTCCTACCAATCTAAACAACCAACATAGCTACATCTCAGGGAGACTAGGATTAGAATCTGCTGCCTCATATTTACATACAAAACGCGCTAAAAGATCGATGAAGCGACGCCCGCAATTGGCAAAATGATACCCGAAATTCGGATTCAGTTTCGGTCTGTCCGGTTCTTGCTTTGAATGTGATGGGTATAGTGGCTATGCTGACCGCGGTTGTTGTGGCTCGAAGCGGTGCCGTTGTCTTTCTTCTGTGGAGCTGAACCAGAAAATAACTGTCCGAACCCGAAAACCGACCCGGATTTGGACGAGCCGCGAAGGGAGCAAACCGGAACGTTGAGAACCGGAGTCACTCTGACGTTGGCTGAATACGACCTTTCCATTCCTCTGTGCTTCAATCTGGGCCCACCGTTGAAGCTGCTTGGACTACTCGAGCTCCGCTCCAGGCTCTGAAATACAATTTTCCCAGACGAGTTCATCCTCGGCGAGTCAACTGATACACCCCTGCTCGCCACCGTAGAAGATTCACCCGCCGCCCTTCGAATTGGGCTCCGCCCCACTCTTGGTTGATCGGCCACCGGTCTCTGCTTTGTGATATCTCGAGTCTTCACCGTTCGCATCCGGGCCTGTTTCGGGTTGGTCCGGTGGATAGAAATGATCGGGTTCTGGTGATTCGGGTTTGGTTTGTCGGAATCAAGCGAGAGTCGCGGTAAATCCTCGTGCTCGTGGCCCGACGACGAGGACGAGAGGGAGAGGCGCGTCGAAATTGAAACCGATTCGTAATCGGAGTCTTTTAGCAAGGGCAAGCTCAAGGAAGCGTCTGAGCAAGAAGAGGAAGAGGACAAAGATTTCGAGCTCCTGTGAAGAAAATGCTTCAGAGATTTAGGCGCGCTTATGCTGATAGACGTTGTCGTTTTCAAAGCCTCGCTCTTTGCATGAGCGCTGTTACTGCTGTTCTGGTACAGCTTCTTTAGGCCTAAAAGCTCCCTCCACCGACTCGAACACCTCGGCGCCTTTGGAGAAAACAGGTACGGGTCGCCTCCGGAGATATCAGGTCTCCGGCAATACTTGGCCGTGTCCGGTGGTCTGATCTCAGTCGACGACAGGTCATTGACAAGAGGTTTGACCGGGGAGAACTGTAGGGGCATGAGCTTCCCGCCTGAGAAGAGCTCGTCCGCGGGGAGCATCGCCACCGGATCTTCAAGCGGGAACTCAAATTCTCCGCAGTAGATCTCCGGATCTGGACCGCACGGCTGGTTCTTCGCCGGTGACGACGACTTGGCTCCGGGGAGCTTCGAATCGTCGTCGTCTGGAAACTCACGGCTGAACGAGATTCTTGGACTCAGCCATCCGTATGACGGGTACGTCGCCGGTGGAAACTTGTCCGGCGACATGGTGATGTTGTTGACGCACGCGGAGGCCATGTGCGGTACGGAAATGACAATGCGGAATGCGGTTATAGGTGGAATGACATTGCCGGGAAATGCGGTAGCAGGAGAGATCTAGGGAGAAAGCGGTGGTTTGAGTTGTGAGTTGGCGGTTTAGGGTTTGGGAGTTATAGCTGTTGTTGACTCAGAGAGAGGGAGAGAGAGAGAAGGAAGAGAGCCATTTAGCATTTTGCCTGCTTGGTGTCCTTGAATACGGAACATGCTGAAGATCTGTGCATATATATACATACAGCACAAGTATAAATGCTTGATTTTATTTGAGGCCCGTCGCGCTCTCTCTCTCTCTCTCTCTCTGTCTCTCTCATTTCATTTTTTCATTGTTCTTTAACGATCAAATCTAGTTTAGTTCACTCCTAAAATTACTTTTCTTCCATGTTTGCTTTACTTTTATGGAAATTACTTTTTTACTTTTTGTTTTGGGTTTCCATTTGTCAATTGAAGTCTAATCTATAGCCCTTGGTTTGTTTTGGTATGAGATTTTATTTAGCAAATTAGGATCCATGGACTCCATTCGTAATTAAATATCGCATTTCTATAACTTATTTAATGTTTTAAAATTCAGACGGATTCGTTAAGTGATTAAAAATGAGTTAAATTGCATAATTTATAAAAATTTATTAAATTCAAGTTACTTATAAGAAATCAAGGTTTTTTGGTTCCTTAAGATAAAAAAAGTTTCTTTTTAGTCCCTCCACTTTATTAAACTCATAATTTCATATCCATTTATTTTCATATCCATTTATTTTCATATCCATCAATTTCATTCTATCATTTATCAAACAAATCAATGTAATCCTTTTAGGCCAATTCCCTCATTTTGTAAAACTGATCACATACATCGTATATGCCAGACGAATACAAATAACGTCAATTAAAATCGTGTGACGGAGTGAGGTAACATTGCTGACAAAATTTCTATCAAAAAGGTATTTTAAGACAAAATTGAATTGCGGTCCTTTTGGACTGAAAACCTATTTTTAATTTTTTTTTTTTGGACTGAAAATCTATTTTTAATTTTTACACCACCCCTTCTGCAATGAATTGCGGTCCTTTAATTTTTACTCTAGTTCTCACCATACAGGTAAAGTCCCGCTTAGAAGCTGAGAATGTCCTGCAATGGCTACTGCAAGTACTCGTGCGAAACTGCAAGGGAGACCCTGGACTGGATCAACGCCATCATCGACTTCATAAGACCTTACTCTTTCTTGACGGACGCTCATGTTGTCAATTTCTTCAAGGTTCGTTTTTTATTTTCTAAATTTATCCTTCTCAGTCATCAATCAATTTGTTTGGATGCCGAGAAAACACTAGACAGAAAAAAGAAATATTTTATATCTGGATAAGTAAAATGCTTTTCAGGATCGACTGTGGGAAGCTATCGACAAGGAATGGATGGAGTGCTTAAGAAACGAAGCAGTGGAAAATCTTCTCCAAATCCCTTGCGGAGTGGTCCAGGTACTCTTTTGCTTGCTCTTTAGTGTGCATTTCAATGAATGCATTGATTTCCATTCTATTTTGCTTGACATGAAATTGAATTTTTCGTTCGTTGTTAGGATCATTGGATTTGGCCTGCTTCTCTTAAGAATTTTATTGTTACTTTGAACTCTCTTGTGCTTCCTCGACAACAAGCCACGTTGCAGACGGTATGCATTCAATTCTTGCTTTCCTTCCTGCATTTGAATTAGAATTTGAAATTCGACGATCAAATGTCGTAGTAAGGAAACAGGAAAAGTTCAACAGCTCCTTATGGTTATTTGACAATGTAGATACAGAATCACCGAGTAAGAGTAGGATGAAAATTGTCGTGGTCTAGTTGTTAAAGGGTAAACGATTGTAGGAAATTAGAGTCGTGAAGAATTCATATCACTACAACATATCATTTCCTTCGTGCCAGGTATTACCTGGCATCAACAAGACTTCACTCAATAGCGTTCTCTCTACTGGCATGAATTTGAAGAAAAAACATGAAGTAAGTTGTTGATTTGTTTAAAGCATTTACCAGTGATGAATCAGTTAGTTGACGCTTGTCTTTTGAAACATTGGAATCGGAGAAGCTAGATAGGATTTTCTGATTCGGAGCTTTATTTTTTCCTGTTTGGACAATGCATGGTGATATCCCATCAAAATATGAACTTGTATGTTCAGGTAGAAGTCTTTTCTGCTGTTGTTGATTCGATTGCTAACAGTGTGAGAGCGGATGCAATAGTTGATGTTGGCTCTGGTCAGGTAGTCCTGGTTCTTTCCATTTGTATTCAGTTTTTCCCACATCTGCATTGTTTTGAATTATTATTTTTTTTTTGTTCATATTCATTCTCTGTCACTAATATCCACATTTTCAATTATTTTTTTAGTTCATATTGTTGAGATGTGAGAAAAATGTCACACATCGGAAAAGCACGACTACAATTTGTGCCTTATAAGATCTTGGGCTACTCCCCTCATTGCCAATTGGTTTTGGGGTGGAACCTCAACTTCTTACATGGTATCAGAACGGGGTTATCCCACGTGAAATCTTAACTGTCACGCGTGTCACACGTACCCATTCAAATTGTCACGTGATAGGCTGGAAATCCATCACACGAAAAACACAATTACAATTTGTGCCATATAAGATCTTGGGCTACTCACCTCATTGCCAATTAGTTTTGGGGTGGAACCTCAACTTCTTACACATATTCATTCTCTTTCACTAATATCCACATTTGCATAGTTGAATATAGTTCTTTTTTGGAAAAAAAGATTATTGAATTATAGCTATCAGAAATTAATTGTAGGAAATGTCTTGTTTTCCCATTGCAAGTACAATTTTAGCAATTAATCTGAACTAAGATCTTTCTACTTTCTACTTTTTAAGGATTTTAATTTTTCAGGGGTATCTTGCACAAGTACTTTCCTTTCACTACCAACATGCGGTAGTTGCAATCGATGCTTTTTCTCATCACGGAAGAGTTACTGATGTACGTGCAAAACAAATCAAGAAATATTATGCTGCTCGGACGCATAAATCTTTGTATGAATTATTCTTTCTTTTTATTTTTTGTCATGTTGCTCTAGTCTATTCATTGTGTATTCCACATAAGTAGGTCTGTCGTTTTGGGTTGGTGAAGTGACATTGGTGAATGCTGTGAGCAATTATGTGATGGTTCACTTGGGGCTTCATACCTTGTAAACCTGTTTAAAGGTTATTGTTTTTCTAATCTGTATAAGGTACAAAGAGAATACACATGCAACATGGTCATCTTTAATTCATCAACTTAAATATCAATCCCAAACATCAAAGGTTGAATATGGCATATTACTTTGTTTGAGCTACCATTTCTCCTAGTTATTCTTTTGGCCATGAAGCAGTTATCAGTTTTGGCAGTATGCAATTTTTTCATGGATGTAGGGTGCCTATATTAGACTTATCAACCACTTGCTGATGTTTCCCTGCATTATTGGCACATATAATCTATTCAGCGCTTTTAAGTAATTTCATTGCTGACTTGGATTGAGTAATATATTTTAGGCACTTTTTGGATGCCTTGTGCTTATGGGTTGCTTTCTATTTGGGGGTTAGATCAGGAAACAGGAGTTTGACTGTGCCTAAGACAGTCACATGCAATGTGATGTCAACTGATATGTTGAAAGCTTTGGCTGACATGCCACTGCATAAAGATAAGGTTTTACTACCATCTTCCTGCAATGCAGAAAATGGAACTTCATTGGTTCTTGCTGGGCTACATGCTTGTGGAGATCTTTCGGTAACAATGCTCAAGTGAGTTTTTCAGTGTACTTTAAACCTTATATTTCTCTCCTTCAAAATGGGGATTGGAGATTTTTCATTCCCTATATCTTTGAGAATAGAACAATTGTAAACCCCAGGAAACGTCTGTTAAGACCTATTGAAGAGTAGCCTATATATATATATATATATATATATATTATGTAATCCACCAATAAGACGAATGGAAATTTGTGTAATATTGATGATGCATGTGATAACTCACTTTCCAAGTTTCGTGCACACCATATGACAGTTTGAGTTAAACAGAAAACTGTATTTGATTTTGAAAATCATAATATTTCTTTATAATGTATTAATATTGAAGTTGGATACAAACAGGGCTGCATATAATGAATTCCTGTCAGAGGTATTCCGTGGTATTAAAATTTCATAAGTCTCATATCTTAATCAATTCTATCTTAGTTACGTTTGGGCTTTTACTCTTTGTTGCTCTGTTACTCAAATAACTCTAAAAAATTAATACATTGTTTGATGCTTGCTGCATATTTTAGCATTTTTCGATCTCTAATGACCACCTTTTATCTGTTGTCCTATCTCTTTGCATATTGTCCCCAATCCTTTAAAACCATTTCAAAATTTCCATAAGGATCAGCTTTAAGTAATTCTAGTTCTACTTACTCCGTAAATTGTTATTACTGTAATCTCTGATGCGAGGTCTTCAGATGAGTCATAAGTGTTGGTTATGGAACCCAGAAAAGAAAGTATTTTGGTGATATGTATTTACAGTATCATACATTATTATATCTAATTAATTACACCTTTATGAAGCAGAACCTTTATGGAGTGCAAAGAAGTTAAAGCAGTTGTTAGCGTTGGCTGCTGTTACAACCTATTAACTGAAGCGGGTTTCAACAATGCGGGATCTAAATGTGGTTTTCCAATGAGTCGGGGTGTTAAATCAGCTGCCTTGTCACTTGGAAAAAGTTCTCGTGACCTCACATGTCAGGTAAGTCTAGGTTCTCTTCTTACCTTCTCCCTCTTCTATTTCTCTTCTTACCTTCTCCCTCGTCTATTATTCTAACTTTGCTTTCCCAATGACGAGTGAGGGCTCGTTTGTATTTGTCTTGTTTGTGGACCAGAACATGAAAATTCAAAGGAGTAGTGAGGTTTCATTCCCATTTACCTACATTACGAATAGGAAAAGGTCTTGCACAGGAAAAAGGCTCTTGGGCCTTTTCCATATGGTTCAAGGTATAGAGTTAAGTTTTGGGAAGGGTTTTGTTCAATTAAAAGACAAAAATAAACAGAAGAGTAAAAAATTACATCCAGTTTTCTCAGAGTCCTGAAACAATTCTGGAAAATATATATGGAGATGTGGAACTTAGTTCTCTCTTCTATAATTTGTAGATCTAAATGTCAGGCACCAATGAAAATGAAATTGGTTTGAGTTCAACTATAAGCAATTTTTGGGATGATTGTTTTGTGTTTGGAGCTGTTTAGTAGAATTTTTCCTTGAACGCTTGTAATTGTATGCTAAATCTCACTTTCCATTCTAAGATAACCTTGTGTTCTTGGTTTATCTGGCTAGAGTGCAGAGAGGTGGAGATGCCTAGAAAGTGATGCTGGTCTCCATAATTTTGAGTTGCATGCTTTCCGCGCTGCTTTTCAGATGGTATGCAATTAATACGCCGTTACAGTCAGCCAACTAGTTAAATTGTTTAAACTATTTATTATGCTGCCTTTATCTCTCTCTAATTCTTAATACTTCACAAACTCCTTATTAGAGGTTACCCCTAGGAGTTATACATTATATAATATACTCTGTCTTTTGCAGGTTCTCAGTGTATATTATCCCGAAGTGATGAGCACAAGTCCATCAATTGGGCGTCAAGGGAAGGCTTTGCATCGCCGACAGCAGAGGTTTATCCCAGCCTCCTCGCTGCATCGTAAAGAAGGCACATACTCATCCTTTTCTCAAATAAATTCTACTATGAAAAGAAATTTCTGTCACGAAAAACCCACTGAACTGGAAACAGATAACAAAACATTTTGGAAGTAAGCTTCTATACTTTTCTGTGGCAACTGCTATTCTGTTGCTGCTACATCAACATTTTCAACTTGTAAATAATTATAGTGCTACATATAACTAGATAAACATATGCTACAGATAACAGTTTTGGCACGATGTTAGAGACCACAGGCCTAACTAATGAAAGTTCCTCTAATAAGGGCACCAAATGTGAGAGGAGCAAATTCATCGGCAAATATCCACTTTTTCATAAATATTGGTTATCTGGATTATGTCACCTTGGTCTCGAGCCTCTGAAGGATATGGATGTACATAGAATATGGACAGAAGTTGAACCTTTTGCTGTATGTTACTTTCATCCCATATGTCAAGAAGCTCATTGATACTTTTGCTTTACTTTAAAAGGACATAAACTGGACTTCGTGTTGGAAGCTCATATACTTGCCAATAATGGTTATTCAGAAGATCCATTGACAAAAATTTGTTTGCTTATTCACATCGCCAATGATATATCACCTATTCTGCTTGCTTCCTCTTTTTTTTGAGTTACCCATAAGAATCATTGAGATATCGTTTATGCGTATTTAGGCATAGAAGGGTTGCAAGGACCTTTAAGTTGTTAGATTGTGGAGTATGTGAGTGACCAATTTGCTTAGGTTGCTAGGTTGTATAGCAATAGGTGGGAGAATCAAGTTTTAAGCTGCACAACTTATGGCCATATATGGGTATCAAGATGGACAATTTTATATGCCTATATGATATTAGAATTAAATTTAATGAAAGACAAGAACTGTTGGTTCCTAGCTTTCAAATTCTAAAAGAAAGTGGACTCGGGGAGAAATAATGTTTAAAATAAATTACAGATTCCGAATGCTGTATTTCATTGCTTGGACCTCGTCTAGTAATTAGTAATTGCTATCTGAATAAGTTTTTGTGCTGACAAATTGCGGGTCCACTTTTAGAGAAATTTTCATTATTGCTGCCCATCCTGCTAATTTCCTTGCTGTTTCAATATACAAATGAATATCTTTTGCTTGTCCTTTTAATGAAAGCTATATGTTTGGCGCTTACTTCTTGCCAGGAAAAAAAAAAGTAATCTTTGTTTTGTGCTATTGACAGAATTTTGACTGTTATCTGATTAGAGTAGCAAATCGTTTTTGTAGGTATGCCAAACACATAGCCTTTGTTATTGGGCTTAAATTATGTGGAAAACATATGGTTTATGCCAGCCATTGAGCTATAGGACCACAAAAGAATTAGTTTGATGAGTGCTTCTCATGAAAAATCATCAACTTTATAAATGGAACCTGTAGTTGGAGTTCATTTTATATTAACCTTTTCATCCTTCGCATCCTCCGTTTATTTCACGTGATGAGTTCTGTATATCGTGTCAAGCTCTATTCATGATATATTACCCCATGTATTAACCTTGCTGGCCAATTATTTTTATAATTATTCTGTTTATCTGTGAACAGGAACTTATTGGACCTTATTGGTCTCTTCGAGCTGCTTTTGGTCCACTATTGGAAACTTTTCTTTTGCTCGATAGATTGTTGTTTCTTCAAGAGCAAGGCAGTTCAATGGACGCAATCATGCTACCTATTTTTAATCCTACCTTATCCCCAAGGAATGTGGCCATTATTGCTAAAAAAGTTGACACAAATGTGACTCTGGCATGAAATATGGTAAGTTGTCAAAAACTGATAGCTTTTATTGACTGTAGTTCTCTATATTGACCGAGACTTAGCTTTCTGAATGAAAATGTTGTTATGTTCCATCAAAAGGTGAAGTCTCTCTGATAGGCATACGACTTTGTAATAAAAATCTCAACAAGATGATGAAAGCTTGATAATTCGGAAGTATCTAACATTGAGCTTCATGTAAATTAAATGAAATAAGATGAAAATCTCATGTAGATTTCTGAATTTGGAAGAAAAAAAAATATTGGTTGATAGCATATAAAGCAGTTATGTTTTTCTTTAATTTTATTTTTTCTTTTTGGTCGTATACGAGTGAACCTTGCCTCATGTATCGTTGGCTGGCTCTGTTGGTTGGGTTACACAATGGGATAGTATTATTTGTTCACCTAATTCTTGACAACAAAATTTAAATGAAGGAATTGAGTCTGCATATCCCCTTTCATGCAAAATGCTATGTTAATTCTGTGATTTTCCGGCATTTTTTTGGGTTTGTCATTCCTTTGTTGTGGTTTCGTGTCTGAGTTATCAACAATTGCATTCTTCGATTTGCAGAACTTGTGGCTGGAAATTTTGGAGGACTTTGAGAGATCTTTGCAACAGTGAATATCCTGTAGCTGCATGTAGGCCTGCGCCCACTGAATCCCTTCTCCTCAATGAGTCACTGGTACGCATGCTGGAGTGAGAAAGACAGATTATTTTGTCGGCATTTGTTTTATTACCAACCTATTTTGACCCATTCCCAAGTGATTAATACTCTTACAAAGATCCAAGTACTAAAAACAAACAGAATGAATATCCCTTTGATTCCTTTTTTGAGATAGTTTTGTTCCTTTTCATTCAGTTTGGCAGCAGAAGCCCGTTCTTTATAAGACTGGCAATGTAAAGATCTCTTTGACGGGAAATTTTGCCATACGAACTTTTTCAAACCGTTGGATTAGATGACATTCAACAGTAAGAATGGGAGTCGTATGACATACAAACTTTGTCCAAGTTTGACGTACGAACTATGTCTAATTATTTGAATCCTTTGCAAAGGACAATTAAAAGATTTGAAGTTTTGGAGGGCGGAGGGCGGAGGGCGGAGGGCGGAGAGCCTCTCAATTGTTCAGAGATTCCACGACTTAGTTTAAGTAGAATTAGCAAAAGCCGTTTGGATGGTCTATTTTGGGTGCCGTCGATGTGGGACACGTAGTTGTGTTTGACTGGTCTTTGTAGTTTAGGATTATGTGTAGGACCACCCACCCAAGGGTGATGTTACTTAAGAGTGGATGATCACAAGATTCACAACCCAAGCAGAAAGAATCATGGACATGGTCCATGGGTTGGGGTTTTCACTTTGAGTTGAGATAATGGTTTCTTTTGTTGCAAGTGAAACCACAAGAGAAATAGCCATCAGTGAGACCTGGTCCAAGTATCTTAGGATAGACACCATAGATCTTATTTGTTTGTCCAAAGTTGAGTACAACTCTTTGGAACTCAAGAGAAGGATGCTTGTGTTTAATTGATGTAAATTAATGAATGCATGGAAGTAATTCTTCTTTTGGTTATGTTGGAAGGAATCCCGTGCCTTTCTAACCCTTTTAACTTGAACAGACATAATGTTGGAAGCTCAAAATCAACCCGAGCACAACATATTAGAGCGTAGTCACTAGTACTATAATGTCAATCATTTCCATCGCATGAGCCATGAATGATCCAAGGTATTTAAAATCAATCTATTCCGTACTCCTACCTCTACCAAAGTATCATATTTTCTAAATTCTCCTACGGACCTCATGGAATTCCTTCTAGAGCATGTTGAACAATTTTATGGATACTTTCATGTCAACCATTGAGACTAGATAACGAGCCAATGAATCCCTTTTTGTCAATCGCTCCCTTTTTGTCAATCGCTTGGGTCCGTCATCCCGATTGTTTGATCCTAAAATGGACCTAACGAAATATGATCTTGCTTGCTGTTAGTATATATTCTTCTACTTTGTTAGGTGACCTATAGGATAGAAGGAAGAGCGCTTAACACCAGTAGAGTGTTGGCTTAAACTTAAGTTAATAAGTGATAAGGAGACCTAGCATGAGTTAGGTAGCATAGAAGCATAGAGTTAGTGGAATTATGTTACCTTTGTGGGGGACTATTTATAGTTGTAATGAATGTGGTAGTTGAACCTAAATGGTGTGGGGTTCAATCCACCTCATGAGATACTGCCATGTGTCCCTAAGATTCGAGATCAAAAGCATGTGGAAGTAGACCTCCTGACATGTTAGGGAGCTACTATTGTCAGGAGTGACTAGGGGTGTCTGACAGAATTTCCAACTAGTAGAGTCTTAGGCTTTGGTTGGTTAGTCCTTGGTCGGACTTGTTATGTGCTTAGGTGCCGACTAGTGGGTGGTGGACTAGTATAGCCGACGGAGGTTAACCTGATCATCTGTGGTGTTGCTAGTCTTTTGTTGTGTGATTGATCGATATAGTATCAACGTAAGTCTCCTAAGCCGTTGACTGAGGTAGATTTCCTCGGTTGAGGACTTGTTAGTCTAGACGATACTTGTCGACCGACTAGATGGGTATTCCCCATATTCCCCCAGGCTCTGGATCAAGGAAGTGTGCCTTGGTCGAGTAAGTCCTTTAAGTGTGGAGAGTACCTCAAATCATGCTACAGATCGGTCGCAAAGTGATTTCTTGCCTATCAGAGTGTACTTCTGAGAGAGTACCTTGAATTATGTTACAGATCGGTCGAAAAGTGATTGCTTACCGATCAGAGCATGCCTCTAAGAGAATATGCCAAATGATGCTATAGATCATTTGAAAAGTGATTGCTTGCCGATCGGAGCATGCATATGAGAGAGTACCTCAAATGATGCTACAGATCGGTCACAAAGTGATATCTTACGAATCAGAGCATGCCTCTAAGAAAGTACTTCAAATGATACTACAGATCGCTTGCAAATTGATTTCTTTCCAATCAGAGCATGCCTTCGAGAGAGTACTTTGATTGATACTATAGATCGGTTGGAAAGTGATTGCTTACCGATCAATACATGCCTTCGATAGAGTACTTCGAATGATGGTACAGATCGGTCGCAAAGTTATTGCTTGCCAATCAGAGTATGCCTTTAAGTGAGTACCTTGAATGATGCTACAGATCGGTCGAAAAGTGATTGCTTGAAGATAAGAGTATGCCATTGAGAGAATACCTCGAATAATGCTACAGATCGATGGCAACGTGATTTCTTTCCAATTAGAGCATGCTTGCTTTGTTGTTACTCTATGCATGCCACCCTGACTATTAATGGGTTAAACATGTGGCTGAATCCTAGCCCTTGAGTGGGTGGGTAGGTGTTCCCTTTTCAGTCTGTCGATTGTGGTCATGCCTTTTAATGCGTCTTGTTAGCCCCTATATAAAAAGGTGAATTCATTTGTTCACACTTTTTTTGCTTTTCACATTGAGATCTCTGACATCTATCGACCATTTTGTAGCTGATCAAACATCTGTTTGATTGTGTTATATTTCCCGGTTGTGTTTGGCCTAGAAGTGACTTTTTTTTGTTGATGTAGAGAGTTGATGACCATGGTTTGATGAGGTATTTTGATTTTGGGTTTTTTTTATTGTTCTTCCTTTTAACATTAGGCTAGTTTGATTCTTAGTCATAATTTCCCTTTCTTATTATAGATGTTAGAATCTGGGCCTTTGAGTGGGTTTGGGGTAAGGTCTTCTAAGAATTTGGTGGTGAACCACATTATCTTTCAGCAAGTCATGCATCGAATGAGTTGAATGGTACATTAGCCACTAATGGGTCCTTGTTGACCAATAGTAGCATTGGATCGTCGTCATCCTCTATTGATAATTGAGAGATTGCGTTAAGGCATCCACTGATCAAGACTACTAATCAGAGGGTATTTGAGATGGATGTTGAGCAACCATCTATGTCCAACGTGGAAATAGTCGGCAAAAAGGTGGTCGAGCAATCTCCTACCAAAGAAAGGGAGGCTAGAGGTCAGGAGGCCAAGGAGGAAGAGGTGGAGGGGTAGGTTTCCAAGGATGTAATGATCTATCCCAAAAATTAGACTAATTTGGGAATTGATTCAGAAAACAGGACAATTTTATCCTCGAGTTTTGAGAAGATGAAATTCAATTTGAACTCAAAAAACTTCTTAGAAGTTCTGATTAGACCATAGTTTACGAGTTCGTAGGCATGTGGCATGCAAGAATCAGAGTTCAAACGGGTTAGTTACGAATTTAAAACAATTTGTTTGTGTATGTATCGAGGCAGAGGCATTTTGGTGATTTTGTAAAAATGGCGTGAGTTGGCCTGAGCTTTGGATGGATTAGTTGATGAGTGGCATGTTTCTCCATCCTAAGATTGCATCAATCCCCATTATCCTACACATTTTATCATCTTCATTTGACTCATTCTCTTAGAACGAAGAATGAACTTATGAGCGTACATCCAAGCTTCATTGGACCTTCGATTTAGACTTTAAAACACAAATAACTAACCACACAAATCATCGTCTGCATATTTCCATAGCCAAAACCATGCAAGTTTTGAAGGGAAACATGCACGGGAAGCTTAAAACCAAGGAAGGAAAAGGAACCAAATTTTTTGAGCCAATTTCCACAAAATATAGGTACTTTGTTGAATTTTTGAGCTTCAATTCAGATTCCTAGGATTCACTAGATGAATTTTCATTATTAGAACATTCGATTGGGTTGAGAAGTTAATAAACTATAAAGCTTTGAATTTTTGGCTAGTTATGGAGGTTTTCCGGCTAACCAGATGGCGGCAGCGCACTACGACGCTGGTTGTATTCTCTAGTGAAATCACCAACGATGGAATATTCCACTGGCAACAAAATATTCTAGCATAATCAAAATATTTTGTCATTGTTAACAAAATATTCTATTCAAGAAGTAGCATATTCCTTGACGAGATATGCCCTTGATGTCAGAATATTCTGTCAAAATTAGTAGAATTTACTGTTAGAATGAAGGAATATTTTTGGATGGAATATTTTGATAGGACAAAATATTCCACCATCATGTGAACGCTCATGGGGGCACATGGGTGCCACGTGGTAGTACGTGATGGTGCATAAGAGGTTTGCTGGTTATCCGTCAACACGTGATGGTGTATGGGGTTGTCCCACGCTCCATAGAGGTGTGTGTCCTCATGTTCATGATCTTCTAGATATTTTAGCATATGTTTTGAGCCGATCAAACATTATTTAGGGGCAATCTATTTGTCCAAAGTGATGATACTTCTAAAGAAAACACATGTAAACCCTAAGGGTTTGAGAATTTCAAAATTGGCTCCTTATGTGATCGAGATAACATGATAGGATTCATGAAGAGTTGAGATATCACGATAGGACTTAGGAAGAGTTGGAATATCAAGATAGGATTCGAAAAGAGTCGAGATATCACTATAGGATATGTGAAGAGTCGGGATATCAAGATAGGACTCGTAATGAGTTGGGATATCATGTTAGGACTCAAGAGGAGTTGGGATATCAAGATAAGATTCGAGAAGAGTCAGGATATCAAAATACGATTGGAAAAGAGTTGGGATATTGTAATAGGACTCGGGAAGAGTCGAGATATCAAGATAGGACTCAGGAAGAGTTGGGATATAATGATAAGACTCGGAAAGAGTGGGCAGATCAAGATAGGGCTCGAGAAGAGTTGAGATAACATGATAGGACTCGAAAAGAGTCATGATATCAAGATAGGACAGTTAGAATATTAAGATAGAACCCAAAAAAAGTCGGGATAACATGATAAGACTTGAGAAAAGTAGAGATATTAGATTATGTCTCGAGAAGGGCCGTGAGAGTCAAGATATCAGGTTATCAGTCACGATATCAGACATTATGATTTATGCTGTAGTTAACTAAGGTCTGATTGATCAAGCAAGGTTATACCTTTCGTCAGGGTCAATGGGTTGGTGTGGGTAGTGACCCTAGAAAGACAAAATAAGTTTGGTTTGGAAAATGAGACAATCCTTCTGAGATGATCGATGTTCATCCATTATCTAAAAATTTCTTGTATCATATTTCAAGATCTTAAGGGTATTTCTGAAACTTTGGCTTAGTTGTTAGATTGAGGTGGAGAGTCATTCGGCTAATGGTGATGATGCTGCGGATGAGGAAGTTGATGATGAGATGAAGCTAATCAGAATGTTGTTCGTCTAAAAAATTATCCGTATGGTGTGGATCACAAAGTGAAAACATAGGATGGCTTGGCGAGATTTAGGGAGATGTAAAATGTTCAGACTGACATTGTTTTTAGTCCACCACTACTGGTTCACATTCGAGGGACCCACCATAAGGTTCTATATTATTCTACATTGATTGTCTCCAACGTGGAGCCTGTTTCCCTCTGCATCCGTGTCTGTAGGATTTTCTTGCCCAGAAGAGGATTGGGTTTGGCTAGTTGAACGTCAACTGGTGGATTAAGCTAATCATCTTGCACACAATCTTCTTACTTTTGTAACAAGGGAGAGCCGAGTTGAGGGCAGATTTACTATTTGTACAGGTTTAGTCGGTAACAATATGGGTGTGGTTGGTTCCAAGTCGACTGTGTTGGGAAGAAGGTGAAAAGGGTCTGCATCACTGACATATTAACCTCGCAAAAGAGTTGGAGTCATCAATACTGTTGGGTGTCTAGCCCTTGTGAGTGGGAGCCGACCAACTTAGAGAGGAGCATTATTGATGACTTCTAGTCGGAATGTCCTTATCATGCCTATTAATGGCTTTACTTTTTTGTATTTTTTTTTGTGTTTTTACAAAAAAAAATTATAGTCTACATCCAGCATGTTCTGACCGACCGTATTTATTTATAGGTTCATTCAAAGGTGGTTGCTCCACTTCTGAGGAAGAGGAATGTGAGGAAGTTAGTCAGTTGCAGAAACCACAATTTACTTAGGCATCTGGGACCTTGGTCTCAATCAGCCTGATCACACTTCGTAGAAAGTTTCTGATTTTTGTTCTGTTAGTTTTTGTTTGTTTTTTCCAACCACAACTGACTTTTCCATATTTTTTGAAGTTCATCTGAGAGAACAAGCAGTTGCCCAACAAGAAGATGATGGATGCAATCAATAAGCATCATGTTACTGAGGAGGCAAAAGGGGGTTAAGAGATGATAGGTCTAGCTGGGGGTAGCAAGGCTACCCAGTAGAAGATGACGTCTCAACATCAAAGGCTGGCTCTCTGTGCCCACAAGAAACCTACACTAGAGCTAATCGACCTGGATAACCAGCAAGAGGGTTCTGCTATCGAGCTGACTACATATGCTAATAAGAAGTCAGCTGAAGTTTATAGGTTGGATCAGTTTAGCCTTCATCAGTGGACAATATTAGTGAAGCAAGGTAAGGTGCTGGTCGGTGTTGCCGAGGAGGTCGCGCTGAAGATGACGTAGAATGTGATTAACACCCTTCAAAACGTCCGAACCATGGTCACCTCCCAACCTCCGCTCAACTACCACTACTCCAGATGCTAAAGCCCTTCCATTTACTACTTTTCAATCATGGGTTGAAGGCTTTCTTTGCCAACTAGGCTGATGTTCAGGGCGCGATTTGTACATTGGTCGTGGTTGAGAGCTAGGAAGAGGTCATCAACTACATATATTCCAGCATTTTGTCGATCATCAACATCGTGGTGCTTGGCTTCCAGAAGGATCTATCTGGGATTGAGGATATGAGCACCTCTTCTCTCCTAAAATATCTATGCTAAGGTGATGGTTGGGGCACTTATGTTAGTGTCTAGCAACTTTTTCTCTTTGTTGTTGTTGTTGTTTTTTTTTTAGAGATTTTGTGTATGTCTAAATTTTTTTTGTCGGTAGTTCTACGTGGAGGTCTTCATTTTTAAGAAGGCTAATAAGCAAGCTAAGAAGCTTGAGGAGGAGAAAAAAGTTCTCAAGCAGCAGATCGAGGATCTGAAGATAGAGGAGTGGGAGGCCAAGAAGGCTTTGAAGAAAGCTATTAACATGGCCAAGGAGACTTGGCATTTTCTTCCCCAGACTGAGTCGGATAAGAAAGCCCTACTTGACTAGTCTAGTCTGTATAGGGAGATGAAGAGTCGAGCCAACTTATCGACGATCTGTTGGTGTGCGCGTGTGCTTTTATAGTCTCGTTGGTACATTTTATGCATCAACAACACTACTTGAAATTTGTGCACTTAACGATGCCCAATATGAGGGTACCGAGCCCAGTCCAAGAAAGGTACATAAGGTAAATTCCAATGTTGCCCATGATGCTAAATTAGATAAGATAACCTCTATGCTCTCGAATGTGTTAGAACTTAAGAAACATGTAGCTCCATTTTGTTCCATATGCTCTCAAGGCCACCTTGACGGCCAATGCCCTTTAGTAGGGGAGGAAAACAATGGAACAGAGATGGCACATGCCATTGGAGGCTTCCAGGGTGGACCAAGGAACCAAGGTTATAGTTGGAGAGATCCAAGCAATGTCTTGAACCCGCTTCACATGTCTACAGGCCCAAACCAAGCCAATAACCAATACGAACGACCCACATGGCAACCAAGGCCCCTAGTTCTGTATTCTAAATTTTCTCATGATCATGCACCTAATACTATATCTTCATCTTCTAACCCTGATTATGTTAAAATGATGGCTGCTCTTTCCCAAGGGCAGCAAACACTAATGGCTTCGACTTAGGCTCTTGTAACAATTCAATATAATCAACAGAAAGGCATCATAGATCTCAAGGACCAAATGGGAAAGGTCGTGGACTTCATGGGAAAAATCCAAGCCAATGGCGTGATTCCACCTCAACCAACACCAAACCCTAATGCAAGACTTGAAGTTAAGGCAATTGTCACCCGAAGTTGTAAGGTGTTGGGCGACATAAAACAAGATCTAGCCATTTCTGAGTTTGAGAAGCACAAAGTGGCAACTAAGGCCACCACGGCACAACCACCAAATCAACCTACCCACGAGCAAGGAAATGGCCCTATCCCTTCAAGTTCGATTGTTACTAATTCTTCGTTTATGCGTGCACCATTTCCAAGTATATTTGCTAAGTCCAAGAAGGACGAATCCGATGAAGAAATCTTGGAAATCTTCAAGAATGTGCAAATTAACCTACCCTTGATTGAGTGCATCAAGAAAGTGCCAAAGGATGCTAAGTTTCTGAAAGAGTTGTACATTTCAATGCACCAAATGAGAGAGAAGGAGGTTGTGATGGTGAGTGAGACAATTTTTGTTGTCATTCAATGAAGGGTACCCCCAAAAGTTGAAGGATCTATGGAGTTTTTATGTTCCTTGATTGGTTACAAATATTTTGATAAAGTCATGCTAGACTTAGGTGCATCCATTAATGTCATGCCACATTAACTTTATGTGGCTCTAGGTTTAGGTAAACTAAACGTGATGATGTTATCATTCAATTCGCCAATCGTTCTAATGTGTATCCTAAAGGATACGTTGAAGATGTTCTTGTGCATGTTAACCAACTCATTTTCCCTGCGAACTTTTATGTCCTTAACATAGAGGTTTCCTCTACGAATCAAGATCTACTGATGTTTTTAGGATGACCATTCATGAGAACTTCCAAAATGAAGATAGAGGTACTCAATGACGCCCTAACAATGGAAGTCGATGGGGAGGAGATAGGATTCACTATCTATGATGCCATAAGGTACCCTAGTTTTACTACTCAAACTACGTTTTCTATTATTGTGTGTAACTCTTTTGGGCAGAATCATCTTGAATCTACATGTGAGGATGCACTCAATATGATGATCCAGGAAGGAGTAGGCCTAACTCAACCTGGGGACGCCCTGATTAAAGACATGGATCATGAACTAGATCCTTGGATTTGGGAGGAAGTTATGGCCCTTAATGAGGCCCCTACGTAGGTAAGTCCCTACTATACCCTTGTCACTTTCAATTAATACTAACAAAACGCTTCCTTCAGTTGTTCAGACCCCTATTCTCGAGCTCAAAGTTCTACCTGAGCATCTGAAGTATGCCTATCTCGACCAAGATGAGATCTTGCCTGTCATAGTGTTTTCTACACTAAATGAATCACAAAAAGAAAGATTGGTAAGTGTTCTGACTAAGTATAAGTGACAAGACCCATCTTGAGAAACGTCTTGTAAACCACAATCTAGCCCTACTCCCGTCTGACAAGATCCCTTAAACATCAAAATTATCCTTAAGACCTTGTCAGACAAGGGATACCCGTATTTGTAAAGCTCATGCCCCCACCTCCTAAATAGCCTCGACTCTCGTACAACGGCCCTGGAGGGTGTTAAAATCAAGAAAATTGTGTGAGTGGACCTAAAAAGAATATTCTTAAAATATAGTTTCAAAAACGGAATCATAAAGTATAATCATTGCCCTGCATTTTGGAAAACTACGCCTGCATAAAGTGAATATCAGACAATAAATAGAAAATAAAACATAAACCTCGAAGTACGTAAAATAATAGAAAATCCAATGCTAACATAAACCAAGGCAACCATAAATACCATACCAAAAACCAATACAGATACAATCCTACCAACACACAACCACAACGATCACATTAATCCAACCATATTGTACCATCCAATCATACCGAACCAACCTATCCTCGATGCCTGCAAGCCATATAAGCACTACTGGTAGGCCAAATGTAAGACCCGTGAGCTTGAGAAGGAGGAACGGTGAGCAAGACCTGTGAGCTTGGAAAGGTAAGATCGGTGAACAATCCCACATCGCTCGGGGAGGAAAAGGTGAAGTAACTTATATGTGTAGGCACGTATCTATCTAACACAAGGCATTTTGGGAGCTCAGTGGCTTTGGGGGGGATTGGAACCCCAAAGTTAAGCTAGTTGAGGCTGGTGCAATCCCATGATGGGTGACCTACTAGGAAGTTGCACGTGAGCTCTCGAAAACAAAACCGTGAGGGCTAGGCCCAAAGCGGACAATATTGTGTTAGATGGACCGGGTCGTGACAGAATGGTATCAGAGCCGAACCCTGACCGGAAGTGTGCCAGCGAGGACGTTGGGCCCCAAGGTGGGGTGGATTGTAAGACCCATGAGCTTGAGAAGGAAGAACGGTGAGCAAGACCCGTGAGCTTGGGAAGGTAAGATCGGTGAACAATCCCACATCGCTCGGGGAGGGAAAGGTGAAGTACCTTATATGTGTTGGCACGTATCTATCTAACACAAGGCCTTTTGGGAGCTCAGTGGCTTTGGGGGGGATTGGAATCCCAAAGTTAAGCGAGTTGAGGCTGGTGCAATCCCATGATGGGTGACCTACTGGGAAGTTTCAAGTGAGCTCCCGAAAACAAAACCGTGAGGGTTAGGCCCAAAGCGGACAATATTGTGTTAGATGGACCGGGTCATGACACCAAATCACTCGGGAACTATGAACCCCAGCTTGACGTCCGAGTGGGGCCCGACTCAAAAACTACAAAGCCCAGCTCGACGTCTGAGTCACTATCCAAGTCTCAAGAACTACGGAGCATTATCTCGACGTCCGAGACTACCTATCACAATATCGGACTCGATAACTTCATAGCATTATCTTGACATCCGAGACCACCTATCACAATATCGGACTCGATAACTTCATAGCATTATCTCGACATCCGAGACCGTCCAACTAATCCATCATCCCGAGGAGGGTTTTCACATCATAACATATCACATATATCCATAACTATAATCACATCTCACATCCCAAGGAACATATTCTTATAATCCACATCATTTCCAAAACCAAGTTCAGAACCTAAAGTATCCAAAATACAACATATACGATTTTTGGACATGATTGAAAATTAGTCCAAAACTCACCATTATCAAGAAAACACAATTAAAACACGCATAAGACATTTCAAATCAAAATCACAATTTAAAACCCCGGGCCTACACCCTAAAATACAATCACACCAATCTTGTAAAACATGACATTAAAATAATAATTAAATATCCATAAAATCACCAAAATTCATATAAAATTCTAATCAATCAAACATCATAAAAAAAAACATTGAAACCCATTTAAAACCATTAAATATGCATGCATAATAAGTTGAAGAAAAAAAGGGCCTACTCACACATACCGTATGCATCGTCGAATTGCATTGCAAGCTTTTTTGTAAAATCTGAGAATGTCACCTTCTGTCAAAAACCACTTATAAGGGTCACTAGCTATCCTAATCAACTCACACTTTAATCCTATAATTTTGAAAAGTTTTTAAACGAATTTAAAACGTACATGAATTTTTGGACAATCAAAACTACCCTGAGACGATACCCGATCACCCTGAAAACTATACCAATAAACTCGTAACATCAAATACTATAACTTTCATGTTGGACAGACTCCTAGATAGTGGCCCACAGACTCTCTTGCGCTGCCATCTCCCTCTGCGACTGGGCTTCACACGCCTGTAGTTACAATCGCAGGCCAAGTCTCTTGCTACCTCCAGCGGGTTTGCATTTCGAGTTGCCCTACCTAGAAACCTGACTCGACTTTAACTTCTGAAATTTTTGGTCTTTCTCATTCCTAGAAATAAGACTACCATTGGATGGACTTTGATAGACATAAAGGGAATTAGCCCTACTCCCTGTGTGCATCGAATGTTGCTAGAAGATGATGCGAAACCCTCTAGAGAAGCCCAATGTCAACTTCATCTTCCTATGATGGAAGTTATGAAGAAATAGGCCATTAAAATATTGGATTATGGGGTAATATACCCTATTTTGGATAGCAAATGGGTCTCACCCATTCAAGTAATACCCAAGAAAAATGGACGCAGTTGTGAAGAACAATGAAGGTGAGCTCGTGCCCCAGAGAACAATGACTGAAATAGAGTCTTCATTGATTATAAGCGCCTCACCAAAGCAACCAAGAAGGACCATTTTCCCTTTCCATTCATTGATCAAATGCTTGAAAGCTTAGCGGGTCATTCTTATTACCATTTTCTTGATGGTTATTTTGGGTACAACCAAATTTACATAGCTCAAAACGACCAAGAAAAAAATGACTTTCACTTGTACTTTTGGCACTTTTTCCTATAGGAGAATGCCTTTTGGCTTATGTAATGCCTCATGTACGTTCAAAAGATGCTTGCTTTCTATTTTCTCTGAATATGTCGAAAAGATAATTGAAGTATTTATGGATGATTCCAGTGTCTTTAGGGATAGTTTCAATACATGCTTAGAATACTTAGAACCTATCTTACAAAGATGTGTCAGAATTAACTTAGTACTTAACTCGGAGATGTAACGACCCGTCCCGAATTATCGAGATTAATTAAGAATTAATGACGAATTAGCGAGACTAATCGGGGATTAGCCGAGGATTATCGAACGTTCAGGGTGAAATTACGATTTGGCCCCTGAACGAGGGCAAAAAGTTAACTTTTGACTCGGGAGGTTCGATACCCAAGGACTGAGGACTGTTACGTAGATTGAGTCGATACGAGTCCGTAGATAAACGGCACGTCGAAATCGGACGTTCGACGGGAAAGTTATGATTCACGGAAATTCTGAGGAACTATTGTACAAATACCGAGACGGATGACATTTGTCCTCAAGTGAGCCCCAGATATTTTGGACAGGCCCAATGGATGAGTGACAAGCGTCACTCATCCATTTCCCACATAACACAAATGCATGCATATACCTCCCCTTTCTTCCATTCGATCGACTAAGACCGAAACCATAGAAAACCAGACCCCATGCCTCCCTAAACCTATGCTGATCGAGTGAGGGGTTGAGGATGAGTGGGATGATGAGAAGGCGACGTGGACGGCGGAAGGACCGTCGTGGATGGCGGAGGAAGCCCAGAACCCAGGTAAATCCGAGAACCCGTTTTGATTCAAAAATTGGATTTTTGATTTCGTACGTTTTGGATCGTTGTTGATGGTTGGATGATGTTTGTGGGATTGGTACGAGTTGGTGGCTATCGAAAACAAAGGATGAGGACGATGGGAACACCCTGTACGGCGGCCGAGAAAACAGGGCCGTGAGTTTGAAGCCACATAGGGAAATGTTCGATCGTTTTGTGGGTTTTAAGGACACAAAAAGCTAGATAATGATAAAACAAAGAGAATGGTTTTGCGCTGAGACCCACGTGTATTGATTTGGGCTGAGTTCCCATGTACTTGATTTACAGTTTTGGGCCATGGCCCTAATGTTTTCATTTTGATAACTGATTTTCGAATGCATGTATGTTTTTTAGTGAAGGGCATAAATGTCTTTTTATGAAATGGTTTTTACAAATTAGTTATTTTGTCCACTCACAGCTTTGATGTTTTTAAATGTCATTCAGGTTGATCACAGAAGCGAGCTGTAGCAGAGATCGAGACATCACACTCCTCATCTGGATCCTGGCGCACTCTGGAAGCCCCGAGTGGGCTAAAGTTGGAATTATCCCTGGTTTGACATTTTGTGTCAGACGGGAGCAGGTACGTCCCGCGTTGATCCCGGGGGATTTGGAACGGGTCCTGACAGGGGAAATGTTATTTCATGGTTTGACATGCGATAGTCTTAGGCCATATTGTCTCTGAAAGAGGAATAGAAGTAGATAAAGCTAAGGTTGATCTTGTGAGGTACTGACCCTCTCCCACTTCTGTGAGAGAGATTTGTTTGTTTCTTGGTCACGCAAGTTTCTATAGAAGATTTACCAGGGACGTTTCCCATATTACAAGGCCCTTATGCTGATTGCTTCAGAAGGAGACACCCTTTTGTCTTTGATGAGGATTACCAAAAAGCTTTTGAGAAGTTGAAAGAACTCTTGACCACGACACCTATTTTTTGTGCCCCTGATTGGTCCTTACCCTTTGAACCGATGGGTGATGCCTTTAACTATGATGTTGGTGTCGTGCTTGGACAAAGAAAGGACAAGAATCTATATGCCATCTATTATGCATCCAGAACCTTGAATGATGCTTAGATGAAATACACAACCACTGAGAAAAAGTTTCTTGATGTTGTGTTTACTTTATATAAGTTTCATTCTTATTTACTTCAAACTAAAGTTATTGTTTATATTGATCATGCAACACTGAAGTATCTATTGGCCAAGAAGGAAGCAAAACCAAGGCTAATTCGATGGATTCTTCTTCTTCAAGAGTTTGATATTGAGATTAGGGACAATAAGGGTGTAGAAAACATGGTAGCTAACCACTTGAGTCGTAATGTGCATGGACAAGATCTTGTGGAGATTCAAGAGATGTTTCTGGATGAACAACTCTTCGGAATCGAGGTAAGTACTCCTTGGTATGCTGATATAGTACTTAATTATTTAGTCACTAAGTAGTTACTAAGTAGTTACCTACCGCTTTAAATCATGCACAAAAAGATAAACTTAAGAAGCATGCTAGGTACTATGTTTGGGATGAACCTTACTTATGGAAACATAGTGCGGATTTGTTAATTAGGCGATGTGTCCCTAATAATGAACATAGATTAGGCCTAGAATTATGTCATAATCATGCTTGTGGAGGTCACTTTGGATCTAGAAAAACAACACTTAAAGTCTTAGCATCTGGATTATATTGGCCGACCCTCTTTAAGGATGCACATTCATTCTGCTTAACTGGTGATAAATGCCAAAGGTTTGGGAACTTAAGTCGTAGAGATGAAATGTCACAACAAGATGAAATGTCACAACACTATATTTTAAATGTCGAACTATTTGATGTTTAGGGCATAGATTGCATAAGCCCCTTTCTTTTATCTAATGGTTATCTATATATCTTACTTTCTGTTGATTATGTCTCAATATGGGTGGAGGCTAAGGCCACCCGGACTAATGATTTAAAAGTTGTTTCAGATTTCATCAAAACTAACATTCTATCTAGGTTTGGAATCCCACGGGTTCTGGTCAGTGATGAGGGAAGTCACGTTTACAACAAGACCATCAAGCCAGTGTCACTCACAAAGTCTCTACACCTTGTCATCCTCAAACGAATGGAATGGCTGAGGTGGGTAATAAAGAGGCTAAGTGAATCTTAGAAAGAACCATGGCACCTAATCGCAAGGACTATAGCTTATGACTAGATGATGCATTTGGGCATACAGAACGGCCTACAAAACTCCTTTAGGGATGTCTCATATCCCTATAGGTTGGTCTACATCAAAACATGTCTTCTTCTAGTAGAGTTAGAGCATAAGGCATGGTGGGCCATTAAAACCTTTCAATATGAAGTTGGATGAGGCAGGATTGCATCGAAAGCTCTAACTAAGTGAACTTGAGGAGATTCGGAATGATGCACTACTAATGATGTTTCACGACAAAGAGAAGACAAAGATGCTTCACGACAAACAAATCAAAAGCAGAGTGTTTAGCATCGGCCATAAAGTTTTTCTATTTAATGCATGACTTAAACTTTTTCCAAGTAAGTTACGTTCTAGATGGGCAGGTCATTTTGTTGTTACTAATGCTTTTGCCCATGGAGCTGTGCAGATCAATGATAGGTCTTCAAATAAACATTATTTTATATTATTTTATACCCTTTATACATGACTTTTAATATTAAAATAATAAATAATTGGAGAAAATAATATATTTTGAGGGTTTTTTGTAGAATTAAATAAAACTTGGAATTTGGAGCAATTTGGCGAAAGAATCGTCCCGATCGGAATTATAACGAAGAATTTATGGACGAAATTCGATGGAATTATATTAATTTATTTTCAATTCATTTGCAGGCCCAAATTATGTGCAGCCCAGATCCATTTCGCCCCAAGCCCACTGCCTAGCCCATGAATTTCAGCCCAATCTATTCACAAGCTCTAGCCCAAATCCATCATCTGCAGCCCGTGGCCCAAGCAACTCCTGGCCCAGAAACCCAGCCTAAGGCACGACCAGCTCAGTAGCCCCGCACCGAACGGTGATCCATCATCTTGGCGCGTGCTTCCCGAAGCTCTCTTCTGCTCCCCAGCACGCGTGCGCTAACTCTCTGTACGCTAGCTAGCATCCTGCCACCAACTCCACCCGTTCCCGTCAGCCCTGACCTGCCGAACAGCCTAGCTTTTGTCAACAACACCAGCTGAACCACTCTCTGCTTCCACCTGCTCCCTTTTGCTTCAGTTTTGGCAGATTTCCAGCCCATTTTCAGCTCCAACCATCCCTAATTTCATCATTGTTCATCATTTCATTATTATTTTTTTGTATTTTTATTTGAATATTTTTAGAACTCCCTCTATAAATAGGGAGGCCATTTCATGTCCCCAATGGTCCCAATTTTAGTTCTAGTTTTTAGTAGTCTTTTCTCTCTTAGTTTTTCTTCTTTTTATTTTGTAGATTTATTTTGGGGATTATTTTAACTTCTTGTAAGTTTCTTCTTAATTAGCTTTCCTTTAAACCTTGTCTTTTAATTTACATTTTTAGATTCATTTCTTAAGTTTCATTTCCTTTTAATTTTAGTTCTTAGATTTTCTTTGTAAACTTTTAACTTCTTTAACTTCTCTTTTGAATATGAATTTATGTTTTCCTTAAGAAAATCCTAGACCGAGTATTTTCGAAGTAATTCTAGAATTTAAGTCCGAATTCTTATGTTTTATCCTCCATCTTCATAAGGTTCCTTATGTTGTTTAGACAATTTTATGAATAACATTCCATTGTTTCCATTCACTTTCAGAATCACAAGCTGTTCTTGGGTTCCGAAAGTGTAACTTTATTCCCTTTACTTAAATTCTTGTTATTGTTTCGGTTTACTTATAATTCAATACATGTGATGGTATTTTCTTTCTAAATTTTTGTAAGTATGAATGCAATCTCCATGTGTTTTACTTTCTAAATTTATTTTACTTCATATATCTTAGTTTTAAAACTTCAATTTGATGTTATATGTTTTATCCGCTATTCGGTGCATTTAGATTAGAACTGAAGAGATTCAATGTTGATCGCTGTCGGCGCATTTAATTATAAACTTAAGGTGAATCATATTGTAAATGTTTGAAGCGTATTGATCTTTAACGCACATTAATGCTTGATGCATTTATACTATTGAAAGTTAAATGCAAGTATTTGAGATGATGAAGGTAGGATTTCGTGATTGGTTTATTATGAGCAAAATGTTAGAGTGTTGGTAAAATTTGTATTTGAAGGAAGTCTATTTTAGGAGTAGTTTAAATAATGTGATTGTTAATTTGAAATTACTTACGTAAAAGTGTCGGTTTTGTCTATGAAACTACTCTATGGTTTGTAAGTCCCAATTAGCATGAGTATTTGTATTTTAATTCTTAATTTGGTTAAAAATGTAGTTTAGATTACAAAATTCCTAAAACCTTCCATTTCATTCTTTTATTCTTTAATTCTTTATTCATTAATTCATTAATTCTTTCATTTGTTAATTCCTTTATTCTTTAATTCATTATTCTTTCTCACTAACAAATTATTAATGTTTCCTAATTTCCCCGATTAAGAGCGATCCTTATTTACCAATACTACAATTACACAAAAAGGGTTTAAATTGTATAATACTCGAATTACGTGTTTAATTTAATGCGTAGTTTGAGCGTTATCAATCAAAAGCATGGACACCGGAAGTGAGTTTAAGGTCAATGTCCATCGATTGAAGCCTTACATTGAGGCCCTTGGTGAGCATGATGTGGAGTCTGTAAAGGTGCAAAAGCCATACAATATTTGAAGTTGAGTGAAACACTTAGTCTAAGTTGGATGAACGTTACACTGCAAGCGCTTGTTGGAAGGTAACCCAATGTATTCTCGGGTTGTGAAGGAGACATTAACACATATTTCCTCTCTTAAACTCTTCGCTCTCTTTAATTTAGTTTTCTTTATGTTGTTATTGCTTTATTTTCGTAGGACCTCTTTCCTTACTTATATTCTATGTTCATTTACTTTATGCTTACTTACATTGAGGACAATGTAGAGTTTAAGTATGGGGGAAGAGTTTACAATTTCATTTGTTTCATAAAATCAGAAAACAACAAAAACCAAATTCGAGTTTTAAATGCTTTCTTTGAGTATTTTTGTTTAAATTTAGTGTTTTCACCAGTATTAGGATACCCTTTAACCTGTCGATGATAAAAATGAGGGATAAATGAATACAACATGGCTAAAAGATGATCACTACAACTTGAATTCGTTTGTTAATACTTTGTGATTGAGTGTTTATGACTTGTAGTAGATGATGCATGATAAACTGGTACAAAAACGAGCATGTTAAGATAAGTGTGAATCATATGAACCCTATGTGAGCTTTAGACCCGTATATATCTTTGTGGAGTTATTCATAGGAGTTCTTCGTTTAAATTGATATGCATATGCGTCATTACTGCTTGCCATAGCTTTTAATGAACTCTAGCCTACTAAAACTTATTTTATGTGATTTTCAAAGCTTTTAAGTCAATAAACTCTCTGATTTTGGACATGATTAAGGCATTAGGGTTAACACCACATATTCAAACATCATGTTCCCTATTTGATTGCACAAGTGTTACCCCCTAGTTTTAACCCCTTTGAGCCTAAATTGAGCCTTTCTTTCATCACCCAACAAAATCTACTCACGTGAGCCTAGTATAGACATCATCTACCTTTGTTCCAAGGACTTGGTTGAAGACTTGAAAGATGGCATGAGACACAAGAAAGTGATTTGATGATTGAAGATGTATATGTACGTGTGTGGAATGACTTGCTCAAACTATGTTGTTATTCATTGCATTACATCTCAAAAAAAAAAATATTTGAAATGAAAGAAAAAAAAATGCGATTAAGAACAAAGTTCTTAGATGCTAATGAGTTTTCAGTTGAGTGAAGTCCCCTACACTTGAATGTGGAAAAAATGAAGAATTTAAGGCCTACATTGAAGATCTCAGCCTTTATCCTAATTGCAAGCGCAAGGACGTGCAAAATGAAGAACAAGGCTCAACATGATAACACTTGGTCTATGATGATGGGAAAGCATGTATGCCTATGTGATGGAGTTTTTAGTAGAGTCCTTGAACGAATTTGAACACCATTATCCTAAAAATTCCATGCCTCTACATCTAGCCCCATTACAACCTTTAGTAGGCTTATGGTTTTGGTTCATTTGTACAGTAGTATGTTTACTTTCTTATGGTTTATGTTTGAGATTTCATGAAGTACTTCATTTCTATTATGTGAGCATCTTTTTCACATACTTTGAGTGCAAACACAAACCCTTTACATATTGAGTGGAATTATGAGTGTATACTCATGTGAGTTGATTCATACTTGTTTTATCCATGTTGAGATCCATTCACCAAAGTTTACTCATTGTCTTACTTATTGAAGCATTTTGTCACTTGTCACATTAACTTTTGAATTCCATGAGCCAAATTGCTTTTTAGTAATGTCATACGTATATTGATGAGATTTGAGACAAATGGTTAAGGGTTTAGTTGTTTGTTTAACATAGAAAAATAAAAAAAAATCAAATCCTTAGTTTGTTTTTATATTTGTTAGGGACTAGCAAAGTCTAAATGTAAGGGAATTTGATGAGTACATAATTAATCATCTTTTGTATTTCAATTTCAATTTCCTTTGTATTTTACTTTGTTATAACCTTAATTATGTCATTTCTAAATTACTTTATGAATTTCAGGTACTAATCGCAAAATATGATGATTTAAAGTCAAAACATGGAAAAATGTTGGACTGTGTCACCTAGACCCAGGATGTAACAACCCGTACCTTCGAGAAGGGTAAAAATGTAATTTTATAAAGTTTTGTATATAAAGGACGATTTTGCCCTTGTGAATAGGAGACGAAAAGTTGAATTTTTGAATTACCGATTGGATGAGTGTTGACCCTTGACCGTGACGTAGTTTAGGACGTCACGAGTCCGTAGACAGGTGGCAGGTTCGATTCGGACAACCGGAGGAAAAGTTATGACGTTCGGAAGATTGGGGGCGTTACCGTAATTTTGAGTAAACGAGGAAAATGTTGACTTTTTGGAGGACTTGTGATTTTCACGTAGACCGAGGACTGTTGGATAGGTCTCGACGTCCTGAGTTCAACGACAGGCGGCATGCTGTCATCGGACGTCGGACGGAAAAGATACGAGTCTAGAATGTTCGAGGGCAAAACGGTAATTATTTATACAAGGGGTATTTTGGTCATTTTCTTTCAGCCAATTGGATGAGGACAAGTGGCTGAGTGGGGAAGGATATTTATGTTTTGTCCATAGGATTGTGGACACGTGGGGGCACTGGATTGTTCTAAAAGGTTCTAAAGTGTGCACGGCCACACTTTGCTCAATTTGAACCGTGCAATCCTTCGAAGAACACACAGAAACAGAGGGTGAGAAATTGAAGGAGATTGATCGATTTTGGTGCAAGGGTGAGTGAAGAGTGATTGGTGAGAGTGATAGGGAGTAGTGTTTGTACTGGTGATCGGGTTTTGGTGGTGGAATCGTGCACGGCGGCACGGTGGTGGTGCGGCGAAGGTTTGAGGAAACAGGGAGGCCGTGAGTTCGTGGTGGTGGCTACGCCATGTGGTGGCTCAAACCACGACCGTGGGAAGTCCAGGGGGCTGCAGGGAGTCCAACGAGAAACGGGAGACGCGGCGGTGCGCACGGAGGAGACAGAATCGAAGGGTAAGCCTCTTTACTCTGTTTTCCCGTGATTTTTCAATTCAAAAGTCGTGAGGGTAGGATGAGAATCGATGGGATTGGTGAGTGCAGTGATGTTCAGGGAGGTTCTAGGAGTGGTGTAGGACGGTTGCCGTGACGGGGGCGTACACGGCGGAGTTCAGTCGACGGTGAGTACTCTGTACTCTGTTTGGCCGTGAATTTCAAACGGGAAATCGTGGGTTTAGAGAGTGAGTCGAGGGTTCCTGTGAGTTGTGTGTGACTCAGTGAGGTTGTGGGAGGAGTTTAGAATCGCCACCGTGAGGGGGGAAGCATAGGACGGCCGGGAAGGAAAACAGGGGCCGTCTGTGTTTTCTTTCGAGCTTCAGTTGTGAAGCTGAGGGGTGAATCGAACCAGGAGAGTGAGGGGGATGGATTCCTGGTGTCTGGACGAAGCTGCAGGAGAAGAGAGGAGTGAAATGGTGGCCGGACGGCAGAGAATGGCTTTCGCCGGTCCGGGTTGCAGCCTGGTGTGAACCGGGTTCACTCGAGGAAGGAGAAGCACTGTAGCAGGCGCGTGAGGCCCACGCGCAGCCACTTTGGGTGGCGCGTGGAGGCGCGTGGAGAAGAATCCGGCCAAGCTTCCAACATGAGTTTGGTTCTAATTGTCCTAAGGAGTTTATTGGTGTGGTTTTCAGGTGAATCGGACGATGTTACGGAGTTGTTCGGGAACCCAGACGGTTGAGGGTTTAGGATTAAAATATTATTTAATTCCCGAAAAATTGGAGAAATTAGGATTAGGATCCTTGATGTATTTGTGACCCTATTTAGTGCATTTTGACAGGACGGGAGGCACCCGAGACGGTCGAGGAGCGCACGGAGCGCGAGTGACTCGTTCTGGATTTGTGAGTGGACTCTTTCTTTCTTTCGAGCATGCCTAACTATTTTATTGACGTTTTATGATCTTAAATATGTTTTTATGCCTTTGAATGATGATTATATGTGATTTATGAGTTTACACGTTTTTCGAGATATTTCCGAGATTTTGCACGTTTTTCGAGAAAAGTTGGTTTTCGGATTTTGATGCCATAATTACGATTTCAACCTATAAATGTTTTCTGATGATGATAAATGGGTTATGAAATATGATTTGTGCTTATGTGTGATTTCTGGGTATAAGAATGGATTTCCGGATTTGGGTTCGGAATGTCGGTTCGGAACGCCGGACAGGCTTCGAACCGGGGATTTCGAATTCGAGTTTGGCGATAGACTTTAAATTGGTTGTACACTGAATATGGATTGGATTTGCTGGATCTAGATATTGGGTTTAAAGACCCGGATTGATATTGACGGGGGACGGGCCCGGATTGAGTTTAAAGACTCGGGAGTTTAAAGACTCGGATATGTTGATATTACCCCCATAGGCCTATTGAGTTTAAAGACTCGGGAGTTTAAAGACTCGGATTTCATTTAAGGCCTGATTGAGTTTAAAGACTCGGATAGGTCCAGCATTTTTGATCGGAAATGAGGATTTGATGCTGAAGCTATGAATTCTATATCCGTTTTATAGTGTTTTTGTTCCTTACGGTATTTTATAGTGTATCTATTTCTTATGAGATTTTATAGTGTTTCTGTTTCTTATGATGTTTCATATTATGATTCTCTAGTACTTCGTTGGGCATGCCTGTTTTAAAAACGGAGGGAACACTGGTTCTTATTTTTCCTTAACCTTGCATTAGTGATAAACTGATTTTAAAACTTTTGGTTATTCTAGTCCACTCACACTTTTGGTTTTTAAATTTTCCCTCCAGGTCGTGGTGATAGCGCTGGGGTGAACGTTGAGGCAGATATCGAGGCATAGAGCTTCCGACGTTCTTCCGTTGCGAGACTAGCATTGTAGGACTTTTGTGCCCATTTTGTAGAACTATGCTCTGACTGACTGTTGTGTATATTTTACTCCTTCGTCTGATAGTTATGATTATAGTTGTATGACGGTTGTTTGTTTTGTGTGATACTGTAAGTGTGATTGTCAGACGGGAGCAGGGTTCGTCCCGGATATCGAGGCCATATTCGGGACGGGTCCTGACAATTGGTATCAGAGCATAGGTTTGTCGGTTTGTGTTGGGTCTAGGATTGTTCTACTAACTCTATGCCTCTTTCGGCGTACGATCGATCATGCCTCCGAGACGTGAACCCCCTCCACGACCTGAAGATGAAGCGGCGAGAGGGACTGAGAGCGCTTTGATCGAGAGAGCCCAGAGACTTGGGCTACTACGTTCAGCGGTGGGGCCGATCTAGAGGAAGCTCACCGATGGATCACCCGGCTTGAGCGTATTTTTGGGGTGATGCACTGTCCTCCAGAGGATCGGGTTTTGTTAGCTACTTTCTTATTGGATGGAGCTGCATATAAGTGGTGGTACACGTTGGAACTGTCCGGCTGGGATGCACATACCGTGACATGGGAGACTTTCCGGGAGCGGTTTCTCGATCAGTATTATCCCCGTTCTTTCCGGGATGCGAAGGAGGCAGAATTTCTTCACTTGAAGCAAGGGAATTTGACAGTTGCTGAGTATGAGCAGAGATTCCAGATGCTATCTCGTTTCGCTCCTGCATTTGTGGCGACCGAGGCGGAGAAGTGCCACCGGTTTGAGTTGGGCCTTCGGGGAGAGATCAGGGCCATATTGACAGCTGGCTCTTTTGCTACATTTCGGGAGTTATCTGATGCTGCTGTCAGGGTTGAGGCCAGTTTACCTGCTAGACCACAGTATTCGGGCAGTGTTTGACGCCAAGAGCATTCATTTCCAGGAGCATCGAGTCAGAGGCCCCCGAAACGGGGTAATTTTGGTAGATCGTCATCGGCTGGTGGAGCCCGGTATGGCCGACCAGGGAGTTTTCAGGGCTCGGGATTTCGAGGAGCTAGGGCACAGCCGACTCCTCAGGCGAGTGCGACTTCAGTGGCTTCTACGGGGAGGCATACTAGTGGACCCGGTAGGGATACTTGCTTCTATTGCGGAGAGCGAGGACACTTCCGGAGGGAGTGCCCATTGTTAGCTTCGGAGGGTGGAGCAGGCAGAGGTGCAGCGGAACCCGGGCGGAGTACTGCTTCAGTGTCAGGGGCAGCAGGCCCTAGGGGTGGCGGTGGTGCCACGAGCAGTTCCAGGGGGCGCGGTAGGTCATCGGGACCTCAGGCGCGAGTTTTTGCTATGACTCAGCAGGAGGCTAGGTCAGCACCGGGAGTGGTGACAGGTACACTCACCATACTTGGTCACACTGTTTTTGCTTTGATAGATCCCGGGGCTACCCATTCATTTGTAGCTCGGAGTTGTAGTTTGGTGACGGAGAGGGAGGTGTCTACTTTGCATTGTGCTTTAGGGGTAAGTACACCTACTGGAGAGGTGTTGGTAGTGACTCAGGTATTGGGAGAGTGATTGCTTATGCTTCTCGGCAATTGAAACCCCATGAGATGAACTACCCTACACATGACTTGGAACTGGCAGCGGTGGTTCATGCACTGAAGATTTGGCGACATTACTTGTATGGCGAGAGGTGCAGGATCTTCACGGACCACAAGAGCTTGAAGTATTTGTTCACTCAAAAGGAATTGAATCTGAGACAGCGCCGATGGTTGGAGTTGCTTAAGGACTACGACTGCACGATTGAGTATCACCCAGGGAAGGCTAATGTGGTAGCCGATGCTTTGAGCAGGAAGTCAGCTAGTTCTTTGTCACATTTGAGGACAGTACGGTTACCGTTGCTGGTTGAGCTCCGCAGGTTGGGATTAGAGTTGACTTTGGATGATCAGGGAGCACTCCTAGCGAGTTTTCATGTGCGACCTGTTTTGATTGATCAGGTTATTGATGCTCAGTTTGAGGACCCTATTCTGGGCATCATTCGGATTGAGGTCGAGGCTGGAGAGAGACAGGACTTTGAGATCCGTGAGGATGGAGCCTTGGTTAAAGGTGGACGGTTGTGCGTACCTGAGGATGAAGCATTGAAGAAAGTGATACTGGATGAGGCTCACTGTTCAGCTTATGGGATGCATCCTGGTGGGACCAAGATGTATCGTACACTTCGAGAGCATTACTGGTGGTCGGGAATGAAACGTGAGATTGCAGAATATGTCAGTAGATGCTTGATCTGTCAACAGGTAAAAGCCGAGCGGCAGAGACCCTATGGAGCAATGCAACCTTTGCCGATTCTCGAGTGGAAATGGGATCACCTGACGATGGATTTTGTGTTCAAGCTTCCGAGAACACCTAAGGGACACGATGGTGTATGGGTTATTGTGGATCGACTTACGAAGTCAGCTCATTTCTTGCCAGTACGGGAGACCTTCAGGTTGGCGCAGTTTGCACAGTTGTTCATAGATAGATTATTCGGTTTCATGGGACTCCAGAGTCAATAGTATCTGACAGAGATCCGAGATTCACTTCCCGATTTTGGCGGAGCTTACAGGAAGCTTTTGGGACTAAATTGCATTTCAGTACTGCATTTCATCCTCAGACTGATGGACAGTCGGAGCGGACTATTCAGATTCTCGAGGATATGATGCGAGCTTGTGTCTTACAATTCCAGGGTACGTGGGAGTCTCATTTACCTTTGATGGAGTTTTCCAACAACAACAGTTATCAGGAGAGCATTGGGATGGCTCCTTACGAGGCTTTGTATGGGCGACAGTGTCGGACTCCATTGTGTTGGACTGAGGTTGGTGAGAGGAGGTTGACTATTTCTGAATTGGTGGAGCTTACTCAGGAAAAAGTGGCACTGATCAGGGATCGATTGAAGACAGCTCAGGACCGACAGAAGAGTTACGCCGACCGTAGGATCAGGGATTTGGAGTTTGCCGTAGGAGACTGGGTTTTCCTGAAGTTGTCCCCTTGGAAGGGAATTGTGCGGTTCGGCAGACGAGGGAAGTTGAGTCCTCGTTACATTGGACCTTATGAGATCATAGAACGGATTGGTCCTGTTGCATATCGATTGGCTTTACCAGCAGACTTGGAAAAGGTACATAATGTCTTTCATGTCTCTATGCTTCGGAAGTATATTCGAGATGATTCGCATGTTCTGGAAGCACAACCAGTTGAATTGAGGGAAGACTTGAGTTTCGAAGAGCAGCCTGTAGCGATTTTAGATCGGAAGGATAAGGTTTTACGAAGGAAAACGGTTCCCTTGGTTAAGGTGTTATGGAGAAATCATCAAGTGGAAGAAGCTACGTGGGAACCTGAGGCATTGATGCGGGAACAGTACCCTTACTTATTTCACTGAATTTCGGGGACGAAATTCTATTTAGGGGGGTAGATTGTAACAACCCGTACCTTCGGGAAGGGTAAAAATGTAATTTTATAAAGTTTTGTATATAAAGGACGATTTTGCCCTTGTGAATAGGAGATGAAAAGTTGACTTTTTGAATTACCGATTGGATGAGTGTTAACCCTTGACCGTGACGTAGTTTAGGACGTCACGAGTCCGTAGACAGGTGGCAGGTTCGATTCGGACAACCGGAGGAAAAGTTATGACGTTCGGAAGATTGGGGGTGTTACCGTAATTTTGAGTAAACGAGGAAAATGTTGACTTTTTGGAGGACTTGTGATTTTCACGTAGACCGAGGACCGTTGGATAGGTCTCGACGTTCTGAGTTCAACGACAGGCGGCACGTTGTCATCGGACGTCGGACGGAAAAGATACGGGTCTAGAATGTTCGAGGGAAAAACGGTAATTATTTATACCAAGGGGTATTTTGGTCATTTTCTTTCAGCCAATTGGATGAGGACAAGTGGCTGAGTGGGGAAGGATATTTATGTTTTGTCCATAGGATTGTGGACACGTGGGGGCACTGGATTGTTCTAAAAGGTTCTAAAGTGTGCACGGCCACACTTTGCTCAATTTGAACCGTGCAATCCTTCGAAGAACACACAGAAACAGAGGGTGAGAAATTGAAGGAGATTGATCGATTTTGGTGCAAGGGTGAGTGAAGAGTGATTGGTGAGAGTGATAGGGAGTAGTGTTTGTACTGGTGATCGGGTTTTGGCGGTGGAATCGTGCACGGCGGCACGGTGGTGGTGCGGCGAAGGTTTGAGGAAACAGGGAGGCCGTGAGTTCGTGGTGGTGGCTACGCCGTGTGGTGGCTCAAACCACGACCGTGGGAAGTCCAGGGGGCTGCAGGGAGTCCAACGAGAAACGGGAGACGCGGCGGTGCGCACGGAGGAGACAGAATCGAAGGGTAAGCCTCTTTACTCTGTTTTCCCGTGATTTTTCAATTCAAAATTCGTGAGGGTAGGATGAGAATTGAGGGGATTGGTGAGTGCAGTGATGTTCAGGGAGGTTCTAGGAGTGGTGTAGGACGGTCGCCGTGACGGGGGCGTACACGGCGGAGTTCAGTCGACGGTGAGTACTCTGTACTCTGTTTGGCCGTGAATTTCAAACGGGAAATCGTGGGTTTAGAGAGTGAGTCGAGGGTTCCTGTGAGTTGTGTGTGACTCAGTGAGGTTGTGGGAGGAGTTTAGAATCGCCACCGTGAGGGGGGGAAGCATAGAACGGCCGGGAAGGAAAACAGGGGCCGTCTGTGTTTTCTTTCGAGCTTCAGTCGTGAAGCTGAGGGGTGAATCGAACCAGGAGAGTGAGGGGGATGGATTCCTGGTGTCTGGAAGAAGCTGCAGGAGAAGAGAGGAGTGAAATGGTGGCCGGACGGCAGAGAATGGCTCTCGCCGGTCCGGGTTACAGCCTGGTGTGAACCGGGTTCACTCGAGGAAGGAAAAGCACTGTAGCAGGCGCATGAGGCCCACGCGCAGCCACTTTGGGCGGCGCGTGGAGAAGAATCCGGCCAAGCTTCCAACATGAGTTTGGTTCTAATTGTCCTAAGGAGTTTATTGGTGTGGTTTTCAGGTGAATCGGACGATGTTACAGAGTTGTTCGGGAATCTAGAAGGTTGAGGGTTTAGGATTAAAATATTATTTAATTCCCGAAAAATTGGGGAAATTAGGATTAGGATCCTTGATGTATTTGTGACCCTATTTAGTGCATTTTAACAGGACGGGAGGCACCCGAGACGGTCGAGGAGCGCACGGAGCGCGAGTGACTCGTTCTGGATTTGTGAGTGAACTCTTTCTTTCTTTCGAGCATGCCTAACTGTTTTATTGACGTTTTATGATCTTAAATATGTTTTTATGCCTTTGAATGATGATTATATGTGATTGATGAGTTTACACGTTTTTCGAGATATTTCCGAGATTTTGCACGTTTTTCGAGAAAAGTTGGTTTTCGGATTTTGATGCCATAATTACGATTTCAACCTATAAATGTTTTCTGATGATGATAAATGGGTTATGAAATATGATTTGTGCTTATGTGTGATTTCTGGGTATAAGAATGGATTTCCGGATTTGGGTTCGGAATGTCGGTTCGGAACGCCGGACGGGCTTCGAACCGGGGATTTCGAATTCGAGTTTGGCGATAGACTTCAAATTGGTTGTACACTGAATATGGATTGGATTTGCTGGATCTAGATATTGGGTTTAAAGACCCGGATTGATATTGACGGGGGACGGGCCCAGATTGAGTTTAAAGACTCGGGAGTTTAAAGACTCGGATATGTTGATATTACCCCCATAGGCCTATTGAGTTTAAAGACTCGGGAGTTTAAAGACTCGGATTTCATTTAAGGCCTGATTGAGTTTAAAGACTCGGATAGGTCCAGCAGGTTTGATCGGAAATGAGGATTTGATGCTGAAGCTATGAATTCTATATCCGTTTTATAATGTTTTTGTTCCTTATGGTATTTTATAGTGTATCTGTTTCTTATGAGATTTTATAGTGTTTCTGTTTCTTATGATGTTTCATATTATGATTCTCTAGTACTTCGTTGGGCATGCCTGTTTTAAAAACGGAGGGAACACTGGTTCTTATTTTTCCTTAACCTTGCATTAGTGATAAACTGATTTTAAAACTTTTGGTTATTCTAGTCCACTCACACTTTTGATTTTTAAATTTTCCCTCCAGGTCGTGGTGATAGCGCTGGGGTGAACGTTGAGGCAGATATCGAGGCATAGAGCTTCCGACGTTCTTCCGTTGCGAGACTAGCATTGTAGGACTTTTGTGCCCATTTTGTAGAACTATGCTCTGACTGACTGTTGTGTATATTTTACTCCTTCGTCTGATAGTTATGCTTATAGTTGTATGACGGTTGTTTGTTTTGTGTGATACTGTAAGTGTGATTGTCAGACGGGAGCAGGGTTCGTCCCGGATATCGAGGCCATATTTGGGACGGGTCCTGACACAGGACCATGTCTTTGGACCCTAAAGCATGTCACCAAGACCCCAACCATGTCACCAAGGCCCTATCAAAGTCATTGGACCTCACCATGTCACTGGCCGTGTACATGTGCCATGTGCCTGCCCGTGTTCCACTCGTGTTCCAAGTTGGTGTGCCAGCAGCATGTCATTGGTGACATATCATTGGCATGTCATTGGTGACATATCGTGTTTCTTCTTTGCTCCAGCATATTCGGAGCACTCATTAAGTCAATAATAAAAGGTGAATCATATTATGAGTGTTTTGTCTGCGTATTCGGAGCACTCATAGTGTGAAGGATTTCTGATGGTAATCAAGGTAAGATTTCGTGATTGGTTAAATATGTGTAGGTATTGGCGTGTTGACATGGTAAGTGGATGATGGTGTCGTACGTATATATGTTAGTTAGAAGTAGAGTAAATAATGTGATTTTTTATTTGAATTTGGTTACGTAAAAGTGTAGGTTTTGTCTATATAACTAATCTATGGTTTGCAGGTTCGAATTAGCATTCGCATTCGCATTTAAATTCTTAGGTGTGAAATATAACTTCGGTTACACACTTTTAAACCTCCCTATCTTTATTCTTTCTACTAACCGTTTTCAATGTCCCTGAATTCTCCAGTCCAGAACGATCGCTATTTACCAATACTATATCTACACAAAAAAGGTTTTAAATTGAGCAATGCATTAATTGAGTGTAAGAACTAGACCTTACATAAGCGAATCACTTAAGGTATTATGGGCGATGGCTAGGAGGGCTTGTTCCCAAGTCTTATGGCCCCGGAACCACGGCTCGGGATTACATTCTTAGGATGGTTGGATATTTTATAGTGAGAATTTCAAGGGTTATGTTAGCTAAAATAAGTTGACGATGATTTTTTCATGAGTTTTGTGCGGATAGAAGCACTTGTGAGTGAATACTCATTACCATGGTCAGTGGGTGTTGCTGTTCTCTTCTCTATTGCATGGGCATAGATGGGGTAGGCAACTCAAGCAAGACAGAACTACAGAGCTAACTAAGCAGTAGCCACACGAAGACAGAGGAGGAGCACCTGAATAGAAAGTCAACCATCTTACAATTGCCCTTACGTTTTCTTCGCTGGAGCGCAGGTTTGGAACTAGGGCTAGAGCTATACTATATTCTCGGGCTTGTTGAAGCTATGAAGCATATTTTAGCATTCCATTCCGTTTTTCAGCAAGATCCAGGCCTAATACCTTGCTATTGCTCGACCTAAAAAAAGTCTTTTTAGTAGAGAAAGAGATAGGGGCTTTTGCGAAAGGCTATCAACGTGTACGTAGATAGATATAGTGAGTGTGCGTGCAGGGGGTAGGCGTACCGTTTTGAGGGATGATGTTACAATTGTGACATGTGGGGTATTTATTACCGTTTTGAGAGACGAGGTTACAAATGTGACATACGGGGCTGGGTGTGACACTGGTTGGTTTGTATTTGTTATTGCATCCTTTGTCTGACAGGTGGATGACGGTCAATCAAGTACAAGGGAGGTTTTGCTGAATTTTTTGTAGAGTTTTTTTTTAGCCAATAAGGATATTTCAGGTACTAATTACTGAGGTGTCAGAAGTTATCAAGAAAGAGTAGTACCTTTCACGAGTTTCAAGAAATTTTTTGAAAAATGTCAGATCGTGGATAAATAGGACATACAAATATAATCTCATGTAAAACTTTCATAATATATATATACAATGGACCTCTTTTAATAGATATTGATGGATTTTATGGATTTTGGCGAGATTGAATTTTTTTTTTAAATTTGAAGATTCTCATATTATCATTGCTAAAAAACAAAAAGCTTACAAAAGTAATAAAGGGCAATGTGTAACAAGATCTTGCAGTATAAAATCATACCAATAATGGAGAGAGCCAAATGTGGTTTGTCCTCAACCAAGGTGGGAAATCCATCATTAGTTAGTGCATGGGCAAACCTTATTGCATCCCGCCTTCTCAATGTGTAGGAGGGTGGTCAATAATAGCGTAATTAGTCGCTCTATCTTATCTAAAATATAATATGCACTATCCCAATCTTATTGTGCAAAGAGAATACCAAAATACCAAAAATCAATGATCATATGGTTTGGTTGAAAAAAAAAAGGAAATTTTATATATATATATATATATATAATAGTAGAAGAAAAAAAAGACGTAACAAGTGACTATATAAACTTGACACATATTTCTTCAAAATAATTATTATTATAGGATGAATCATTCTTAGGGAGGATTACGAGTATATTTGAATAAAATATTTTTCGAAACGAGGGATGTCTTTTGGAATGGTAAAACAAGAAGCATTTAAAGTTAATTATCAAGTAAGTCCCTTTTTTTAGACTGCACATTGTTTTATTTTAAGGATATATATATTTTTAAGGACAAACTTCCTAAAACTCCCAAGTTATAAGAGTCATCACAAATTAATATCTAAATTATAAAAAGTTTCATTTAGGTATCTAACTATCAAAATACAACAACTAGGTACACATCATTAGTCAATCCGCTAATCAAACCGGTAGATATTTTTGTGGCAAAATAAATTCCAATTTTTATGATTATAATAATCCACATCAGCAAAAAAAATAAATTAATTAAGAAGTCTCATAAAATAAAACAAAAAAAGAAAAAATTCCTCATCTTTCCACCCCCGTCCCATATTCAATCATTGCTTCTTCCCCAGCCGGAATCGAAAGAGCGTCGACATCCCTTTTGCATAAAACTTAGAAAAATCTGCAAAAAGTCCAAACCTGTACAAAGATCAAATCACAGCCAGTTCCAAAAATGGCTTGCTATTCTCATATCTACGCAGAAAATAAAGTAGTTATTCGTTCAAATTGACATCCACCATATGTATACCATGAAATTTCTTCAGCCCTTCAGCTCAAAACAAAACAAACTCATTTAAAAAAAAAATTGCATCTTTTCTCTTTCGCAGCAGCTCGCCATTTCATAACAAACTCTTTTACCCTTTTTCCTCTTGTTTCAGCTACAGCTAGTAAAGTAGTAAACAAAGGTGAAGTGCTCCAGAAGGAGAAGTTGTTGGTAAAGCAAGTAGTTTGAGATCTATGAGCAGATCAAAGTTCAATCCAATTTACATCTTCACAAAGCAGAGCCCTAATGTTCATTCTCCCTTGTGACCAATTAAAATAATCTTAACCCATATCTCCATTTCTGCACATCACATCCACTTCTCTCTCTCTCTCTCACCGAAACCCCAAATCCAATTCAATCTCTCCTGCACCATTTGGGACAGCGAGCGCGCGGCGGTGGTTCTGTAACTTCTGTTGGGGTGACAGCGACACCACCGAGTGCAAGGCCGAGGCTGTTGACGACAACAACAACAGTTTGCACCGATGGCGACTGCGACGGCTTCGATATTCATCGACGAAGAAGACGAAAGTATGCATCGATGGACGGCACTGGTGAAGAAGGTCATCGAAGACGATGATGACTGGATACACGAATGTGGGGTGGGGGTGGAAGGATGTGTGTTTTTTTTCTTCTTTTTTATGTAAGATTTTATTTTATTAATTTTTTTATGTGGATTATTATAATCATAAAAATTGGGATTTATTTTGTTACATAAATATTTAACGGGGTGACTAACGGATTAATTAATAATAAGTATCTAAATGTTATGTTTTCATAATTTGGATATATAGATGAAAATTTTCATAATTTGAATACGAGTTTATCGCGACCCTTGTAATTTGAAGAGTTTTACGTAATTATTGAATCAACCAGGAAAATGTAATATGTAGATTGTAGGAGTTCACTTTGACATATCATCCAAATTATTCGATCCTTTACAGAGTCAAAAGATTAATATTATAATGATTTTCTTACGGCATTGGCAAATTAATACTACCCATAAAAAAAATCATTAACCATGTAAGAGTATACCTTCCTTGAAATTTGATGTTGATTAAAATTCTTTATTTTACCACGCATATTATGATTTGTGTTCTTTTCAAAGTGTATATGAGAAGTTTCAACTTTAGCATGCATAAATGAAGTGAAGAAGATTTATATTTCTATTGAATTCAATGACATTGAGAAAATGGATCATAGAAATTAAATATCAACATCGTTATTTATAAAAATTTAGTAATAAATAAATACGAATATCACAAGATGAGCAATAAGCGATCATAAATTATAAGACAATTTTATATTGAAAATTTATTCTCTCACTTTAATATGGTAGAATATCGTTATAAAAAGAAAACTTTATAATCATTCTCTCCATTTTCTGTCCCTATCTTTTATATGTACAAATTTTTTAATATATTTATGTTTAAACAAATTCTCATTCTTTGATCGAAGGTCACATGAAAAGCCTATATCTATATTAATGTAATCCAGCTTATCGACAACTAATTTCTAAAATTACTTCAATGTTTTTGTTTTAGGTTAAAAGTTAAAACAAACAATAGAAAATTGAAAAAACAAATAGAATGTCATCACTGTGGGCGCCCATATTTTGGATTGGCTGGTCCAGGTGACGGTGCTAGGTGGCAAGTGCCAAGTGCCAAGTGCCAAGTTCCAATTCTCCTCTCTATCCCCAAATATTACAATCATTTATAAAAAAAAAAAAATCAATTCCAAGAAGATGGAAGGAGGAGAGCCCAAAAATTGGATTAGGATCTAAAATGATCCCAACCATGAAAATTATTATATTTCGATTGTTCATTTAGATCCAATGGTTAGAAATTGATTTGAATTATTTTCGATTTTCAATATAGACAATATATTTAGTTAAGATACAATCTATATACATTGATTCTTATGATGTGGATCTTGTCAGATCACTAGAGGATCCTAATCCCCAAAAACTACTTACTCTACTAAATTCCCCTACCGTACCCAATTATTAATATACACATCAGCAAGTTGGCAGTGATGGGCTTGTCACATCATGACACGTAGGCAAAGTAATTCCTCTATTAGGAAAACTCTCTTTGTTATGATCTAAAATTATGCCAAATAAAACCATTCAAACTCGAATACTACTTAGTCTAAATCCTAGCTATTGTCAAGTGGATCTAATTTAATTAGTTTCAATATTGACTTATAAATAATTGGTGTCAAATTCGAACCCAATAACATATTGTATGGATAATTTTCAAAAAATTCTTCTCTCCTATATATTTTTTTTTAAAAAAACTGATAATTACTTTGCATTCCATCTTGTGTATATTCATGTTCCATTTTTTTAAAGTTATTTTTCTACATCTATTATAACCGAAATTATTCAACTTCTAACTCATGATCATTTTAAAATTATTTATGTAGAAATAAAACAAAAAATTAACTATATTTGAGACATATTAGAGACCTATTGTATGGATAATTTTAAAAAATTTCTCCCTCTCATGTAATAAAAAAAACATGATTATTTCTTTGCATTCCCTTCTTGTGTATACTTTCGTTCCATTTTTTTATTTATTGAGTTAATTTTCTAAATCTATTATAATCGAAATTTTAAATCGATCATGACATTTTAAATTATTTATGTAAAAATAAAAAAAAAATTAACTATATTTGAGATGCTCATACGTATCATAATTATTTTATAAAGAGAATTGATTTTCACTCTATTTTTCTTCCTTTGCACTTCTTTCCATATTCATATTCATTGATTTTTCTTTAATTTACTCAATTTGACAATAAAAAATATTGAAGAATGCATTAGGGGGAAATTAGAGTGTAAAAACAATGAGAAATTCTATAAAAGATTTGAGTAGTTATATAATTACAATATAGTAAAATGATAATTAGATATATTGAAGGGTAAAAAGGTGAATGCAAATACAACCATATATAATTATCGTATTCAAATCCTATAATTTCAAATTTTACACGGAATTACTAGTTGACTTAATTAACCCTCTCTATGTACGTTTTCCTCGTTGTATATTATATATATATATATACCCCTCCCCACTTGCCTTGTTTGTTTGAGAAGTGGGATCTCTCACAACAGAACATTTTCCTCGCTCCTGAATCCCTATTGGCCCTTCTTCTCTCTCTCTCTCTGAAAATGAGCAACAGCAACATAAGCATGGTGGAGGCAAAGTTGCCTCCAGGGTTCAGGTTCCATCCGAGAGATGAAGAGCTGGTGTGTGATTATTTGATGAAGAAGGTGACTCAATCTGACTCAACGCTTATGATTGAAGTTGACCTCAACAAGTGTGAGCCTTGGGACCTTCCTGGTCAGTTTATATTTCTTCATTCCCTCTACATACATCAACTTATATATATATATAGACTGATTCTGTAACCCTAAAATTATTAGGGGCATTTGATAACAATTCTTCCTGGTCAGTTTATATTTCCTTCATTTCCTCACATATATCTCATGCACAAAAAGTAAAAATGAAAAACGGAATGGTCTATCAAACGGCCCTTTTGTTTCTCTGGGTTGTGGAGGAGGTAGTGATAGTTTGATAGATAGCAACTGGAGTACATGGCTGTAATCAGAAGCCATTATTAGGCTTTAAAGAGTGGTGTTCTTGCATCTGCTTTGCTTCTTTTTGGTAATCGTAAACACAAAAGAAAAAAAAAATGTGACCTGATCTTAATCCATCAGTAAACAAATTAAAATGGTGAAATTAATACTTCTGCTTAAAATATATGATATTATATTAATAGAGTAGTGGACCAGTTCTCATGTGATTGATGGGAAAGTGATGCTGATATATTAGCATGTTCTGGCAATTATTGTACACAAATTAAGTGGTATTGCTTACATTTTTATCCAGAAATTAAAATTGACAACTTGCAGCGATCGATGCAGAGCTTTGATCATTTTCATAATACACAAACTAGTTAGAATTGCTAATTGAATTCGTTTGGCACTTACTTTTCTTGTATTTTTCTTAGCCCTATTTTGAATTGACTTTTAGGTTTACTTTTTCTTTTGATTAAGTTGGGTTGGATTAACAAACATCTTTGGATTTCACATAATTAAAGGGCTAAAAGTTGTAGTTCAAGCTTAGTAAGGAATACATATATATATTGACATTCAATATGTACTTGCATTTCTTCATGTTGGTACCTTCTTATACGTATATCAACTTTTCGATTTATCTAATTTCCATAATTATTCATATCATAATTAAAACTATGCAAGTCCTAAATCGTCATTTTAAAATTATTTACCTAAAAAATTAATAAAATTATATATCATTAAATCATTCATATACATAAACTAATTGGACGGTCATTGTGACGATCTTCAAAATTGTTGATCTATTTTATTTATACGAATAATTATTTAAATAACTTCCAATTATTGATTTTTATGATGGTGATCTTGAAATGATGATTAGAGAATGAACAGTTTTGATTATGATATATGTATAATGACAATGAGAAAACATGGTATGATGAGATAGTACCAGAGTGAGATGCAAATATTATCCTATACGTATATAAGTATATATCATCTAATAATGTTAATTGAGATGTGTCGCCAGTAATAATATTAGGCTTATAATTGAGATCCTCTTGTTAGGTGGCAATCATCATGGTAAATTTCATCGTGAACACTTTAATTAATTAGATGTGAGGCAACAATTTGATCTTCATTGATATATACTACTACCATATCACTGTAATTTAGCTTTGTTTTTCTACCCTAGCTCGTAATTGAAAACGATTGATGAAAAAATAAATCCCAAGTTTAGTATACGTTGTTTCGTTGAGCTGACTTTCTATCCATCACAAAACTGTTTAATTACGAATATATAGTTCATCTACCAAACTTTAACTAGCTATATATAGTACGTGTTAGTCCACATTCATACGTGGATAGGCAACTTAAAATCATACTTTAAGAAATTTTTAGATCATAAAGAGTCCATACTTATTTATAATTATCAGTCACCTATGTATATCCAATAAATATTTTATCAATTTTTCAACATAAGTAATGATAATTATCACTAGTAATTAAGGCTACACATATATAAATATATATATGAACCAATTTAAGTCGTCTAGAAACTCGCAAATATATCTATATTGACACATTCATTCCCCTATGGCCCTATCTTTAGTAAGTTAATTTGCCACCCAAAAACGAAGGAAAAAAAAAAAAAACTAGAGAATTTATAATATATTCAATGCTTTTGGAAGAAATGGACGTTCTTGGTGTTTTCCCAACCAACCAAAAGTTTAGATGGTGATATTGTGATAACAAAGCAAATGAAGCCCCCCGAAAAGTCTAGTTGCCATCCCATGGTGTCCACACGCGTGTATGCATTCAGGTCGGAAAGGATTAAGCTTTCATATTCATTCTCACCCAAACCATTTAATGGCTAATTATGACTTGTCACCATCATCCTCTAATCATATCTCCTTTGTTTTTTTTTCAAACATCTTCTTCTTCAAACTTCTATATGTGTGTTATGTTATATCATACTTAATTAGCTAACACGTGTGCCATGCATATATACCCATTAGAAGTTTGCTATCTAGCCGTTATCCAACCACAATGAAGCATTTAAAAAAAAAAAAAAAGGAACAAATTATTTACAATTTTCTTGTCGTCCATGATCATAATCATGGCATGGGTGCTATACTTAATTTTTCTGTTCAAAGACTTAGATATTGACTCCTCAACTGCATAATAGTTAGACATATATATATATATATATATAGTTCAGCTATTTTGGCACTGGATGATGATGAGTCACCACGAATGCTTTTTTGTCGCCATGTGCGGGATATCAATTAAGAAGTCTCCTCTTGAGTCTTGACATCAAACTGCATAATATAAGTTGCACATTTAATTATATCCTTGCCGGAACATACCAGCTTCGATCTGAAAAATATACTAAGGGTATGTACGTACCTAAGATAATTTTATATTTTCTCAAACGTGCGTCATGATTAATGTGCTTGAGCTGACTATATATATATTGCACTCACACAACTCGATCAATTCATGATTAAACCCTAACCTTGTTGTATGCATACGTATACATGTATAGTATTTGATGATTATCTATTGAATTAAAACTGGGTAATGCATGTCGTTGCAGAAAGTGCGTGTGTGGGAGGGAAAGAGTGGTACTTTTACAGCCAGCGTGATCGTAAATACGCGACGGGGCTTCGAACAAATCGGGCAACTGCGTCCGGGTATTGGAAGGCCACCGGAAAAGATAGGCCTATCCTCCGCAAAAGAAGCCTTGTTGGGATGAGAAAAACCTTGGTCTTTTACCAAGGTAGGGCTCCCAAGGGCAGAAAATCCGATTGGGTCATGCATGAATTTCGCCTTGAAGGTCCCCTTGGTCCGCCTATGATCCCTACGCATAAGGTACACGTACCAATCAATTTTTTATTTTTTCTTTCAATTGGTAATTTGCTGAGAATTTTGAAAGGATAATTGGGTGGCAACTGGCAAGTGGGAACTTACAAAAGAATTCCATTTTAATAATAAGATCTTTGACTTTAATTATGAAATTAATTTTTGTTTTTGTTTTTGTTTTCTACGTATATAAAGCCAAATTAATTTGTCTGCTTGTCATGACTTGTGACTAATATATAACATTATATCTTGATTGTTAGCTGAGCTAAGCAGATCCCACTTAATATTATTAATTATGTAAATATAACATTGATATTGCTTTAGTTAGCATAATGATATAAATATATACGTTTGAATTCCTTTGTTTTCTTCAGTTTACATTGATTCTGATTTTTTTTTTTTTTTAGTTTATCATTTTCGTATTAAATTGTTGTGGCTCGTTGTCAAAAGCTTAGTGCTTAATAATTAGGTCCTAATTGTGTAAATATATAAGATTAATTTACTACACATGGCGCAGTAGGTTGTATTATGAGCATTTATCTTCTTCTTTTTTCCTTAAATTACTTGATATTGACATGTATATTACTGACAAACACAAGTTTCATTATTGGCATGCGTCAATATGCAGGAAGACTGGGTTTTATGTAGAGTTTTTTACAAAAACAGGGAAATTGCTGCCAAACCTAGCATGGGAACTAGCTGTTATGATGACACAATAAGCGCTTCATCTCTGCCTGCTTTGATGGACTCTTACATCAGTTTTGATGGCCAAACTCATCAAACCCAGAGTCAGACCCAGACCCAAACCCATGATCAATATCATGAGCAAGTGCCCTGCTTCTCCATTTTCTCCCAAAACCAAACCGACCCAATTTTCACACACATTGAAGCTGAACCAGACATGCCCATCAAGAACTTTAATAATAATAATCACCCAACCACATTTGGAGGGTTGCCAAATGCGACCAATTTTCTTGACCCATTTCCATGTGACAAAAAGGTGCTCAAAGCTGTTTTGAGTCAGCTTACAAAAATGGAGAATAATACTTATCATCAACAACATCCTGGTTTGACAGGCTCATCACCAAGCTTAGGTGAGGGAAGTAACTACCTATCTGAATTGAGCTTGCCCAACATTTGGAGCCACCACTGATCTCATAAGTCCATGCATGTAGAATTAATATTCGGAGAATGAAATAACCACATATGTATACAGTTGTCATAAAGAAATTAAGTTAAATATATGCCTGTATTTTCCCATGCATGTTATTAGTAAAATCTGCATCTGGTTATATTAAATATTGCATTTGGAGTTTTGGAATTTAATTTGAGGTCTTCTAGTAGGAGTAATTGATTTGGATCATGTGGAACCATAAATCATTGAAAAATTGTGAAGCTGCAACATATTCCATAATTTTTATAATGTTCAAATTGCATCTGATAATAACATATACAGCTTACAGACACACACATATTAAATAATATATTTACCAGCTGAATATATTATTTAATCGTATTAAAATCTCAATGATATTAACATTCTCCCGGAGAATTAATTGTCATTATTCTTAATAATAAACAGTAATTATTAATATTAAATTATCTTAATTATCATCATTATTCTTAATAGTGAACAATTATTACATTATTAAATAATATATTTTACTAAAAATATTATTAATTAAAAAAAATCAATCGACCAATCAGAATACTCTGAAGCACATAAGATTTCTTTATTAATAGTGAAACTCATTTTACTTTTGACGTAAATTGTTTCATCGCTTCTTAAGCTCTTGTAATTTCACTCTAAAAACATGCTTAAGAATTAGAGTGTTTTTGGTCGAATAATCCTCTTGAGACTACTCAAGAGGAGCTCATCGTTCATCAACGTTGTTCAACATTCATTAACTTTGTTCATCATTCATCATACTCCGTTCGTCGTTCATCGATATTGTTCGAAGTTCTTGAACATTTTTCATCGTTCATCAATAACTTTTCGTTCACTCCTAGCATTCAACATGGTTAGGACTTGTCGATCTGTTCGAACAGCTGAGGATAGTGTTTTAGCTTCTGCAACTCAAACTGGGAATGGAGCGCACACTGTGACTCTGGAGGAACCAAAGTCATACTCGATGCATGACTATTGAGGCATCCATGGAGACGCAGGGACAAATTCCAATTTTGGATTCAGAACTTTCCCTGTCCCAAAAAATCATGCACGTGCATCAGGAGAAGGAGCTACCGTATTTCAACAAATTGATGGAAGATTGGTAGGAGAAGTGTCAAGACAAAGTCAGCCCTATGCAAACAAGGATCTGTGGGAATTCTTGGATGGATACGATGACATATCAGGGAAAAACTGAGCAAAAGTCGGATTTGATACAGACCAGCTGTGACAACCTAGAGATTCAGAATAATTTCGAAAATTTGAAAAGAAAATGGACCTTTTTTCCCCTATGTTAAGCGGTCAAAAGTCGACTTTTTATTTGGGGATATCTTTTGGAATTTCCATGAAGACCGTTGTGTAGGTCTCAGAGTTCTGAATTCGTAGACAAGCGGCATATTGAAATCAAAGTTTGGACAGATTTGTTATGGGTCTACAATGACTAGGGGCATTTTTGTAATTTGGACCTTGAGGGAATTTTGGTATTTTTGTTGTTTTGATGAGTCATCAAAGTAGTGACTCACTCTACTTATTGAGTGACACCTGGCATCTTTTGGCTAGGATTAGTGGCACCATGCTGGCCATACACCCGTGTGATGAGGTGTGTGTGGGTCGTGCTTTTGCAAATGGAAATCAAAATAAAAAATCAAATCAGTTTTGATTCTGCTCGCCAATCGAGAGAAACACTGAGAGACAGAGAGGGAGTAAGAGATATAAAAATGAAGGAAAAGAAAGAGATTGAAAACAGGATGGAACCCAAAAACTCTAATGACCCGAGAATCCCAAAACCAAGGAAACCTGAAACCTCCATGGACTTTGAATTCGAATTTTGATTTTGAATGTTTGATGAGTGATATTTAAGTTATGATGGTGATCATTGACTCTTGACGAACAAAATCAAGCAAAAACTAGGTGACAATGGACACAGGAAGGCTTGAATTAAATGATGGAAACCTTGGCCAAAATCATGGTTTCGAGTTGGGATATGAAAATGAGTTCTTTGTGTTTTGAGTTGATAGAACTGTTTTTGGGATTGAGAAGATGGAATTTGAGACTTAAAACGAGAAAATTGGTTGATTTTGGATAGATTTTGGACCGGGTCAAGCTATGGGTCGAGTGACTCATTTGCATTGAAACGAGTGAAGGAGATGGTAATGTAGTACTAATGTAGCAGGCGCATAGGCATCATGGACATCCATTTCTGGCAGTACGTGGGTGCGCGTGGATGGGAATCTCGAGGTACAATCAACATGACTTTTAATGTAATCGATGTAACAAACATTTTGGTACAGATTTCGAGTCGATTAGACACCGTTTCGTTAGAGTTTTGAGTGTCTGAAGTGTTATGTTATGTTTTTATTACGTATTTGAATTCCGTAAAATTGGGGATTGTAATGTGAGGTTACAGGGGATGTTAGTGACCCTTAATGGTGGATTTTGACAAGATTGGTGGTTCTTGTAAATTACGGAGGAGCGTACGGCTTAGAATTGAACCGCGTGGACAATGTGTGAGCGAAGGTTTATTTTATAAATTATTATGTACGCATAAGAGAATCAAGGAGATTATAGTCACCAGTCATGTGTGAGCTCGTACCAGAGTCAGCAATCTAGGGAGAGGGGGATGTGGCAGCGGAGGTAGTAACCATGGCAGTGAGGCGAGCACGAGGAATGCGACCAGCAATCGCATGATTCATGCAATTGTGACAATCAAGGGCTGGTTGACTAGGATTTCCACAAATTTGACAGCGAATACGACCATCAGAAGAGGTACCATTGGCAAAGGGACTGCCAAAATAGAAGCCTCACACGTGGGAGGTGAAAGAATGTTGTAGAGAAATGTAATGACTCGTCCTAAATTTATGGGATTAATTAAGAATTATCAAAGATTAGCGAGACTAATCGGGACATAGTTGAGGATTTTCGGACGTCCGAGGTGAAACTACAGTTTTTCCCCTAGCCGAGGGTAAAAAGTTAACTTTTGACCAGGGAGAGCACCGAGCATGAAGCTCAAGGCCATGTGGGCTAGAGGAACCCTAGTGATTATATATGTAATTATCCCTACTAGGGCAAGTGTTCGATGGGGGTCTAGATACACCCAGGATGGCTGAGATGTCGACATGTGTATCAACGGGATACACGAGATGACACTTTGGGGCACGAGATGAGGTAGGACTTTAGCGTAGGACGCTGAGTGACACGAGATACGATGTGGGGACTCGAGGTTGAGTCGAGTTACTCGAGTCAGGAACGAGTGATCTCTTGGCGAGACGAGATATCCTGATAGGATGCGAGGTGGCGCAACGAAAACGCAGTGGAGCCGGGAGTTGCTGGCTAGTCACGATCGTTGTCGTAGACATAGAGGGTTTTAGAGGAAAGTTGTATCTCTATGGACAGTGGGTTACAGTTGCAGACCGTTTAGTGACAGAGGATTGGAGATCGCTCAATAGGAGCAATGATGAGGGCTTGAGATATCAGGATCTAGAGGATTGTCTGATCGGATGCTAAGCAGGATGTCAGCTTCGATTGTCAGATGAGAAGAGTCGTCAGGTTGAAAAGCTGACTACGATGTCGGCTTAGTATATCAGACTTGTCGGAGTGAGTGATAGGTGAGATCGACGAGTGTCAGTGTCTCGAGTGAAACTTACGGGCAGACGTGTGGATTCTTAAGATTCAGCATCGATACTCAGTTGGTGAGAGTTGTGTTGGAGATTTGACAGCTCCGGTGACGGTTGGTCATGAGGTTGTTGAATACGGTCACAGAGGGCTAAGCTGCGCCTCAGCATTGACCGTTGGATTGTGGTTCACGTCGAGTGACAGTGAGTACCGACGTGTACTATTACATGGGGGTGCTCCGAGTGGAGGACATGATAGGATTTCCACCGTTTAGTTGTGGACTTGGGTCAGTTTGAATTTCGAGGAAGAAATTCTTTAAGGAAGGAAGATTGTAACGACCCGTCCCAAATGTACAATATTATTTAAGAATTAATCGAGGATTAGCGACACTAATCGAGACTTAGTCGAGGATCTTTGGACGTTCAGGTTGAAATTACGGTTTTGCCCCTAGACGAGGGTAAAAAGATGATTTTTAACCCGGGAGGTCCAATACACGAGGATCGAGGACCATTACGTAGATCGAGTCGATGCGAGTCTGTAGACCGACGACACGTCGAAATCGGACATTCGATTGGAAAATTACGGGTCAAAGATATTTATGGGAACTATTTATAGTGGCATATTTTACGAGGCAAAGTAGTCATTTGTCTGTTAGTGTGGGCCCCAGATGTTTTGTGTAGGCCCAATGGATGAGTGACAAGTGTCACTTATCACTTGTCACTCATCCATTGATCCCTAAACATATATACATGCATACCACCGCCTTCCTTCATCTTCTTTGTGATCCATGCCCGAAACCCATAACACCCAACCGACACCACCACCCTACCCCATCCCCTACTGTGATGACTAAGTGACTAGGAGTGAGGGACTGAGACGGATGGATGGCTGAGGGACGGCGAAGACCACGGAGGGGGAAGGTAAACCCGAAGACCCATTTTTAATTTTGAAATTCGAAAATAAGATTTCAACGTTGAAGGTGTTTTATGATGTTTGGATGGTGTTTATTGAGTCCTTGCGAGGGTATAGGGAGGGCTTCGATGGCCGGATGGCCTTGGAAGGGCGGCGGAAGCTTGGCCGTGAAATTCGAGCTTTTCCAAGTAATTTATAGCCATTTCTTCGTGGTTTTGATGTCATAAAAATGTTCCTGGGTGAAAGACGATCAGAATGAGAGAAGAATGGCAAGATTTGGTGGTCGGACGATAGAGAACCGATCGGGTCGAGTCACGGGTTCGTTGACCTGGTTGTAGAGATTCAGGTTGACGCAGATTAGTGAGGACGACGATGACGTGGCAAGGCACGTCATTACTTGTCAGATGTCAGGCCACGTGGCCAATGGGACGCTGCGTGGGGGCGCATGGGCATGAATCTCGAGGTGGGATCAGTGTCATTTTAAAGGTTTCGACGATCCGGATCCAATGGTGGTGATTTTAGGTCGATCGGAGATCTTTAAGTTGGTCAAATAAAGGTTTTTAGCATCGGGAGACTTGTTCGAGATGCGTCCCCGGGCTGGTATTGTTCATGGGTTTTAGGTATGACTTTATAGAGTCCGTTAGTGACCATTGGTAGGATTTGGACAGGTTTGGAAGTTCTGGATATGGTGAATTAGCCCCAGGAAGGCTTATAGCAAGCGTATCGAAGTGCAGCTTAGACAGTGTGTGAGTGGACTTTGCTTTCTAAATGATGCATGTATATATGTTTTAATGTTATATAAGCATGGATTTGAATGATGATTTGTGAATTTGAACATGGTTTGAAAATGAATGCTTTACGGATTTTCGTGAGAAAGTAGATCGGGCTTGAGACCCTATTGAAATGATATTGGGCTTGTGACCCAGTTGAAAGATAGAAAGACAACGGAATCCGGAATCCGAGAGTGAGTCCATTGGAAACCATGTTTCAGGCCAAGGGACTTATCGGATTTTGTGTTAGGAGGTTTGGGGTTTCGGACCCCGTTTGACATGAAACTGACACCGTTTTTATGTGATTTGTGGAAACTGATTTTGGACTGAGACCCTATGAAAAATAATTATTTTATGAAAATATGTTTCCACTATTTTATTATGACCATTCTATGAGACGATGGCTATGACTCCAGTAGGCATATGTTCCCTGGAGAGGACCTCCGGAAAGAATGTGTTTCCCCAGAGAGGACTCTATGAGATGTTGGCTATGTCTCTGGCAGGAATTTGTTTCTCCAAAGAGGACCCGATGAGATGATGGATATGACTCTGGCAGGGATGTGTTTCCTTGGAAAGGGCCTCTAGTAGGAATGTGTTTCCCTGGAAAGGACCCTGATAGATATGACTCCGGTAGGGATGTGTTTCCCCGGAGAGGTCACGATGACACTACCTGCAGAAGTGTCAGGTTATTGCATTGAGACATCGAGTCGGGGACTCCGAACCTAGTGCCACACCTAGACGTCGAGTCACGGACTCCAAAGCCTGGTGTATATTGGTTGTGTAAATCCGAGTCGCACGCGTGTCGATTTGAAAATCGTGACAGTGACAGAGATAGGTGATTTCCCAGGTGATTTCCATGTTAAAGACGGATGATTAGACATATACAAGAATGGGTCCCGAGGTGTTTCACTGAGTGACTGTGTCCAGTAGTTAAATATAAATTGTGTTGGTTTTATGATGAAAGTACTGTTTTAAGTGATATGCATGCATGCTTTGTAAAATAGAGGGTGGAAGCTTTATTCGGAAAAGGGTTTTTAATAAATGCTTTTTTTGTCCACTTACACGTTTTGTCGTTTTTGGCACCCTCCAGGTTAATCATGGATGTGGACTGTAGTAGAGATCGAGACATCACATGCCACCACAGATCCTAGCGTAGTTTGGATAACCTCGGGCGGGGGACGAGTTATCTCTTGTTTGACATGCCGTGTCAGACGGGAGCAGACACATCACACAATAATTTAGGGTGATTGCGATGGGTCCTGTCAAAGTAGTATCAGAGCGTTAGATTGCTCTTAGAGTGACGCGCAGGTGCTGGATGTGATGTCTCTGTAGTGGTAATAGGCCGTCATCAACCTGATAGTTAGGGTGAGAGTACGAGGATTCAGTGGAATCGAACCCTGGTTAGGTTACATTTGGCACGTGACGCGAGGGTTTAGGATTTGGTTGACATAGGATGCCGTGATTGTAGAATGCCATGGTTGAGCAGTACCTAACACTAATTGTCAGGACCCGACTCATCTAGCACCATATTGTTCGCTTTGGGCCTCGCCCTCACGGTTTTGTTTCGGGAGCTCATGGTCCAACTTCCCAGGGGGTCACCCATCATGGAATTGCACCAGCCTCAACTCGCTTAACTTTGGGGTTCCAATCCCCCCCAAAGCCACTTGAGCTCCCAAAAGGCCTAGTGCTAGATAGGTGTGTGCCTACACCTTTAAGGCACACCACCATCCTCTCCCAGACCATTCCCCCTTGCAGGAATGTGGGATCGTTCACCGTTCCCTCCAGGACACGGGTCTTACAATCCACCCCACTTAGGGCCCAGCGTCCTCGCTGGCACACTTCCCGGTCGGGGTCTGGCTCTGATACCAAATTGTCAGGACCCGACCCTTCTTGGTCAGGACCCGACTCATCTAGCACCATATTGTCCGCTTTGGGTCTCGCCCTCACGGTTTTGTTTCGGGAGCTCATGGTGCAACTTCCCAGGGGATCACCCATCATGGAATTGCACCAGCCTCAACTCACTTAACTTTGGGGTTCCAATCCCCCTCAAAGCCACTTGAGCTCCCTAAAAGCCTAGTGCTAGATAGGTGTGTGCCTACACTTTTAAGGCACACCACCATCCTCTCCCAGACTATTCCCCTTCACAGGAATGTGGGATCGTTCACCGTTCCCTCTAGGACACGGGTCTTACACTAAGTAGGGCCAATTTTCTTGTGGGCCCAACAACTAGAGGCCATGGAGTTACGATTGGACAGGATCCTCGGATAGTGGTTACTAGTTTGTCGAGTACCAACTACCCCGTATGACAACTTTTGGAGTCGAGAGCGATGAATCAGTCAGGATGGACGTACTGTAGTGAGCAGCCGGGTTCGTGATAATCCTAGTTCGAGATTGATTAAACAAGTTACCATGAGTGTGGTACTTGTGAACCGGATCCTGGGGTAGACCGATTGGAGGATATTACGCGCTGAGCGGTTGGTACATGCGGTGAGTTGACCGCATGAGTACGGTGTCTCGATATCGGAGCAATTCTTGGATTGTCTGCATGTAATTGTGGCAGACATTGCTATCGATGGACGATGATGAGTTTTATCGATCTGGATCGGCTCATGTTCCAGTGACGACTGAGATAATAGAGATTCGCCAGTCATGTCGGCAAGCCGACACGTTGTCGAGAAGTGAGTTCCTACATGTGTTAGAGAAGTATTTGGCGGTCGCTCAATACAAGCAGAGATTTAGGCTAGATTTGGTCCGCACTGAGTGCGATGACGATCGAGGCTTCATCGGTTTGTGTCGGGTCTTGGGAGTAAGACTCCAGTGATAATGTGACATCTCAGGTGAGATGAGCTTGAAGGAATCCAGCAGCAATTCAGATGAGGCGGTTGGAATCCCAACAATGACCAAGTGGGTCTAAACAACACGGAGGTGTCATGGGGATATATGTACACATGATACAACGATAGATACAATAATTGAGAAAGTGAGGCTTTTCTGAATTGTGTCAGAATGTCACCCTATCCAACTGGAGATGATTGAGATGATTGAGATGACTAGGATGAGTGGAAGATGATAGACATGAGTTGAATGGAATCCAATAGTGATCGGGTGGTTCCAAATGACACTGAGTGTGTCTAAGTGATGTAATGTCAATGAGGGCTTGGATTATGACCGGGATGGTAGACATTCCCTAGAGTGGCAAACATGAGAGTTTAGTGGGCACTGAGCGGGATAGAGAGGATCCCGAGTGGCTCAGTGTGAGGCACGGGGTATACCTGGTTTAGTGACTAGTACCCTCGTGATACGAAATTTGAGGCACGTGTGTGATCATAAGGTTAACCCATAAAGGTTGAATGTGAGAATCAGGTAGTCGCCATGTGCTACCTTTTGGATGTGCATAAACGGTTTGATAAAAGGCAGATAAGGCCTTGATCTAAGATAGATTGGGTTTCAAGACACGTGCTTGGAGGCCGGAAACACCATGTCGTATGGACGTTGGGGATGTTGGGCACCTGTTGTGATGTCCCCAGTTAGCTCAGTGAGCTTGGAGTGGGTTTGAGGTTGTGTTTGAGTTCCTGATGTGTTATTGGAGAGTGTTGTGGTTGCCACGCCCAGAGGAGGTTTTCCGGATACATAACTCACGTTGCAGCCATCTTGTCGGGAGATACCGACACAGGTGAGAGTTTGAGAAACTTGTAACTGAACTTAGTGGATTCAGAGATCAGTCGGCCTGGTATGTCAATAATGAGAGCTCAGTGTTATCTATGGAAATTCGATGAAACTTCGGGACTTACTGTCGATGAGATAACTGGATAGTGAGCTAGTGCAGAATAAGTATTCCCTACCATGTGTTATGGGTCATGTGATGCTGATCGAGAGCGCTAGTGTGGATCCTCGATAGGTTGAGAAGATCGAGATGAATATGGGTTGAGGCGATTGGGTATCGTAGTATGTGTGAGCCGAGATGCTTATGCATTAGGACATTTTACACCGAATTAGGCTATGGATCACGACGGGCGCAAATCAAGATGATCAGAAGGCTTGAGAAGGTCAATGATCGAGTTGATTATGGAGTGAGTTGTTTGAGGATAGAGATTGTGTCGGATTGGTGTCAGCTAATGATGACGACTGAGATTAGTTACACTCTGGATGAGTATCAGTGATGGTTGGGTAGAAGTATTTTCGTGGTATATGAGATGATACATTGAGTATCCTTCAGGAAAAGATGAATAGCCAATACCTCGAGAAGGATGTTGACAGGTTTGCTACCACTCCGGATGAAGAAATTGTATTAGTGGTGGATGACCATGGAGTGTTTTTGGACGGTGAAAGGTAACCAATAGGTTCAAGAGTGGTATGTCTTGGTGATGTGAGTCGGTTGACCTTTGGAACAAACCAAGGAATGAAATTGTTTAGTGGACTGGCTGGATTATCTCTTGAGTTGGTAAGGTAATCATAAGGATGCAAAAGGACGTTAAGTATCATGTGACATCTCCAGTGCAGAGATCAGGTAGATGGGTTCCAGTATTGGAACATGATCGGCGTGTTAGCCATGTGATGAAGGATCAGATACAAGCTGTGTTCAGCGTGTGGATGGGTATGCGGTTGGACGTAGCCTGAGTGTAGTCCTTGATAAGGCATATGAGTAGTTATGGATGCGCCTGTGAGCGGTGCATAGTTGGTAGCGACAGCGCTGGGTGATGAATACCTGATTGATATGATATGGTAATCAGACGGGGTCCGATGTTGATTGTACATTGAGCACAAGGATCGGACATTGAATATTGTGCCCAGTATAGATGGGTGTTAAAGGGTTCAATGCTTATGCGAGCATGGAGGTCAAGGCCATGTGGGTCAAATAACCCTAGTGATTATATATGTAATTATCCCTGTTAGGGCAAGTATTCGATGGGGGTCCAAATACACCCAGGATGGGTGAGATGTCGACATGTGTATCGACAGAATACGCGAGACGACAGTTTAGGGCTTGAGATGAGGAAAGATTTCAGCGTATCGCTGAGTGACACGAGATACGATGTGGGGACTCAAGGATGAGTCGAGTTGCTCAAGTCAAGAACAAGTGATCTCTTGGTGAGACGAGATATCCTAATAAGATGCGAGAGCGAGTCGAGATCATAGTGGCACAACGAAAGCGCAGTGGAGTCGGGAGTTGCTGGCTACTCACGATCGTTGTCGTGGACATAGAGGGTCTTAGAGGAAAGTTCTATCTCTATGGATGATGGGTTACTGTTGCAGACTGTTTAGTGACAGAGGATAGGAGATCGCTCAGTGGGAGCAATGATGACGGCTTGAGATAGTTGGATCTAGAGGATGATTGTCTAATCGGTTGCTGAGCAGGATGTCAGCTTCAATTGTTAGATGAGAAGAGTCATCAGGCTAAAAAGCCGACTACAATGTCAGCTTAGTATAGTTGACCTGTCGATGTGAGTGACAGGTGAGATCGATGAGTGTCAGTGTCTCAAGTGAAACTTACGAGTCGACGTGTGGATTCTCGAGATTTAGAATCGAGACTCAATTGCTGAGAGTTGTGTTGGAGCTTTAACAACTCCGGTGACGGTTGGTCATGAGGTTATTGAATACGGTCATAGAGGGATGAGATGTGCCTCAACATTGATTGTTGGATTGTGGTTCACGTTGAGTGATAGTGAGTACCGACCTGTACTGTGGTTCTGTCGGATGTGTACTATTACACGGGGGTGCCTCGAGTGGGGGAAAGGATAGGATTTCCACCGTTTAGTTGTGGACATTGGTTAGTTTGAATTTCGAAGATGAAATTATTTAAGGAGGGAAGATTGTAACATCTCATCCCAAATTTACCGGATTAATTAATTAAGAATTAATCGAGGATTAGCTGGAATAATCGGGACTTAGTCAAGGATTTTCAGACGTTCGGGGCGAAATTTCAGTTTTGCCCCTAGACGAGGGTAAAAATTTGACTTTTGAGTCGGGAGGTCCAATGCACGAGGACTGAGGACCGTTACGTAGATTGAGTCGATACGAGTCCGTAGACAAACGGCATGTCAAAATCTGACATTCGACGAGAAAGTTACGGTTCACGGATGTTTTTAAGTACTATTTACGGTGGCATGTTTTATGAGGCAAAGTAGTCATTTGTGTTTTATTGTGAGCCTCAGATAATTTGTGTAGGCGCAACGGATAAGTGACAAGCATTACTCATCTATTGATCCCTAAACATACATACATACATGCATACCATCGCCTTCCTTCATCTTCTTTGTGTTCCATGTCTGAAACCCACAACGCCTAACCGACACCACCACCCCACCCATCCCCTACTGTGATGACTATGTGACTGGGAGTGAGGGACTTAGATGGACGGATGGCTGAGGGATGGCGGAGATCACGGCGGAGAAAGGTAAACCTAGAGACCCATTCTCAATTTTGAATTTCAAAAATCTGATTTGGACGTTGAGGGTGTTTTTTAATGTTTGGATTATGTTAATTGAGTCCTTGTGACGGTCTAGGGATCAAAAACAGGGGGCTTCGACGGCTGGACGGCCCTAGAAGGGCGGTGGAAGCTTGGCCGTGAAATTCGAGCTTGCCCAGGAAATTTATACCCCTTTCTTCATGGTTTAAATGTTATAAAGGCACTCCTAGATGAGAGACAATCAGAATGAGAGAAGAATGGCATGATTTTGTGGTCAGACGGCGGAGAACCGATTAGGTCGAGTCTCGGATCCATTGACCCGGTTGCAAAGATCGGGGTCAATTCGGCTCAGTGAGGACGACAATGACGTGGCAAGCCACATCATCACATGTCAGATGTTAGGCTTCATGGCCAAGTGGATGTTGCCACGTGGCAGATATCAGGTACAGTCAGGTTGACATGTCAAGCCACGTGGACCAATCGGGTGGTGCCACGTGGTAGACTGTTAGAGGTGTTAGAGAACACATTGTAGGCACGTGGACCAATCAACGCGTGACACGTGGCACTGTTAGATCTGATAGGTGTCAGATTTGACAGTTGTTAGAACCTGCTAGGTGACGTCATGCTGACGTCAGCGTCGACTTTTTGGTCAACGTTGATATTTACTTTGACCCGCGCATTGGGGAAAGTGGGCACAAATCTCGAGGTGGTACCAATGTTATTTTAAAGGATTCGACGATCCGGATTCAACGGTGGTGGTTTCAGGTCAATAAGAGATCGTTAAGTTGGTCAAATCAAGATTTTTAGCCTCGGGAAGCGAGTTTGTGATGCGTCCCCAGGCTAGTACTGTTCATGGATTTTAGGTATGACCTTATAGAGTCCGTTAGTGACCATTGGTATGATTTGGACAAGTCTGGAAGTTCCGAAGATGGTGAATTAGCACCAAGAAGGCTTATAGCAAGCGTATCAAGGCGCAGCTTGTACATTGTGTGAGTGGACTTTGTTTTCTAAAGGATTGATGCATATATGTTTTAATGTTATATAAACATGGATTTGAATGATGATTTGGGAATTTGATCATGGTTTGAAAATGAATGCTTTACGGATTTTCATGAGAAGGTAGATCGGGCTTGAGACCCTATTGAAATGATATTGGGTTTGTGACCTAGTTGAAAGATAGAAAGACAATGGACTTCGGGAGTGAGTCCATTGGAAACCATGTTTCAGGCCAAGGGACCTATTGGATTTTGTGTTATGAGGTTTGGGGTTTCGGACCCCATTTGACATGAAATTGGACACCGTTTTTATGTGATTTTTGGAAACTGATTTTGGGCTGAGACCCTGTGAAAAATAACTATTTTATGAAAATATGTTTCCATTGTTTTATTATGACCATTCTATGAGACGATGGCTATGACTCTGATAGGGATGTGTTTCCCGGAGAGGGCATTCGGAAGGAATGTGTTTCCCCAGAGAGGACCCTATAAGATGTTGGCTATGACTCCAGCAGGAATGTGTTTCCCTATAGTGGACCCTATGAGATGCTGGCTATGACTTCGGCATGAATGTGTTTCCCCGGAGAGGACCCGATGAGATGATGGATATGACTCCGGCAAGGATGTGTTTCCTCAGAGAGGGCCTCTGGTAGGAATTTGATTCCCTAGAGAGGACCCTGATGGATATGACTTCGGTAGGGATGTGTTTCCCCTAAAAGGTCACGATGACACTACTTGCAGGAGTGTCAGGTTATTGCACTGAGTTGTCTAGTCGGGGACTCTGAGCCTAGTGTCGCACCTAGGCGTCGAGTCGCAGACTCTATAGATCGGTTGTGTAAATCTGAGTCGCACGCATGTCGATATGAAAATCGTGATAGTGACAAATATAGATGATTTCCCAAGCGATTTCCCTATTAAAGACAGATGATTAGACAGATATAAGATTGGGTCCCGAGGTTTTTCACTGAGTGACTGTGTCTAGCAGTTAAATATAAATTGTGGTGGTTTTTTATGAAAGTACTGTTTTTAAGTGATATGCATGCATACTTTGTAAAATGGAGAGCGAAAGCTTTATTCGGAAAAGGGTTTTTAATAAATGCTTATTTTTGTCCACTCACACATTTTGTTTTTTTTGGCACCCTCCAGTTTGATCACGGATGCGGGTTGTAGCAAAGATCAAGACATCACATGCCACCACAGATCCTGTCGTACTCTAGATAACCCCGGGCGGGGGACGAGTTATCCCTTGTCTGACACGTGGTGTCAGACGGGAGGAGGCACATGCCACCATAATTCACGGGGATTAGAATGGGTCATGTCAAGAAAAACCACGATTGAAGCCTCTGCCACGATACGAGCTTCGTCCTTGATTGAAGGAAGAAAACGATCAAGGAGGAGCAGCCAAAGCCTGAGTCACTAGCGAAGTGGGAAGAAAGACAGAGGAGGCGGATAAGGCATGAAATGGTTCATTAGCGACCGATGATTCCGTTGTTTTCTTACGAGATAATGAGAGTTCTTTGTTGATGACAAGGTCGTGAAGCTCATCGACTGGGTGGAAGAGGCGGAGAGCTCAATAGAGTCGACAAAAGAGTCGTAATCAGATGGCAAATCGTGCAAGATTGTGGCGATGAGAACCACATCGTCAACTAGAGAACCAGCAGTAGCAAGAGCATCAGAAAGTTTCTTGACCTCTTGAAGATATGCATAGATGAAAGAAGAACCTTTCTAAACAGTCTAAAGACGAGAGCGAAAAATATGGATATGAGTTTGAGAGACACCAGCGAACCATTTCTCAAGATTCAGCCAGAGTTCTCGAGAGGTTTATTGCCCACAGTGAAGGGAATTAGATCATCATAGATAGTGGAATTGATCCAGATGATGACATTTTGATCTTTCTCGTACCATAGTTCAAGATCTAGATTAGGAATAGAGAGATGGCCAGAAGCATCAGGCAAGAAGGAGGGCGGGCACAGCTCAGAGCCGTATACGATTTCAGTGAGCACCCATCACTACGATTGGAATCGTGACTGACCCTGAGGTATCGGGCTTGATGCCCACTTGAGTAATGAGTTCGGGCTTGAGTCCCAGTTGGTTTACGCTTATGATTTCGGGTCGGGGACCCTAAATGGATTTTCTAGTTCATGACGGTTTATGGGGATCGGGCATGAATCCCTTGAAATTTTTTAAGAATGTTTTCGATATATATATATATATATATATTCATATACCTTACTTTATTTGAATTGTCTCCTCCTGGGAGGGTCGTTGATTGTAACCCCAGGGAGGGTCATTGATCTACGGGGATTGTAACCCCAGGGAGGGTCATTGATCTACGAACATTGACCTGGGTGGACCCTAGGGAGACTTGAGATTTGAGACCCCGGGTAGCACGCGCGTAGCTTTAGATACCGTGACAGGATTGGTTATATGTTATATTTATATGTTATATGATCGGATTTCTGGCTTTGGGCTGAGTCCTGCATGGATTTGGGCAGTGGCCCGTATGATTGGAATCACTTAAGATTGTGGGCCAAGGCCCTAATGGTTTCGTAATTGGTTTTTGAATGCATGCACGCTTTTTAGTGAAGGGTATAAATGTCTTTTGTGAAAATGTTTTTATAAATTATTTGTTTTATCCACTCACAGCTTTTAAATGTTTTGACTGCCCTTCAGGTTGATCACTGATACGGGCTGTAGCAGAGACCGAGAGATCACACTTCTCCTTAGGATCCTGGCGTACTCTGAAGCCCGAGCTGGCTAAAGTCAGAATTTCCCTTGTCTGACACTCAGTGTCAAACGGGATCAGGCGCTTCTTGCGTTAATCCCGGGGGGATTGGGACGGGTCCTGACATCTCTCTTAGTGTATTCAGTACATCCTCAAGTTCTTCTCGTGCACCTTCACACATTTAATTACACCAAAATATCTTCAATAAACATTATCATAAAATAATCCAAATATGGCTAGAACACTCGTTTCATTAAATCCATAAGTGTCGCTGGTGCACTCATCAGTCCAAACGACATCGCCAAAACTCATAATGGCCATATCTAGTCCTAAATGTTATCTTTGGAGCATTTTCCTCTTTTACTCACAACTGCTAGTAACCAGACTGATGATCCATCTTCGAAAAATGTTTGGCCCCACTCAGAAAGCCTGAAAAATCATCAATCCGTGATAGGGGATACTTGTTCTGCACTACCACCTTATTGATCTACCTGTAATCTATACACGATCTAATGCTACCATTGATTTTCCTCAAAAATAACATTGTGGCTTCCCCAGGGTGATACGCTCGGTCTATAAATCCCATATCCATCAAGTCCTATAACCTCAGCTTCAGTTCCCATAACTCTGCAGGTGCCATACGATATGGTGTCTGAGAGATAGGTCATATACCTAGGATAAGCTCAATGATAAACTCGGTAATCCTGCAGATCCTTCGGAAATACATCTGGAAACTCTCGTACCACAGGTATGTACTCAACCCTTGCTGGGGTATCTCGTACAACAATCACATGAGACAAGTAACTTGAGGACATACCTTTGGTTCCGGTAACTCTGCAGGTGCCATACGAAATGGTGTCTGAGAGATAGGTCATATATCTGCGATATGCTCAATGATAAACTCGGTAATCCTACAGATCCTTCAGAAATACATCTGGAAACTCTCGTACCACAGGTATGTCCTCAACCCTTGCTGGGGTATCTCGTACAGAATCACATGAGACAAGTAACCCTAGCAACTTCTCCTCAACAGGCCGATATAACTCCGAAGGGTAAGACTCTCTGATCTTTTTGAAATATAGCCTCTGGAAATCCTCGGCTCCAAAATATCACTTTCTTATCGAAACACTCGATAGCGGTATAATGGATCATCAACCAATCCATCCCGAGGATAACATCAAAATCATATAAGTCTAGGAAGATCAAATCAGCCACTAGGTTAATACCCCATATCATTACTAGGTAACGTCATATCATCTAGTCTATCACATATATATATCTCTCCGGTCAGTGTACCGACTCCTATATCTCAGCCAATCGTAGGAACTTCTCTATCCACTAACAATTCATAACCTCGAGAAATAAAAGATTGGGTAGCCCGGAATCTATCAAATGCATGACCTAATTGGCATGCATACATGTCACCACTCCAGGGGCTACTTGGACCTCCTACTGAGTAACTACAAACACTCGGATATGTGGTCCTGATGTCTGACCACGTCTTCTCGGTTTACCACGGGCCCTACCAACTTATCTCCTACCTGTCATATCAGAAGTCGAGACCATATTCAGACCCTACTCAACTGTACCCCAACATGCACCACTACCACCTAGTCGGTGTGGATACTCTCTCATGATGTGACCAGGCTATCCACAGGAATAACAAATCACTGTACGACCAGCTCTACCATATTATCTCCCAGTGGAACCAACTAACGTCTCACTGGACTGAGCTGTCTTTTGGGGTCTAAACCTAAATCTCTGTGTACCGCAGGTTTCCACCTGAACCCTCATTCGCTATGTGAAACCGTAATCATATTTCAACCTTCTTGGCTCTTCCCGAGCCCTGATACATTACGATGAATCATCTCGAGTCCTAACCAATATCTTGACTCTTTGAGTCCAATTTCAATATCTTGACTCCTCTCGAGTCCAATTCCAACATCCACTATCAATGCCACCATCGACATATCTAGTCACCTAGCAAACACCGATGGGTAAACCACATCATATTAAGGATCTACCATCGCACACTAAACCATCAAACACACATTACCACTGAGGAATTTACTGAACCATCTCATCTCGGGTCTAACTTGCCCATTCATTCTACCTTTCTAGCCTCTAGGCTCGTTCACTCTCGGGACCCACATAAATTCTCATTTATTGAAGTACAATGATCAATATCCGACCCCCAATCCAGGGTTAATTCCATCCCGAAACCTATCTAGGGATCTCATACACCCTCGTATCTCATCTTATTACCAGGCCGTGCACGGGGCTTGCATTTTGGAGGCATGACTTGGCAACATAAATCAGCAACCTAATGCTCTGATACCAATTTGACAGGACCCGTCCCGGAGGGACTTTCATCACCATACATGGTCCTGCTTCCTTCTGGCAAGTCAACTGAAGTTCCAAAAATACCCTCAGTACTTGCTAAACAAGGGATAACTGCACTAATTCCTACTCATGCCTCCGCCTCTCAATCAGCCCCGATCTTTGTGCCATGACCTGAAGGGTTAATAAAAATAGCAAAGGTGTGAGTGGACAAAAATAACATTTATAAATACATTTGAGGAAAATCATTCTTACCCTCCAGTTTCGCAAACATGCATGCATATCATAACACATGAGTAATAGTGTGAAATCAAATCAAGTATAAATAGTGGATCGATCAAATCAAAACATATTTCTAAATTCTCATGGCCCACATTTTTCCAAAATGTTCACCAACCAAATCATGATAGAAAATATCTAGAGAAAAATCAATGGTATAAAACCTCGGGACTCATTCTCATATCCAACCTCTGTCACATCTCATATCATGATCAGTCACATCATCCATGCAACGCGTGCAAATAAGCTTCAGGACCACTCAGATCCGAGCACGTCGCCGTAAACACATCACCAGCCGATGTCGTCGTGAACACATCACCGATCGATCTCCATATAATACCAGCACTCCTGAGTCGAGTCTCCCTCGGCTGCACGATAACAAGCAGTGCTACGTGACCTCTCTGGGCGAACACATCCCATCCCGGAGGTGAGTGTTATCTCCAGGGTTCTTTCTAGGGAAACATATTCACAACCGGAATCCCTATCATACTCATCATCTCAGAGAATGGTCATAGTAAAAACGATGGAAACATATTTTCATTATTCAAATCAAATCAGTTGCATTGCACCGAGTCTTGGCCCAAAACATGGTTTCCACAAAAACTCATAAAATCAGTGTCCAGTTTTCATTTCGCAATCTCATTTCATTTCACAATCAAATCATGTGTTTCATGTGCGATCTCTGCCCAAACTAAATCTCAACAAGGTCACAAGCCCGTAATTTCATCATAATAAGGTCATAAGCCCAACACATCATTTCAAAAGGGTCACAGGCCCGAAACATAGTTTCATAAAATATTTGACTATAATCTCAGTCAAAACCATAATCTGATCTTATGCCCAAAAGCCATTTTCACGAAAATCCATAAAATCATCCATAAACCGATAACTAAATCCAAAAAATCATCAAGAAATGATATCAAATCATCATTCAAATTATTTCAACTCAAATCATATGATAAAGCATTTAAAACATTTATGCATGCATCACAGTTATAAAACAAAAGTCCACTCACACATCGTCCAAGCTGCTCAATTATGAGCTGTTCGCTTTTCCGTAATTTCCAGGAACCACCTATCTTGTCAATAAACATTATTGAGGGTCACTAACACTCCAAATAATCTCACATTAAAATCTCCTAATTTTTCGGGATTTAAATACGTATTAAAAACGTAACATAACACTTCGGACTCTCGAAACTATATCGAAGAAGTGTCTAATCGACTCGAAACCTATGCCAAAATGTTCATTACATCAATTATATTAAAAGTCATGTTGACCTTACATCAAGAATAATGTCCATGCACCCCCATGCGCCTGGCACTGTTCATTGCCCATGCAACCTGGTTCTCTGAAAACGGATCGTTTAACCTGCGTGTTTGACCCGGCTGAATTTCAATCAATTATGTATCAATTTCAACGTTTCAAATGTCCATTATCATCTAATCAATCCTAAATTAAGATACATGACCTTAATTTTATGTACTCTTACCTCAAGATGGTCCATTACGAGCTCGAAAATTCGAAGGTATCGCATGCCCTGTTCATCATTCAATCTTGTTCAATTTTGATTTTTTTCCCAATTCTAATCAACCAGGAACCATCGTAGGATCATTCTAAACATGAATTCGAAATAAATTTCATGCTTTCTTACCTTCAATTACACGAACTCAAGCTCGAAATTTTCCAAGTTCCACAAGGTCTATTCTTGGCATGTTCTTTGTCGAATTCCTTCAATTTTGGAATGGTTAAACTCGTAAAGGTCTCAGGAACCTTTAATTAAACTCAATTTTAACAATCATGATCCAGATGTTCAAATTCAAAATTCTATGATTTCGAAGGTTTCTGGATTTAAGTTTCGAGTTTGTTTCAGGTTCTTCTTCTTTCAATTCCTCTCGGTTTTCCTCTCTAGTTTCACTCTCAATCTCTCTAAATCTCTCGAATGGTTGATGTGAAGATCAATTCCCAATTGATATAGGTTAGCTTTCAATTTTTTTTTCTCTGTTTTCCATTCCCTTCAAACTCGAATTCAAATGAAACCTAAATGCATAACTTACACATAATCCCCCACATGATGCCAGCAATCCATTTTTCATGGTGACACATGTCGCCAATCTAAAAAACGTGTTGACTCAGCAAAATCCAACCAAATTATCATTTTGCCCTTCCTTGCATAATTACCAAAATGCCCCTAGCCTTCCTAGACCCGTAACTTCCTCATTCGATCTCCAATTTTGACGTGCCGCTTGTCTACGGACTCAGCGTCTCGAGACCTATGCAACGGTCCTCGAAAAATATGCAAAAGTAATCTGATCAAAAAGTCAACTTTTGACTATTTAAATTAAGGGCAAAACCGTCATTTCCTTCTAAAATGTCCAAAGGTCCCTTTTTCAAATTTCTGGGTTGTCACACTCTATAAACCTCAGTTTTCCCTTTCACAAAAGCTTCATCTTCATCCACAACTAGATGTAAGGTTTCTTAAACTGTTTGATCCCCCTCTTGAAGCTGCTCATCCTTTATTTCTTCCACCAACACATCTGAACCAAGTTCTATTGCTGAAACTATAACATGATCGAGTGGTGCAGCTGCTGAGGACTCAAGGGCTTCAGGTGTAGCTGATGAAGTGTTTCCAGCTTCTACTGCTGTTATAGATCCAGCTGTTGTTGAGGGTCTAGCTTTTGCAGCTGTTGTAGATCCAGCTGCTGTTGAGGTTCCAGGTTCTGCAGTTGCTGTTGAGGTTCCAGCTTCTGCAGCTACTGTTGAGGTTCCAGGTCCTGCTACTGCATCTATTTCAGCTGTATCCTCCAAAAGGTCAGTGAAAAAATCATCTAAGTGTGATGCCTCTTGCACCCAATCTTCGAGAAGCTCCCTATTCAACTTATTCTCCTTTGTAGGAATGAGCTCATCCTCACTGTCATCAAAACCAGAACCTATTAATAATTCAGAGTCCTCCAACTCGACCCTTATCCCATTGTCAATCTCATCTTCTTCTTTAGGTAGTCTCCCTTCCCTTTGTCTGCTTTTTGTGCAAGTTCTTTACCTTATTTAACATAACCCGTTTCTCGCCTCTGAGTTGACACCCCACATATAACCATTAAAGCTTTACCCTTACCTGGTTGCATGGGAAGTTTTTTTTTTCCTTCTTGGTCCCCACCACTTCAGCCTCATCCTTCAACTCCTAAATGACAACACATGATTTATTGGTCCCCTCACCTTGTTCACTAGTGTCCTTCAGCCTTTCCCTTCTTCTAACTGCTTTTCAAAACTTATTTAGGTCATCCACATTAATATGCGTAAAAAATATTTCAATCTCAGCCACACTAGGAACTGCCTCACACATTTTCAACACATTAGCATCATTCAACAATTTACCATCTACTCATTCCTCAATCTCGTATTGGTATAGGATAATACCATCTAGTTAACCCAAAGTGACAGGACCCGTCCCAATCCCCCTAGATTAACGTGGGACGTGCCTACTCCCGTCTACCACTGCATGTCAGACCAAGGATAAACTCGTCACCCACTCGGGGTCCATCAGAGTACACTAGGATCGGTGGTGGCATGTGATGTCTTGATCTCTGCTACAACATGCATCCGCTATCAACTTGAAGGGCATTAAAACCATAAAAGCTGTGAGTAGACAACAAAAGTTTATAAAAATCATTTATCTCGAAAAGATAGTTATACCCTTCACGTAAAAGTATGCATGCATCATAAAACAGTTATTTCAAATAATTTCTCAGAAGCAAGACGTATTACTTCCCAAATCAAAACACAGTGAAAAATGCTTCTCAATCGAAGCCAGTATCACAATAGGGTCTCAGCCCAAAAACCGAATCATACAGGGCCTCCGCCCAAAACCAATTAGGCAAACCATAATGGAACCTCGGCCCAAAACATAGAACACATGGGAACACATCCCCTGGGAACTCATCTCAATGTCATTCACGATTCTAATCCTAGCACATGTGCATAAAGCTCAGGACCGCTCACAATCCTAGTATGTCGCCGTGAAAACATCACTCGTCGCGACCATCTCTAGACTATCATGAACATATCGCCGATCGATTTCAGAGGATGCCATCTGCACTCCTAAGTCGAGCCTCCCTCGGTCATTACATCTCGCGGCTGCTCGACAACAGGCAGTGTATCGTGACCTCTCTGGAAGGAACACATCTGTAGTCTGGAGGCGAGCATCACCATCATAAAAAAGGCCTCAAGCACGGAACATCACCAAATAGGTCACAGCCTGAAAACCAGTGTCCTACGACACTTCATATCCCAGGATTCCTCGAATCCTATCAAATCCAAAACTGGGTCTCATGCCCAAAATACCTTTCATAAAACTCGTAACTAGGTCACAGCCCGACTTATCTCACGTTTGACTAGACAATAAGTCAAACCTCAAATCAACTAGGTCATACGCCCGAAAGACATTTCCAAAGCTGAAAACCAATTCTTATTTCCAAAACACTTTCAAATCATAGTTCAACTGGGACTCATGCCTGAATCTCGATTTCACGCATCCCCGTGAAATCCTCCAAAACCGTAAATCAGTTCCTCGGTTTCATGACTCTCCGTGAAACCTTCAGAATCACATAACACACAAGCACGTAGTACACTCAGTCGTAGCACAAACATTATCTCAAACAGAAATCTCGAACTACGTGCAAATACGCATTTTCCTTCAAAAATGCCAAACAATTCGTATTAAAATCACATGCACTCATGGCATCTCAACACATGTTCATAAACACATATAAAACATTTATGCATACATCATATTCATAAAACAAAGTCCACTCATATACCATCCAAGCTACGCCTCGATACGTGTGCCATAAGCCTCTCCGGGCTAATTCAACCTATCTGGGTCATCCAGGCCTGTCCAAAACATACGCAAAGATCACTACCAACCTAGACAAGTACATATCAAGAACCCCCAACTTTCACAGAAAAGTCAACGTGTCCCAGACACGCTTCCTTAGACTTTAAACCACAATTTGACAAACCTAACGATCTCCGATCGACTCGAAACTATCACCATTGAATTCGTATCGTCAAAACCTTTAAAATGGTCCAGGTCCCACCTCAAAATACATGCCCAAACGCCCACACGTGGGTCAAAGGTACGGTCAACATTGACCAAAAAGTCAACGGTCAATGGTCATCGTCAACGCTAACGTCATCGCTGATGTCTGCGGTGACGTCATCATTGACATCTGACACTTATATGTGTTAGTCTGACAGTGCCACGTGTCAACAGCTTACAGGTCCACGTGTCTGACATGTCAGTGACACGTGGCACCATCTGATTAGTCCATGTCAGGCTGATTGGGCACTAACAATTGCCACGTTTCCATCCTCCATTGAGCCACGTCACCTGACATCCTAACAGGTGATGATGTCAGCTGATGACGTCATCACCCCTAACCTCTCGACGGGTCATGTAAACGGGTCGCGCAAACCAGCAACCCAACCTGGCCACCAAGTCCTCATTTCCCAACCGATTTCGATCCCGTTGGTCCCTACATGTTCGTCTTACCCTACCCAATCGATCTATGGGTTCAAAATTATAAATTAGGCCTAGAAATTTACCTTTAAATCGAAGAACCGTCGCCTAGTTTCCAGCCCTCTATCTGGGCTGCTCAGTCATCCTCCTCCGTCCAAAACCATCCCCCAAACGTTCGTACAAACCCAACAAACACACCCTAATCATCAGAAAATATCATCAACGTCCAAATCAGGAATTCGAATTTCAAAAACTAAAAGGGTTTCGGGTTACCTATTTCCCATGATTCCTCCCCCGTCCACAGCCCCTATCCGTCGCCTCTATGTCGTCGCCTATGGTCCTCTTTCACTCTCAGTCCCTCTCAACAGCAAAGGAAGGATTGATGATGTGGAGTGGGTGGGTTTTGGGTTACGGGTGTATGACGAAAATGGGAAGGGAAAGCAGATGCATGTATGTGTGTTAGTGAGCAATGGATGGGTGACACTTGTCACTCATCCATTGGGACTGTTCAAAATATATGGGCCCACTTAATGATAAACGGCACTTGTCTCGTAAAACGTGCAATAGTACCTCGAAATTTCCGTGATTGGTAACTTTTCCGTGGAATGTTCGATTTTGACGTGCCGCCTGTCTACAGATTCGTATCAACTGGATCTACGTAAAGGTCTTTAGTCCTCGTGCATTGGACCTCCCGGGTCAAAAGTCAACTTTTTACCCTCGTCCAAGGGCAAAATTTTAATTTCGCCCTTAACATCCGATAATCCTCTACTAATCCCGATTAGTCTCGCTAATCCTCATTTGATTCTTAATTAATCCCAAAAATTTGGGACGGGTCGTTACACAAAGCCTTTATCATTCGATTAATTTCAAACATACACATCATATCCTTCTCACAATAATCAATGTAGTCTACTTGGTTGTCTACATTTCTATCAGCAACCCACTTTCCACCATGGAATATCTTTAAGGTGAAGTAACCTGATTTACCTACAATTTCACAATAATCTAAAGTCACCACCAACCCTAAGCTTTAGTATACTTTCGTACGTACCACATCAGCCCTAATTCTCTATTACAAAGCAATATACAACTACAAAGCACATAAAGCCATATAACACATGTGGTCCACCATCCATAATTGGATTCCAGCAACAAAGCACAACAATATACAACTATAAAGCATATAAAGCCATAAAACACATGTGGTCCACCATCCACAACTTGATTCCAGCAACAAAGCACAACAATATACAACTACAATGCACATAAAGTCATCAAACACATGTGATCCACCATCCACAATTATATTCCAGCAACAAAACACAACCAATTGCAGCAGCCATTCTATATTCCAACAACCATTCCATATTCCAGCAACAAAGCACAATCAATCACCCCTATGCTTTTCGTTCCCCACTAACTGGGCATCAATTAATAAACAAACCAAAATATTCCTAAAACATATCAAAGCATCCATCTTTCTATATTAAACTACAACTTAAACAAACACACATTTGAAATGTTAATATAGTGAGAAGCACAAACCGTATTTGGGTTGCCTTCTTCCTCGCAACCTCACACGCCACTCTTCATTTAATGTTCTGTGGGTTTTGCGACCTTTGTCCTCAACAATAGCCGTATCAGAAACCTTTGTCCTCAGCCGCAACCTCAAAACTTTTTCTTCCTTTGGGATTCGCGACCTTCTTCCTTAACTGCGAGCTCAAAGGATCAATGGCGCATGATTCACAATTTCTGGGTGGAATTTCGAATTTGGAAATTACGAATTTTTTGCGCTTTCGATCTGAAGGAGGAGCTCAGGAAGCATATTTGAATAATCCCCAAAATGCCCATTGATATTTTGCCACATCAGATGTTGAGTGGCAATCACTATTTATCAAGTATTGACTTAACTGACATTTGGACGGAAATTGTGACGGCATCACTATTTTGAATACGACATCATAAGTTGGGTATTTAATTGAAACTTTTTATAATTTAGGTACTTTTAGAAATTGAATCTATAATTTAAGTACTTTTATCTAATTTTTCCTTTATTTTATAAATATTTTTTTCAACATTTAATTTGGTTCTAGCGGTTCATATTTAAATTCATCCTCAATTATATATATGCTTTGTAATTAACACGTACTGTTGTCATAATTAATTATAGTAGGTGGCGAAGAGTCGTTGTTAATTTCAGATTCCATCTACTCTTGGACAAAGTAGCTACTTTCTAATATCTTAAGATATTATTTATCTATCATTAATTAATAAACTAAAAACTAAAATTTTGAACATTATCAAGTGACACTTGGAACACTTGAGAAGCGATAAAATACTACAACGTCCAAAATATTAGTAAGGCCGGTTATGATATAGTTAATATTTTCTCCGTTTATAAATATTATATATATTACTAAATAATTTGCTCATCGTATAACATATCCCCGCCTTGTATTAGCGTATATATTCGTATTACAATACCACAACGTCGAAAGTATGTACATTCGGTCTTGTTTGGATATTTGTTTGTTATTGTCTTTTTGCTTATAAAAATATACATATGGTTAAGACGTTAAGTACAAAAAAATCCTTGTGAGCTCAGCATAGAAATTGTCCGATAAAATTCCTTCGGGCAACATTAATATTGGGGATAATTATAAATATGTCCAATTTTTTAGTTCAATTTATAAATTAATTCATTATGGTAAATAGCGACAGTAAAAAAAATATTGTTTGTCAAATTATATTATTATTTTTAGCTCGTTATTTTTTAAAAAAAAATTACAGGTGTGTCATTACATATTACATTTATATACCTACCAATATCTGATTCTAAACTTACAGGTAAATTAAATAATATCACATACTTAACTCTCCCGTATAAATAAGATATCTATATATATATATATATATAGAGAGAGAGAGAGAGAGAGAGAGAGAGAGAGAGAGAGAGAAATTCTAATTGTATCATAATAGGTATATTTTTTTAATATACCTTTCTTAAAAGAAAATAAAATAAACAGATGTTATCGGATAATCCTGTAACTCTATGACTCTTCAAAAGTATCAGATGTTATTCGATAAAACAAATATAAAATAAATCTTCTGAAATTTAGCTAGAATTATCATAATTTAATTAATTTTGAAAAGTAAATATAAAATAATAATATTTAAAATTTGGAAATTTCTCATCCATATCTGAAAAAATGGTATGAACGGTATTTAAAAACTTAAAAAAATAAAACCACAAAAAGAACACAGTAAAAATCTAAAAAAAAAATAGTAAATGGACTATTTTATATGTTAAGTGGACTAATTAATAAATTAGACTTAAAAATTGGACTAACTTATAATTAATACTTAATATTATTGGTTTCTTCTTCATTTCCCCTCTTGTAGAGAAATTAAATTTGTCTTCAAAGTTGTCATCAACATTGACAGATTTAGGGGTGGGCACGAATCCGTTAAAACCGCTAATCGAACTGTTTCAAATCGTTATTTATCTAACGGTTTAGGTTTGACCGGATAAAAGTCAAACGGTTTGAAAATCCAAACCGTTACTCGTAATGGTTTGGATTTCAATTTTTATTTTAGAAATCCGTTAAATCCAAATCAGACCGTTAAGAAATATATTAATTTTAAAATCTATTATTAATACAAAGTAAAAATAATAAAAATAAAAGGATAACTAGATATAACCATATAAGAGTATAATACAAGAATATTAAATAGTTTGTTTATTTGATAAATCTTAATATAGTGATAATGTTTACAATTCAGCAAACTTAATATATAAAATTTTGAGTATTGAGTATTGATTATTTATTTTTTGTATCCTTATTTTTTTATATATCCTTATTTCTTTTATTCCTTAACGGTTTTAAAATGTTTCGATCCAAACCAAACCGTTAATAATGGTTTGGATCGAAACGGTTTTATTTTTAATTTCAGAAAATTCAAACCGTATCAAATCGTTAAGATTTTAACGTTTTGAATTTAGATAGTGTCAATATCCGTATCGAACCGCACCTTACCCACCCCTAGACACATTATATATGGGATCAGAAATTCAGAGACATCTATCGAGTATGAAACATTATGATATATGCAGTACCTTAGGCACCTAGCTAGTGCTCTTTTCGTTTTGGAAATTGTGTCGTGTTTGGAAACAAACTTACTAGGCGAGGGTCAATAAAACAATAAAGGTGTGAGTGACAAAAATAACATCGTCTGAAAATACATTTAAAAAACGAATCATTTTCCCCTCCAGTTATAAAACATGCATGCATATAGTAAAACATATGAATAACCAGCTCTCAAGCCAAAGCACATAAAATGCATCAAACTAGTCACAAAGACCATCATCAACAGTACTCATCACCAGTACTCATATATCAAGCACAATACTCAAACAGCACTACTCACAAGTGCACAATCAATCATACCATCACAATGGCACTACGCGTAGGCCCACTCGAGAACTGCACTCATGCAACATCCGAGTCATGTCCGGGAACTGCACTCACGCAACATCAGAACCATGTCCGGGAACTGCATACGCACATCTAGGAACTGCACTCGCATCATCCAGTGTAACAACCCGTACCTTCGGGAAGGGTAAAAAGGTAATTTTGTAAAATTTTGTGTAACTGGACGATTTTGCCCTTGTGAATAGTAGATGAAAAGTTGACTTTTTGAATTACTGATTGGTTGAGTGTTAGCCCTTGACTGTGACGTAGTTTAGGACGTCACGAGTCCGTAGACAGGTGGCAGGTTCGATTCGGACAACCAGAGGAAAAGTTCTGATGTTCGGAAGGTTGAGGGCATAACCGTAATTTGACTAAATTAGGGGGGAAGAGTTGACTTTTCCTACGACCGGGTTTTGACACGTTGACCTTGGACCGTTGGGTAGATCTCATCGTCCTGAATTCAACGACAGGCGGCACGTGTTCATCGGAGTTAGGACGGGCGAGTTACGGGTCTAAAACGGTAAGGGTAAAATGGTAATTTTGGAGTTAAGAAGGGTATTTTGGTCTTTCTCTTGCATTGGGAAGTGTGCCCAATACAAGTGGGACACTTGGCTGCATCTGAAGAAGGAACCATCAGGAGTTTGACAAGTGTCCCTCTCCAGATGGTTGTGGAACATTGATGACCGCCTCACAAGTTTACACGGCGGTTTAAATTGGTTTGAGTTGAAGAAGCAGAGGAAGGGTGCAACCGTGAGAGAACCTGTCAATTTGATCCCTTGGTCGTCATCTTTCGGCCTTGAGTTGTGAAGGAAAATTGGAGAGGAGTATGGGACGAGTGGGGTGGTGCTGAACTCAATCACCGTCGTGGACGGTGGCTCTGATATCACGAGAGGCAGAGTGCCCGTGTGCAACAGAAAGAATTTAGCTTCCTCACACCACTCAAACCTCATTCTTTGCCTTTTTGGTCTGAAAGGAAAGGAGGAGGGAGCTTAGACAAAACGATTAGTGGTCACGGCGAGGTGCGACAATAAGGGACGGTGGCGGAATTGAGAGAAACCCGCAAGTCCTCTGTTTTTACTTTCACAATTGGACGTTACAGATAAAGGTTAAGGAGCTTAAATTGTTACGGCATTGTGATATTGAGGCGTCTGGGAGTCGAATGGGCGTGATTTGGTGGCTCGCCGTGGACGGTGGCCGGTAAACCCGTTACGGTAAGTTTTTATTTTAAATTTCATTATGGGTTTGTAGACCTTAACGACGCCAACTAATGATTGGGACAGGATCATGGAAGGGAAACAAGTTGATTAGGATGAACTTGGAGGCTGGAGGAAGCCGGAAAAGCTATGGAGGTTAAGGTTGCAGAATACGGGTTAAATTCTTGAACGGGAAGGTATGAATTCGTGGTTTTTGTTACAAATCGATTAGGTTAGTAGATTAAGAGTGGAAGGACGAACCTCCTAGGCTAATTAGAACTGAAAACCGATTAAAATTGAGTGAAAACCGTGAACGCCGGTTCACGGCTGAACCGGCTGAACTGAACCGGTTGGACCGGGTTTTCCCAGGGAAGGCGATGACACTGTGCTGGGCGCGTGGCTCCCACGCGCAGCCCCTTTGGGCGGCGCGTGTGGGCGCGTGAGGCCGAACCCGGGGAAGTGTCTAACAGGGTTTTTAGTCTAATCGATGTAACGAACATTTTAGCACTGGTTTCGAGTTAATCGGACATCGACTCGATATGTTTCGGGCTGTCCGAAGGTTTTAGGGTTCGGTTAAAAATAGTTAAAAATACGGGAAAATTATGAGGTTTTAGTATGAGTATCGTAAATCAGTTAGTGACCTTATATTAGGACTTGGACAGGTTCGGGGAAACCGAGGATAGTGAATGGCCGGGGACGGTAAAAGTGCGCGTGTATCGAGGCGACGCTGAAATGGTTTGTGAGTGGACTTTGCTTTCTAACTCTTAATGCATGCATATATGTTTTTCTATACTTGATTCTATGATTTGATTTATGATTGTGATGGTTTACGGTTTGTGCACGTTTTTCGAGGAAATTACGGTATTTTACATTTTACGAGATTTGACGGATAATGTGATTTGAACCTGGTTTTAATGATTGATTTTAGGATTTGAAATACGATTTGATTTCAATGAAAGTAAAAGGATTTTGAAAAGTGACTTCGGGCTTAGAGGCCCAGTTTAGAAAAGTGGTTTTAAGAACGTGATTTCGGGTTTCGGAATCGAAATTCCGGGTGACGATTCGGAATTCGATTCGGGACTTGAAGTGGATTTCGGGTTTGGGTTCGGAATGGTTATTCCGGATGCTAGCTTACGGAATGATGGTTGCGGACTCGGACCGGAAAATGAGAAGGAAATGAGTTCTGGGTCTGGATTCGGAATGACGGTTATGGATGCCGGAAGGGCATCAGACCAGTGGTTTCGGATTCGGGTTTGGATATGGAAATGGAAAATGATTTTAAATGGTTTTGGGATTGGATTTGCTGGATCTGGATATTGGGTTTAAAGACCCGGATATATGTGACGGGGGACCGGCCGGATTGGGTTTAAAGACCCGGATTGAGTTTAAAGACTCGGGAGTTTAAAGACTCGGATATATTGATTTTCCCCCGTAGGCCTTGAGTTTAAAGACTCGGGAGTTTAAAGACTCGGATATGATTAAGGCCTGGATTGAGTTTAAAGACTCGGGAGTTTAAAGACTCGGATAGATCCAGCAGGTTCGATGGATGAGAACGTGGCTTTAAATGTGTTTTGGGTTTCACTGGCTTTGATGATGATGTTTTGGGCAGTGGCCTGGATTTGATGGTTTTCGGGGATTTTGGGCTGAGGCCCGGGATTGGAAAAAGGGAAAAATGTGTTTGGTTTTCGTATATTGTTTTATGACGTAATTGATATGCATGCATTGGTTTTTAACACGGAGGGTATAACTGTTTGTGTTTTCTGATAACTGTTTTGAATTTAAACTTTATTTTTGTCCACTCACAGTCTTTTCGTGTTTTCGATACCCTCCAGGTTGCTGCAGTGCGGGCTGTTGGTCGAGAGAGAGATGGAGACATCACACATACTATCCACAGTAGACTCTGCGCACTCTGAGAAGTTTGAGGTTGTTGAGGTGGTTGGTTTGGAACTCCCTTGTCCGACTTACGTGTCACACGGAGGTTAGGCGGTTGTTTAGCCCTCGTGTCATGCGTACGTTAGACGGGAGCGGGGTTTAGCCCTTAATTCCGGGGGATTAGGGGTGAGCCCTGACAATTGGTATCAGAGCCAGGTTTTGAGTGGTCTGCGTAAGGGTTAGTTCCCAGAGTCGTTGGTATGTCGACTGGAGTGGTGTGGAACTACTGTGGATGTGATGTCTCGATGTGGAATAGCCCGTCAGCAACCTGGATACCATAGTGATAGTAGCGTAGAAGTAACCTGGAACATAGCCGGTGAGCTATGGATGAGTAGGCTGGTCGGCCCGAGGGGCCTGAGAGTAGCTCGTGGAGTTAGTAAGATATGGGGCCAAGGAGGCCGATTGTGGGTGGCCGGTTGGGCCAGGTGGTTTTGGCTCGGTGACCTTTGATCAGTAAGGTTGAGTAGTCATTGCGGGTTTGGGTAACCCGAATGACAAGGATGGTTTGAGGTACCCTATGGACTTACTAGATCGTAGTCCTTGTGGTTTGGGCTGATTTACGGCCAGATTGGAGATGGTGCTGCTAGGTGCAGCCGAGGTGGTGGTTGTTTGGGTAGGATGTCGTTGAGTGATTAGAGTAGAACAGCTAACGCTCGGTGAACCTAGGCTTCGTAACGGTATGGACAGGTTGACCATCGGTGGGATTAAGGTCGCAGGGATGGTCAGGGACCCTCGTGAGTTCCGTGGAAGGAATTGGAAAGGAGTGACTATAACTGAACGATATGAGGTTATTGAAGGAGAGAACCCACAAGCTAGAGTTTGCCTTTAGGACTTTGTAGATTTATCCCGTTAGTGGCCGACGTAACAGCCGAGGGAGGTGCGGTGGTTGTACGCGCGGATGTGCTCTGTGAATTCTATCGGGTACTCCATATGAGGTATTGTAAAATACCTTTGTTTTCTGTTCATAGAGTTTCCCTTGCGTACACCAGACAGTTGTTACTAAGAGAGGGTTGGCCATGGTAGCAGTAGTTGGGGATGGTGTGAAATACCCAAGGTGGAGATGATAGACAGGAAAACCCAGGAGAAGTTGTTGTTGACCTAGTGTTGATTACCAGGTAGGAGACCCTAGGTGTCGGGAACTAGCTGTGGAATTTCGGGGACGAAATTCTTTTTAGGGGGGTAGATTGTAACAACCCGTACCTTCGGGAAGGGTAAAAAGGTAATTTTGTAAAATTTTGTGTAACTGGACGATTTTGCCCTTGTGAATAGTAGATGAAAAGTTGACTTTTTGAATTACTGATTGGTTGAGTGTTAGCCCTTGACTGTGACGTAGTTTAGGACGTCACGAGTCCGTAGACAGGTGGCAGGTTCGATTCGGACAACCAGAGGAAAAGTTCTGATGTTCGGAAGGTTGAGGGCATAACCGTAATTTGACTAAATTAGGGGGGAAGAGTTGACTTTTCCTACGACCGGGTTTTGACACGTTGACCTTGGACCGTTGGGTAGATCTCATCGTCCTGAATTCAACGACAGGCGGCACGTGTTCATCGGAGTTAGGACGGGCGAGTTACGGGTCTAAAACGGTAAGGGTAAAATGGTAATTTTGGAGTTAAGAAGGGTATTTTGGTCTTTCTCTTGCATTGGGAAGTGTGCCCAATACAAGTGGGACACTTGGCTGCATCTGAAGAAGGAACCATCAGGAGTTTGACAAGTGTCCCTCTCCAGATGGTTGTGGAACATTGATGACCGCCTCACAAGTTTACACGGCGGTTTAAATTGGTTTGAGTTGAAGAAGCAGAGGAAGGGTGCAACCGTGAGAGAACCTGTCAATTTGATCCCTTGGTCATCATCTTTCGGCCTTGAGTTGTGAAGGAAAATTGGAGAGGAGTATGGGACGAGTGGGGTGGTGCTGAACTCAATCACCGTCGTGGACGGTGGCTCTGATATCACGAGAGGCAGAGTGCCCGTGTGCAACAGAAAGAATTTAGCTTCCTCACACCACTCAAACCTCATTCTTTGCCTTTTTGGTCTGAAAGGAAAGGAGGAGGGAGCTTAGACAAAACGATTAGTGGTCACGGCGAGGTGCGACAATAAGGGACGGTGGCGGAATTGAGAGAAACCCGCAAGTCCTCTGTTTTTACTTTCACAATTGGACATTACAGATAAAGGTTAAGGAGCTTAAATTGTTACGGCATTGTGATATTGAGGCGTCTGGGAGTCGAATGGGCGTGATTTGGTGGCTCGCCGTGGACGGTGGCCGGTAAACCCGTTACGGTAAGTTTTTATTTTAAATTTCATTATGGGTTTGTAGACCTTAACGACGCCAACTAATGATTGGGACAGGATCATGGAAGGGAAACAAGTTGATTAGGATGAACTTGGAGGCTGGAGGAAGCCGGAAAAGCTATGGAGGTTAAGGTTGCAGAATACGGGTTAAATTCTTGAACGGGAAGGTATGAATTCGTGGTTTTTGTTACAAATCGATTAGGTTAGTAGATTAAGAGTGGAAGGACGAACCTCCTAGGCTAATTAGAACTGAAAACCGATTAAAATTGAGTGAAAACCGTGAACGCCGGTTCACGGCTGAACCGGCTGAACTGAACCGGTTGGACCGGGTTTTCCCAGGGAAGGTGATGACACTGTGCTGGGCGCGTGGCTCCCACGCGCAGCCACTTTGGGCGGCGCGTGTGGGCGCGTGAGGCCGAACCCGGGGAAGTGTCTAACAGGGTTTTTAGTCTAATCGATGTAACGAACATTTTAGCACTGGTTTCGAGTTAATCGGACATCGACTCGATATGTTTCGGGCTGTCCGAAGGTTTTAGGGTTCGGTTAAAAATAGTTAAAAATACGGGAAAATTATGAGGTTTTAGTATGAGTATCGTAAATCAGTTAGTGACCTTATATTGGGACTTGGACAGGTTCGGGGAAACCGAGGATAGTGAATGGCCGGGGACGGTAAAAGTGCGCATGTATCGAGGCGACGCTGAAATGGTCTGTGAGTGGACTTTGCTTTCTAACTCTTAATGCATGCATATATGTTTTTCTATACTTGATTCTATGATTTGATTTATGATTGTGATGGTTTACGGTTTGTGCACGTTTTTCGAGGAAATTACGGTATTTTACGTTTTACGAGATTTGACGGATAATGTGATTTGAACCTGGTTTTAATGATTGATTTAAGGATTTGAAATACGATTTGATTTCAATGAAAGTAAAAGGATTTTGAAAAGTGACTTCGGGCTTAGAGGCCCAGTTTAGAAAAGTGGTTTTAAGAACGTGATTTCGGGTTTCGGAATCGAAATTCCGGGTGACGATTCGGAATTCGATTCGGGACTTGAAGCGGATTTCGGGTTTGGGTTCGGAATGGTTATTCCGGATGCTAGCTTACGGAATGATGGTTGCGGACTCGGACCGGAAAATGAGAAGGAAATGAGTTCTGGGTCTGGATTCGGAATGACGGTTATGGATGCCGGAAGGGCATCAGACCAGTGGTTTCGGATTCGGGTTTGGATATGGAAATGGAAAATGATTTTAAATGGTTTTGGGATTGGATTTGCTGGATCTGGATATTGGGTTTAAAGACCCGGATATATGTGACGGGGGACCGGCCGGATTGGGTTTAAAGACCCGGATTGAGTTTAAAGACTCGGGAGTTTAAAGACTCGGATATATTGATTTTCCCCCGTAGGCCTTGAGTTTAAAGACTCGGGAGTTTAAAGACTCGGATATGATTAAGGCCTGGATTGAGTTTAAAGACTCGGGAGTTTAAAGACTCGGATAGATCCAGCAGGTTCGATGGATGAGAACGTGGCTTTAAATGTGTTTTGGGTTTCACTGGCTTTGATGATGATGTTTTGGGCAGTGGCCCGGATTTGATGGTTTTCGGGGATTTTGGGCTGAGGCCCGGGATTGGAAAAAGGGAAAAATGTGTTTGGTTTTCGTATATTGTTTTATGACGTAATTGATATGCATGCATTGGTTTTTAACACGGAGGGTATAACTGTTTGTGTTTTCTGATAACTGTTTTGAATTTAAACTTTATTTTTGTCCACTCACAGTCTTTTCGTGTTTTCGATACCCTCCAGGTTGCTGCAGTGCGGGCTGTTGGTCGAGAGAGAGATGGAGACATCACACATACGATCCACAGTAGACTCTGCGCACTCTGAGAAGTTTGAGGTTGTTGAGGTGGTTGGTTTGGAACTCCCTTGTCCGACTTACGTGTCACACGGAGGTTAGGCGGTTGTTTAGCCCTCGTGTCATGCGTACGTTAGACGGGAGCGGGGTTTAGCCCTTAATTCCGGGGGATTAGGGGTGAGCCCTGACATCCAGACACATACCAGTGTCCACAATCACAAACACAATCAATACCATAAACACATATCATCACATCAATTACTACACACGTTTGACTCCAATCCCAAGTCAAATATCATCATCAAATCGGGCCTACGTCCAAATCATTAGTTTCGACCAAATCTTGACTGAAAGCCAAGTCAAAACCATTTTGAAAGCCCGGACCTATGCCCAAATCATCATTTTCACCATTTATCTTAAAATATGCTCAAAACCGATTAAATAATCCATAAAATCAACCAAATAATCATATAAAATCATCATGCAATCATTGCAACTCAAATAATGCAATCAATCATATAAAAAAATTAACTATGCATGCATAACAGTTTATAAAACAAACTTCCACTCACACACCGTCCAAGCTGTTCAATCTCGAGTTGTACGTTCCTCAGACGTTTCAGGAATTTCCTGGCCTATCAAGCACAACAAATTAAGGTCACTAAGTTGTTACATAACCGCATATAACAATCCCATAAATCCAGGGATTTCATAATAAAAGGTAAACACGAACTATACACTTTGGACACCCTAAAGTACCCCAAAACGATGTCTAATCAACTCAAAACCTGTGCCAATAGGTCCGTGTCGTCGAAAACATCAAAAAGTGTGTTGAGCACTTCCTCGAAAAGTCAACCACCAGCCGCCACGCGCGGCTTGAATGGGCTGTGCGTGAACCCACGCGCCGATGAACAGTACAGCTACTGTTCATCCTTCCAACCCGATCACCTGGTATGACACAACCCACCCCCAATCCCCCGGGATTAAGGGCTAAGTCATGCTCCCGTCTAACTCACGTACGACACGAAGGCTGACTGACGACCAACATCCATGTTACACGTAAGCCGGACAAGGGATTCCTAAACGAACCGTCCAAAAACTTTCGGACTTCCTAGAGCGCGCAGAATCTACTATGGACCGCGTGTGTGATGTCTCTGTCTCTCTAACCACAGCCCGCACTGCATCAAACCTGGAGGGTATTGAAAACATAAAAAGACTGTGAGTGGACAAAAATAAAGGATAAGTTTAGAAAACAGTTTATCAGAAAAGAAAATTTTACCCTCCTTTTTAAAAGCCAATGCATGCATAATAACTTCATTTCATAAAACCATTTCATCTTCAATTACGAAACCCGTACTTATTTCCTTTTCTCAAATCACGGGCCTCAGCCCAAAACCATCAAAATCCATAACATTTGAGTCATGGTCCAAAACATCTGAAAATCATTATTATTGAAAATCATCAAGTTAAATCATCGAAATCCAAAACACATTTGAAACCCATTTCAATTAATCAAACCTGCTGGATTTATCCGAGTTTTTAAACTCAATTCAGGCCTCAATATAATCCGAGTCTTTAAACTCAATAGGCATACGGGGGAAAATCATAATATCTGAGTCTTTAAACTCCTGAGTATTTAAACTCAATCCGAGTCTTTAAACCCAATCCGGGCCCTCCCCCGTCATATATCATATCCGGGTTTTTAAACCCAATAACCAGATCCAGCAAATCCAATCCAAAACCATTTTAAAACCATTTCCAAATCCATGTCCAAATGCTAATTCGAAATCACCATTTCAAATTCCAAGCCGAATCCGAAATCAACATCCCGAATCCAAATCCAGAATCATATCCATAATCCATTTCCAAACCCAAATCCGGAATCCACTTCCAAGTTTCAAAACCAAATCCCAAATCGTCATTCTTAAATCCGATTCCAAAATCCGAAATCGCGTTTATCGAAACCACTTTTATGAACAAGGCTTCAAACCCAAAATCACTTTTCCAAAATCCATTATAAATCATTGAAATCAAATCATATTTAAAATCCCAAAATCATGGTATCGAAACCTTTATCAAATCACAGCATAAAACCATATCTCGTAAAACGTGCAAATACATAATTATCTCGAAATACATGAAAAATCGTAAATCATCAAGATCATAATCACAACATAGAAATCATGTATAGAAAACACATAAAATATTTATGCATGCATCATAAGTTTGAAAGAAAAGTCCACTCACAGACCATTAGCATTGCCGCCTCGATACGCGTGCAGTTTCACTTTCAGGGCTAATCCACTAAAACCGGCTTTCCCGAACCTATCCAAATCTCATAATAAGGTCACTAACTACTTCACATTGTTCATACTAAAGCCCCGTAATTTTCCAGAATTTTTAACTATTTTTAATCGAGTCTTCAAACCTTCGGACATTCCGAAACGTATCGAAACGATGTCCGATCGACTCACAACCAGTGTCAAAATAATCGTTACGTCGATTGCATTATTTCACATGTTGAACACTTCCTCAAATTAGGCTCCACGCGCACCCACGCGCCGCCCAAAGGGGCTACGCGTGGGAGCCACGCGCCAGGCTACTGTTCATCTTCAAGCTCAGTCAAACCGGTCTGAACCAGTTCTGCAAATCAGGTCCAACCCTGAACCGGCGTGAGCGGTTTTTGTCCAATTTCAGTTCCTTTTTTATCCGTTTTTAATACTAATTACTCCAATAATTTCGTCCTTTCAATTCTAATGATTTCACATTTTCAAACCTTGAAAGTAAAGACATATATACCTCCTTTTTTCTGGCCTTCATAGACCGTCTCTGGTCTTCCCTCCAAGCGTGATCGATTCCTGCTTACCTTCATAACCTCACCTAATGAAGAAATACGATCATCAACCAGTAAATCAAGCTTCACCATGTTGGATTGGACAATCGGCTTTCACGGCAAACACAACCTACCGTCCTTTTTAGACCTCGAAATCGAGTCCATTGAGCTCGTCTCATCTTCCATGACCTTACCTAAACCACCAAAATAGTCAACTCATCTTAAAACCTGTCTACCTTTGTTGAATTCCAAAAATAGCGCACACATCCTGACCTTCAAGCTTCTTGCCACCGTGCCACCGTACACGGCGGCCCTCCACGGCGGCACCATCTCCTTTCTCATCATCCATACTCCCATCCTCCTCCACACCTCACTAGAAAATACTGAAGATTGAATGAATTGGGTGGGAGGATTCTCATGGTCTCCTCTTTTTTTCACTTCAAAATCGTGCAACCATAAATTTAAAAACCGTGAAAACATTGTGGAACGGTGGGGGACCTTCTATGACCATCCAGAGAGGGACAGGTGTCCAAAATCTGGTGGTCACAGTATCCCAAAACTGCCAAGTGTCCCAAGTTCACTAGGCACATATCCCTAGCCATCAAATGACCAAAATGCCCCTGCCTTCATAAATTACCATTTTGCCCCTCACGTTCATAGACCCGTAACTCTGTCGTCCGAACTCCAATTGACACATGTCGCATGTCGTTGCATCCAGAAGATCGAGATCTACCCAACGGTCCCCGAAATGCGTGAAAATAACTTGTCATCTAAAAAGTCAACCATTTGCCCTATTTCAACCAATTCACCAAAATACCCTCGACCTTCCGAACGTCATAACTTCCTCCTCAGATGTCCGAATCGGATGTGCCACCTGTCTATGAAATTGTGACGTCCCGAACTACGTCACAGTTATCGGTCAAAATTTGTTTGACCGTTCGAACCAAAAGTCAACTGTTCGCCCAATTCCAGGGGCAAAATCGTCATTTCGCACCGTCCGTCCGGGATCACCCAACTAATCATCGATTATCTTCACTAAACCGTCCTTAACCACTAATTCAATCCCGATTTCCAGGATGGGTCGTTACAATCCCCCATTAAAGATTTTTGTCCCCGAAATTCCGAATCTCGTACAGTCTCAACTTGTTGGGGGAAATCCAACTAATCTCACACCCGAGTCTCCTACCCAGTGTCCATCATCTGCCAATCCAAATTAGCCTGACAATTCCCAAACTGTCACCCCAATTTGGTCAAGCGACCATCTACCAGGTTCTAGTCCATCTGTCGAATTATCCCATTCTCATCGGGGTCGACACATTTCCAACTCGTACCCAAGGTACCTCTAACGTCACACCGGCCAACTCTCACGGCCCTACTCACACCGGGTCGTGACGCATGACTAGCAGTCACATTATCCTCGTCTCTGTTTCGAGTCATGCGTACAGCGTACTAACGTCTCAGTCAATCGTGCGAGTCTGCCGTCAGTAGGCACGAATCTCACCTCTCAAACCAATTTGCGAGACCATCGTCTACCGTCCTCGGTACTCCTATTCACAAATATCCATTTAACGATCCATACTAATTCCATCAGCGATCCGCGCCGACCTAACGGAAGTCACAACATACTCGCTCACACCACTAACTCAACCAATCCTTCCAACGGTGGTTCCACTAAGCGCCAACGCTGTCAATCGGTGGAAATGTCATCCACGTCCTACACCACCTGTATGCAACTTGTAACCACCCGTCCCAAATTTCTAGATTAGATTAGTGACTAATCACGATTAGTGAGCCTAATCCGTGATTAGTAGAGCGAAATCGGACGAACGATGCAAAATGACCGTTTTGCCCCTAGTCGTGGCAAAACATTGACATTTCATTCGGGCGGTGAAATGGACTTTGACCGATGACCGTGACGTAGTTCGTGATGTCACGAGTTCATAGACAGGTGGCACGTTCAATTCCGACGTTCGAGGAAAAAGTTATGACGTTGGGAAGTTTAGGGGCATTTTGGTAATTTTGGTTAAAATAGTCAAAATGTTGACTTTTTGACCAGGAGGTCCGATGGCCGAGGGCCGAAGACCCATACGTAGATAAGGTCGATACGAATCCGTAGATAGGCGGCATGTCGAATTTGGACGTTCGATGACGAAGTTACGGTTCACGAAAGTTTCGGGATACTATTCCCAGCGACACGTTTTACGAGACGAAAAGTACAGTTTTGTCTCTAGTGGGTCCAGGTTTAGATAGCCAATGGATGAGTGACAAGTGTCACCCATCCACTAGCCAATCTCACACATACATGCATAGCATCCCTTGCATTTTACATCGATCATTCCCATTTTCAATCCAAAAAAACTCACCCGATCTCACTTCTCTCATATGTGCATCCCAAACACCAAACCCTTCCCTTGTAACCATAACTGAGACCAGAGGGTGAGAGAGGAGGACTAAGGACGGCAGCTGGTGGCTGGAACCGCCGTGGGCGGTGGCGGGAACCCAGAACCCGAGCGGGTACCCGGTAAGCCCATTTTCAATTGTTTTGTGGATTTTGATGTTATGGGCTGTTTTGGATGATTAGGATGGGTTATTTAGGTTGCTAGGGATTTTTTAGGATGGTTTGGAGGGTGGTTCACGTCGGAGGAAGGCTGGAAGGTGGCCGGGAAAACAGAGGCCGTGAGCCTCTTTGTACATGGTGAGGTTTTAGGAGGTTTTGATTAGTTTGGTTGATTGGAATAGATTGGAAAGGAGAAAAGAGGAATTTAGGAATTAAAATGGGAGCAAACGGACCAAAAATGGGGACGGAGGGACGCTGAACCGGTTCCTCCGGTTCAGCATAGTGACCGGACCAGAAAACCAGGAAAAACCAGTTTTCCTGAGGTTGATGGTGATGAACAGTAACCAGGGTCTTCTAGGAGCTCGTGAGGATGCGTGGGCCATAATTTGGGAAAGTGTTCAACACGGGAAATCTTCTATTCGATGTAACAAACATTTTGGGACTGGTCTCGCGTCAATCGGACACCGTCTCGATATGTTTTGGGGCATCGGAAGGTTTAGGGTCGGTTTAAAAATAGTTAAAAGTTCGGGAAAATTACGGGGCTTTGGTAGGAGGTTAATTAAGTAGTTAGTAACCTTCTATTAAAATTTGGACAGGTTTGGGAGTCCCGGTGATGGTGATCAGCTCGGGGAGCCGTATGGCACGCAAATCGAGGCGGCAGCTCGGACGGTCTGTGAGTGGACCTTGTTTTCTAAATTGGTGCATGCATAAATGTTTATTATATGTTTTATTACATGTTTGATGATGCCATAGGTGCATTTGTATGTGGTTACGCATAAGCACGTATTTCGAGGTTTCGGCCTTATACGGTGCTTATACGGGTTTGTATTCCTTTATTGATTTAAATGAAATGGTTTTGAATTTCTAAATGGATAAACTCGGGTATGAGACCCATTTGGTTTTGTCTCGGGAATATGACACTATTTACGACCTTCGGGTCTAAATCGTGGTCGCGACGGGTGCTATGTGCACGACGATCAACGATACGACGCTCGCCTCTGGATTGGGATGTGTTCCTTCCGGAGAGGTCACGATGCACGATTCGTGGTCGGGCAGCCTGGGGAGGCTCGACTTCGGAGTGCTGACGGTTGAGGATAGCGATCAGTGATGAGTGCACCATGATCTTGTGGTGGTCGCGTCGGTTTATACGTTCACGGCGACATGCCAGGATTGAGGGCGGTCCTGGATGGATGGTTGCACGCATCACTATGATCGGAGTCGTGACTGACCCTTAGATATCGGGCACGGTGCCCAGTTGAGTCATATGTTCGGGCATGAGACCCAGTTACTTTACGGTTTATGATTTCGGGTTAGGGACCCAAGATGGATTTCCAAGTACATGACGGTTTACGGGAACCGACATGAACTCTGGAAAGGTCACTGTGGTTCATGACGGTTTATGGGAACCGGCATGAACCTTTGTCAGGTCATTCTGGTTCATGACGGTTTATGGGAACAGGCATGAACCCTGGTTAATGGATGTTATGGATCATGACGGTTTAAGGGAACCGGGCATGAACGTTTATGTTATGTATATATATGTATTCATATACCTTCCTTTACTTCTATTATCTCCTCCGGGGATGGTCGTTGGCCTGGGTGGACCTCAGAGTAGTCACGGAGCACCGACTGAGTGGAGTCACCCCCCAGTTGGGTTCCTTACTCTCATGAAGGCTATGATTACTATTACCTCGGGTAGGGTCAGTGGTCTGCGGACATTGATCTTGACTTTGAGAAGACTCGGATTGAGACCTGGGTAGCACGCGCGTAGCTTTGGAAACCGTGACAGGATTGGTTGTGTGAATTATATATATATGTGATGTATGCTATATATGATATGATGTATGATGTGCGTTTACACAGGTTTTGGGCAGTGGCCCGTATGGTTAGTTTCTTATGATTTGGGCTGAGTCCCTTATGGAGTTGGGCAGTGGCCCGTGTACTTGATTTCATTATGGTTTTTCTGGATAAATGGTTTTCGAATGCATGCATGCTTTTTAGTGAAGGGTACAAATGTCTTTTTATGAAATATGTTTTTATAAATTCTTGTTTTGTCCACTCACAGCTTTTAATGTTTTGACTGCCCTTCAGGTTGACATCGGATGTGGACTGTAGCAGAGAGAGATATCACATACCTCCTCCGGATCCTGGCGTACTCTGATGGCCCGGGAGGGCAAAGGTCAGAAATATCCCTTGTCTGACACTTCGTGTCAGACGGGAGCAGGGTTATCCCGCACTAATCCCGGGGGGATTGGGATGGGTCATGTCAGCGTGGTATCAGAGCATAGGATTACTTATCAGAGCTTGGTTGTCTCTATTCGAGCAACCGTGGAGCTCTTGGAATGTATGCAGGTCGAGGATGTGATATCTCAAGGAGCTACAGTTTGTGGTCAACCTGATAGTTAGGGTATCGGTACGATAGTTAGTAGGATTGAATCGAGAAATGTTTTGGTTCGGCACTAGATGCCGGGGTTGCCATAGTTCGTCAAGGTTGGCAGTGTGGGACCCTATGGAAGGATTAACGTAGCAGTACGTTATAATTGTGATCGTGTGACGGTTAGTTGCGATCGTCTTTCACGATGTCGTAGGATTGGATTGACGTCTTTACGATGTCGGGACCGCAGGGTCGGTCAGATTGTGGATTGTACTGCAGTTGGTAGCTCACAGTTGGGTTCAGGGGAACCCTAAGCGTGGTCGTGGAATCCTAAGGTAGGATATGTATGGTTTGGAAAGGTAAGTTGGCGAGTGGTGTGACTTTGACGACTATTCGAATTTGGGTTCGTTAGTCGGTCTAGTCATGTCAGCTTGTGTTGGAACTGCACTTCACAGTCGGGGTTGTATTTATCGGTTATAGCTAGTTGGTTGTCGTGCTACCATAGTTGTTATGGATTGTTGGTACAGCTTAGGTCGTGGGCGACCTGGTAGATGACATTGGTTGAGTCGAGTTACGACTGGTTAATGATTAGTTGGACAAGTTATCAGGATTGGTACTTGTCGATGGAATCCCAGAGTTGGGATACGGAGTAATTAGTACGGGCGATTGATTCCGTTGGATGCGGAGTCAAGATCGTGATGTCTGGTAGTTAGGTCTGCACGAGTGTGGGGTAGGTGCTACTACCGAGAGTGGTTGTAGTTACGGTTGTTGGGAATCGGGGACGTTCAGGGGACGTTTCCTTATCTCGTATGAGATGTCAGGGTAACTGTACCCAGAGGTACGGGATTGTCGTTCAGTATGAGCGGAGATCTAGAGTTGTCTGTTTCACACACTTGATGCTGATACTGATACTTGTGTGTTGGAGTTAGTGATAGTGCTGGTACTAGTGCTAGTACTGGTGCCGGTGTTTGTGATGACGGTGAGTCGCGAATCGGGATATGACTCCGTCAAGATGAGTATATGTTCGGTATCTGTGGTTCGGGAGTGGATCACGGATAGTGATGGACTGGATAGGATCCAACGGTAGTTGAGGAGTGAGGATCGAGTATTATCACGGGGTTTAGCGACCAGTTGGTCGGTGTTGGCCAGAGTTGGTCAGATATGCTGGTATGCAGATATTTGACTGCAGATCACAGCAGGAGTCTGTTGTGACTCTTAGGTCGAGCGGTACATCAGATTAGGATGAATTGACATCCTTTTGGATGTACATATACGTTCGTAACCGGATAGATAAGTTGATTGTTTATGGACACATGGTTGATGTCCGGGTATGTTGCTTCCAATCTTGTTGGAACTTCGGAATCGCGAGAGGTTGCGATTGAGGTGACTAGTGGAATGCGAGTTTGCCGCATTGGCATTGGGTGTTTCGAAGTCATTTTGGGTGACTTCTCAGGTTCTACCGTGGTAGATGAAGGCAAATGACGGTTGATGATGGATTTTGTGTCATCGTCTTGTATCATCCTTGATTTTCCAGGTGGAATGCCAAGGATCGATACGAGGTAGTCAGTGAGAACCCACAGTCTCGACGTGTCTCATCGTTGACTGATCTGTTTAGATGTGGGAATTGGTTTAGGACTTTGGGTATCGTTATGGATATGGATCGTGATTTTGACGATCTAGATAGGTGGAGAGTTCGAGTGGAACATGATGGGACTGAACTTCTTTTCGAGGTAAATCCCGTATGGTATATTACTCAGGTGAGTAAGTGTCCGATGAGGTTGGATTTTGTCAGCCTAGATATGTTGATATTGGGATTGGCTTCTCCATGAAGTCAATCGATGGTAATAGGGTAATCGGTTGAGCAGGTAACCGAGAGGTTCAGTTTTGGTACGTCTCGGTAGATGTGAATGAGATTTCGAGTTTTGGAATCAGATTTCTGGATGACGATTCAGGATTTGATTTTGGAACTTGAAAGAGGATTTCTGGATTTGGGTTTTGGAATCGGATTCTGGGTGACGATTCAGGATTTGATTCTAGAACTTGACTGTGGATTTTCTTTTTATGGATTTGGGTTCGGAATGGTTATTCCAAATGCTAGCTTACTGAATAATGATTTCAGATTCGAATTTGGACAAGATTATGGATATGAGTTCTGGGTTTGGATTCGGCATTTCTTATGAAATTGTGGATTCAGATTCGGATTTGGAAATAGATGATGGGTCGGAGTTTTGATCTGTCTGGTACTGGATTGGACAGATGGACTCCATTATAGAAACGTGCTTGGCTATGACCTGTACAGGGTAGTAGTCTGATTGATGGATAGATGTACGTACCTTGTACGTTGTTCGAGGTACGATATTGGGCAAACTTGTCATGTCTGGTGACGGTATAAAGGTTATACCGTGGGTATGTTGGTGAGCGTATTGGTAGTCGGCTTGATTCCGATACCATTGGATTTGTCGGGGACGTGGACTGGACATTGGATACTGTGCAATGGGTCATAGTATTTCTGGTGGGTCCAGTTACACACAATCTGAGTACTTTGTTGGTATACGTATACTCAAGTTGAGTGAGTTGGTGGTTATTGTAATCACGAGTGAGTATAGTGTTAGTTTTTGACTGACGACTGTCAAGTGCTGACAGTTTGTCGGAAGTGTCAACGTGAATCGGTTAGTGATGTCTGATGACTCCCAGTGGGAGGACGTCAGAATAGATTAGTGATTGAGAAGGGAACCGTCTAGTTTTTTATATCAGCGAAAGGGTAGATTTTACAAGTGGTGTCAATTCGGAGCGTACGACTTCTGTCATTCGACGTGGTCGAATGTAGTCGATACGACGAGAGCGTTAGTGCACGTCTAGCTGCAGACGAGTAAGTATTGTTCCGGTTAGTGGGTGTACTAGCGTACACGTGTTGCGAGGTAGGTCGATTCTACTTTCCACGAGGTGGATGTGGAATCAGGATAGTTGGAGTTTCGAGAACGAAACTAATTAAGGAGGGAAGAACGGCTAGGATTAGATCGGTTGGAATTTCGAGGACGAAATTAATTAAGGAGGGAAGGTTATAACGACCCGTCCCAAATTTCTAGATTAGATTAGTGACTAATCACGATTAGTGAGGCTAATCCGTGATTAGTAGAGCGAAATCGGACGAACGATGCAAAATGACCATTTTGCCCCTAGTCGTGGCAAAACGTTGACTTTTCATTCGGGCGGTCAAATGGACTTTGACCGATGACCGTGACGTAGTTCGTGATGTCACGAGTTCATAGACAGGTGGCACGTTCAATTCCGACGTTCGAGGAAGAAGTTATGACGTTGGGAAGTTTAGGGGCATTTTGGTAATTTTGGTTAAAATAGTCAAAATTTTGGTAATTTTGGTAATTTTGTCTCTAGTGGGTCCAGCTTTTTAGATAGCCAATGGATGAGTGACAAGTGTCACCCATCCACTAGCCAATCTCACACATACATGCATAGCATCCCTTGCATTTTACATCGATCATTCCTATTTTCAATCCAAAAAAACTCACCCGATCTCACTTCTCTCATATGTGCATCCCAAACACCAAACCCTTCCCTTGTAACCATAACTGAGACCAGAGGGTGAGAGAGGAGGACTAAGGACGGCAGCTGGTGGCTGGAACCGCCGTGGGCGGTGGCGGGAACCCAGAACCCGAGCGGGTACCCGGTAAGCCCATTTTTCAATTTTTTTGTGGATTTTGATGTTATGGGCTGTTTTGGATGATTAGGATGGGTTATTTAGGTTGCTAGGGAGTTTTTAGGATGGTTTGGAGGGTGGTTCACGTCGGAGGAAGGCTGGAAGGTGGCCGGGAAAACAGAGGCCGTGAGCCTCTTTGTACATGGTGAGGTTTTAGGAGGTTTTGATTAGTTTGGTTGATTGGAATAGATTGGAAAGGAGAAAAGAGGAATTTAGGAATTAAAATGAGAGCAAACGGACCAAAAATGAGGACGGAGGGACGCTGAACCGGTTCCTCCGGTTCAGCATAGTGACCGGACCAGAAAACCAGGAAAAACCGGTTTTCCTGAGGTTGATGGTGATGAACAGTAACCAGGGTCTTCTAGGGGCTCGTGAGGACGCATGGGCCGTAATTTGGAAAAGTGTTCAACACGGGAAATCTTCTATTCGATGTAACAAACATTTTGGGACTGGTCTCGCGTCAATCGGACACCGTCTCGATATGTTTCGGGGCATCGGAAGGTTTAGGGTCGGTTTAAAAATAGTTAAAAGTTCGGGAAAATTACGGAGCTTTGGTAGGAGGTTAATTAAGTAATTAGTAACCTTCTATTAAAATTTGGACAGGTTTGGGAGTCACGGTGATGGTGATCGGCTCGGGGAGCCGTATGGCATGCAAATCGAGGCGGCAGCTCGGACGATCTGTGAGTGGACCTTGTTTTCTAAATTGGTGCATGCATAAATGTTTATTATATGTTTTATTACATGTTTGATGATGCCATGGGTGCATTTGTATGTGGTTACGTATAAGCACGTATTTCGAGGTTTCGGCCTTATACGGTGCTTATACGGGCCTGTATTCCTTTATTGATTTAAATGAAATGGTTTTGGATTTCTAAATGGATAAACTCGGGTATGAGACCCATTTGGTTTTGTCTCGGGCATATGACACTATTTACGACCTTTGGGTCTAAATCGTGGTCGCGAGGGTGCTATGTGCACCACGATCAACGATACGACGCTCGCATCCGGATTGGGATGTGTTCCTTCCGGAGAGGTCACGATGCACGATTCGTGGCCGGGCAGCCTGGGGAGGCTCGACTTTTGAGTGCTGACATTTGAGGATAACGATCAGTGATGAGTGCACCATGATCTTGTGGTGGTCGCGTCGGTTGATACGTTCACGGCGACATGCTAGGATTGAGGGTGGTCCTGGATGGATGGTTGCACGCATCACTATGATCGGAGTCGTGAATGACCCTTAGATATCGGGCACGGTGCCCAGTTGAGTCATATGTTCGGGCACGAGACCCAGTTACTTTACGGTTTATGATTTCGGGTCAGGGACCCAAGATGGATTTCCAAGTTCATGACGGTTTACGGGAACCGACATGAACTCTGGAAAGGTCATTGTGGTTAATGACGGTTTATGGGAACCAGCATGAACCTTTGGCAGGTCATTCTGGTTCATGACGATTTATGGGAACCGGCATGAACCCTGGTTAATGGATGTTATGGATCATGACGGTTTAAGGGAACCGGGCATGAACGTTTATGTTATGTATATATATGTATTCATATACCTTCCTTTACTTCTATTATCTCCTCCGGGGATGGTCGTTGGCCTGGGTGGACCTCGGAGTAGTCACGGAGCACCGACTGAGTGGAGTCACCCCCCAGTTGGGTTCCTTACTCTCAGGAAGGCTATGATTACTATTACCTCGGGTAGGGTCAGTGGTCTGCGGACATTGATCTTGACTTTGAGAAGACTCGGATTGAGACCTGGGTAGCACGCGCGTAGCTTTGGAAACCGTGACAGGATTGGTTGTGTGAATTATATGTATATGTGATGTATGCTATATATGATATGATGTATGATGTGCGTTTACACAAGTTTTGGGTAGTGGCCCGTATGGTTAGTTTCTTATGATTTGGGCTGAGTCCCTTATGGAGTTGGGCAGTGGCCCGTGTACTTGATTTCATTATGGTTTTTCTGGATAAATGGTTTTCGAATGCATGCATGCTTTTTAGTGAAGGGTACAAATGTCTTTTTATGAAATATGTTTTTATAAATTCTTGTTTTGTCCACTCACAGCTTTTAATGTTTTGACTGCCCTTCAGGTTGACATCGGATGTGGACTGTAGCAGAGAGAGATATCACATACCTCCTCCGGATCCTGGCGTACTCTGATGGCCCGGGAGGGCAAAGGTCAGAAATATCCCTTGTCTGACACTTCGTGTCAGACGGGAGCAGGGTTATCCCGCACTAATCCCGGGGGGATTGGGATGGGTCCTGTCAACAACTGGACCCTATCACATACCTAATTAACCATGATCATACAGCTCAATATCAGGGTCCCACCAGCCGCTCATGGCTCTGAGCATCCAGTTCACATTAGTACTGACTCCTGTCATAACCAATCAATCACTCAGGATCACTTGTAACTCCTCGGAAATTCTAGGATTTCAATATTGTAAATTAATGTATGAATTGACGTTTTTACCCCTGTGAATGGTATTGCCAAATTGTTGACTTTTTGATTGGAGGGTCAAATGGACTTTGACCAATGACCGTGACGTAGTTCGGGACGTCACGAGTTCATAGACAGGTGGCACGTCCAATTCGAACGATCAGGGAAAAAGTTATGACTATCGGAAGTTCAGGGGCATTGCCGTAATTTGGACGATGGGGGCGAAAATGTTGACTTTTCGTTTGGCAACTAATTTTCACACGACTCAAGGACCGTTAGGTAGGTCTCGACGCCCTGAGTCCGTGGACAGGCGGCATGCTGAAATCGGACGTCGGATGGCGGAGTTACGGGTCTGGAAAGTGAAGGGCATTTTGGTAATTTCTGAACTAGGGGCATTTTGGTGATTTTACCCCTGGTTATTGTAGCAACCGCGGGGGAACATGGGCGGCACCACCATGTGCGGTGGTTCTGAGTGCCAATTTTTTATGCAAGTGTGTGCTGGAAAGTATGGATTGTTTAAAGCTTTTGGAAGCATCAAACGTGGTCTGATTCATCCATCCAGCACGGCCACATTGTTTAATTTCGATCGAAGCTTTTCGGGGAACAAATCTCAGTGGACAGATTGGACTTCCACGAGCCTCTGGGACGGCTTAAGTTGTTTAAAACTGAGTAGGATGTGAGTAAGCTTCACTCTGCTGTTGAAAGAACTGAGAATTGGTGAAGAACCAGAGAGAAACCATTTCGGGACAATTTGGAGGGAAATCGGGTTTTCAATTTCGGGTGCTTGTTGGACTGAACCAGGGCCTGGTTTAATCTTCTGGGAGCATCAGGAGCTCAACCACGTCAAGTTCGAAGGGAATCAGCCACGGTTGAGCTGGGACGAAGGCTGCCGTTTTCAGAGAAGTTGCAGAGCTTGGGACGACAACCTCCAGGTACTTTCAGGCCCAATTGATCATTAATTTTAGTTCGTTTTGATCCTATTACGCTTCCTGTGAAGTTAATTGGAGAATGGTTTGGAAACCAGTGAGTTGGGGTGATCAACCCGTTTGGATGATAACGGGTCGAAAGGCCATTTAAGGATTTGATTTGGCTAATTAATGACTCAGAACTTAAATTAGATGATTTTTTAACATGTTAGGATCAAATTGGATTGAAATCGAGTAAGAATTGATGGGTAATCAACCGGGTCAAGCCGCGGGTGGCAGGCCCGTATTACAGAAATTCGGGTGAAGGTGGTGACACTGTAGCTACAGTGTCAGGCGCGTGACTTTCACGCGCAGTCACTTTGGGCGGCGCATTGAGCCTCATCTCTGATCACGATGAACATGACTTTTATTCCTCTCATCATTCTGAACATTTTTGGTGAATTAACCATGTTGATCTGAGATAGTTTGATGGGTCAGTTTAGGGCCGGTTGTCTCGGAAAACGTGTTGGACGGTTTCCCGGAGCCGGTTTCTGTTTCGAACTTTTTGGTTAAATGTTTAAGACGTAGTGACCCTTACGTGTGATTTGGACTGACAGGAATTGTACGATAATCCCGGTACAGGTCCGTACGCGCAGATTCACCGCGGGATCGTACTGTGAGTGGGCCCGATTTAATTAAACTCTTGCATGCTTAAATGTTTTCTAATTTACTTACATATTCACATGCTGGAATCAAGAAACGGTTTTGATGATATTGAAATTAAGGTTATGACACGTTTCACGGTATTTGGGTTTGAGACCCTTCTGGTGAAACTTAAAGATTGGTTTTGGATTTTGTCTATGTAAATTGTTTTGCATGTGGATATCAATAAAATGTATTTGGTACTGCACTGTATAGATCCACTCTTATGATACTGTCTCCTCCGGATGTGGTACCCCGGAGTGGTCACGTCGCATTGCCTGCGAGGGGTCATTCTACGGAGGAACCGGACCGTAAAATGACTCAGGAGCAGGATTGCTATAATTGGACGTCAGGGACGTCGAGCGTCTAGGACGCTAGGCATTTGAGATGCTGTACCCGGACAGGGTTCGGGGATTGGATTCGGGATTGAGACCCCGAGTGGCACGCGTAGCCTTGAGACTGTGACCTTATTGGACGTCAGGGACGTCGGACATCGGGGATGTCAGGATTGGAGTGTATAGTGCAGTGGTTATAATTATGTTTATGGTTTTATTACATACTTTATGGTTCATATTATATGATTTATGGTTTTAAATTCCGATGCATGTATGTTTGGAAAACGAAGGGGTAAATTATATGTTTTACTTATTAAACGGTTTTATAAACTTGAGTTTCGGCCCACTCACCCTTAATGTTTTGGTAACCCCTCCAGGCTGTGCTACTGAGGTAGAGGAGGATCCTGAGGCGGAGGCATAGATCTACTTCTGCGTATCTGAACCCCTGTCGGGTGGTTTGACCCGCAGGATTATTTTAGAGTCGTGCTTGCAATTTGTAATTTGGTTTTCATCCCTTGTCTGACATCTGTTAAATTTGGATTTGATGTATAACTTTATTTGGTTATTTATTAATTTTGAACATTTGAGGTTAAAATTGGTATGTTATTTTGGGTGTCAGACGGGAGCAGGGCACGTCCCCTTGTGGTCCCCGTTGGATCGGGGCGGGTCCTGTCATCACTCGAGTCCAGTCCCTATCTTAACCAGTCATTCACATCGAAACGGTTCCGATTCACCAAGACAATCAACAACATAACTCGGCACCAAGCCGATCACCCACACCTCTACCAGAACATCACAGTGCACATCCAATCGTATCAGAATGGTTCTAATCTTTGAATAACTAGTATGCACACATTCCAAGTACAAACACCAACACACGCAACGACCCCCAGTATGCACACATTCCAAGTACAAGCACCAACACACGCAACGAAAACCCTACGAACTTTGAATAAAACAAAGTTATTTTAGAATACCAAAAACACAACTCGTATAGTATATCCTCACGTACTTCCAACGACATCCTACGGTAAATCCATCCACAACACTATAGTGTACCCGTCCCCTTCACAATGAAATCTCCAGGGCACACAAACATCCTCATAAGTATACTGATTACCACCTGCCTACAGGCCAATCACGATTCACTTTTGAAGTCCGTCGGTCCAATCTTCCAGGGAAATCCAACTCAAATCCCTTCTGAGTCTCCCGGTCTCCTGGTTTCCTGGGTCTCCCGGCTAGTATGAACCTCAAGCACATCTCAATTACGTACACAGGGTAGACCCAGCACTAGATCCAAGCCAAAACCCATACGTATGCGAGACGGACCACACACGTCCTGCACAACTCCAAGGTGGTCAAGATATCCAACCTATGACTCACATACGATCCTCCTGATCCACAATGACTCGATCCTGAGCCAGAAATGATCCAATCCCGATCCACTCACTCCTAAGTGGATCCCATTTACTGGCTCACTACGTCACCTTTAATTCCCTCAAATGATCAGACCACTTTGTCGGATTCAAGCGATAAAGTAGTCAACACGTCTAAAGGAACGTCTAGATTGCGGGTTTTCTTCAATAAGTCTCCCAAATCGTCTTCAGAGTATCCATCACTCAACATGTAACACCAACTCGAAATCAACACATCAGCTCAATGTCTAAACCACAATATCTCCTGATTCCGAGATTCCAATCACGGTACTTCATCCTCAAGTATACCATCTTCAGACTAATTGTCCAAACGTCACCTTCTCTACTACACTGAGGAAATCCACAACTCCTATGGATCATAACCACGTGTACGTAGCCAAATCAACTCACCGGCCACTTGCCTGTCGGTTATCCCCGTTTATGCATATCCAAAAGGATGTCAATCATCACTCCGTCTGATGATCGCATCCCAACCTTTCCAAGGTTCAACCCCGAGCACCACTATCATATGAGTAACCAACTCTCGGGATCACAATCAACGATCACTCACCTCAGACTCCTCAATCACAATTCTCGAAGTCGTCAATCCGTAGTATCGAGGTGTCACCAAGTACCAGCTTCAGCATCACCAACTACCACCAAAATAGTCAACATCTGCTGACTCACTCGTCGCCTTCTGCAGTATCTACGTAGACCAAACTTTCTCATGGTCAACCTGACCATACCAACCTAGCCCGATCCAACATGAAGCATAGGTCCACCGTGTTTCCGTTGCGCTACTTTGATCTACCTCATGACATTCTGACCGTCCGTCCCAAAACATGACCTACCAATGGTCATCAGATACCAGCACCTCGTGACTGACCACAACCTCAACTCACGAGATGCCCATCCTACCGTCCCAACTCATGACATGTCAACTCTTATCTCGTCTCACAACAAACCAGTCCCGAATCTACGCTCATACCAAGCCGAAACGGCGAAATCCTCAATCTACCCTCGAGTCGGGGGAATTGACATCTCTCGTAATCCACAACTCTGAGCAACTCAATGCTCAACCAACGCCGTAATATCACTGGACTCATCCAGAGTCGTCCACCAACTAGCCACTACCTCGGCTGCATCTCGCAGCACCATATCCAATCCAGCCGTAAATCGGCCCAACCACAACAACTATCTAACAAACCCCAACTCACGGTTTCCACACTAAGCACTTACTCTGGGGTTTCTCACTACGGTACTCACAGGGATAAGCCAGCCCTCACAACAGGGTTCCTTAAATCCTCACTCGGGTTATCAAAACCCATGGCATCCAATAGCTCACAACAACCTCCACTTGGGTCGTCACACCCAGCTAAGATCATCCTTTATCGTAAAGTCTAGACACCTACATCAACCAGTAACCAGGGGGAAATCCCTCAAATCCTCAAAGTAGTTTCCTATACCCCGTCACTCGAGGCATCCGGCTACTCATAGCCGCACAACGCCAATCTCAACCAAACTGACCAAAAGGTCACCAATCCATACTATCGTCATTCGGCCTAACAAGCCACCATCAACCGGCCTCCTCGTCCCACGTATACCACCAGCTCAACAGGTGGTCATCGAGCTCCACATGCTAACCAGTCTACCAATACATACGACCCTATGGTTCAATCATCGAGCATATCCAGCGCCAAACACACTAACTACTCCGGCCCTAAACCGACATACATCTCACCATACATTGCGTATCGGGCAACGCATCACCCAGTCGCTCGTACTCTCGCCACTAACTAAGCCACTAGCTATCACTCGTGTATCCAGGTCGATGACAGGCAGTTCCGCGTCGAGACATCACATCTACAGTAGCATCACGACACGCTAGTCGCCAAACCACCTGCTCTGGAAGCCAAACTTCAAGCAGAGCGCACAAAACCTGCTCTTATACCAATTTGACATGAGCCACCCCCAATCCCTCGGGATTAAGGGCTAAGTAATACTCCCGTCTAACTCACGTGCAACACGAAGGCTGACTGACGACCAACCTCCATGTAACACGTAAGCCGGACAAGGGATTCCTAAACGAACCGTCCAAAAACTTCTGGACTTCCCAGAGCACGTAGAATCTACTGTGAACCGCGTGTGTGATGTCTCCGTCTCTCTAACCATAGCTCGCACCGCATCAAACCTGAAGGGTATCGAAAATATAAAAAGACTGTGAGTGAACAAAAATAAATGATAAGTTTAAAAAAAAAGTTTATCAAAAAGTCAAATTTACCATCATTTTTAAAAGCCAATGCATGCATAATAACTTCATTTCATAAAACCATTTCATCTTCAATTACGAAAACCAAACTTATTTCCTTTTCTCAAATCCTGGGCCTTAACCCAAAACCATCAAAATCCATAACATTCGGGTCATGGCCCAAAACATCTGAAAACCATCATGATTGGAAATCATCAAGTTAAATCATCGAAATCCAAAACACATTTGAAACCCATTTCAATTAACCGAACCTACTGGATTTATCCGAGTCTTTAAACTCAATGCAGATCTCAATATAATCCGAGTCTTTAAACTCAATAGGCCTACGGGGGAAAATCATAATATCCGAGCCATTAAATTCTCGAGTCTTTAAACTCAATCCGGGTCTTTAAACCCAATAACCAGATCTAGTAAATCCAATCCAAAACCATTTTAAAACCATTTCCAAATCCATGTCCAAATCCAAATTCGAAATCACCATTTCAAATTCCAAGCTGAATCCGAAATCATCATCCCGAATCCAAATCCATAATCATATCCATAATCCATTTCCAAATCCGAATCCGAAACCATCATTCCGTAAGCCGACATCCGGAATAATCATTCCAAACCCAAATTCAGAATCCACTTTCAAGTTTCAAAATCAAATCCCGAATCGTCATCCTGAAATCCGATTTCAAAACCCGAAATCGCGTTTATTGAAACCACTTTTATGAACAGGGCGTCAAGCCCGCAATCACTTTTCCAAAATCCATTATAAATCATTGAAATCAAATCATATTTAAAATCCCAAAATCATGGTATCGAAACCTTTATCAAATCACACCATAAAATCATACCTCATAAAACGTATAAATACGTAATTATCTCGAAATACGTGCAAAACCGTAAATCATCAAGATCATAATCACAACATAGAAATCACGTATAGAAAACACATAAAACATTTATGCATGCATCATAAGTTTGAAAGCAAAGTCTACTCACAAACCATTACCGTTGCCGCCTTGATACACGTGAAATTTCACTTTCCGGGCTAATCCACTAACACCGACTTTCCCGAACCTGTCCAAATCCCATAATATGGTCACTAACTACTTCACAATGTTCGTACTAAAGCCCCGTAATTTTGCCGAATGTTTAACTATTTTTAACCGAGTCCTGAAACCTTCGGACATCCCGAAACATATCGAGACGATGTCCGATCGACTCGCAACTAGTGCCAAAATGTTTGTTACATCGATTGCATTATTTCACATGTTGAACACTTCCTCAGACTAGGCTCTACGTGCCCTCACGCGCCGCTTAAAGGGGCTGCGTGTGGGAGCCACGCACTAGGCTACTGTTCATCTTCAAGCTCAGTCAAACCGGTCTGAACTGGTTCTGCAAATCTGGTCCAACCCTGAACCGGCGTGAGCAGTTTTTGTCCAATTTCAGTTCCTTTTTGATCCGTTTTTAATCCTAATTACTCCAATAATTTCGTCCTTTCAATTCTAATCATTTCACATTTTCAAACCCTGAAACTAAAGACATATATACCTCCCCACATCGAAGGATGAACCGGCCACATTCTATCTTTGGTTCTGGCCTCCATAGACCGTATCTGGTACCTCCAAGCGTGATCAATTCTTGGTTACCTTCATAACCTCACCTAATGAAGAAATACGATCATCAACCAGTAAATCAAGCTTCACCATGTTGGATTGGAAAATGGGCTTTCACGGCAAACACAACCTACCGTCCTTCTTAGACCTCGAAATCGAGTCCATTGAGCTCATCTCATCTTCCATGACCTTACCTAAACTACCAAAACAGTCAACTCATCTTAAAACCTGTCTACCTTTGTTGAATTCCAAAAATAGCGCACACGTCCTCACCTTCAAGCTTCTTGCCACCGTACACGGCGGCCCTCCACGGCGGCACCATCTCCTTTCTCATCATCCATACTCCCATCCTCCTCCACACCTCACTAGAAAATACTGAAGATTGAATGAATTGGGTGGGAGGATTCTCATGGTCTCCTTTTTTTTCACTTCAAAATCGTGCAACCATAAATTTAAAAACCGTGAAAACATTGTGGAACGGTGGGGGACCTTCTATGACCATCCAGAGAGGGACAGGTGTCCAAAATCTGGTGGTCACAGTATCCCAAAACTGCCAAGTGTCCCAAGTTCACTAGGCACATATCCCTAGCCATCAAATGACCAAAATGCCCCTGCCTTCATAAATTACCATTTTGCCCCTCACGTTCCTAGACCCGTAACTCTGTCGTCCGAACTCCAATTGACACATGTCGCATGTCGTTGCATCCAGAAGATCGAGATCTACCCAACGGTCCCCGAAATGCGTGAAAATAATTTGTCATCTAAAAAGTCAACCATTTGCCCTATTTCAACCAATTCACCAAAATACCATCGACCTTCCGAACGTCATAACTTCGGAACGTTATAACTTCCTCCTCAGATGTCAGAATCGGACATGCCACCTATATATGAACTTGTGACATCTCAAACTACGTCACAGTCATCGGTCAAAGTCCGTTTGACCGTTCGAACCAAAAGTCAACTGTTCGCCCAAATCCAGGGGCAAAATCGTCATTTCGCACCGTTCGTCCTAGATCACCTAACTTATCACCGATTATCTTCACTAAACCATCATTAACCGCTAATCCAATCCCAATTTTCGGGACGGGTCGTTACATGGTTACCGGGTCGCCTCGACTCGGTTTCAACCCGCTTCAAAACCCATTCAATTTCATGAAATTTCTTGAATTTAATTCAACAAAAAACATCGTAAGATCATTAAAAACATGTTTCCAATCTCAATTTCATGCTTACTCACCTTAAATCGATCGAATTCAACTTCAATATTTCAAGAGGGTCGCGGGCCCAATATGGGTTCAATTCTGGATCATATTTCTTCAATTCTGAGATGGTTTAAATCTTAGAGGTCTCAAGAATCTTAATCGAAACTCCATTTCAAGAATCACAGCCTAGAAAATCCAATTTAAAATACGAAAATTTCAAAGATGCACAGGTTTAGTTTCGGGTTTCCACTTCGGGTCTCAGTTCATATTCTTCCTCTCTCTTTTTCTCTCTGGGTTTACTTGCAATCTCTCTATCTCTCTGTTTCTCAGTATCCCTCCCCGGGCCTTCTTCAATTTTTTAATTCTTAGTTTTTTTTTTGTTTCAAGGATAAACACACATACAACCACATAATTGCCACTAATCTGTTAAGTGGAATGACAGATGTCAAACGGCCAACAGGGTGAATCTCTAAATTATAACTTACGATGACTCATCAAAATGAGTGAAAAGACTAATATGCCCTTGAGGTCCAAATTTATGAAAATGCCCCTAACCTTCTCATACCTGTAACTATCACGTCTGAACTCAGGATATCACTTGTCTACGGACTCAGCATCTCGAGACCTACACAACGGTCCTCGAAAAATGTGCAACAAGTATTTCAAACAAAATGTCAACTTTGACCACCACATTTACAAGGGTAAAAACGTCATTTTACATTCCAACTTTCAAATTTACATTTCTTGAATTTCCGAGGCGTCACAAAAGAAACTTTCGACTTGGTGAAGCATATTGACTATTATCAAGGAGTCATGATTCCTCATAGACACAATGATGCACTCATGTGCAAAGTGTTCCAAGCTTCCCTTCAAGGCCAAGCAATGACATGGTTCAACCATCTTCTCCAGAGGTCCATTGCATCTTTTGAATAGCTAGCTCTAGCATTTGTGAAAGAATATTCTCAACTTCGCACTGTCGAAGTGAAGGAAGATCATCTCTTTTCTATTAGAAAGAGATCAAAAGAGACCCTGGTAGAAGATAAGTCAAACACAATAATCATGCAAGACTTAAACTTCCACGTAGTAAAACTTTGCATGTGCTCAAGTCATTTTAAGAGTATAGCGATATGCAAAGGTCGAATTCCACAGAGACTTGTTCAAAAGTGTCCAATTCAATTTAATTTTTGTTGACTTAGGTGAGATGTAAATGCAGTTATAGTTTTAAGAGTATAGTGATATTTTTTTATTATACAACATTCTATATTTTTAATTTATTACCTTTCTTTTAATTAATACTTATATTATTAACCAAGTATTTAACAAATAAAATAACTTATATAAATAAATATATATATATATATATAAAGATGTACATGCAAATCCAACAAGACGCTTAGCTATTATATGGGGCAATTTCTCACTTTCGAGCACCTAAACGCATTAGATGGCTACCATTTTGAACAATGATTATGAGTAAAGCATTTAGCGTCCTCGAAAGTTGAATAGTATACTCTCTACCTACTAAATTCCAATTGTATGGTCACATCCATGAAGCATCACCTTCATTATTGTATAAACACAAATGGAAACCTTTTGAACCCAAACTTACTTCACATCTTCGAGCTGGAATTTTTCCGCGAAAACTTTCATGAAGTTTTAATCAAAGCCCGCATGGTTATAGAAAAACAATCTCTGAACTTTGGGTGCGGGTTGTACTTGTAAAGGACACTCTTATACCACAAGATATTTTTTAATCGAATTTCTTATTATAATTTTAAGGATTTGGTACATTTTTCTTTCCTCTAATTTAAAGTCCTAGTGGATCATTAATTGATGATCGAGTGCGCAATTCATGCGACAACCTTTTACCATGTTGTGTTCCACTTTATCTAGGTCCGGCCACGAACACATACATTAGATTGTGAACAATCTAGTCCCATTACTTTAGGCACGGAGAACGCGAAATTATGAAGACAGTATAGTGCATGCAATCGTGAACCCCAAAGTGCACGTACTGAACACATGGAAGAAAGCCATCGCATGAAATGTACACTCATGCCCATATCAACCATGATGACTCCATGAAGAAGTCGAAGGAGCAAGTGGATTCAGAAAAAAAAAAAGATTTAAACGCGGTAAGAGGAAAGAAAAAACAAAAACCACCAATTCTAAAGAGTAGAGAGTGAAACTCATAACCTAATATTTTGTCCCTCTCTCCCTCACATATTTGTGTAGGTACAAAAGAAAATTCTATCAGACTAGGCTTCTTCGGTTTGAGATGGTCATATCTTTCCAAAGATTGAGCTCTATTTCTTTCTTCTAAGATGCAGGCTCAATATATATACACCTTCTGCAATTTACATACGTATATACGTAATCCATCCGTAGCTTAATGAGGTTCGTATATCTTTCCTACAATATATAAGCGTATATGCATCCTTTCGACTCTGACCTAAATAAAAATAGAAAGACAATAAATACATGAAGAAGAGGCATCATCAAACTGAACATCCATGCATGCAAAAAACATTACAACCTTTGAAGTTTTCAGAGAGTATTTTTTGGATGATTCTTGTTGGATCAGGGCAGCTACTGGGAAGGAATTAAGGCTAGACAGTGACATAAATTACAACAATAGATGGCGGAGGATG